>JAJTJO010000107.1:72671-748836 GCA_024550625.1 Dendroctonus valens
CACGCCGTTAATCCGAGTGGGTGCCCCTGGACTGACTGAAGCGAAGTTCCACTGTAAGAAAATCGCGTTTTTCATATAAAACATTCCACAGTCTACAGCCAAAAAATTGTCCCCGAGTAAAACACACTGTTGAAAGATCGCTGGTATTGAGTGAAACAGTGACAATATACAGAGTGTCAGGTTTGGAAAAAAATGCGTTCTGTTTGTGCCAACTGGTTTCCAGATCTTCTGCAGTCAGTTGCAAGCTGTTGGTTGGATAGATTGCATTGATGTTAACTGAAATTTAGTTTAAATCGTCTTCGTCCCAGATGCAGCGTAAGTTTATTTGAATAATTGTTTTTTTAATGCAATTGTTTGTTTATTTAATTCCGGCGTTTTATTTAATTTAGTCGAGTGCATTTTTTTATTAGGTTTTTGCAACTTTCTATACAAAACACTAGACTGGATCCTCATAAAGATCTAAATGTAATGCGAATTTAAATAACTTCAAACTACGGATAGGATTTTTTAAATGCCAATTACTAGTCTAATTTATTTAGGTATCGAATTTCGAAGCGCATCTTACGTATCGAAAGCGCTTCGCTCGACGAGATTGAAAATGCAAAAAAAAACAGTAAGCTGATCCTGTGAATAATTCATCATTTGGCGCGTTGTGTACTCGAAAAGTTCATCATTGAATAAATCGGTTAGTTAGAAGACAGTTTTTCTTCTAAATTGACTTTTTTAATGAAGAACTTAGCTGTTGAGCTGGAAATGCGTTTTTCAGTTTCACACTAGGAAATTTCAACCGCTTTAAGCTCTTTTTGTGTATATTGATTTCAGATACATGGAAAACTGGGGCTTTGCCGCAGTTTGAAGCTTGTTTCGTGTGCGGCTAAAACCATCTATGACTTTTTGTATAATTTTGGACGATTTGCAATCAAGCTTCTGGGTTTAGTGCAACAACAATGTGGCCTTACATTTGAGTATAAGAACGCATCTTCGGAAATAACTCTTTTATTCTCCCAAAACTGAAGAAAATACATTTACTCCCGGTCATGGCATTTTAAGCTCAAAAATTTTCTATTGGTCCACTGAAAAATCCGTAGAAGTTTGAACCTGCCGTTCTGCAACACCTGTATCTATGACTTTCTATAAGATTTGGGAACTTTGCTCAGTGCACAACAGAAAATATTTGAGTATAAGCACGCATCACTGGAATTAATTCCGTTATTCCCTCAAAACTGAAAAAAAAACATTTTTGCTCATAAAGGTCTTAAGGCTTTATAAGGCTGTAGAGCCTCAGGGAGACATTTCCCAGCATGGGTTCTTGTAATCAAATTTTTCTATTGGCGCAGTGAAGAATCCTTAGAAGTTTGAACACATTGCTCTGAAACACCCTGTATAAATTTTGATTTCAGATATATGAGCTTCGTTGTTCTTCATCTGGGAAAATCTGCAGCTCTTTGGAGCTTGTTTCGTGCGGATAAATATGTTTATGAATTTTAAATAAATACGCAACCAAGAAAGAAAACCGGGTTTTTATTTTAAGCCAAAGATTGGCTTTTTGTGGCCTTTGCGTGAAACTGAAGAGTTGTCGGGCTTTTAAGCAGTCGTGGAAAAAAATCCTCCAGAGGTTTCGCCAGCACGAGTGGCTTGCATCTTCAGAGGTGTTAAAGGCACTTGTGCTTGCAAAACGTTAGGAAAAACTTCCTTTCCACTCCGACAGAACAACCCGAAACGTTCACGAGTAAAAATGGTCAAACGAGTTCAGATTTTACGAGCCTTGATTGGAATTGATCGAGACCTTTTTCGACAAAACAGCCTGAAAAATTCACCAGTTTTATTATAATTGTTTTTTTTTGAGTTTTTCCAGAGATGCAAATAGCTGGATGTAAAAACAGACCAAAATTTATTTCGCTTCAAAATTTTGCTACTCACAAAAGGTTTCTCCTAAAAGTGTTTTTTAAACAAAAAACCTTTTTCTGAGCTGAGAAATAACTGCTAGTTACTAGGATAATTTTATTCCCGTCCGCGACATTTTTTACTGTAGGCCGTCGTGGAAAAAAAATTCCTCCAGAAGTTTCGCCAGCACGAGTGGCTGCATCTTCAGAGGTGTTAAAGGCACTTGTGCTTGCAAAACGTTAGGAAAAAAATTCCTTTCCACCCGACAGAACAACCCGAAACGGTCACGAGGAAAAATGGTCAAACGAGTTCAGATTTTACGGCCTTGATTGGAATTGATCGAGACCTTTTTCGACAAAACAGCCTGAAAAATTCACCAGTTTTATTATAATTGTTTTTTGAGTTTTTTCCAGAGATGCAAATAGCTGGATGTAAAAACAGACCACAAATTTATTTCTGCTTCAAATTTTGCTAGTCACAAAAGTTCTCCTAAAAGTATTTTTTAAACAAAAAACCTATTTTCTGAGCTGAGAATAACTGCTAGTCACTAGGATAATTTTTATTCCGTCCGCGACATTTTTTACTGTAGGCCGTCGTGGAAACAGAAATTCCTCCAGAGGTTTCGCCAGCACGAGTGGCGTGCATCTTCAGAGGTGTTAAAGGCACTTGTGCTTGCAAAACGTTAGGAAAAACTTCCTTTCCACCACAGCCGAACAACCCGAAACGGTCACGAGTAAAAATGGTCAAACGAGTTCAGATTTTACGGGCCTTGATTGGAATTGATCGAGACCTTTTTCGACAAAACAGCCTGAAAAATTCACCAGTTTTATTATAATTGTTTTTTTGAGTTTTTCCAGAGATGCAAATAGCTGGATGTAAAAAACAGACCACAAATTTATTTCTGCTTTAAAATTTTGCTAGTCACAAAAGGTTTCTCCTAAAAGTATTTTTTAAACAAAAAACCTATTTTCTGAGCTGAGAAATAACTGCTAGTCACTAGGATAATTTTTATTCCCGTCCGCGACATTTTTTACTGTAGGCCGTCGTGGAAAAAATTCCTCCAGAGGTTTCGCCAGCACGAGTGGCTTGCATCTTCAGAGGTGTTAAAGGCACTTGTGCTTGCAAAACGTTAGGAAAAACTTCCTTTCCACCACAGCCGAACAACCCGAAACGGTCACGAGTAAAAATGGTCAAACGAGTTCAGATTTTACGAGCCTTGATTGGAATTGATCGAGACCTTTTTCGACAAAACAGCCTGAAAAATTCACCAGTTTTATTATAAGTGTTTTTATGAGTTTTTCAGGAGATGCAAATAGTTGGATGTAAAAAACACACAAATTTATTTCTGCTTCAAAATTTTGCTAGTCACAAAAGGTTTCTCCTAAAAGTATTTTTAAACAAAAAAACCCATTTTCTGAGCTGAGAAATAACTGCTAGTCACTAGGATAATTTTTATTCTCGCCCGCGACATTTTTTACTGTAGGCTGTTTTGGAAAAAACATTTCCTGCAGAGGTTTCGCCAGCACGAGTGGCTTGCATCTTCAGAGGTGTTAAAGGCACTTGTGCTTGCAAAACGTTAAGAAAAACTTCCTTTCCACTCCGGCAGAACAACCCGAAACGTTCACGAGTAAAAATGGTCAAACGAGTTCAGATTTTACGGGCCTTGATTGGAATTAATTGAGACCTTTTCGACAAACAGCCTGAAAAATTCACCAGTTTTATTATAATTGTTTTTTTGAGTTTTCCAGAGATGCAAATAGCTGGATGTAAAAAAACAGACCACAAATTTATTTCTGCTTCAAAATTTGCTAGTCGCTAAAAGTTTCTCTAAAACTATTTTTTTAACAAAAAACCTATTTTATGAGCTAAGAAATAACTGCTAGTTCACTTCGTGCTCAGGCTGGACATTTTTTAAATTGCATTCTACTGACAAAAAATTTACAATAGAGCGACCAGAAACGGTTTAAAATAGTTTGAGAAAAGAACCGTTGAAAAACTCCACTACTCAGTAACAGTTGTGAGCAGTCAAGCAAACCACCCTCTGAAGATGCAAGCCACTCGTGCTTGCGAAACGTTAGGAAGAAATTGCGCAAGTTCCAGCCAACTAATTAAGTTTCTTCATCGAATCGTGGTTTTTCTTCACACCTACATTACGCCCTTGTTGTAAACACAGGAAATAAAACATTTTTTTTTATCAAAATAAGTTTATTCTTCCATTGAACACATTCATATGCTTAAGTTATATACATATAGAAACAGTTTTCTTTGTGGCAAAGAAAAATGTAATGTTGTGTCGTTCGTGTGATTTCTTTGGCGTTTCTCTTTGCGGATACAGTTAAGTTGCGTATTTATACAATAATAATTAATAGGTCGAAGCCTTCTTAACAAAACGATAACAGTAAAATTATATAAAAAATACATCTGTGCACATAATAAAGATATTCCTAATAGAATCGGTGCCTTACAAGCTAATGCCAGAGTGCCTGGAAAGGGGGGCTATTTGGGAAGTATTCAGCATGTTAAATAGCTCCAAATGCCCAAAGGCTGTAGGTGTAAACAAGGTAGAGAAAGTAGAGGTAAAAATAAATAAACAATGGGTGATAGAGACAGGGATTATTCAGAAGCGGGTGTAGAATCAGTAACTTCGGTAATTTCCGGCTTTTCTTCAATCTCAATTTTTTTACCGTCGGCTGTAAGGAAGAAAGAAACCACAACATCAATACACACGGTTAGGTTGAAAACCTTATTAGTTACAGTAGTAGAAGTGGGTAAAAGGATGTGAGTTCAAGAGCAATAAACAAAGCAAATTCAAGATTCGTAAATTGGAAAACCTTTCGCCTTCATTCTTCTATTTTGCTTTGCTTGTGCTTATCAATCAAGTCAATCAAAGATATTCATTAGCGTTTTCCTGCTGAAGGAAGAAAGATGAAGCATTTGAAGCCTCAATTTGGTCTTCAGTTCAAATCTTCGATCTTTCTTTCAACAAATCGCTTCCCAATATTTCAGATGCTTACTTTTGCTCGAATCGCCACTGTAGGCCTTCTCCTGCTTAAACTTGTTGATGTAGTAACTCAAACAGTTGAATATCGCTCTGCATGGGATTGTCGTACAAATAGATATGAGGCCTCCTGTCGTACGCCCTTCCTCCTGCATATGATACACTAGCTAGACGGCCAGATCCTAAACATTTGGTTTAAGTCACACGAAAATCTACCAATTGGGGGAATGGCCATGGTTAACATGAAGCAGAAGCTGATGGGAAGCAGGAGGTGCTGAGATGATCCTCCTTTTATTCTAGTTAATTAAATTTATCGTTCTAAAGGCTTTAACAATGAGTTTTTTTAGCTTAAACGGTTTTAAACTAGAAACATTTTTTGAATTATTTGGTGAAGAAAAGAGGTTTTACTTGACAAATTGTCTTCATCGTTGCAGAATTGTTTTTCATTATGCTCCTCTAAAGCCAAAATATATAACAATATCAAACATGCACTTAAGTTTACCATCTTTTGTAAGGAAGATCTTCTATATGAGTAACGCACGGAAATCCACTGTGTGTTGTTTGTCACCAGCAATTTAATTCTTCTAGGAAAGTGTGAAAAATGTCGAAAAAAGTGAATGTGCTTGATTTATGCTAGAAGGCAGCATTCGAAATACTGGTTTTGCCTACGCACTTTTCCCCAATTATTTGGACAATAAATTGGTCAACTTCTATAATTTATTGCGGACTTGGAGCATGCTCGAAATTATTGCAGATTCCAAAAAGTTGCTGGGAATTTTTTGTTTTTTTTTTATTGTTTCCAGCTGTGCAATGACAATGTTTGCCATCTATTCTCGAAATAAAGTGGCAAGGAATTAGGGGTTCGTTTATTTTATTCTTTTTATAATATTTCAGTTGATGAAAATTTGTGTTGTATACAATAAGTTTAGAAATTAATCAAGAAAATTTAAAAAAAATTATTTAATAGTTCGGGGAAGATTTTTTTCATCCTGATCGTTTAAGAAAACTCTAGATTAACTAGCAGTTTCAAAACGACTACTTTTTTACCGTTTTATCAACTTTTTTATCAACAACAACTCATGTAAGCATAAAAAACTGATGTTGTGAAGTGAGGGTTAAGGTAAGTTGAGCAGTTTTTGAAAAAAATTGCGTCTAAATCATTGAAGTCATTTTTTCAAGTTGCCTTTCCATTTCACCGGTTACCTTTGTTGCCTTTTAACGAAAATAGGAAAACATTGGCAAATGCTATCAAATACATTGTTGCCGTTTTTCTGATTCGTTTATTGCGAAATATCTTTGTTCTTTTGTGAGAAATATTTTTCCCTGCACTCCCACACACCCTGAAGTAGAAATGGTGAAATTAAAATATTAAATTAAATTGTAAAAATCCACAAACAAAAATTGAGCGAATAAATCTTAATTCATATTGAAACAAAGACTGCGGAAATTTATTTTAAAAAACCATTGATTCCCTCGAATAAATCAAGCATTGATAAATTCATTGCGAAATTGCAAAAATGAGACAGCACAAAAGTAGAAATCAACAAAAATTGCAAAATAATTTTATTTACAAGAATTTTTTCGGTTACAATGCGAAAAAAGATATTTGGAAGTAGGATGAATATCAGGCATTACCATTCCTGAAAAGGAACATTTCTCAGCAAATTTTCTGTGATTTTCTATACTTTTGGTCAAAGCATTAGCCGAAGAGCTGCAGAAGCAGGATGTTTAATAAATTTCCATGAGGTTCAAAAGATTTTAAAAAATCTCTTTGAACTAGAGGGGAAAGACCAGCGACTTACCAATGTACTTTCTCACTGGCTCAGAATAGTAAGTCGTATAACTAACTCTCGAGTTTACCGGAGAACTAACGATCGTTTCTTTGGATGTAATTATTGGTACTGTACCTCGAGATAATCGGATCATCGTAATATCTGGAAAAAAACAAAAAAAAAATTGTAGATTTCTTTAAATTTACGGAAAAAATTGAAAATGTATTAACAATGTTTTAAAAACAGAGGGTGTAAAATGTTCCTCAGGAGTCAACTCAGCAACAAACACCAAAAAGAAGAAATATGAGGTCCTGGATATAATTGAGTAGAAACGAGACAGCATCCGGGGATACAACTAAAGTAGTGGTTAATTTACCACGGAGGACACTAACTGAACATCAAACCAATGTGTTGGCCAAAGGAGGAAATTTGGGCATTTCATCGCCCTCAGTACCGGTGGAAGACATTATCGCAAACGTATACGCAGGGATACGTATCCTCCCAGGAGATACAGCGGACGAAATGCAGAGCGAAACATCGAGAATCCTAGAACGATGCAAGCGACCAAGAATAACATTTCTAGAGCTGAAGCAAAAGCTCTCCAAAGAACTAAATGGGGACGAAAGCCTTCCAGCCGACGAAGGAAATGCCACGGTGGTCACTGATGACTACATTGAGAAAATTACTGCCCTCTTGGACCCATCATCACACAAAAACTAAAGCGAGACTTGAGGGATGTGCTGGTCAGCTTTGATGTGGACTCTCTTTCCTCTTTATGAAGAAACGGATGGTTCTCGCTATGGGAAGTCCTCTAAGCCGGGTGGTGGCCAATTTCTTTATCGAGAGTTTTGATACAATACACTGGCGGTGGCCTCGAAGAAACCCAAGTATGGGTTCCGTTACGTAGGTGATACCTTCGTTGTGTGGGAACACGGAAATGAAGAGTTGAAAAATTAAAAAATTTTCTCAATTCTCAGAATCCTAGAATCCAATTCACGAAGAAACAGAAAAGGACAATAAGCTTGCTTCTTTGGATGTCCTAATCGAAAGGAAGAACGATGGAACACTAGGCCATACGGTATATGGAAAACCAACACGTCCCTACAGATACCTACACAGACTCTCATCATCAGAGGCAGAAGAGAGGAGTCATCAAGACTCTGGCGGAACGAGCTCGTAGAATATACCAACCAAAGCCCCTTCAGGAGGAAGTCGATCATCTGCAGCAAGCCTTTGCTAACAACGGCTATACCAGGCATGAAATACAGAGGGCACTTCATCCCAATCGCAAGCACCACTGAGAAGGACAGTAGGCCAGAGAAAGGATTTGCTTCATTACCGTAGAAAGAGAATGTTACTGACAGGATCCGCAAACTACTGAAAACATTTTCTTCAAAACCATCTTCAAACCTACAAATACCTTAAAACAGAGCCTCAGGTCTGCAAAAGATAAGAGGCCTCCTTTGTCTACTCCCGGAGCCTACCGGATCCCATGCAGCTGTGGATCGGTCTATGTAGGCACTACAAGAAGAAACATCCAGACAAGGCTAACCGAACACAAGAAGAGTTGCAGACTAGGACAGATGGATAAATGGGCCTTGGCAGAGCATACGTTAACCAGGGACAATCATACGATTCTGTTCGAAGACACCCAGGCGCTGAATAGGGGGAATCGGTACCATCCAAGGATTTTGAGAGAGGCCAAATGAGATCCAAAAACGCAAAAGAAGAGGGTTTTAATTGAAGTAGAACATGGAAACCGGCCCTCCAAAGAACAGATCACACCATTTAACGGAGAGAAGTCATTGACCTTTCGCAGATTACCAGTTGATATCTGCGAGCCTTGATTACCACAAGCATCCGCTTTAGCAGGAATGGGGGTGGTGGTTTCGACGCTGTAAAAGAGACAGTCCAGACAGGAGTTCAATCAGTCAGAGCGCTATCACACGGGGGATCACTTCGACCGCCCTGTTATAATGTCTGCCGCAGTTGCGGACGAAACGTCAGGTTCTAAACCTATGGACCACGACCTACAAGCCCGAAAAAACTGTTGGAAAAAAAAGTTGGACTAGAATTGGAAGTCTTTTGCCTCAAAAAATTGTGAAATACTCAAGCTGCGGTAAAACTGTTAATTTTCCTATTTTTAAGTAAGTAATTACTGTTTTTTGCTTACCTATGCACAGTGGATGGAGTCCAGGTAAGGCGGGGAACGCGTGGCACCGGATCGTGGATTTTACGCAACAACGCGGATGTTTGGGCCCGAATAAAGACCTTGTCTCATTATCAAAATCTAAAAATAAAAAACATTCCTTAATATATAAAACCCTCACTTTCATGGGCCAATAAAATGGTGCAAAGGAGGATGTGGAGGCGATAAGCGAACATGCAGAAAAGCAGTGGGCACCAGAGGGCCATAATTGCGAGTAGCAAATTTTTTATTAGCAACGTTTAATTGATGTAAATTGGCCTTTTGTGCAAGTTCGAACATAAACACCAAACGTGCTGCTGGCAAACTCACCGGCAATAAGCCACTTTGCTTCGAAAGCAGCGACTTTTTTTTGGTTGTAAAATGCATCAGTGTCAAAAAAACGTTGCGAAAAACATTAACGATGCCCCATTTCATATCACAGAAATACATGTCGCAAAGGGGAAACAGGGATGAGTATGAAGCACGTGTGAAAAAGACGAGTAATTTGCAATTTGCCGTGTCTTTTCAGCTGGTTAATTGGGCAAATTATTGCAAACAAGCTGTGAGTTTTTCCTAATCAAATATGCCTTTCTCAATGAATATTCACAAACATTTCTGAATACCTCGATAATCAGGTTGGGGGTTTATTGAGCAGTTTTTCAATTTGTTTGAGTTTATTAGCTGTAATTGAGGGCTCTATTTTTACATTTTCAGAAAACCTTATTTACAAGGTTATTCATTCAAGTAAAGTGCATTGATGGAAGAAAAATTTGACTCAGGCTCCTCAGGATAGGTTTCGAGCTTATTTGCTCTCATCAGCTGGGTTGAGCCTGACAATAACACTCCCAAACCTGGCAGTGACGCAATAATTGTCGTTAATTTTCTGGTACATGTCCACTGAGCAAGACGGAAATTTGATGTTTTAATTATAATTAGAATTATAAATTATTGATTTGAGGGTAAATCCATAACGAAACTGTAGAAAGTGACGATCTACAAAATACCAACAGCGAGAGATTAAATGGTTTTGAAAACTTCTGCAGAACCGCGCAAAAACAATAATGTCTGATTCAACGGAAATAAACCTTTTCAAATTACCGGGAACAAACGCTCAAGCTGACAACCACGCTATAAGGAAGTATATACATGAGTAAATAATGACGTCACTGCCAAATAGTTTGGGAGTGACTGCACTTGTACTTTAATCCGTTTGGCGCGGATGAGAAATTCCAGAGCGAAATAAAGCACAGATTTCGAGAGTGTCAGTTTCAGACTCAAGCTGATGAGAGCTAATAGGCCTGAAACCGGCCTGAAAGACATTGAGATTCTCACACGACGCAGGCCAATGCTCATTGCATCAGCTTCAAACAAAATCCCTAGGATTTGCTTTTACCACAGCATTTACATGGGGGATTAGCAAATCTATTTCCTAACTAGCCGGTTTATTCCACACTGAGATTACCGAGAAATCGAGAAAGCAGCTTAATGGGATTTCCAACCCATCTTTAGTCGAACCCTACTTACTTTTGTAGTCTGGTTCCTTGCCGACTGGGCAATTGATCGACAAAAGAACCGACTGTTCTATAAAGGGGCCAGTAGGAGCTGTTCCAGAACAAAGCCCGAATCGGTTCGTAGTAGTCGCAGTACAACCCTAAGGGTTTGTAAATTTTATTCCGCACATATGGGGCGGTTGGGTACATTCGGTACGAGAGCCCGGAAGAGGCGCTGGGCAGATAAACTATCCTCTGGAAAACAACCAAAGTCGAACAATCAATCCGTCATGGTTTGGAAGGTTTTGGTGCCGATCCCCAACAGTGAAAAAAAACCCATTTTGCAGCCGAAAATGAACAATAAAAAGCCTCTTACCATTTTCAAACTGCCGAACTTTCAACTGGATATTTCTATGTGAAATTCACGCTCGCATAATCAGCGTTGATCTGGCACGTTTTCAAAAACATGTGTAACAGCCATATAAACGAACGATGTGTAATGAAATTCAAAACTGGATGCGTCCAAATTTTCGGGTAATATATGGATCTGGTAGCAAAGGCATAAAAGTAACTTACGTTTTATTCAGCGTTAGATTAATGGAAAATGCTAATTTGACTGCGATAATAATATTCTAATCAACTACACATGTTACATTCAGCGCGTCGCATGAATATTCTGATTGCTGAATTATCCGGGTTATGATAACGGGTCCCCCCTGTTCGGAAATTTGCATTGAATTCATCCCTTTGTCCGATTTGATTCCGATTAAAACAGTGATCCTTAACCCAATTTAGAAAACCTATTAAATCAGCCGGCTGAAATTGGGGTCATCTCATAATTCGCCAATAATCGGCCTCAATTAGACCTAGCTAGTGCCCGATTAGCTTGCGCCGCTCCTAATCGGGATCAAATTTCACGCGGTTCACAGTTTTCCCGTCGATTGCTATTAATCAGTGGGTGACTGGTTCCGGAATTCCTTAAATTCTGCTGTGAGCATTAAGAAACTTTTGGAGTTGGGCGAGTGGCACCAAAACGCCCAAAACATCAGGAACAAATAGATGCAACAGTTAAGAATGAGGCTTGTTATTGGGGGCTAAGCCTGCAGGCACATAATCGCGTGTATCATTGAAAAATCCAACTACAACTGGGGAAAAGTTGCGGTTTTCGACTTCTGCAGTTGAACCAGAGGATTTCTTTATCGCCGATTTGTTCAGCTGGCAACTTCAGGGCTCGCATAATTTGTGAACGTATGACACACATTTCTTGTTTGGACGCCACTGATGGAGATCGTTGGATTTTGGTTTGGGTTTGATAGTTTTATTTTATAAAAAATGTGTGTCACATTTTAGTTTTGATTGTTTATAACTCCTTTTTGCTCAATTTTCATTTCAGAAATATTTTATTGCTTAAATTCTAGCTTAATTTCAATTGCTACTACAACTATGTTGTATTTAGTGAATGTTTGTTTTAAATTTTAATATTTTCGATTTCTGATGCTGAACTCTTGCAAAAGCTGTTCCCTTTCCGATATTTGTCGATTTTCTTCATGATATTGTCGATCATTTCTAAGGTTTTGTACGTGAATGTTTCCATACTTTGTGTTCCAGTTGCAACTGTTCTTACATCAGATAAAATCCGAAAAAAATCGATTAAAGTCGATTTTAATTAATAAAAAACCCGGAAAACGGGACTAAATACATTTTTCGGGTTGGATAAATTGCTCCAAAACTACCAAGTCAGCAGGAGCAAATAGATGCAACAGCTGAATATTAGGGCTAAGCCGTAAGGCACATAATCTCGTGTTTTAATCCAAAATTCACAGTCAACTGGAAAAAAATGCGTTTTGCGGCTTCAGAAGTTGAACCAGAGGATGTTTGTTTACCACCGATTTTCTCAGCAAGCAAATTCAGCGCGGGGCATAATTTGTGAACGTATGACACACACTTATTTATATGGCGATCGTTTTAATTTTGCTATGGATTTTAAAGGTTTATTTTATTAGTTTATAAAAAATTCACTTACATTTTAGCCTTGATTGTTAATAAAAACCGTTTTGCTCAATTTTATATTGATAATTAATTTAAAAAACAGTTTATTGCTTGAGATACAGTTTCATATTTTGAATTTCCGAGTCTCAGATCTTGCAAAAGCTGTTCGGATTCCGATATTTGCTCCTTTTGAAGGTTTCCTTCTATCCATATCTAGCGATTTTAATGCAAATGTTTCCATAGTTTGTTCACCAGTTAGTTGTAAATGTTCTTACATCAGATTAAATCCCAAAAAATATGATTTCTTTGTTTCCAATTTTTTGCCAAAAAATCGCGGTTTTTGCGCGAAAAACTACCGGTAATCGTCCAATCAAACATGGGCCTCGAATGTTATTCAAGTCGTTATTGGCCTCATTTCACTTTCTAGGAAAAATCGCGTTTCTTTTTACGCTATGAATGTCTACACTCAAGTACTAAAAGAAACTGGAAACGAGGAGAAACCCCCAAAGGAAAAATAGAATTTTTAAGCGTGTCGCCCGAAGCGAACGCAACTTTGAAGATGCTTGCATGCATGCTAGCGAAACGTCAGGACCAAAATAATTAGCCCAGTTGATGAGCTCCAAAACCAGGAAAAATTAACACCAAATTTAAAAAAAACCGGGTTATTGACTGTTTGAACGAAAACGATTGCAAACGACAATCGATTCAAGTGCCCAAAACCCAACAGTTTTCGAGCGTATAAAGCACTCATCCTCAGGGCTGAAGCTGAGTCTTCTTTGTCATTTTGCCCACACGCTGTTATTAATTGAAATAAACCTAAAGGAAAAATCCTGGTAGTGGTTTATCCTGGAAAAATCCCAAAATACCTCAATCTAGGCAAATAAGTTCACGTGGAAAAGCCGTTATGGTTCAAAAATGGACGTTTTCAGCGAAAAATCATCCCTAATTGTGGAATAAACTTTTAAAAAATCCTATTTTCCTAATGAAAAACTTTAGTTGATTCTGTTAGCAACATTAGTACTAAAACCATTGTGCAAAATGTACTCCTTTGTCCATTTTACTTACTGTTTTCAGATGGTAATAGCGGTCAGACGGTAAAGTGTACCTGTGGTACAAGTACCTGTAGTAAGGATAATACGGCCACACATCTGAGTAGTAGTTCAAGCTTCTGATCGGATAGTAGTAATTATAGTACAGGCTCAAGGGTCGAAAGATTCTGGTCGTTTCGGGATAATAGTCGAGAGTTCGATAAGGGTAGTTTATGTAAATCATGCTCTGAAAGTACGGTAAAAATCAACGAGGGTGGAAATGAAATTTTGCGTCAACTGACTGGGAAAACCTTCCCCGTTCGTGTAGATTGGACGTTAAGCGAGGAGAAAGAGGTTTAATATGCCAGTTGATTCACTAATTTCACTTGGTGGACGATATTTCATTATTTTTCCACTTCAATTGCATTGAATTCACAATGTAAATTTCTCCAAGCAACTTCACTGGTCGGGGATAGTTTTTAGATACGAAAACACGTCCATATTAGGAGACACTTATTTATTTAATTGCACCGTTGTTTCATCACTTAACAAATTATATCGTTCGTTTTTCTTCATCAGCGATTTCCTCTACTTCATTACACTTAACTCTTTGGGATTAAAATTAGTATGCGTCAACGATCCGTGCCTGGCATAGTTATGCAAAGCGCTGAAAACAACCATCCATCAAGTAATCCGGACTTAGAAGTAGAGGTTATTTCTCAACTAAAAAAATCAATGATTACAGTGGAATATTTCTGAGTTTTCCTCCGTTGGTGAAACTCACTCTGACATCCCGGATGGAAATATCAGAAGGCTTTGAGTCGATGTAGTGTTGGAAGAGTCTTCTGGTGGACCAGTAGTAAGGAAACCAGACTCTGGATCGGTAAGACCACGGATCGTCAAAGCTGATTGGTGGAGAGAATCGATAGTTTTTGAAATATTTCGAATCCGGCCAATAAGTGTAGTCGTACCCGTGGATGGGGTCCCAACGAGTTTCCAGAGAAACCATCTAAAAGTTTTTTGGTGGATCGAAAAGCGAAATTCCAATAATCCAGACAAAACGTTTGGAAAAGTTGTGAAAAATAACGAAAAACGTACCTTTCAACAGATGTTTCTAAGATCCAGTTTCCACAATAACTTTCGCACTAATGCGGCAGCAACAAGAAGTTTCACCTGACTTTCGGATTATGAAAACAATTCCCGAGTGGCTGCCAAATACCGTTTGAACTCCGCCTCTATTACATTACATCGGCATGATTCATCATTTAGGTCATTTTTGCTTTAAATAATTTCGCCTTTATTTTTAGATGGAAATTTCGATAAATTGCCAAAAATTCGCAAAATCGTTTCTTACACCACCTTCATGCAACCAAGGTCGCATTTACGCTGCGGGGAGTTTCGAGATCAGAACCGACGTAGACATTTGGGTTTATTTTCAAAATAAACTTACGAAACGTCTGAATAACTTCAGCTGGAATGTTGCTTTAAACATGGTCAAGCTTTCGGACGGTTTAATTCTTTGGTAAAATAGTGTATGAGTAATGCTTTGAATTTGATACTTTCGAAACCTATTTTCAGTTTAAATCTATTTGTTTGTCTTCATTTATCAATCACCTATTTTAAAGAGTTGAGATTTTGCGGTAATTACTTGAAACTCACCAGTTTCTCTCCAGTTTTTCGGGCTCCTAAACCAAAAGACTTAACTTTTTTCATAGTTTTCGGAGCTGAAATTGAAGAGTTATTCGGGCTTTTAGACCGGCGTGTCAAATATTTTTTCTAAAACGCCAGGAAATATTGTTTTCCACCCCTTCTAAAAGCGAAAAGTTCGTCAGTTTCATTATTTTCAATGTTTTGTTCTAAATTTCACTCCAAATAAGGAATTTTAAGGGGCGTTTTCCAATTTTCTGGCCGTAAAATGCTGCTAACATTTTCAAGCAAAAAATATACCAGGAAAAAAAATTTGGATTAAAACGCCACATGGAGAAAACAGCCGTAAACACTGTATTCTTTTTCAGTCCAAATTGACAGGACTAAAGGATCTCAGTGGCGTATAAATGTATCGATAAAATGCAGGCCACTGGTGTTTGCGAAACTTCAGGAAGACATTCATGTCCGCGACGGTTCAAGCACCCGAAAAACTCACTAATTTCAATCCAAAAGCCACAAAAGCTTAACATTTTTCATGATTTTCTGTGCTGCAACTGAAAATTTTAAAGGTTTTTAAGCCCTCGTGGAAAATAGTTTCTTCTAAAACGTCAGGAAGAGTTGTTAGCCGACGCTCTAAAAGCTCGAAAAACTCACCAGTTTCATTGATGAGTTTTTCGAGCTTTTAAGTTGTGGATGAAAATAATATGTTCCTGACGTTTCGCAAGCACCAGTGGCATGCATCTTCAGAGGGTGCCACAGGTGAATTTAACTCCTGCCTGCAAGCCGAAAAAACTCAAGAGCATCAACAAATTATTCATTCAAAGTGTGAATTTTTCATGGCGTTTGACGTGAAACTGGTGAGATTTTTGGGCTTTTACACGAAAAGACTTTAGTGTAAGCCCGAAAAACTCACTAGTTTTAAGCGAAAAGTCACAAAAGATTTACTTTTTTCATAGTTTTCTGTGCTGAAACTGGATAATTTTTCGGGTTTTTAGACCGTCGTGAAAAATAGTTCTTCTAAAATCTCAGAAAGGAATTATTTTCCACGTCCTCTAAAAGCTCGAAAAATTCACCAGGTTCATTCTTTTCAATGTTTTGTCCTCAATTTCGCTCCAAATCAGGAATTTTAAGGGACCCTTTCCAATTATCTGGCTGTAAAATACTGCTAACGTTTTCAAGCAAAAAATAGACCAGAAATTTTTTTTCGCCAGACGCAACTTGGAGAAAACAGCCGTAAACACTGTATTTTTTTTCAGTCCAAATTGACAGGACTAAAGGGTCTCAGTGGCGCATAAATATACCAATAATATGCAAGCCACTGGTGTTTGCGAAACTTCAGGAAGAATTTATTTTCCGCGAAGGTTCAAACGCCCGAAAAACTCACTAATTTCAATCCAAAAGCCACAAAAGCTTAACAGTTTTCATGATTTTCTGTACTGCAACTGAAGAATTTTTAAGGTTTTTAAACCCTCGTGGAAAATAGTCTCTTCTCAAACGCCAGGAAGAATTATTCTTCTGTCTAAAGAATGTCTGAAGGTCTAAAAGCTCGAAAAACTCGTAAAAGCTCATCCTTCCTGACGTTTCGCAAGCTGCAGTGGCATGCATCTTCAGAGGTGTGCCACAGGTGGATTTAACATTTGCTTGAAAGCCCAAAGAACTCGACAATATCAACAAGTTATTCATTAAAAGTGTGAATTTTTCATGGCGTTTGACTTGAAACTGATGAGTTTTTCAGGCTTTTAGGCCAAAAGACTTTAGTGTAAAGCCGGAAAAACTCACTGTTTTCAAACGAAAAGCCACAAAAGATTAACTTTTTCATAGTTTTCGGTGGTGCATCTGAATAATTTTTAAGGTTTTAAACCCTCGTGGTAAACAGTCTCTTCTAAAACGCCAGGAAGATTTTTTTTCCACGACGCTCTAAAAGCTCGAAAAATTCAACAGTTCTATTGGTGAGTTTTTCGAGCTTTTAACTTGTGGATAAAAAGAATGCCTTCCTGACGTTTCGCAAGCACCAATGGCATGCATCTTCGGAGGTGTGCCACAGGTTGATTTAACATCTGCCTGAAAGGCCAAGAAACTCAACAACTTTACACTAAAGTATAGTGTAAAAGCCCGAAAAAATCCCTAGTTGCAAACGAAAATCCACAAAAGATTTACTTTTTCATAGTTTTCGGTGATGAATCTGGAGAGTTGTTCGGGCTTTTAGACCGCCGCGGAAGAGAATTTCTTCTAAAATGCCAGGAAAGATTGTTTTCCAGTTGCTTCTTCCTAAACGCCAGGAAAAAATAACTTTCGACGACGCTCTAAAAGCTCAAGACACTCAATAGTTTCATTTTTTCAAATTTTATCTTAAATTTTGCTTGCTGCCTAATAAGGAGTTTGAATGCGAGTTTTCCAATTTTCAAGCTGTATTCTGTTCTACGACGACGTGAATTTTTCGGGTTTTTAGACCGTCGCGGAAAATAGTTCTTCTAAAACGTCAGGAAGAATTCTAAAGAAGAATAGGAAAAGCTCTAAAAACCAGTTTCATTGGTGAGTTTTTCGAGCTTTTAAATTGTGGATGAAAAGAATATCTTCCTCACGTTTCGCAAGCACCAGTGGCATGCATCTTCAGAGGTATGCCACAGCTGGATTTAACAGCTGCCTGAAAGCCCAAAAGACTCAACAGTATCAAAAAATTATTCACTAAAAGTGAGAATTTTTCATGGCATTTGACTTGAAACTGGTGAGTTTTTCGGGCTTTTAGACGGCCGTGGAAAAGAATTTCCTCTAAAACGCCAGGAAAAATTGTTTTCCAGGTGCTTCTTCCAAGAGGCCAGGAAAAAATAACTTTCCACGACGCTCTAAAAGCTCAAGAAACTCAACAGTTTCATTGTTTTCAAATTTTATCTTAAATTTTGCTTGCTGCCTAATAAGGAGTTTGGATGCGAGTTTTCCAATTTTCAAGCTGTAAGCCTAAATCACTTCACATCAGAAAGGAATTCTGTTCTACGACGACGTGAATTTTTCGGGTTTTTAGACCGTCGTGGAAAATAGTTCTTCTAAAACGTCAGGAAGAATTATTTTCCACGACGCTGTAAAAGCTCTAAAAACCAGTTTCATTGGTGAGTTTTTCGAGCTTTTAAACTGTGGATGAAAAGAATGTCTTCCTCACGTTTCGCAAGCACCAGTGGCATGTATCTTCAGAGGTATGCCACAGCTGGATTTAATATCTGCCTGAAAGCCTAAAGGACTCAACAGTATCAACAAGTTATTCATTAAAAGTGTGAATTTTTCATGCCGTTTGACTTGAAACTGGTGAGTATTTCAGGCTTTAAGGCCAAAAGACTTTAGTGTAAAGCCCGAAAAACTCACTATTTTCAAACGAAAAGCCACAAAAGATTGACTTTTTTCATAGTTTTCGGTGCTGAAACTGGAGAGTTGTTCGGGCTTTTAGACGGCCGTGGAAAAGAATTTCCTCTAAAACGCCAGGAAAAATTGTTTTCCAGGTGCTTCTTCCAAGAGGCCAGGAAAAATAAGGTTCCACGACGCTCTGAAAGCTCAAGAAACTCAACAGTTTCATTGTTTTCAAATTTTATCTTAAATTTTGCTTGCTGCCTAATAAGGAGTTTGAATGCGAGTTTTCCAATTTTCCATCTGTAAATCTAAATCTCTTGTGCTTGCGAAACATCAGAAAGAAATTCTGTTCTACGACGGTTTAAACGCCCGAAAAACTCACTACTTTCAAACCAAACGCCACAAAATCTCAACTTTTTCCATAATTTTCTGTACTGGAACTGGAGAAATTTGCGGGTTTTTAGACCGTCGTGGAAAATAGTTCTTCTAAAACGTCAAAAAAACGTTAATTCTTGTGATTTTTTGTCGTAAATTTCGCTGTGAATAAGGAATTTTAATGAGCATTTTCCAATTTTCCAGCTGTACAGTTGTAAATCTAAAGCGGTTTTCCCCAATAAAGCAATGCAATAACAATAAAATCGCAAGTATATTCCTTTAAACACTGCTAACATTTTCAAGCAAAAGTTTACATTTTTATTCATAGTTCGTTGTGATTTCATTCGGGCCTTGGAGTCGATTTGTGCGTGGCTTTTACCAGTATGTATGAACGTACTTATGCTGTCTGAGCTAAAAAGAAGCAAAATTTACTGGCGTACAGGCCGAACAGTTAAGAGAATTTTGCGGGTATTTTAAATTTAATCAAATTAGAGCTGAAAAACTTTTCACCGACAGTTTTTTCCAGTCCTAATTGAGCATTTTTCAAGCAATATTTAACTCACTCTTAAGTCTCTCAGAAGCAAATTATTGAGATAAGTTCTAAAGGGTCTCAGTGGCGTGTAAATGTACCAATACGCCGACCAGCTATCGTAATAATCCAAGGTTTGGTGACTTTATAGTCTGGAATATCGATAGAAACATACTTCGAGCTTGGCCAGCACTCGTGATCTATCATGCCATATCTCGGTTGATATTGTAGCCCCAACATTACTTAAACTGCAAAAATAATTCGCGCCCGCTCACGTTAATCGGTTCGATAATTTCGCTTTAATGTAACTGAATACTTACGATTCTTTCGAAAATGATCACTAAACTGTCCAAACAAAGTGTTCGTTCGCATAAAGTCTCGTCGGTTATGATTGGGGATATTTTCAGATTGCGATGTCTTGCAACGGTTTTGGCAGATTCCCAATGTGTGTGAGCGTTTACGCCAGCAGAAGAAACAACAACAAACTAGTTGTCTATTTTAGCGCAAAAAAGACAACATTAAAGGCCATAAAATGTGCAGTAGAAACAGGAAAATCGCCTCTTTAAGTTGAATGTTTCAAATTAAAATCAACCTCCATATGTGGAAGTGTGCGTGGGCTTTTACAACGTCTATATGGAGAATTGTGCTTTTCGCTTCCAAGCGCCACTTTATTGGGCAGTAACTGCCTACGATGAAAGGCAAAAGGCTACGTATTTCGTTTTGGAATTTCTCATAATGTTGGCTTAATCTTATTGAATAGCTGGGCTAAAGAAAATTAAAGTTGGGTATTTAGCCGATAATTTATTTAGAAAAACAACGTTCGTGCACATTAAAAAAATAAAATTAAACCTAGGTAAAGTTACAATGGCAGTTCGAATGCATGCGAGAATCTTTTGAAATATTCAGCACAGCATCTAAAAATAGTCTTAGTACCGGGTGTATCTGGATACGCTGGAGCTGGACTTCACCAGGCTGCTTTCGTTCGAGTAAAGGCTTTGACGGTACTGAAACAACAAAATAAATCACTTTCTTTGAGATTCATTAAAGAAGGCTGCTTACATAAGTTGGGGTGGTTAACCATCTTCTAAAGGGTCGGTTCCTCAAAGTCACCCGGACCAAATAAGGCCAAAAGTCGTAGAAGTTGTATGATCGGTGGATCCTATAGTCGGGAATCGATCGAGTATCGGCCAGGTAATACTCATTACCATAGACCGGATTATATCTAGCTTTTAACGGCATTTCTAAAACAAATAGCTTAATAAATAAACTGATTAGGTATTTGAGCGGGATTTTCCAAAAAAACACCCAAAAACTGTGTTCAATTTACTGAATACTTACTGATAATAATGGATTCCGCCGACACCACTTCACAATATAAAGCAGAGGCTGAATGTTTTCGAAATCCGGCGAATTTTGCACGAAGCGATTTCGGATTGATTCTTGGCATCAGGCCATGCATCTATTTTAGTGATTGTTGAACAAGAATTTGTCTTTTTCGCTCAGAAATCCGAGTGGCAAAGAATGAATCATTTTTATTTTCAGTGTATCGCAAACATCACCGAATATTTCCAAAGAAAACGCACATTTCACATAAAATGAGCTGAGCTGATAACTTCTTATTTTAGAAGATAAATTTGCTATTTTGCTGAACCAAGCAAATGAAAAAATCGAAATCCAAGTCTCAGCTATATTTGGAAAAGCTTCAATAAAAGTGGTATTTTTCCTCCAAATAAAATATGTTGTTTTTTCTAATGTTCTTCACATGAGAATGTTGATTTTTTACCTCGAAAATTGTTGTCCGTTTAATGGGTGGCCGTATTTAAGGAATGTGAGAACTTGAGAGGCTTTTTAATAGGAATTAAAGGAGATTATTAAAACGTTTGACAGAAAAACATTTCTATAAAGTTGAGTGGAAATTTGGAAAGGAAGCTGTTTAAAAAATGCAACCAGAGGAACTCCAATGCTCTTGACTCCTTTCGGAAGAGCTCATTAGGAGTAATTTTTTCATATTTTTAAGAGAGTTTGTAAAATGTAAGGAAACGAGGTAATTTTTTGCAAACACGACTGATTCTGAGCAGCCCAGTGATAGCGAAATGCGGGCACGCTAATGGAACGAAGAGTTCAAACTGTTAAAAAATATTCTATTGGGTTTTTCTCTAAAGTGGCTGGTAGGCAAGCTACTGCAAGTTTTTCCAGCCAAGTTTTCTCCATATGGGGTTCAAATGCGGATTTCTTTTTTTACCTCCAAAAGTGTCCACTTCGTGTTGAGTGTGAAGAAAGAATTGAGCGAGGTTAATTACGTGAAAATTAACCCGTTTGGTAGAGATTTGGGGACTTTATGGAGCTTTGAAGGTTCAGCCCCCTTAAGAACCTGCACAAAGTTTCCTTTCTTTCCCCCCTAGTAGTCCGGGGATTTTTTTTGCGAAACAAACCAACGAGTTTGGCATGGCTTTGTCCATAAGAAACCGTCTGTAAAGCAAAACTCTGAACAGTTTTTCTTTCTTTCAGGATTTTTCTTCTCATGATTTTTGTCGATTTTCACATTTTATTGATGTTTTCTCGGCATCGAGAAAAGGTTCTCTTAATGAAATATTCGGCATATACCAAAGTATCAGGGCTAAATTGTTCAGAGTTGTCTCATAAACCGTTTTTGAGATAATGCTAAAAACGTTTTTTCCAAAAAAAAATCCAAAATTTCTCCAAAACCGAAGGTGATTTAGACCTGGATTTAGAAAGTAAATTTCTCTTAAATATGTGGAATTCAGTTTTTGAACACAATTCATAAAACGCGAGCTACTGGCGATTTTGTGTCGAATTGTGAAAACAATTTTTTTTTTGAAAAATAGTGCACTTTTAACTAGAGAATTTGCGGAATTTTTTTTATATTACTTGACTCAAAAACTTAAATACAGTGCAACATTATATGAATTTCATCCAGTGTCGTGCCTGAGTGGCTTGGAGCACCTTCGATGTCCTTTATATCCTAATGGGTGTGTTCAACTTCAATATCTATTATATTCTAATGTACTTGTTATGCCCAGACCTTTGGGCACGACACTGGTTTCAATTCCAAAAAACCTTACCAACTCTCTGATTTTGAGATTGATTTTCGTGTCAAACCAGTGTCGTGCCCAAAGTACTCAGACCAACTTCAAAATTCGTTATACTCTAATATATTTGTTGTGCCTCGGGCACGACACTGGTTTGAATACAAAAAAACCTCACAAGCTCTCAGATTTTGAGATTATTTTGCGCGTCAAACCAGTGTCGTGCCCAAAGGACTCGACCCAACTTCAAATTTCGTAATACTCTAATGTATTTGTTGTGCCGAGCACTCCGGGCACGACACTGGTGCCTAAAGAGCTCGGCACAACAAATACATTAGAGTATAATGAATTTTGAAGTTGTGCCACGAAAAACAATCTCAAAATCAGAGAGTTTGTAAGGTTTTTTTTGGATTGAAACAAGTGTCGTGCCCAAAGGGCTCGGCACAACAATACATTAGAGGATAATGTGTTTTGAAGTTGTGCCACGAAAAACAATCTCAAAATCAGAGAGTTTGTAAGGTTTTTTTGTATTGAAACAAGTGTCGTGTCCAAAGGGCTCGGCACAACAAATACATTAGAGTATAATGAATTTTGAAGTGTGCCACGAAAACAATCTCAAAATCAGAGAGTTTGTAAGGTTTTTTTTGTATTGAAACAAGTGTCGTGCCCAAAGGGCTCAGCACAACAAATAGATTAGAGTATAATGAATTTTGAAGTCGTTCCACGAAAAACAATCTCAAAATCAGAGAGTGTGTAAGGTTTTTTTGTATTGAAACAAGTGTCGTGCCCAAAGGGTTCGGCACAACAAATACATTAGAGTATAATGAATTTTGAAGTTGTGCCACGAAAACAATCTCAAAATCAGAGAGTTTGTAAGGTTTTTTTTGTATTGAAACAAGTGTCGTGCACAAAGGGCTCGGCACAACAAATACATTTGAGTGTAACGAATTTTGAAGTTGTGCCACGAAAAACAATCTCAAAATCAGAGAGTTTGTAAGGTTTTTTTGTATTGAAACAAGTGTCGTGTCCAAAGGGCTCGGCACAACAAATACATTAGAGTATAATGAATTTTGAAGTTGTGCCACGAAAAACAATCTCAAAATCAGAGAGTTTGTAAGGTTTTTTTTGTATTGAAACAAGTGTCGTGCCCAAAGGGCTCAGCACAACAAATAGATTAGAGTATAATGAATTTTGAAGTTGTGCCACGAAAAACAATCTCAAAATCAGAGAGTTTGTAAGGTTTCTTTTGTATTGAAACAAGTGTCGTGCCCAAAGGGCTCAGCACAACAATACATTAGAGTATAATGAATTTTGAACTTGTGCCACGAAAAACAATCTCAAAATCAGAGACTTTGTAAGGTTTTTTTTTGTATTGAAACAAGTGTCGTGCCCAATGGGCTCAGCACAACAAATACATTAGAGTATAATGAATTTTGAAGTTATGCCACGAAAAACAATCTCAAAATCAGAGAGTTTGTAAGGTTTTTTTTGTATTGAAAGAAGTGTCGTGTCCAAAGGGCTCAGCACAACAAATACATTAGAGTATAATGAATTTTGAAGTTGTGCCACGAAAACAATCTCAAAATCAGAGAGTTTGTAAGATTTTTTTGTATTGAAACAAGTGTCGTGCGCAAAGGGCTCGGCACAACAAATACATTTGAGTGTAACGAATTTTCAAGTTGTGCCACGAAAAACAATCTGAAAATCAGAGAGTTTGCAAGGCTTATTTGTATTCAAACCAGTGTCGTGCCCGAAAGGCTCGGCACAACTTCAAAATCGATTATACTCTAATGTATTTGTTGTGCTGAGCCCTTCGGGCATGACACTGGTTTCAATGCAAAAAACCCTCCAAACTGATTTTGAGATTGCTTTTCGTGTCAAGCCAGTGTCGTGCCCAGTGTCAAAATCCATTATACTCTAATATATTTGTTGTGCAGAATTAAAGCAAAGATTTTTAGAACTCCTTTTCATTTCACCACAGAAAATCTTTTTGAGATAATAATGTTTCTGGCTTTTCCAAAAAAATTAAAAAGTAGCGTGCATTCCAAAATAACAATATTTGATGTAAAAATGCAACACTTTCGTGCTATTTTATAAAATGCAACATATTTTTTAAAGTTTTTTTATTTTATATGTATAAAATTTTATTTAAGTACCAGAGGAAAAGTATCATTTTTGGTAGCCTCTTAATTAAATCGTTCTTAGTTTACATAACAAAATTTATTTAATATAAAGGTTTTATCGTGGAACTAAAACGCTTCTCAAATAAACCACGAACTTTCGAAAAAGCGCCTATATTGATTGCTTAACACTTTACAAAATATATAAAATTATAACAAAAATCAAACTATTTACAAGCAGCTTCTTGGCTGAATTTTAGGCTCAGTTCGCGTTTACCCATTTACATCAGGTAAGTCAGTTCTCTTAACTAAAAAAGAAAAACTGTATTAAATCGCCGATCGCCTCATTCAGGCATAGCTAAATCTGATTTCGAGCGGGTTTTTTAACAGTTCAGTACTCACGCGAAGTTCTTTGTACAAATTCCTTCTGAATCTCTGATTAGTAAACCAGTATCGATACTTCCAGGGCCAATTGAAATAAAACTCGATAGGCCTCCGGGTGACATAATCCGGATTGTACCGCAATTCGTCTAAGTAAGAATATGCTCTTCCAAAGACTGGATCGTATTTTAATCTAAGCATTTTGTCTAAAAAAATACAGTCGATTTTAATTTGAACACTGTCTTTCTGCTGGCTAAGCTCGCTTTAAAGGGAATCTGCTCAAAACCAAGACTTGGGTTTGTCTAAAGTACGCGCTTCTTTATATAATAGATAGTTTAAATTTTTCCTAATTCCAAAGCAAAAATCAATTCACAACACACTTACTTGTGGGATGGGATACTCGAACAAGAACCTCTTAACCCGCTTATATACACGGCTGAACACTTAGTGTACCGTTTGGGCAAATTATATACTTTTCGACCTATTTTAATAAGGCGACACTAGCAATTTATTGGCCTAGAACCAAAATATGCGTCGCTGTCTCAACTATGTAAATTACCTGAACGTGATTTAAACAAACATTAACGAAGGCCGTTAGTCATCAGGAAATTTTGGGAAAACGTGCGCGGGCTGGTGGTGAATCAACAGTTTCAAGTTAGAGTTTTCGAAAAAAATATGTCGAGCAAAAAGTTGACGTTTGCACCTGTGGATTTTCGTTTCAGCTATATTTTCTGTAGCTTTCCTTTCAGGATTTCTGTTTAAAAGCATCGACTTCTTCTTGAAATGCCTCAAGTTGCATACAATTATCCTTGGAACTGAGCCGCTGGGCGTCTGGGAAAATATAAATGCTGTTCGCTTTGCTATTCTGCGCTTTTTCATGCACTCGAAACGCTCAAATACATAATTCATGTTAAGTGTTCTTTGTAATATTTAAATTGGGAAACAATGGGATTTGTTTTGCACGACACGAATTTTGCTTAAACGCTCTACTTTTTGCCGAACGGAGTAAAATTTGATTTTTTATTTGGACCCTCAGATAAGGGAGTTTTTTGGCCATTTTTAAATATTTATTGCAGTTTTTTGCCCAATTTTATTAATATCGGTTTCAAAGCGATTGTCTCGTTACACAAAAAGACACTCTGTCATAATTCCAAAGGCAACTTTTTGAGTTTCTTCAGGCACCATTTTCGTCGAAAATTTAATGGAAAACGCAAGTTTCGCACAGCTTTTTTAAATAATTTCTGAAAAATCAAGGAAAATTGTAGCTGGAGTGAAAATTTCACTGCCTATAGCTCGACATTTTCTCGAATAAATGAAGAAACAAGCAGACCTAACGGGTTATCGGTTTAATTTTAATATTTTTTGAAAAAATCATGCTTGCAAGAATACACTCTCCTTTGGAATTTTTTGGAAAAGCCTGGGAGAGTGTCGTTGAAATTAAATCCTCACTGGTTGCAATCGTGAATATCTTTTCCTTAATGAACTAAAAATAAATTAAAACTGTTTGCTTCTATACTATAATTTTTTCAATATCCTTGTCCACTCCATTTACTATTATGTCAAAAAACTCCTTGCAACAAACACTTTTTTGGTGTACAAAGTCTGCAACAATTCTCCCGGATCCCCTTGCCGGATAATTCCGAATAATTCTTAGTTTTAGTGACGAAAATCAATGTTTTGCAGATTTTTTTTTTCAAAAGTTTTGCAATTTTGATTAATATTCTGAAAAATCAGAGAAAATTGCAACTAACGTGAAAATTTCACTGCCTGTAGGCAGGCATCTTTTCGAGTAAATGAAAAAAGGGGCAGACCTAACGGGATTTTCGTCTAGTTTTAATAATTTTTTGAAAAAATCCACTCTAGTTTTGGAATTTTTTGGTAAAACCTGGGAGACTATCCTTGAACAGAAATTCCCAGGATGCAGTCTTGAATCTATTTTCTTCAAGCTGCTTTCTGGTGAATTATTTAAAAATCCTTGTTAATTTCACTGGCGATTGTTTCATAAAATTGCTTGCAAATAAAGAAAATTGGAAATACATTGAACATTTACAGCTCGTAGTTCCAAATGTTCCCTCAAGAAATTCTGTAAAAAGCAAACTTAGAAGCCCAAAATGTTTTTAAATCATTGTTAAACTAGACTAAAATTAAATCTTATTTCTTTATTTCTGGATAAATCCTGCAAAAACTGCGGAAATTGATATGAAATTCTCCGTTCAATGTGATAGAAAGTAGCCTTTGGTTTTTTGGTATCGAATTTTTTTCCTGTTTGTGAAAGTTTATCCCACTTAAAAAAAAATTACAAAAAAACGGTTGACAATCTCAAAATTTACTGCAGATAATCTCTTTCAAATGGAGCAAGAAAGCAAGCTTTAACGGGTTTCTTTTTGCAACAATTTGGAAAAAATCCTTGTTAACAAAAATGAGATCCTATTGCAATGCTTCTTGAAAAATCTAGAAAAATGCTACGAGAAATTAAAATAAAGCCCTGACACTAAACGAGTTTTCCGTTCAATTTCAATAATTTTTCGAAATCCTACTTGCAAAAGTCCACTGTACTTAAAATTTTTTGGAAAAGCCTGAGCGATTGCCATCGAACTGAGATTTTCACTGGTAGCAAGTTTGAATATTTTTCTAAAGAAGAAGAAGCCTTTGCTTCTATTCTTGCTTCTTTTCTAGAAGCCTTTGCTTCTATCCTATGATTTTTTAAAAACCCTTGTCTACTCCATTTGCAATTATTTCATAAAACTGCTAGTAAAACAAGAAATGTGCCAATAAAGGTAGTGAACACTTCACAGTTCATAGGTTCAAAAGTCCTCCATCTAATTCAGTAAAAAGCCAATTCAATTTCATTCTCTTCTGTCGATTTTTTTAAAACCTTGTTTGTAAAAGTTAATAATAAATAAATTAAAAACCTAATAAACCTAATTAAATAATAAAAAAACCGTTGACAACCCCAACAATTTACTACAGATGATCTCTTTTAAATGGCGCAAGAAAGCAAGTTTCAAGGGGGTTTTTTCTCCAAAAATTTGAGGAAATACTTGTTGAAAAATCCGGAAAAAAACTTCGAGAAGTTGAAATAAAACTCTGGCAAAGTAAAGCTTGTAATGTACTCTTTTGACTGTATTATGAAACCGCCCTAATATACTTTTGATATTCTTCTATACATTTTTTGAAAAAGCTCTGTATGCCAAAGTCACCCGCAGTGAGACGCGATGAGCTATAACTCATGAGCGCACAGAGGGGCAACAACTCAAAAGCGCAACTCAACACAGTGTTACCCATGTCTATATAGAATACGCGATTAAATGTTTGCTATTTTGGCTCTGTGGTTTCAAGAAGCTGCTTCTGTAGTATTTAGGATTTTCTGTTTAAAACGTTATTGAACGGTTTTTGTTGCAAAAAAGTCTGCAACAATTTTCCCGGATCCCCTTGCCTGATAATTCCAAATAATTCTTCGTTTTAGTGAAGCAAATCAATGTTTTGCAGATTTGTTTTTTAAAAGTCTCGCAAATTTGACTAAACAGTCTATTATATTTGAAATATTCTGGAAAATGAAAGAAAATTGCAACTAAAGTGAAAATTTCACTGCCTGTAGGTAGACATCTTTTCGATTGATTGAAAAAAGGGGCCGACTTAACGGGCTTTTCGTTTAATTTAAATATTTTTTGAAAAATCCTGCTAGAAAAAATCCACTCTAGTTTTGGAATTTTTTGGAAAAACCTGGGAGACTATGATTGAACAGAAATTCCCACTGGTTGCAGTCTTGAATCTATTTTCTTCAAGCTGCTTTCTGGTGAATTATTTAAAAATCCTTGTTAATTTCACTGGCGATTATTTCATAAAATTGCTTGCAAATCAAGAAAATTGGAAATACAGTGAACATTTTCCATCTCGTAGTTCCAAATGTTCCCTCAAGAAATTCTGTAAAAAGCAAACTTAGAAGTCCAAAAATGTTTTTAAATCCTTGTTAAACTAGACTAAAATTAAATCTTATTTCAATATTTCTGGATAAATCCTGCAAAAAGCTGCGGAAATTGATATCAAATTCTCCGTTCAATGTGATAGAAAGTAGTCTTTGGTTTTTTGCTATCGAATTTTTTCCTGTTTGTGAAAGTTTATCCCACTTAAAAAAAAAATTACAAAAAACGATTGACAATCTCAAAATTGACTACAGATAATCCCTTTCAAATGGAGCAAGAAAGCAAGATTCAACGGGTTTCTTTCTGCAAAAATTTTTAGAAAATCCTTGTTAACAAAAATGAGATCCTATTGCAATGCTTCTTGAAAAATCTAGAAAAATGCTAGGAGAAATTAAAATAAAGCCCTGACACTAAACGAGTTTTCCGTTTAATTTCAATAATTTTTCGAAATCCTACTTGCAAAAGTCCACTGTACTTAAAATTTTTTGGAAAAGCCTGAGCGATTGCCATCGAACTGAAATTTTCACTGGTTGCAACTTTGAATATTTTTCTAAGGAAGAAGAAGCCTTTGCTTCTATTCTTGCTTCTTTTCTAGAAGCCTTTGCTTCTATCCTGTGATTTTTTAAAAACCCTTGTCTACTCCATTTGCAATTATTTCATAAAACTGCTAGTAAAACAAGAAATGTGCCAATAAAGGTAGTGAACACTTCACAGTTCATAGGTTCAAAAGTCCTCCATCTAATTCAGTAAAAAGCCAATTCAAAATCCTAGAAACTTAGAAATTAGTCTGATTCTCTTCTGTCGATATTTTTAAAACCTTGTTTGGAAAAGTTAATAATAAATAAATTAAAAACCTAATAAACCTAATTAAATAATTAAAAAACCGTTGACAACCCCAACAATTTACTACAGATGATCTCTTTTAAATGGCGCAAGAAAGCAAGTTTCAAGGGGGTTTTTTCTCCAAAAATTTGAGGAAATACTTGTTGAGAAATCCGGAAAAAAACTTCGAGAAGTTGAAATAAAACTCTGGCAAAGTAAAGCTTGTAATGTACTCTTTTGACTGTATTATGAAACCGCCCTAATATACTTTTGATATTCTTCTATACATTTTTGAAAAAGCTCTGTATGCCAAAGTCACCCGCAGTGAGACGCGATGAGCTATAACTCATGAGCGCACAGAGGGGCAACAACTCAAAAGCGCAACTCAACACAGTGTTACCCATGTCTATATAGAATACGCGATTAAATGTTTGCTATTTTGGCTCTGTAGTATCAAGAAGCTGCTTCTGTAGTATTTAGGATTTTCTGTTTAAAACGTTATTAAACTTTTTGTTGCAAAAAAGTCTGCAACAATTTTCCCGGATCCCCTTGCCTGATAATTCCAAATAATTCTTCGTTTTAGTGAAGAAAATCAATGTTTTGCAGATTTTTTTTTCAAAAGTTTCGCAAATTTGACTAAACAGTTTATTAAATTTGAAAGATTCTGAAAAATCAAAGAAAATTGCAACTAAAGTGAAAATTTCACTGCCTGTAGGTAGACATCTTTTCGATTGATGGAAAAAATGGGCCGACTTAACGGGCTTTTCGTTTAATTTAAATATTTTTTTGAAAAATCCTGCTAGAAAAAATCCACTCTAGTTTTGGAATTTTTTGGAAAAGCCTTTTGGAAGAATTGAACAGAAATTCCCACTGGTTGCAGTCTTGAATCTAATTTCTTTAATGTGCTGCTTTCCTGTGAATTATTTAAAACCCTTGTTTATTTCATAAAACTGCTTGCAAATCAAGAAAATTGCAAATATAGTGTTAAACTTAAAGCTCCAAAATTTTCGATATTTCTGGATAAAGCCTGCAAAAATCTGCGGAATTTTGGAAAAAGACCTGTTATCAGAAGTTACCCCGATTTTCTAGCAGTTTATTAAACTCCTTAAAAATCTGGAAAATTTACTCCAAATCATCTCCTCCGTATCAACAAAGAGGATTTGATTTTCTCTAGTAGCATTTAAAAAAAAGGTCTTTTTCGTTGCCATCCATTTGAAATATTCTCATTCTCATCTCAAAAAAAATTGCCTAATTTTCCTCCAAGTCCTCACATGGAGCGTTCTTCGTTTGATTTCTTCCATTCACCGAAAATGAAATGGATCTGGCCTTGTAACCCAGTTTTCCAGTCCGGCAATTATTTAGGTTTTTCGGAAAATTGTAGCTCAATGTTATCCGAGCGTTTAATTAACCAACTCATTCGATCATAAATGTCGTCCTGGCACGTTTCCAGAACCTACAAAAGACGTAAGCGACGAACATTTTTACCTTTACATTATTAGTAAACTCGCTCGACTTGTGCACGAACTTGAAAAATCGGTAAGCAATCGTTTAGCAGCAGTTTCTCAAATTAGTGAATTACTGATGAGATTCTAACGCATTTATTGATTGATTTTATAATTTGGGAATTGTCGCCTTCACAACTAGTTCACTAATCGGCTTTGGTTTACCCGATAAACAGGATTTTTCATTAAAAAAAACTACATAATTTAGAAAAAATGCTAACTCTCAGCTACGACCCCAATTTTCGGGCACAAATACTATCAGCATGTGCCCTATTCGAATACTACATTGATTATAATATCCGAGGCCACATGGATTTCTATGAGCCCGAAAGGAGAAGCAAATGGTTCCCTCATTATTGGTCCTCCCACTTGATGGAGCGCACCCCAACCGAATCCTCCCTGAGAAGCTTAAGAGTAAGTTTTACGTCAACTGATAGAATTTTGGCAATCGGTTTTTTGTATTTCCAGCTTCGGAACCACCTATACCGACTGGTTTCTTCCCTTTGAAGGCAAATTGCATCAATGTATTTGTTTGCTCCTTTGAATAAAAGCGCTTAGCGCCCTAAAAATCCAATAACACTTTTCAATCCAAACGAATTTCCTTGGCACAAACAGGTCTATTTGCCCTCCATCCTATGCAAACGAAATGTGTTGTGTACTTTAGAAAAAAGAAAATTCCTGTTTCTCCAGCCGGACTAAACGGACACTTTTCTCAAGTAAGAATTAAATTTTCCAGTCAATTTCCCATTTCATGAAAAGTTCCGGAAATTCTTTGTTAGCAAGCGATCCACGTTTCGCTGTTTTGGAAGCGATCCACGACCATGCGGCCATATAAAACACAAAACTTAATTCTGGAATATTTATTAGGATGAAGCTGCTATTCCTGTAAAATTCCAACCCCATTGCCCCAGTAAATTCACCAGTGGCTTAACAGGACGCAGTTTTATGTGCTCCACTTTTACAAGGCCCCTCTTTATTCTCGACGCATTTACCGTGTCAGGTTTGCCTATACTTTCAGTTCAAGAGGGGTTTTACCCTGGAACAATAAATTTTTAAACTACAACAGACCCCTAACATCGCTACAGTCTCGTAATTAACTGCATGAGTCCGGGATTATAATTGCTACTAGAGACTGGGAATAATGGAATATTTTTTGCGGTTGGAAAGTTGCTTTTGAGGGCATGTTTCCAACCACAATATCTTGCTACATTGATTAGCAACTAGTAAGTTTTTCTTCGGGCTTTTATTTTAGGTCCTCGTCGAAGAGAATTTTTACTCGACGTTTCGCATGCACGAGTAGCTTGCATCTTCAGGGGTGGTTTGCTTGACGCAACAAATTGTTGAGTGTAGTTTTTGCTAGAGTTAATTGAGAATATTTAAAGCTATATTTTTATAATACAAGTGGTGTGGAAAGATTTTTCGAAAATGCGACTAGAAAAACGCAAATGATCTTTACTTCATTCGGGAGAGATAATTTGGAGTCAATTTTTCAGATTTTTAGGGAGTTTTATAAACTATTAGAAAATGGGGTAACTTCTGATGACAGGTCTTTTTCCAAAATTCCGCAGGTTTTTGCAGGCTTTATCCAGAAATATCGAAAATTTTTGAGTTTTAAGTTTAACACTATATTTGCAATTTTCTTGATTTGCAAGCAGTTTTATGAAATAAACAAGCGTTTTTTAAATAATTCGCAGGAAGCAGCACATTAAAGAAATTAGATTCAAGACTGCAACCAGTGGGAATTTCTGTTTAATTTTTCCAAAAGGCTTTTCAAAAAAAATCCAAATGAAGAGTGGATTTTTTCTAGCAGGATTTTTCAAAAAGTTATTAAAATTAAACCAACAGCCCGTTAGATCTGCCCCTTTTTTTCAATCAATCGAAAAGATGTCTACCTACAGGCAGTGAAATTTTCACTTTAGTTGCAATTTTCTTTGATTTTTTAGAATATTTCAAATTTAATAAACTGTTTAGTCAAATTTGCGAAACTTTTGAAAAAAAAATCTGCAAAACATTGATTTTCTTCACTAAAACGAAGAATTATTTGGATTTATCAGGCAAGGGGATCTGGGAAAATTGTTGCAGACGTTTTTGCAACAAAAAGTTTAATAACGTTTTAAACAGAAATTCTAAATACTACAGAAGCAGCTTCTTGATACTACCGAGCCAAAATAGCAAACATTTAATCGCGTATTCTATATAGACATGGGTAACACTGTGTTGAGTTGCGCTTTTGAGTTGTTGCCTCTCTGTGCGCTCATGAGTTATAGCTCATCGCGTCTCACTGCGGGTGACTTTGGCTTACAGAGCTTTTTGAAAAAATTTATAGAAGAATATCAAAAGTATATTAGGGCGGTTTCATAATACAGTCAAAAGAGTACATTACAAGCTTTACTTTGCCAGAGTTTTATTTCAACTTCTCGAAGTTTTTTTCCGGATTTTTCAACAAGTATTTCCTCAAATTTTTGGAGAAAAAACCCCCTTGAAGCTTGCTTTCTTGCTCCATTTAAAAGAGATCATCTGTAGTAAATTGTTGGGGTTGTCAACGGTTTTTTTATTATTTAATTAGGTTTATTAGGTTTTTAATTTATTTATTATTAACTTTTCCAAACAAGGTTTTAAAAATATCGACAGAAGAGAATCAGACTAATTTCTAAGTTTCTAGGATTTTGAATTGGCTTTTTACTGAATTAGATGGAGGACTTTTGAACCTATGAACTGTGAAGTGTTCACTACCTTTTTGGCACATTTCTTGTTTTGCTAGCAGTTTTATGAAATAATTGCAAACGGAGTAGACAAGGGTTCTTAAAAAATCATAGGATAGAAGCAAAGGCTTTTGGGACTCTTTTTTGTTTCACTTTAGAAAAAATATTCAAACTTGCAACCAGTGAAAATTTCAGTTCGATGGCAATCGCTCAGGCTTTTCCAAAAAATTTTTCACTAAAGTGATTTAAAAATCACTTTAGTTGCAATTTTCTTTGATTTTTCAGAATCTTTCAAATTTAATAAACTGTTTAGTCAAATTTGCGAAACTTTTGAAAAAAAAAATCTGCTAAACATTGATTTTCTTCACTAAAACGAAGAATTATTTGGAATTATCAGGCAAGGGGATCCGGGAAAATTGTTGGAGACTTTTTTACAACAAAAACGTTCAATAACGTTTTAAACAGAAAATCCAAAAACTACAGAAGCAGCTTCTTGAAACCACAGAGCCAAAAGAGCAAACATTTAATCGCGTATTCTATATAGACATGGGTAACACTGTGTTGAGTTGCGCTTTTGAGTTGTTGCCCCTCTGTGCGCTCATGAGTTATAGCTCATGGCGTCTCACTGCGCCGCACTTTGAATTATCTGAAATATCCGGAACTGGAATTTTAACACCACATTTTTAATGTACGTTTTACCAAGTAGGTGACGTAATTGCAACGCAACTGCACCGGTGAGTTACTGCGCCGGTGCGTTGGGTTGGCGCAGCAAGCCCTTTCGGCATTACTGCGCCAACTCCTGAAAATTGACTGAGTTACCCATGCCTAATTCTACAGATAAATCTAAGTACAACCATCTAGTTAAAGTAGATTCTAAAAATGCTTGGATAGAACAAAATGCGTTTGCTTAAATTTTTTGATTGTTTGACGATTTTTGAAAAATTGTTTCCCCATGTTTGCTCGTATTCTTGCGGAGTTAGAATTACCGTGGCCTCCGGCAAGTGTTAAGAATAAATTATGTAAATAAAAAATGTAAATTCCAGTGAAAACTAGGCAAAGTTTAAACCCACAGCATCTCAACCCCATTGGGACTGGCCATTGGAAGCTTATTTACAACAAAATGCCAAAATGCGCCGTAATCCTTAAGGTGTCCATTGATCAAGAGATATTTCTGGTGAAACTCCATAAATTACTGCTCAAAGTTTGTCAACAACACCAGCTGGGGAAATTGGAGCAGCTCCCAGTTTTCCCAGATCAAAGCATATATGTGCAACACTCTTGGACATAATTTCCATACATTTTCCATGCATATCAATCAACCTTAGACCCGTTGGCTTGCACTTTGGCTCGGAATCGATTGAGAACAATCGCTTAATAATTAATTTCCAATATCCAAGTGGAAAACCGAGGCTCGAATCCGTTGGGGTTTTCTAATTTTATTCGAAAAATTACGTGATCGAGTGTTAGATCGTCATTTTTTGGACGATTACCAGCCTGCTGGTCCACATTCCACTTGAAGCTTTTGTTAATTCAAGTTGAACAACTCACTCGGTGCGTTCGAAATTGTTCAGGTGAGTCCCAGTTCCATTTATTAGCTAAAGGGTCAGGGTTGGGCAACATTGCCCTTTACACGTTATGAGGACTATGTCAAGAGCAATAAATTTGTTTTAAGGATGTTGCAGTTGAAATACTATCCGGACGAAGGCGGCTATAATTTCCGTTACTATCCAGATATTCGATACTATTACGATGACAAGATCCAGCGTGTTAATAGCTCCTTTTACGATTACCCTTATAGGTATAAAAGACGTTATTAGTTAATTTGTTTTTTAAATAAATTTAACTTTTTTGTTTCAGAACACGCATATGGTTCCCGTATAAAGGATACAGGGTGTTTTGCGACTATATGCCCTCAGGAGTGCCATTCGCCATACAAAGAGTGAGTAGAGGTGGCCTCGTTTTGTGACGAATGTTTTTTTCGGTTTTTAGGTCAGCAAGCTGATGTACTTTAACTACTACGACACCAAGAAGCACCTGCATATTAACTAAGAATTAGTCCATTACTTTGACTTTTTCTGCGGAATTTTGTACATGTTTTTAATAAGATGCATAAATAAATCGCATTTAATGTTTTCCAACCTGGGTGTGTTCTTGTCTCAATGATTTTCCAATTTCCCGCTCTGTTTGATAACGAAAAGTCCCAATTATCACTGAAGATGTTTCGCTTTATTCCTTCGGATGGCAACGAGCTTCTAATTAATTAAGCTGATAAATAATGCTGATTGGCGGCCAATTTAATTAACTGCAAACACAATTACCACAACTCCTCCATATCCAATACCGACTGAAGAGTTTTCCGAATTCTGCGCAGAGTTTTATCAAGGAATTTATCACTTCTGTTCTCTGTGCAGTAATATTTGCATTGTTAAATCGCTATTGACTGCGCGACAACAATCTTCAGAGCGAATTAAATTTCTTTGCTGCCGAGATAATTGTTTTATGTGAACTGGGGGGGAAATTGAATTAAAACTTTGGAAAACGAGAACTTTGTCCTAGAACGGAAACATCTAGCTGGTTCATTTAGTAGGGATTTTAGCTCAGTTTGTGTAGCTGAGGCTGCAAGCACTTTAAAAACAATTTTATTTTCTGTGGTTTTTTTTGGTTTCTGGCTAATTATTAACTACAAATGGAACACCAAAAATGAGTAAACAATTTAAAGTTGTGTGAAAACTGCTAGAAAGAGACTATTTGAGGTTTCAAGCAGCAATGATTAGAGTTCGATCACACTTTTTTCGCTTGTCTAGATATTTTGGAAAATCATGCAAAAACACCAAAAATTTCAATAATGAGGGATTTCCTAAATTTCGCGAAAGGAAACAAACCTTCCTTTCCTTCTGGGAATCGTTTCACTTAAATGTGGATATTTGCAAGTACACGCAGTGAAATCTTCATTACAGTCGCAAATTTGAGCGACTTTTGAGGATTTTTTTGAGCCACGTATGTAAAATTGCAGTCAAAAATAAACATAAATCAGGATTTTCGTTTTCTTTTTCGCATTTGTGGTTTTTGCTTAATTATTTTTCTATAACTGGAATGGCAAAAATGCGTAAACAATTTTATCTTAAGTAGTGTGAAAACTGACTAAAATTTCCACAGAAGTCACATTTCTGAACGTTAAACACATTAGACACTTTTGCATTTCGAAGTCTATTTGAACATCCAGTCTAGACTCTGATGTTTTTGTTGTGCCGAGCCCTATGGACATCCAAAAGTGTCTAATGCATTTGTTGTGCCGAGGCCTTTGGGCACGACACTGGCTTAAATGCAAAATAATCCTCATAGCTTTCTTTTTCGTTTATTTGTTGTTCTCCAACCAGTGTCGTACCCGTAGGGCTCGGCACAACAGAAACATCAGAGACAAATTGATGTTCAAATAGAGTTCGACATCCAAAAGTGTCTAATGTAATTGTTGTGCCGAGGCCTTCGGGCACGACACTGGTTTGAATGCAAAATAGTCTTCATAACTTTCTTTTATGTTTATTTGTTGTTCTCCAACCAGTGTCGTGCCCGTAGGGCTCGGCACAAAAAAATCATCAGAGTCTAACGGATGTTCAAATAGACTTCGATATCCAAAAGTGTCTAATGTATTTGTTGTACCGAGCCCCTCGGGCACGACACTGGTTTGAATGCAAAATAATCTTCATAACTTTCTTTTATGTATATTTGTTGTTCTCCAACCAGTGTCGTGCCCGTAGGGCTCGGCACAAAAAAATCATCAGAGTCTAATGGATGTTCCAATAGAGCTTGACATCCAAAAGTGTCTAATGTTTTGGTTGTCCCGGGACCTTCTGGCACGACACTGGTTTGAATGCAAAATAATCTTCATCACTTTATTTTTTGCATATTTGTTGTTCTCCAACCAGTATCGTGCCGTAGGGCTTGGCACAACAAAAACATCAGAGTGGAATGGATGTTCAAAAAGACTTCGACATCCAAAAGTGTCTAATGTGTTTGTTGTGTCGAGACTTCGGGCACTACATTGGTTTTAATGCAAAATAATCTTCATAACTTTCTTTTGTGTTTATTTGTTGTTCTCCAAACAGTGTCGTGCCCGTAGGGCTCGGCACAACAAAAACGTCAGAGTCTAATAGATGTTCAAATAGGCTTCGATATCCAAGAGTGTCTAATGTATTTGTTGTGCCTAGCTCTTCGGGCACGACACTGGTTTGAATGCAAAATAATCTTCATAACTTTCTCTTTTGTTTATTTGTTGCTCTCCAACTAGTGTCGTGCCCGTAGGGCTCGGCACAACAAAAGCATCAGAGTCTAATGGATGTTTAAATAGACTTCGACATCCAAAAGTGTCTAATGTATTTGTTGTGCCGAGACCTTCGGGCACGACACTGGTTTTAGTGCAAAATAATCGTCATAACTTTCGTTTTGTTTATTTGCTGTCCTCCAGCCAGTGTCGTGCCCGTAGGGCTCGACACAAGAAAAATATCAAAGTCTAATGGATATTTAAATAGACTTCGACATCCAAAAGTGTCTAATACATTTGTTGTGCCGAGGCTTTCGGGCACGACACTGGTTTGAATGCAAAATAATCTTCATAACATTTTTTTATGTTTATTTGTTGTTCTCTAAACAGTGTCGTGCCCGTAGGGCTCGGCACAATAAAAACATCAGAGACAAATGGATGGTCAAATAGACTTCGATATCCAAAAGTGTCTAATGTTTTGGTTGTCCCGGGACCTTCTGGCACGACACTGGTTTGAATGCAAAATATTCTTCATAACTTTCATTTTGTTTATTTGTTGTTCTCCAACCAGTGTCGTGCCCGTATGGCTCGGCACAACGAAAACATCAGAGTTTAATGGATGTTCAAATAGATTTCGACGTCCAAAAGTGTCTAGTGTATTTGTTGTTCCGACCCTCTCGGGCACGACACTGGTTTGAATGCAAAATAATCTTCATCACTTTATTTTTGGTATATTTGTTTTTCTCCAACCAGTGTCGTGCCCGTAGGGCTCGGCACAACAAAAATATCAGAGTCAAATGGATGTTCAAATAGACTTCGATATCCAAAAGTGTCTAATGTATTTGTTGTGCCGAGGCCTTTGGGCTGAGGCCTTCGGGCACGACACTGGTTTGATTGCAAAATAATCTTCTTAACATTATTTTATGTTTATTTGTTGTTCTGCAAACAGTGTCGTGCCCGTAGGACTCGGCACAATAAAAACATCAGAGACAAATGGATGTTCAAATAGCCTTCGACATCCAAAAGTGTCTAATGTATTTTTTGTGCCGAGCCCTTCGGGCACGACACTGGTTTTAATGTAAAATAATCTTCATAACTTTCTTTTATGTTTATTTGTTGTACTCCAACCAGTGTCGTGCCCGAAGGCCTAGGCACAACAAATACATTAGACACTTTTGGATGTCGAAGGCTATTTGAACAGCCATTAGACTCTGAAGTTTCTGTTGTGCCAAGCCCTACGGGCACGACACTGGTTGGAGAACAACAAATATGCAAAAAATAAAGTGATGAAGATTATTTTGCATTCAAACCTGTGTCGTGTCCGAAGGGACACATTAGACACTTTTGGATGTCGAAGTCTATTTGAACATCCATTAGACTCCGATTTAATAACCGAAAGAAAAAAACTAGAAAATTTTCTACCAGTTAATAGATCAGGAAAATGCCAAAATTTAACTGAAATTAGATATTAAGCAACTGAACAAATAACCATTTTAAGCCCGATTTGTACACAGCTCGTAGTTAATTTGGCTGTTCAATGCGTTCAATTGTTGGCATAAATACATTTAAATAAAGTATTATTTGGCGACAAAATAACATTCGTTTGGCAGCGACTCTTCTGATTACACGTGCAGAGCAACAGAATCCACTATTCGGTCAAAAGTTTAATTCGTGGGCTTCATTAGAGCGCGCTGGCAAAAACAATAATGAATAAATTAAGGAAAAATATATTTTTCTTCGCATTGCAATGAACTCGCAACGAACTTGAAATACAGTTTTCAAACAATGAATACGGGAAAACAAGCACTTTCCTTTTAATAGTTGCTTGAAAGCGCACAATAATTATTCCGGTTATCCAACACTGGGTTTAAACAAATTGGTTTCATCCCCAACACGTGCTAAACTCTTGGTGAACTTTCCGATCGATAATCACTAAAAATAATGGATCATGTCGAAGTTGTGCTTTGTATTGTGGAGTTGGGCATAGTTTGGCTCTCATTCGACGCATATGAATCCAATTACAAATTTCCCTCGTTCTCAATTTGCTCATCTCACTTACTGCGGCGTCAACTTTATTAAGCGGAACATGTTTTTGTTCAGAACCATGTTTTCAGTTTTAGTTTCACAGATATGAACTTAATACAGGTTTTAAAGGGCAGCAGACGAGCGATTTGTTTGCTGATGCGGTTAAAATTGATTTGGAGTTACGGAAAAGTTACGGAAACCGGTGCGATTTTGGGGGTTGCATTTTTGGACTGGTGCTGCGTTGCGCAAACCACCTCTGAAGATGCAAGCCGCTCGTAGTTGCGAAACGTCAGAAAAACCCTACAGTGTGGCAAAGTTTTGAAAACATTTTAACAGATAAATTAATTTATTTTTCCAGTTGAAGACATTACATTGGTTATTTACATCTGAATTTCGTTTCACATAGAACTCAGTTCTAATCCCCTGGATGTTCAATTCCTTGAATGCAGCCCATACAAGTTATTTCTCACCTAAAACAATGTGGAGCGTTAAAAAAAGGTTCTTGGCTTTTCACTAATTGAAAAAAATTGAATTTGGAGGACCTGAATTAACTCGTTTAGCTACTTACTCTCGAATTTTCCTCAAATGGTGTTCAGTGGGCCACAAATCCAATAAATCGTAAGGCAAATACGGGTAGCGAGTCGTCCTCAAGGGCCAATACAAACTCAAGAATGTATCAAAATAATAGCGATGTTCATTCGAATAATTCATCTTCGCCCCATAGGTTCGATCGTAATTGAGAAGGATCATTTTTTTTCGGTCACTTTGCACTGGAACTTGGAGTGTTTTAATTTCACAAAGCGGACTGAATTAATTTCGCTCGGAATTGGCTGTATGTAGGGTGTTAGAGAACAATTTTAATTTTCTCAATTTTGAGCGAATGCCACGTGAATGAAAACGAGTTACATAAACATTGTTGTCCTGAATGTGAAAATAGAACCGTTGTTATTTGGACGAAGTACGTGAACGGCTGGAAAAAATAGCAGCCGCTGGGCAAAAGTGGGCACCGAAAACATGGTCCTTTCCAAAATATCTGTTCGCTCATGATTTATTTTGCGGCGAACGAAATGAAAAAAAAACCCGGCCGATCTTGCCAAAGTTTAACGTGAAAAACATTCATTTGGACTAACGCAATTCATATTTTGCCTGCCAAACTCATTTCTTGAAAATGTCCATTAAATGACCGTAAAAGATGAAATAAATTGAAAAACAATTGGATTTCGAGCATTTGTTTGCCACGCTAAAGCAGGCCAGTTTGGGAAATGTTTTCCAAACTGTTCCATCTCGAAAAATTGGTTAAATCTCCAAGGAATTTGGATATTTCCTGTTAAATTATGTTGTCGGCTGAATTCCCAGAGCGGATTAGTCGGCCAGTTAAAAGCCTTTTAAAGGTTCGTAGTCAGGCTTTTATCGAGTTTTATTTAAATAATTTATCGAGGTTTTATGGTAACTAAGAAGCTGGGCTGTGAGTATGAGCGTCAGTTATTTAGTTTCATTCGAAATAATCGTCGATCATCCGGATTTTAAATTTTATCCGAATCTGCCATTTTTTCCAAAATATAATAAAAACTCTCAAAAATAATATTTGTATAATTCAATTCAATTTCTGCGAGAATATTCACTCTGGAGTCTCCCCAAAAACGGTGTGCGGATGATATAGCCATTGTCGTGCAAGGAACATTTGAGACCCACAGACTAAAGAGGGGCCCTTTTTGCAGCCGAGTTTCAAGTTAAAAGCAGTTTTAATACAAAACGGCGCGGTTTTTCCAGTAGGATTTGGTACAACGTGAAATTTCCATAAACTTTTTTTTAATACGTTAAGCGCACATTTTAAATCAAGGGAACGAATTAGATCCAGCAAAACGCACAATCAACAAACCCGACTTTTACTACAAAAAAGTGTTTTACAAGTCCGCAAAAAAACTGCTTCAAAGGTTGGAAAATTTCTTGTTTGTTTATAGAACTGTAAAGTCAGAAAGACGCGAATCTGGAAATCATGGAGGCGTACCAAAGAAAACATTTTCTAAATAATTTGACGAATTTCCAACTTCAAGCATTCAATTCCCTCAAACTTTTTCTACACAGAAATGTGTTCTTCAAGTCCAAAAAATCTGCTTGAAAGTTTGGAAAATTCTTGTTTGTGCATAAAAACGAAAAATCAAAGGGACGCAAGTCTGGAAACCGCGGAGACGAACCAAAGAAAAAAGTTTTTACGTATTTTGACGAAGTTTCACATGCCCAAAATAACGTGCGATTTACGATCTCTTGAATTTAAACATTAAATTTTCCTTGTTTTGTAATTTTCCTGACTGTACTTTAATTCATTCATCGATTAATCCGATCGAATAAAATAGGTAATTCAATATCCAACCAAATTAAAGAAAGAAACATCTAAACATACAAACTGATGATGGTGGATAAAGACACCGAAACGTATTTGTAACATTTTAAATAATAAACAATAAAATTGACTGAAACCCAGGAATACATTGGAATGAATTAAATTTTCCCAAATTTTCTTAAATTCAATGAAACTAATTCAATCCAGCAAACTGGAAAGCCAGAAATCTGACTTCTTCAGTAAAATTATGTTTTATTTACAAGTCCACCAGGAACAAAGTGGATTTTTGCAAAAAAAAAACCTTGAAAGGTTGGGAAGAATTTAATCCGTCCATTTAAATAAAAAATCGAAAGGGATGCAAACCGGGAAACCGCGGAGGCGCATCAAAGACATTTCTAGGTATTTTGTCGAATTCCCGCTACCCCAAACAACAAAATTCTTGTCTTGCTGCTAAAACTCTTGTCTGTTCATAAAATTAAAAAAGTCAAACGGACGTAAATCTGGTAGCCGCGGAGGCTTGTCGCAATAAAAAAATCTTAAAAAGGCTTTAGTCATTTTATTTGGCCTGCAGTGGAGAAACATTCAAATATATATACATGTACATAAATATTTACAAAAATATATCATTTTTCCTTATACCTAACATGAAAATATCACTTTTCCATTACCGCGAACCGAAGCACTTTGCATTTGAGAAAATCTAGTCCTATCCGAGTGCAGCTGTATTAGTTTTGTTATATAAATATTAATAAACGGTATAAAGAAAATAACAGAAATCTTATTAAACGTTAATTGTTGAGGTTTTTGACTTTTCGGTGCAGTATTCTGGCTGGAACATGTTCGTCTGTTGGTTGAGTTTATCGATCGAAGTAGAGATCATTTTTCAGCTAAAAAAAACAAATAATGAATAATTTAGCTGGTTGGTGAATTGCGAAAACATCGCACATATTTTCAAATTGTGGCCCATTTATTTCGCGCTTAACTGCCTTTTTGGGTCAGAAATTACGAACAAAGAGAGTTTAATTTGTCTGCAAAATGAGATCGGGATGAAAAGGGTAAACTTTAGATTATGAGCCCAATTTATCGGCCAGCGAATATTAAGATTTGCCCTGATTTCTTTTAATAATTGAGTCCTATTTTTCAGGAAACTGGTTTTTTAGGGCATTTTACCGACTTAAGAGCGGTTAAACTACGCGTATTGTGAGCTCAAAATAAATAAATATTTCCGATAAAACGGCAGTTAAACAGTTGTTTGGTGCAAGAAACATACCCGAATTTCCCTGAAGGCCGCCTCAGATGGGAAATCATCCAAATAGTACCGGTAGGATCTATTTGACGGCCAATATTGTGGAAACCTCTCCCTTGCTGTGAATGGCCAATCCACGTAAAAGCTAAGGGGTCGATAGATTTTGTAGTGGTAGTAGAATTTCGCATCGGGCCAAAACGACCATTCCCTGCCCTGGGTGATCGGGTTTCTTAGGTAGGTGAGCATTTTCCTAAAAAAAACCACACCATATTGACTAATCAGAATGTATTTTAGCCCCAAACTCACTGATCTCGGATTTCAATTAACTTTTTTATTTGATTTTCTTGCAAAGGGCAATAACCAGCCGGCTTGCTTTTGAACAGCAGTCGCAAATGCTTGTTGACGCAAAGTTAAGCAAATTAATTTGGTGGAATAATTGAGAAGTTGCAAAAACACGAGTCAAAGCCAAAAATAAATAAACAAATCAGAAGCAGATAAAATGGAAAATCCGTAACTGTTTCCCCATTCTGAGCGGTATTTTTTACTTACCTTTAGAACTAATGCGACCGAATTAAGAGCCGACTTCTTTCAATGGCCACCACTCGAAATTTGATTTCGCCACACTGCAAGCACTCGGTTTTAACAGATTTATTTCTGGACGGCATCCAGACTATTTGGATCCGTTTCTGCATACTTTCTGACTCAGGCCCGCCTAAGCCGATCATTGATTTGGTCACATTTACCGTTTTATTTCTCGTTTTCCATGACAAATTAATGTCGTGAAAATTCTCGCGTAAAATGGACCCAAATGCGATTTTTTCTATTCATACTTCTTGTAAGTTGGGGCCCGATCTTTTTGCCATAACACCGAAACTATAAGGGTTTTTTCTGGACAAGTCAGCGCGCCTAAATGTAATTTGCATTTTTTTATTTTGAGCTTGAAATTTTAGCAGTGAAAACCAAATTGTTAATGGGGTTTCACAGTTTCATAAATTGAGCTGAAGACAAAACTAATTTGGAAACTTCATTTAGAGGCAAATTAAACCCCAAACGCATCTAAAAGAGAACCAGGCCGAAATTTATAGAATTCACAAAGTTTTCAAAACCTTTTTGTTGATTCTGTTGCCTAAAAATTTTGGGTTTTCTGAAAAGACAAGATTTTCTTACTTTTATTGTTACAAGTTCACAACAAAAGCCGTGAGGAAATCTTTTTCAAAAAAAGCACCAAAATTTTGAGACAAAATACACATAAAAACATGAATGCGCCACAACCGTATAGACCTTATATACATTTTATAAAGTGTCTTGCGAATGCAATACAGTTTTAACAGTGAAATTCTCTAAACCTCCCAAGAGTCCCATTTGAACGAATTTTAGGTACAATTCTGAAGTTTTTCATTTCGATGCAAGAGAGCTTTCAAAAGCAGAGAAATCCACACCAGGAAAAAAACTCTTTTGTCGGTTTGGGGTGTTTGGAAGACACACAACTTTTATAGAAAAGTGTATATTGGAAGTTCGAATAAAACAAGACATTTACGACAGGAACATCCATTTTTTCGAGCTGCAGGACAACAGCAAAATGAAAGAAACGCATTTTTTATATTTTCGATTGTGATCAAAAGCACCCTCAATTGATAGTTAGAAGAGGCCCCAACGAAGCGAAAAATTCAAACTCCTGCCCCTTGAAAATTCAATCAATGTTATTTCTCGGTCGGACTCTTCTGGGACTTCTCGGAAGGCTTAAATGACTATAATAAATTCCCAGACTCGCGCGCGGAGTTGAATCAAGCAGAGCGCTGTCAAACGGGAGATCACTTCGATCGTTACCTCATCGCCTTTGATAGTGACTGCTGCAGTTGCAGACGAAACGTCAGATTCTAAAGCTTATGGACCACGGCCTACAAGCCCGGAAAAACAATATTTTTCCAATGTTATTTCGCTTCCAAAAAATAGTTCAATCATGAAAACCTGCAGTGGCAGAATTTTCCTCAACTCAACTTCTGCAAGGAACTTTTGTTGGCTAATCCAAAGAGAATGAAGAGAGAGCAGCTGAAGACAAAGCAGTATGACGCAGAAATAGAGTGCGATTCCTCAGAAAATGATCAGGAATGAGTTTGTTTTCAAAAATGTTTATCTTGTTTTTTAAGCCGTTTATTTTGTTCAAAGAATTACCAAAATAATTGTAAGTTTATTTTGAGTGATTCTGTTAAATATTCAACGATATAAAATCACGCTTAATCACATTCTGATCAAAACCGATCAAAATAAAGAGCGTTCAAATAAAACCAAACATTTTTTTGATCTTCTTAAGTTTTCTTCGTTATTTTTTAAAAGGGAATTCTTCATCGCATTGCATGAATTCTTTATGAGCAGAGGTTGGCGTTACTAATAAAAAAATTGGTTGGTTCGAAAAAAGGAGATACGAAAAAAAATCATGGTAATTTACGAATCTATAAAAATGAGCTCTTCGTTTTCTTCCTTTTGGGAATGGCCACGGGGTCGCCCCTTCAGGGGGCTCATGTTTTCTTCAGTAATATTTCAGTAGCTTTTCGCAAAATGCCAAATGTATTTTGAGTGATTTCCGCACTGAAATTCCGACAATCTTCAATCAGTTTCTTCATCAAATGCCCGTAAAGCAACGAAAGCGACCCTCTACAGCTACACTTGGCAACCTTTCCCTTATATCTATCTATACTTGTATATAAACCTTCTAACAATTTTAAAACCACATGCAGTAATGACTGATTTGCCTGCTGTGGACTGCTGTAAACCTACAAAAGTTCCAAGTTCAAAGTAACCGATACGCCTGCTGCCATAAGTAGCATAGACGACTAAGCATCTGAAAATGCTTTGGACAGCGTCCTAAAAGTACACAGTTTTGGCACTCGATTCCAGACTTCTGACTAATCCAATCAGAAATATATTATTATTTATGTGTCACGTTTGGGTTTAGAAAATTAATCATCTCAGGTGTTGCCCACTGCTAATAAACACCTGCCAGTGTAGCTGATTAAACTTCCACCTCAACCCTACAAAAATGCCATGCAAACACCGATACAAGCCAAATTTCCTTTAGGGTTCGCCAGTTACATCTGGCTACCAATGAAGTTGCTTTGGATTTCGCATCAGCTCAGTCTACTTACGCTCAGATTGTTAATTTTGTTTTCAAGCTCTCTGAACTGGTAGTCCAGCGATCGGTAGTAGAGAGAAGGCAGCGAGCTTAAGTAGTAGTTTCTAAAGAAGCTGCTCAGGTACGACCTGTAGTAAGGCCAGTAAGCTGAGTAGTAAGTGCTGGGCCAATAGTAGGAGTATGTCCTGGGCCAGTCGTAGTACCAGCGATAGATCTTCGGGTAGTACGTGCTGCTAGGCAGGCTTAACGTGTTGTAGTAGCTCGAAGTGATTGGATAGCTGGAGTAATAGATTCTCTAGATTTGGGAGAGAAATCGTTGAGAATTGAGCATGGAAACAGTTCAGTGTCTCATAGTGCCTGCCCTTGGTTAAGCTCTTTTTTAATGGAAGGAGGTTGGATTTGAATGAGTTCCTTCCATAGAGGAGAGTGTTGTAAATTGGGATGTGTGAGGGCAATGTCGAGAAGGAAATTAATAAATGTCGCTCTTTTGCGCTCTTTTTTGTTACTTTGGCGAAGACATTTTTCAAATCTTTGTCTCATGGCCAGTGAAATCTTCTACTTTGTCATCGAAAGCTTCGAGAAGCTTCGCTCTTCAACCGTTTAGTCTGTCTCTTCCAAAGTTGTTGATGCAGCTAATATTTTGATTCTCATTTCTTTCCTCCTCGTTTCGGTTTACTCTGGGCATCTTCTGGAACTGACCTGATTTTTTCAGGACTCACACAACTAAAAACATTCAATTTTCTTTGTTGGGTGATCGCTTTTAGATGCGGCCCTAAAAAGAACATTAGACCTCTCGTCCCAAACCACAACACCCTCTACTACGCCAAAGAGTTCTTGTAAAGCTTCACCCTTGAATGAACTGCATTTTTACTTTTTGAACAGCCGCTTTCTCAACTTTAGTTATTTCTAATTCAGACAGCATGACAATTTCCATTAATTATCCGTGATTTTCCCTAAATTAAACTTCAAACTTCTTCGGTAAGACAATGGAAGTTTTAGCCAGTTAATTCATTGAACTGTCTGCCCTCATAGTTGGGGAACAATGCAATCGAGAAACGCGTTCCCTCGAGAAAAGTGTTAAAGGTTCTTGGCATATTTTAATTTCGCAAATAATTAACGACTGTTTTCATAACTGTTCGTGGGCTCAGATTGAGTCCAATCCAATAAATATTGTCTATTTCCGTCAGAATTTCAAGGTCAAATATTGCATCAGAATCTGCAGAATTTTAACACTTTTCACTTACCAGATTGGCAGGCACTAGGAGACCGCAAACGAAACAATCATTCATTATCGGACAGTGACAATTAAATTAAATGATGGCAGACAGTTATATGAAGAGTTTATTGGCTGCTTTCAAAGCTGTTATGAGTACAGGCATCAAAATAAAGGAAATAAAAAAATGTGCGCTTATGTTGAAACGTTCGTGTTTATCAAAAGAATCCTTTTTTGCAATGGGTTTTTTCGACTTTCAACGCTATTGTGAAAAATATGTTCTCATTGATGTTTCGCTAGCACGAATTGCTTGCATCCTCAGGGATGTTTTGAGTATACCGGTGATTTGTTTGTGTTTGTGTTTAGACTTTCTTTTTCCCCCCAGTTTCAGTAATTGATTGATCAAAAACGTTGCTTTTCCAGCTTGAAACTGACAAGTTTTTCGCACCGATTGGAAAAGTGTGAAGGGGAGGAGTATCAACCTCGTAAAGAAACCAGGGTAGCACGCTGTCAGGGCCCCCTACCAGAGTACGGCGAAGCCACTGCCTTGTAGGAGGGATGTCGGTTCACCAAAGGCTTGGGGAAGAAAACCCGGAAGACAAATTCCTGGCCCTCCAGGACTGCATGAAGCGATAGAAAAAAGCCATGTCGGAACGAAACCTACGGCCAGGGCAATGGGAAGACCAAAGACCAGTAATGGAAGCCGAGGAATCGGAAGGCGCGGGACGCTATAACACCGGATATATACATAATTAAAAAGGAACTTGGTAAGTTTCCGGGCTTTTAGGGAATTTCTGCCAGACGTTTCGCAAGCACGAGTGGCTTGCATCTTCAGAGGTTATTCCTGTGCTGAGCAAACACCAGTTTCCTGTTAATATTAGTCGCTATTTGCTTGAGCATCTGCCAAAGGAGCCAGAATTAAAATGTGTTCAATTGAACATCTGTAGCGCAGTTTTTTATTTAAAAAATGCATCACTCCAGAATGTTTTTTGTCGCCTTCATACATAAAACGCGTTTCTGGCAGTTAAACTGAAAGTTCGACAGTCTGCTCACCAGCCCAGACAAAATAAGACATGTAAAAACCAATAGCCAACTTAATGCAATTGACTCGTGAAATGTTGTCGTCTTTTCCAGTTCCTTTGCCTCCCTCAACTTTGCCTTATCAAGATCCCTATTTAATTTCACCCCTATAAAGCCTCTGAAAATTCAGGAATTTTTATAAAACGTTCATGTTTAACGGCTTTTCGTGTCTTCTACAACCCGGAAAAATGTCTATTTTCCAATCTAATTTTGTGTCTAGCAAACAAATACAATCCACCTCACGAAATCAGATTTGTTCCTTCTGTTCCTCATGCCTCAAAAAATAGAGGTTTGCCTACAGATCGCTTGGTAAATAGTCATCGGGAACAAAACTCCACAAAACATCTTAAATTTGCAACCGAATTTCCTGTTTAGTTGCAACTTATTTCTAATCGAGACGTAATTTAAATGCAACGAAATCGCTTTCTATGCACACAAGATGGCCCTGTGAGGATTCAATTTAAATGCAGCATTTTTATTTGCTGAGAAACACGTGCCTTCCTGCGCTCAGCTGCAGCCAAAGTGCACAGATTGCACGTGTTTTATTGCAATATCAGCATTTTCACTTTGGTTGCACAATGCATATCAAAATCCAGCCGAATTTTTTGATACCATTTAACTCCAATTTGTTTGCACATTTTTAAGTGTTTCAGTGTTTATTTTCGTTTTTTTCCAATTCAATCACGAAAAACGTGTAAAATACGTGATTTTATGGTCGACATGTCCTGCATACTGAAGTTGCAGTTATAGCATAGTTTCGATAACAAATGGTTAATACAAATTCAAAAATTGCGATAAAGGGTTAAAGCACAAGCGCAGATGAAGAGGATAGGAAGCTGGATGAAGTAACGATTAAATAAAAATATCTGAACAAATTGAATAAAATAACAATGTTGAGCGTAAATTGGTTAAAAGCACATTGATGATGACGATTCGGGAGTTTTGAAATACTTTTCAAGTTGGCCTCTTTTGATTCTTCCAATTCACACGCTTAAAGACTTTGGAACTGGTGACGGTTGAAACTGAAAAATGTATATTTCAAGCCGTTACGTGTGGGGGTCAACCCTGATTTTAACAAACCAAAGTACTGGTTGCAATTGTGGTTGAAATTTGGCAAAATGCTGAAAATGCTGGGAAAAACACAAAAGATATGAAACCTCCAGCTAAGTTAGAAGTGGAGGAGAATCATATAAAACTGTCTTCCATTGAGGAACAATAAAACGTGGTCTGATAAAAAGGCATACGCTCCACCATTCTAGATAGAAGGCATTTTCCAGAATAGAGTGGTTTTGAAAAGTATTGCAAAATCCTGTTCGGGAACCAAACGAAAGTGTGACTTACCACAGCCGAGTCCGAGTTGAGGTAGCGATTGGTAGCCGAATAACCAACTCGTGGACGGACTTTCCGTTCGATCCAGTCGTATTCTCGTTGCAAAACCGACGGACGCGTCGAGAACACTTTAGGCGGCGTCGTCACCACCGTCAACCTTTTGTGCCCCACGTACGGAACGATTCGGTCATAAGAATGCACGATATGAACCTGAAAAAAAAACACATTTTCCAGTTTTTTCCTGAATTTTTACTAAGCCCTGTCAGTTTATTTAAGACTGTTGGGGCGCACCCCCAATGCTGGACTAAAAATACTCATAAAGTTGCTTTATTGTTGCGCGATTAACATTTCATATTAATGATGTTGAAATTTCCTCAAAATTCGCAAAATTGGCATTTTGCCTCTGGACGTGTTGTTTGGGGGTTTGTAGGGAGTAGAGAAAAAAACAAAAATTCTCACTGAAAATTGAGATATTGTCAAAAAATGCACTGAGAAATTAGGCAACGGTGCATTTCCAGTTTATAGGTATTTAAGTTGTTTACGTTTCTTTGCTAGTTCTTTCGGCGTGAAACTTTCTATAAAACTCTACACGCTCCTGATCGTTGCTTATCAAAACTTTGAATTTCTGAGATAACTCTGATTTCTCAGAAGAATCAATTTGCTTCTCAAAAAAACACATCGAGAGTTTAGTGCGTTACTCAAAAGGAATGGGCAAAATGTGAAATTTTCTTCTTCTTGCTTGCGACACTTGAACTTTGCGTTCAGTTATACAGGGTGGTCCTCAACCAATGAGTCAAAAGTCACTTACATATTGTCTAGGCACAAATAATGCGTTTTATGCAAATTTGTCTTATCCAAAAGTTGATTTGAAAGTAAATTCTGATTGTTGAGAACGATTTCATTTCTGTTTGAAGCGTTTTTTAGTGCAATTCTTTTTCGGTTAATGCGTGTTTTTGCAAAAAATTGGTGTCTCATATAAACTGTCTACAGGGTGGCAAACGAAACATACAAAATAGGTGAAAGTGCCTCATTTTTTTGGTATTGTAACACCACAGGAATTAAAATGGACCTCGTATCTCCAAAAAAGTTCTGTGATTTTTCGACCGTATCGTTCACTTACAGAGTGGTCTTAGAAAAGTCAACTTTTTGGTTTTGTAGTGATACATTTTTTTCTCTTCATCCGATTTTTAAAATCTAGGGCTCATGTTTAAGGTAAAACTTCACAGAAAGACTTGCGAAAAAATTCAATATACCGGAAATATTTGCAAAGTAAACTGAAGTTTAGCCTTAGTTGAAAATATGCAAGAATCACAGATTTCGGGGGCAATTCTGATTTGGGAATTTTTTATGCAACCCTATATGATATATATCAAATTTTCCTCCCAAACTGGCTATGAAGTTTCAGCTTCAAGTTGAGCTCCAGATAGTGAATATCGCACCAAGAGCAAAAGTTATGGCTGCAAGACCTAAAAGTCCATTTTTTGAGACCACCCTGTAAATAGAAGAGATGGTCTAAAAATTCAAAAACCGTTTTGAGCTATTTGGCTTCTATATTGAGATCCAAAAAACCTTTATTTGTCCAACTAGGATCATGCCGAACTTTCCGACATGCTGCATTTTTTCATTTGCCACCCTGTAGAAAGTTTATTTGGGATCAAATCTTTATCAAAACCTTGACTAACAGAAAACAAATGGGGTTAAATAACGCTTAAAACAGAAACCAAATCACTTGAAGAATGAGAATTTATCCAGCTTGAAAGTTAGGACAATTTCGGCTGTGTAGCATCTATTTTGTTGAGCAGTTTAGTTCAGAAAATCACTAGAGGTTGAAATGTGAAATATCTCGAAAACGGTGATAGATATGGACTTGAACCAAGTACACATTTTTTGGTCAGGAAATATTGGAAAACACGATACTGTGGACCAAAAAAGCGTTATTTTGAAGCCAAAAAAATTCTGGATGTTTAAAAAGGACTACAGACTATTGCAGCTTGCGTCCTATGTAAACTACTAGGTGAGCAAGAAAAAATCTGGATTCCTGGAAAATTTGTTGGTACTGGTAAAACTGACTAAGATCTATTTACTTTGACACCCTGTAGCTCGGAAACTACCAACTTTCGTATAAAACAAATTTGCTTGGCTCGCAATATTTTGCCTAAGCAAGAAGCTGTAGAAGGTTGAATACGAAATTTCTAGTTACAATCTCAAATCGTAGAACGTAGGAAAATAATCACTTTGCCTTTTTCTTGGTGATGAAAAGATCTCAGTTCTAAGCTTTCTGAAGCAAATGGCCATCAAGTTAAATCCTCTTGTTTATACCAATGGTTCAGGTAAATGTAAATCCTTAATTCATTCTGCATGAGCGATCACCAATATTTTCCTAAATTTTCTTCATTTTTCTGATGATTACCCTCGGCTGCCTAAACAAATACTCGGGTGCCTTGAGGAATATTATTAAGGTGATTTCCTGTAGAATGTCCCTGAAAAGGGAACGGCAAATTAAGGTAGTCAGTTTCCCTCCTGCGTGCGTCTGCAGTCTCCAGTTTGCCGGAAAAATAACCGAAAGTAACTTCAGACGGTCGTGTTTGTTCTCCATTCAATTGTCGGTTATTTGGAAGTAAAACAAGTTAACGAGTGGCCCAATAAAACCAGCTTCTAACTAAATATACTAATCCTAATTGGGGAATTAGGAATTGGAATTAGAAAACAAAACTAGAGGATTTGCAATCTTTGATCAAAGTAGTTTGGGAATGTTGGCAACAATAATTTAAAATCAACCAGATCCAATTTCAAACATCCCCAGATGAAGAGGATTAAATTTAATATAAATCTCGATATAAATTCTGGGTGTAAAATTGGACCAGCTAAAGCGAATGTGACCCACATGCCGTGCATTTTAATCTTTTTATTTTTCATTCAGAGTATGTGTTGAACGCGGATAAGCTAAAAATACCAGCAATTTGGCAAAATATCAAACGCAAACTTTATGGGCGATTCTGAAACATTGTCTGACATTTTAACTACAGTTAGCGGAGCCTTTTTTTCGTTTTAGTTGCGCGATCGAATCGAAAAATAATTAGTTCAAATTGGTTTAATGTTTATTTAATTTTCTCAATTTATCATCTTAATTTCATTTGCTTTTTTCAAAGCTTTTCTCCGTTCATTCTCGCTTTGCTTTCTGTTTGCAAACACTGATCTCCTTCACACAATCAAGGCAACGCTCATTTGTACAGGGTGGATTCAGGACTATGGCATCAAACGTTTTTTGTGGGGACATGAAAATTCATCAGTTTGTCTAATTTTATTCCTTCATAGACAATCTAAGACGAAAATTCGATATACAGGGTTCCAAGAGAAATGACTCCAGTCAAAATTGCCTCCTAAATCTGTGACTCTAGCAGGCTTTCAACTAAAGTGAAGTTCAAGGAATGTAGGCTTTCACGGCCGGACTCAATAGAAAAGTATTGTTTTTCCGGGCTTGTAGGTCGTGGTCCATAAGGTTTGGAACCTGGCGTTTCGTCTGCAACTGCAGCAGACATTATCAAAGGCGATGAGGTAACGGTCGAAGTGATCTCCCGTGTCTCACACAGTTCTGACTGATTCAACTCTCCTCTTGTTTGATTTTTCTCTAAAGTTAGTCATTCAAGGTTTCTACTCCTCTTTTCTGGTGCTTTATTTTTTAAGCAATCGTTGCCGTAGACCGATTTTCTCTTTTCTGCTGTTGCAGTGTCTAAGCCCTAGGCCCACAAGAGGGAAAGGGAGGAAAGAAATTGAGTTTTTAATATGTTGTTACAGAGAGTGGGAAATTTGTGTAGGGTTCATGGCTGGTTCTTTCAGGGCCTTTGGACGGTTTTCTGGTGTTGGGGTGGGGATCTGATGGACGCTTTTTGGGCCTCCAGTGGGGAAAAATTGTCCCAAAAAAAAGAGTCCTCGGGAACTTCCATTGGTTGGGAGGCGTTTGTGGTGGTTTCCTCTAGGGATTCGGCCGGGGAAATTAGTGGGATATTTCGGTGTGATGCGACTTGAGCAAGTTGTTTTGTTAAGTCGGCAATTTGGGCTTTTAGGTCGTTAATAATTTATTTGGATGATTTGTTGAGAAATTGGGATTAGATGTTCCGCCTCAAGCGTTACAGCATCAAAAGATTCGTCGAAGAAGGTGAATGTTTCATCGTGTAGTTCTGGGGAGGTTGGATAGGGTTCTGGGGAGCTTAGTGTTGCGGGCTTTGGGGCCTTGGACTTACTCTGCTCTTCTTGAGGTGCTGAGCGTTTTCCTTTAGCTTTCTTCATTGTTCTTTGCAGGGAGGCTGAACACTATTTACGGAGGGACTATATCTCGGCAGAGACACAGGTGAAGGATGTTTTCTTTTTCCTCCAGGGGCTCACTGAACGCACACTTTCGGTGACCGGACGACGCTGGACAAAATTACTAGACTCCAACTAGTGACTGAGTGTTAGCTGTTGACAATTCAATGTACATCCGATGGTGGTCGAAAGCAGAATGTTGATTCAACTCTTGTCCGGAATGTCTCTTTCATAGTGTCGAAACCACCCCTCACTCCTGCTGAAGCGGGTGCTGTGGTAATCTAGGGCCCGCTGCCAGTTGATATCTGTGCAAGATCAATGATATCTCTCTGTTTAAAGGGTGCGATCTGTCTTCTTTGGAGGGCCGGCTTCCATGTTCTACTTCAATTAAAACCCTCTTCTTTTGCGTTTTTGGATCTCATTTGGCCTCTCTCAAAATTCTTGGAAAGTACCGATTCTCCCTATCCAGCACCTAGGTTTCTTCGAACAGAATCGTATGATTGTCCCTGGTTAACGTATGCTCTGCCAAGGCCCATTTATCCATCTGTCCTAGTCTGCAACTCCTCTTGTGTTCGGTTAGTCATGTCTGGATGCTTCTTCTTGTAGTGCCTTCATAGACCGATCCACAGCTACATGGGACCCGGTAGGCTCCGGGAGTAGTCAAAGGAGGCCTCTTATCCTTTGCAGATCTGAGACTCTGTTTTATGTCTTTTGTAGGTTTGAAGATGGTTTTTATATAAAATTTTTTAGTACTTTGCCGATCCTGTCAGTAATATTCTCTATATACGGTAATGAAGCAAATCCTTTCTCCGGCCTAGTCTCCTTCTCAGTGGTTTTGCGATTGGGATGAAGTGCCCTCTTTATTTTATGCCTCGTATAGCCGTTGTTAGCAAAGGCTTGCTTCAGATGATCTATTTCCTCCTGAAGGTACTTTCCACCAGGGGAGCAAGAAACATTTTATTCGGCGCGTTGATTTCGATGCCCGCCGTTGCTAGTTACCGATTCAGAAAGGTGCGTGGCGAAAGCTATTGTAATGGGTGAAAGTGATGCTTTCGCCATCGAAAACAGTGACGAAAGTACGAACTTTCCACCAGGGTAGCAAGAAAAATGTTGTTCGGCACGTTGATTTCGATGCCCGCCGTTGTTAGTTACCGAATCAGAAAGGTGCGTGGCGAAAGTTATTGTAATTGGTGAAAGTGATGCTTTCGCCATCGAAAACAGTGACGAAAGTACGAACTTTCCACCAGGGGAGCAAGAAAAATGTTGTTCGGCGCGTTGATTTCGACGCCCACCGTTGCTAGTTACCTAGTCAGAAAGATGCGTTTTTCGATCGAAAGTTTTTTGAGATTCGAGGTCTATCCTAGTGCATGTGGTGTTGAAATGCAACACGTTTTTAGTCCAACTGAGAAAACGTTGAACTTTTACACAAATAATTTCATTTGCCACCCCGTAGAAGCTTTATCTGAACCATGATTTTTTTTGCAAAAACACGCACTAACCGAAAAAGAATTGTATTTAATAACGCTTCAAACAGAAATGAAATCGATTTACAGCAATCAGAATATGTCCAGTTCCAAAGTGGGTCCAGATTTGTCAGTATAACGTCGATTTTCTTGAGGAGTTTATTTATTTAAAAATGCGTTTATTTTTTTCAAAATGAAATCTGTGTGTTTTAGGTATAGGTAAACTAATAAAAAATGCCACTAATTTTTGAAACTGAACACCCTTCTGCAAGAAAAATTGGGGAATACAATTGAAAAAAACGATAGTTTTTCTAAGATTTTATATGGCAAATTTAACATTTTTTCAGAAACAATCCGCATAAAAGCAATAACTGATACGCTCGCCTAAGTAAACTACACCTCTTTTTACTTACTGAAAATTTCGGAATTTTTGTAACTGTATTTTTTGAATTACTGATAACAGCCGATACTCGTGAAACACCCTGTATAAAAAAGGCCAGTTATTTCAGTTGGATTCGAACGAATATCAAAATCCCAAAAAAAGCGTCAAAGTGTTAAAAAATTGTTCTTTATACTGACGCTGACTTGATGGAGAAATTTTTGAAAAAATCAAAAAAGCATTAAAGTTGACGAAAATCGTCCTATTCCAGAGAAATTCGTTTAAAAATTTATCTAAAAAATGATATTAATCTAGGACTTACCTTTCCCAAACCCGGAAGAATTCTCACTTGACGGGAAGGCTCATACTGCACGAGGGAACACCATAGGAAACAAAAGAAAGGAACAGTTAGTGATGTATACAAAAAATCTATACAAAAATGTACTACAAAAATTGCACATTTGCTGATACCATTAGGCAAAAAACGGGAAATAAGAAGAGTATTACTCAAAGTTGAAGAAAACAAACAGAAAAAAACACACACAGTTGGTTAGTAGAAGAGGACCAGGCATTTGGGGCTGAGGATTCCATGGGAGGGCCTACTTTTAAATCAAACTCAAATTTGGTTTAAATGGAGTTTATTCGGAAAATACAAAACAAGTGGGAGTACAGCTAATATACAAAAATAAATCAATTTGTCTACACTAATTGAGGACTTTCCATCTAATTTATTAATTCATGTTGAGGCAGACTAATAAAAATGTGAGAGTGTTATTTGGGACAAATTTCCACAAAGTTAATGCTAGAGGGCCGAACTACGATTAGACGCGATAAGACCAATGGCGATAAGAAGTGCCTCCAGGCAAGTTTCCAGTACTGGTCGAGCTGTAGCTGGAATGGTAACCTCCCGGTCCATCTCCACGGCTACGCGAAGACCTTTCGGAGGTGTAAGTATGCCCTCCAGGCCCACCAGTGGAGGAGCGAGTCACACTTTCGACCGTGCTGGAAGAGCGGACTTGAGGACGAGAGTAAAGGTCACCAGAGCGGTTTGAAGAGTCAGCGTTTGAGCTGTAAGAGTAGGAGTAGACTTCTTCGGCTTGTCTTTGCCTACGGTCTGGGTATGTGTCGGTCACCACATAATGACGGGGACTCTAAGGAAGATAAATAGTGCGATCTTAAAGAGGCAAAGATAAAGGAGGTTTCGTTTTGGAGGCTGGTGTTAGTTTGGTTTTCCTCGAAAAAAAAACGTCTGCAAATCAATTAAAATGCTGAGCTGTGTTGAAACGGTCGTTTATTCATAGTGTTTACACTGTGTTTAAGTTGAAATGCGGTTCTAAAACTAAGGAGCCTGAGCGCGAAAAGCTTTGCACCTGAGAAGACACTGAGGAAATGGGTTGAAGTAGATCCACTGGTCCGTCCCTCAGTGCATTCCCAGTGATATCGGCGCAATAAATTATTATAAACAAATATCACAATAATTAATGGAAATGCGTTAAGCGGAAATGCTAATTAAACACTCAATTATATGTAGAGGTCCTTTATAAGTTGCGTTTGCTATTGGTTTAGTGTACACGCATCCTTTCCCGGCCGGAAACAATTTATTTAATAAACACAAAAACTAAGTGGCGCAAACGGATGAATTTGCTCCTCTAGCGCCGTGAAGAGTTCATCAATCGATTTACCACACGGGTGGCAGATCGGAATAAGCCACCATCTTCCTCTTGTAGGGCAAATCGGGGCATTCGGCCACTTTATGCAAACGTGGCAAAAGCACATCCATGCTATCCGCATTGGGGGCCAAATCGCGTCTCAGAAGATGGCTGAAGATCTTCTCCCTGCTCTTGTCCCTAGCAGACATGTAGGGCTGCACGGGCTCCAAATGCGCCTTGGGCTTAATCTTCGCCCGCTCTTCCGGATGGAGGATGGAGCGCCTTTCCGGCCGTTTCGGCTGCTCGTCTTTCGGCTGTCTCTTACCGAATGCGGTTATGGGATCGGGAACCAGGCTGGGTCTTGGAACGAACGGTACTTTTTCCCACGGAATCTCTCGTTTCTGGAACAAGGGAAAATTTCAGTCACCGTTCGTCCCAATTCCAGACTGTTCTCAAGAGTCGAAACTGCTGTGAGTTTTTCCGATCATTAAGGCGCAAACCCAGTTGGGCTCTCAAAAAACCTTGCCCAGTTTACTCTTCAGCCTCTTAACATCAGTTTCAATTGAAATAACCTTTGTTGAGAGTGTAATTGGAAACAGAAAACTAGTCTAGATCCAACGAAAATCAAAAGATGTCTTAAAAAAGCCCATCTTTTACGTAAAGAGCTTAAGAACATCGTGGAGTATATTCAGGTTTTTCGCTTTTAGTTGAAGCTGCTTAATCCAATTAATTTTGAAGGAAATTTCGCAGCTTTTTCAGGATAACTAAAAATACCGAATCTCAAGGAATTGGGACAAACGAGCCTACCGTTACACTGTAGCGCTATGCAAAAGCAGCGATTATTTTTAGCCAGTTTATAATAGTGGATTTCGAACTTTTTCACTGGAAATTCGGGCGATTTTGCGTAAACCGGCTATAAAGTGAATGTTGCCTTGATTTGTGCGCTCCACATCGATATTCCTCGAGTCTGGATGAAATATTTCAGTGCCACTTTTATCACATTTTTACAACCGATCAGTTTTTGATGGTTCATCTACAACTTTATTTTCCTTCATAGCGCCATATTAGATCCAACATTCTGGGCCGTTAAAAAGCGATTTATAATGACGACCGGAATCCAACAAAGATGCAAGGAAGCAAAATGCAGCTCTCCCACCAATCAAAGGAAAAGGGAGCAATTGCCCAGCTGAGACTGAAAGTCTGGAAAAAGAGAAACAGTTTGGGACGTGAAAGTGCCAACGAACACGACACCCAGCGGAAAAAGCGTTTATGAAGAGAAAATCCGCATGGAAAATCATTAGAAACTGGCGCAAAGCTTTTCTCTTATTCTGGAGGTATTCCTTATTTTTAACATCCAGAAACTGACATTTATAAACTCCGGTGAATTCCATTAAAACCCCAGACAAAACTCCGATTCAAAGTTCTCCCGAATAGATTTTACGTAACTTTGTTCGTGTTGCGTAGGCTCAAAAGCCGGTGACAAGCGACAATTTAGAGCCTTTGAGCCAGGATTCTCTGGAGCAATGGGATCACTCGAAACTACATCAACGTAAATCAGAACTGATAGAACATTCAGCGTGCGTTTTCCATCTGAGAATCGCCGATTTGGAACGTTGTTCAATGTATTGAACGGGAGAAGTTACGGTGATGAGGGTCGAGTTGGAGATTCTATTTAAACGTTTAGAACAAAGTTGAATACGACTGTTTTAGAAACAACAGTTTTGAAAAGACAATTATTTTGAGAATTACTAACAACAATAAATAAGAACTCGAATTTTAAATTAATTATTTGCAGTTTCCTCCTGGTTTTTTCGTGTTTGTCTAAAAATCCCAGTTTCCTCTTTTAAAAGCTCTCGTACCAACATTGTCTATCTTAAGCAGAGTTTTGCTTAAATACTGCTTGGAAAAGTCGGAAATAATTTTTTCCACGACGGCCTGAAAGCCACCTTGAAACACAGTTTTGTTAAAGCAATTACTATAAAAATCACTAACAACAATAAATAAAAACTATAGAATTAAATCAAAATATTATTCCTTGACTTTGTTTAATGAGTTTTACAGCTTTGTCCTGGTCTTTTGTGTTTGTCTAATAAACCAAGTTTCCTCTCGAAATATCCCCTATCAACATTGTCCATCTTAAGTGGACTTTTGCACTAATACTTGGAAAAGCTCATAATAAATCTTCCACCTTCCAGGCGAGAGCTTAGGAAACATTTAGTCACCTACAGTTGAATCCTCTTTCCTGCCCCAAGGAAATTTGTCTTGCTTAATTTTTTTATCGGCCTTTCTGTTTGATTTATTAACCTCTTAGTTAAGGAGCGTTTTTCAATAATTCGCAGCTTTCAGCTCAATTGCTGCAGCTCAAATCGACCCTCTGAATTGAAAAAATATTTAAAGACTACAAATTAGTCACTCAGAAAGTGACCATTAAATTGCGCGGTTTGAATAAAACCAGTGACTAAATCGAAAAAAAAAACGACTCCGCACCAACCCCAAATCAGATTAAACGAATGAACATGAACAACAGCGAGAAAACAAGAGTTAGTCAAACTGAGTTCCTAATTTTCAAGCTGAGCAGCGACAGCGCTGGAATAACGGCCTGTTTGTCTAAGGGATGAAAGCGCTCAGTCACATGGGAAACGGGTTAATCAAGGTTTTAATAATGAATTTATTTGACTTTAGAGGGGCCGAACGAGTTTTTAGGAATTTTGTGAATTGGCTCCTAATCCCAGAAATAATCTGGCGCTGGATTTGCGCTACTAAAGTTTAAGTGAAATTGGTCAATCCTGCCTTAATTTCCAACACTTTAAGGCAGCAAGTAAATGATTTTTTTTCCATTTCAAGCGACCAAAAATCCGAAAAATTAATTATCCCAGCTGATGAATGAACGTTCAAACGAATGTCTTCACAATGGCCGGAAATGGGTTTTGGGTAACGGGAAAACGTGATTGTACGACACGGTCTAAAGGGGTTTACATAGGAGGACAAATAATCTTCCAATATGAAGCTGTCTGGGTTTGATTAAGCAATTGCTAGTCCTTTTCATCGCGGATTAAACGGGAAACTTCGCAACCGATAATCAGCGGGGCCGATGTTTATTTTTATCATTCCACTGTCCCTGAGGACGAAAATTAGAAATTTTCCAGTGCATAATTAAAAGCTGAAGTTTCAATACTGCATCTTTTTTGTTTCTAGTCGTATTTTAATCGATATTTAACTCGGCGGCTAAAGCCGCATCTCATTAAAGCAAGCGATCGAATTTCGGCTAATTTGCAAACAGTTTTTCCTTACTAGGGCCAGACAAAAAAAACTCCCGCTAAAGCAACTTCCAAACTCGACGTATAGCGAAAATCTAATATGTTGCCTTAAACCTGACCGGTCTAATTAATCCAACGTCTAGTTGAGTTCCGATTTGAAAATGGAGCGCTGATGTAAACCGATAGCAAACGTTCTTTTATAAATAGAATTGTTTTGACCAAAAACACCATTCGGAGGATTTTAGGACCAAAGTTGAAACAAACCCCGATATTTTTAGGTTTTTTGGCAAGCCTGAAAAACAACAGGCGGGCTTTTAATGACTTCGTCCAAATGTTTCAAGCTATTAACATAATGAGCCTTTGAACTGATCTACTTAATATCAGCAACGAAAATACGCTTTGGACTTGCTACTGTTCCATATTTTGCTCTTGTGTGGGCGGTTTCAGGCCAACCAAATCCTCCGATTGGTTGGAACATTGCATGGAAAAATACTGGTTAGTAGAAGACATCCTAATCTTCCTAAGGGCTAGATCAAGCTAAATTACATGGAAAGGAAGTAATTTTGTTTGTCACGGACGGTACTTTCGAATAAGCAAATAAGGAATCTTTTCAATCAAGTGCAATTACGGAATTGAATTAAATAATGATCGTAAATAAAAACGGGAAAAAGCTGCAAAATATTGGCGATTTCATCTTAGCCATGACATCGTAGATGGTAGATCATTTACATCAAAGCAAATTTAGTGAAAGCTAGCCCTTAGAATGGAAAAAGCAGAAAAACCAATCCAGATGCTTACCGAAGTTGTGTACGAGGAGTAAGCAGGCGAAGAGCGGTAAGGCCTTCGGGTGGTGTAAAAATCGGAATCGTACACCATTTTGATGGGCGACAAAAGGGGCGGCAAAAGGAGACGATAGGAGAAACTAAAGAAATTCGGCGTCGAGAGATGTTAAAACTGGACTGAGGCATCGGCTTGGATCCCGGGATTTTAACATCAAACTTTCAACGGTGACGTTTTCCGTTCGCTAAAAATAGGTGCAAGACGTGTAAACCTGCGATTTTTCGCTTATTTTTGTTTGGTTTTTCTGTTTGCATTACTTGCCTGTTTTTTTGTTGTTTTCGGGTGTGCGAAGGCTTATTTTCTACGCGAATGATGTCATTAACTAAATTTTGTGTTACATTCACAACTCCTAATAGAAGTGACGAATTTGGACGCAAAAATACACCCACTTGAATATATTTTTAAAATCGTTTCCGCTTTAAATCCGAATTTGTAGTTGAATTAAGGGCAAAACTTTGAATTTGCCGCTCAACTGTCGCCTAGCAACGCACCTATTTTGTCATTAGAAATTGTCAATTTGACACATATGTCAGATTCTAGGTTATTAAATGGTTTGGTTGCTAGGAAACAGCGACGCGCCAAATTCAAATCGTTGTACCCTTCCAGGCTTGAATTTCCGTCATTATTTTTTTGTTGAATCCTTCAGCTTTGATTGGCAGCCAACTTTTTCTCGCCTTTTTCCAAATAAATAAATGCTGAATGCCCACCCTAATAATACCTTAATGCTACGCAGTTAGGAAAAATACGAAGCTGAATAGCCCATTTCGTTTCCCAATAGATAAACGACGTGATAAAACCTGGCAATACTCATAGCACTGATATCAAGGTAGTAGTCAAAGTGAGCCACTATGAGGGAAAGCTCTCACAACAAAGTGCACCCTTACAGCAAGCTGAGTATTATAGAAACTCCGCTAAAAGTGACCAGGCACTACTTGTGCCTTTGCGAAATTTTAAAACTGTGCATCTTTCCCATGCGTTTGATAGGGAGATTTCCATATTCCTGGCACCACTTGAATGGAAAGTGCACATATGAACTATCCTCTTTCTGGATGTTATACAGTTGTGTTCTGATGACTCTTTTGGCCGTTTTATCCATTTATGTTATGCCCTCTTTGAAGTTCCATATCACCAATATGCCAGCTTTCCTCGATTCGTTAACTAATGTGTTTAGCGTCGTTTACTGGTCGGTGGCAATACTGTACCTTTGGAACGTGGGTTTATGGATCAGAATGACTAAGGGGTTGATTAAGGCCAGCAGAGACCATCTATTCTGCCTGAGGGCAAAGAAGCTTACAATAAAATTCCAGAAAAGCATGCTCCTTCTCATTGGTTCGGTATTCACTTTCCAGAATATCGCTTTTATTTTTTTCACGTTTTTCACCAGCTACAAACTCCCTTTGCATGTGTTGTTTTTCAGAAACATGAACATCACGCCAAGCATCAATTACATATTTTGGTTTTCTTGTAAGTACCAGCGAAGTGAGAAGGTTTGTTTGGTTTCTTATGTAGTTTTCCAGGTATTCAGTACTGTACGGCGTTGTTTATCTGTTTCGAAAATGTTGTGTGCAACTACTTGGGGTATGAGCACATACAGCCAGGAAGAAACATCGATTTCTCTCACAATGAGTATCAGTTTAGCGGCTTTTTCAGCCCAATGAAGATGTGTGATGAGAAGCATTTTATGCCAGAGAACATGCAAAAACTAACACGAGTGGAGATTATTGAATATCTCCGCATTAGCCATGAGGAAATTTACGAAATCGTCCTCCTATTCCAACAGTTCACTTCTCCTCAATTGCTGGCATGCATTGTAGTTGAAGTTTCCATACTGATCATCAACATTTACTCGGCCATGGTTTATTTGATGTACCAATCCGACAAAATGATATCGACAAGTACATTTGCCTTGAACTGTATCTACGTGGTGTCGCATTTTACTGGATTTTTTTGGTTTTTCAAAAACATCAACAACTTAATGAAAATCGTAGGTGCAATCAACTATTGAATATTTGAAAATTTTAACTCGAGTTTTCAGGTTCAGGGTTTAAAGCCGATACTAATCGCTTGCTCCCTCAGTGCCCAGACTGACGAAGAACATCAACAGTTTCGGATTTTTATTAAAAAAGTGACCAATCAACGGCCATTTTCGATGAACGATTTTTTCAATGCTGATCTTGGCATTATGGGCCCTGTAAGCTGCCCTGTAATCAGACCAGAAGGATTGAAACTGTGATTTTTTAGGTGATTGGAAGCATATTGACGTATGTTTTGGTGGCTCTTCAGTTTGATATTCCCGCCCAGAAGCACAATAATTAGAAAATCATCAATTAAAAATGCAGGGATTTCGGACCGGAGGTCACTTCTGCCCCATTGTGTTTTCGCCTGTTCCACTCCTGTATTTTCACTAAATTTCGGAAAAATTAACACGGGATTATAAAGCTGTGAATCTGCTGAAGAAAATATGTTTCTTCGGCGAGAGAGAGTTCCAAAAACATGCAAAAAAATTTGCATGTTTTTGGAACATTTGCAAAATAAAGCATCAAAGAAAAATCTAGTTGAGCTGTTATTGCTAATGTTTTTGATTAGAAAGCGGTTTATTAAAAAATAAATAAACAAAAATCGTGGGACTTCAGACGACTTCAACCAAAAAAAAAAAAAACAGTTAAACAGAAGAGGATTTCTAATTAATATATTTTCTACCCTAAAAATGTTTTGGAAGGCTTTCTTGATGGCAAATCGATCTGGAAACATGAACATTAAAGTGGTCTACCGACCAATGAGATGTTCACTTCTTGAAGTCTAATAGTTTTGTAATAATGAAACAAAAATTGAGCGCCGTTCAGAAAAGTTCTCTTCAGTCGGGAAAACCTTCGCCATTTCATGTAGAAAAAGTTGCAAAACTAGCAATTATTTTAGAGCAAGGTAATTTTTGCCGATTTACAACCGACTGACTCTAAAAGGACGGAAACAGTTTTTTGTGCACTTTCCATTCATATTTATGGAAATAATTTTAGTCTTTGGACACACTTTTTTAACTTTTCTAAATCACCATCTATTCTTCTAGAAAATACGTACCAAAACCTGCTTTTCTCTTTCAAAAACACACTACGTATCACAAGTCACTAAGCAGTCGAATATATGAGTTTCCTTTTAGTGTAAATTAAGGAAAACTCAAAATTCAACTCATTTTCAAAAAACCGAACTGACACTAGAGACTTTTAACCCTTTTACACAAGTTTTAACATTACACCGTTGCAATGTCAACCTGGATTTAAAAAAGCAAATAAAAACGTTTTGTGCCAGCTATTGGTAAGTGACTCAATTCCAAATTACCTCAAATATTTTTTTAAATCCCAATCCATGTGATAAACCGAAAATTTTTTTAAAGCACAAAACCGGAGAACTTTAAAGTATATTTTCGGAAAAAGCCCATCTTGCGGCGTTGCCACACTTCCATTTTTCCCCGCCACACGAAACGTCCAAATTTGACGCATTCTTCAAATTATTCAATAGCCGTTCGTTTATTTTGTGTTTTACTTTAGTGAAAATCCGGGAAATCGTCAGGAAAACTGGTTTTTAACAGGTAATGCTTTAAGCCTCAATAGAACGATTACTAAATAATCATTGTTAGCAAATGTGGACAAATTTACGTTCTTTTCTTTCGGTTTTTATGCTGACCTAGCTGCAGAAGATTCCGGAATGTGGAGAATCATCTACTAAAGGTTAAAAACTCTAGTGTTTCTGCTAAAAAAACTGCGCCTTTTAAAGCCTTAGCTGTTCAATCTTTGTATGTTCTAATTGTTGTTCGAAGAATGTGCTGAACAGCTTAAACCCCTTAGGAACCAAAACCCCCCGAGTTTAAAGCATTGGCTATATTTTGCATAGTTTTTCCAAGTGCTAGACGCAATGTTCACTCGATACCATCATGTCTCTAGTTCCTGGGATGCAATAATCCCCTTCTAATTCTATTATTTGCAGATAAAAGTGTTCCAGCGTCCAATCGAAAGGCGCCACCCACAAAAGCATCTGCGAGCATGACGGCAAATTTAACTCACTATGAATTTTGTCTGCCGTCAGATGAAGACTCGAACTCGTCAGAACCAAACAATACAGCTGAGAAAAACTTGACTAAGCAAAAAGCTGAGAGTGCTGTCGAAGAACTCACGTCTACCCAAGATACTGACAGAACTACTAAACGTAAGACTTATTTTGAACTGCCCAACGTAGACGTTGAAGAAACATCTTGTGTTCCCGACACCCCAAAAGAAGCAGCAATGGAGAATAATTCCAATGTGCCTGAAAGCGACAAAACGAACGAACTAGACGTTCTAAAACTAAAGTATATTTCCCCCACTAAGGCTGATGGTAGTGGTGGGCTGGATAGTGATGTTTGCGATTCTAAGGCTAAAGTATCGCAACCAGAGAGTTCAGCTGTACGTCCATGTGCTAAAGCAAAAATTCCCAGTGTTATTGATGCCAACGAACTTTTATCACATGAGTCACAAGACCATGAAGACAAAATCCTGGAGGATGATGATGAAAACACAAAGTTGGAAACAGCGAAACATGGTGCGTTATTGAACAATTCCGCGGATGAAACCATGTCAGAATTGCCCAGCAGTTTGACTAAAATCGATGAAGCCGCAGGAAAAGACGAATCGGTGGTCGAACATAGCAAAAGTTCGGATGTAGAAGAGCCTGTAACCAAACAAATAAAGAGTAAGAAGTTTGAAAAAGCTCCACAACAGAATGGACCTAGTGATAATCAGAATGATTCTCTTAGTAAACCACTTGAAAGTGTTAATAGTGGAGAAAATATGGAAATGGAAGTCACAGTAGAACCATCCATAGATGTGTCGATGGGTGAGTCATGTGACGAGAACATGCCCGAAGCCATTTCAGCGGCTAATCTGGTTAGTAAACAGTTTTGGTGGGTTTACTTTTATACTAATTTTACCTGAATAATCTCACAGCCTGATCAATCTGCCAAAAACTGTAATCAAGCTCTACAGGAATTCATTCGGCAAAATGGCAACGATCAGGATTCCAGCAGTGAAAACTCTGAATCCGAGGCGCCGAGCAAAGGATTTATTGATGAAATGGCTGAGGAAGGTAAGCGAAGGGTTTTTCCATTGAAAAATCGCAGACTTTTAATTTTCTTTGGTTTTTTTCTTAAAGGAGAAGAAGACACCCCTTCAGAAGACAGCAACGCTATACCCGATCGAGGCGAATCAATCGGGTCTTCAGACTCGGAACCAGTTGATTCACCGGATGAATATCGTTGTAGTGATTCATTTATTTGCGATGATGAAGAAGACGATCTGCTTTCCGGCAATGAATATGATCTAGGAAATGAAAGAAAGTCAAAAAAATCCAGAATAATAGATGTGGACTTGTTAGGGGATAATGATATAACAAAGATTCCCATAAAGAAGGTTGAGGAAGAGCTGAAGAAGCGAAAGAGAATAGTCGAGACGTACGATTTGTCCGGCGACGATGAAAAAGCTCAGCACAGTCCCCCTATTGCTTCATCCCAAAGCAAAGAAACATCTACAGTTAGCATTAACGAAAACCCTCCCGTAGGTGCTGAAGAAACCAACCATTGCGTTCAGGAAGAGATTACAGAAGAGGCCAAAGAAACACACAAAAACAGTCATCTTGCCGATGTGGTGATTGGCAATGTTTCAATCATCAGTACCATTTCCGACATACAGAAAACATGCAAAAACTCATTTATTTCAATTCATCAGAATATTCAAGTGGGAGAAAAGTCGACTGAAAAAATAAACACTCTGGTAAAGGAATTCTGTTCTGCTGTAAAAGACGGCAAAATATATCTCAATATTTGTCACGGGTGTGACGATCTTGCTAATTTGGCTTTAAGCAACTCGTTGATTAAAGGCAAAGTCAAACAGGTCATTGAAACGGAAAACGATTCACCAAACAGCGCAAAGAGTAATGCTGATGTTTCAGGCGTTAAGAACTCGCCAAATAGCAAGAGTAAGAGTAAAGATGATGTTACAGGCGTTAAGAAGAAGAAGAAGAAGAAGAAACGGAAACAGAAGTCGAAAAAAATAACCACCGAATTATCAGAAGATCAAAGTACGGCTGAAAATCTGGATCGTCAGTTGGTTAAGGTTGTTAACGGCCGGGATGCTGAAAGCAAGCAGAAGAGAGCAAGACTGAAGCGAAAGCTAACAGAAAGCAACAGCGAGTCGTCGGAGAAAAACCAAGTCACAGAGCATCGTAAGAAGAAACCCAAGAAGACCTCAAGCTTCACATCAGAATTGTTCAAAAAACAAGTTGCCGATCTGAAAACCAAAATTTGCCGGATGGACCGGCTAGTTACAGACGTGAAAAACAGACCCAGGCGCGCTATTAAACCAAGCACGTCTTCCGCCAATGAATCTTGGATCGAAACCGATGTCTCAAATGTACCGCCATCCACATCTTTGTTGTCCGAGAAGCGTGTCCGTAAAAAAGGCACCCGGAGGATTAAAAAACCCGATGCTAATCAAACCCGAGCCCAGTGAGCGGATTTGTTGGAAAACAGAGGAGGGTATTTATTAAGGAGTTTTCTGTTGAATTGTTTTCCTATTTCTGAAGTGTAAGTGTAAAAAATATGCCTTTTATTGCATACATGTGTTTTTTAAGTAATATTAATGTTATTTTCCAATTTACAAGTGTTTATCAGTTTATGCTGAAATAATGAATACATTTTGTAATGCAGACGCCGTTTGGAAATATTTCCCGTAAAGGGCACGTTTTTTGGGTTTCACAAAGTAAAAAACAGCCACTGTAATTGCGGGAGCTCAAATTTTCAAAAAACCAAACGTTAGATATAGCATGCAGTTTACAAGTACAGTCCCTCGGGAGTTCCCTCTTTCTTCCTGTACAAGACACTCTCCTTTGACTTTTTGAAGTCTTCATTCATCACCTTCATTCTTCGCTCGCGCAGCGCCATTAATCCGGCTTCTGTGCAAATGGCCTGAAAGCGAAAACCTTGAACTTTTCGCAGCAAAGACTTAAACAACAGTATTACCTTGATGTCCGCACCGGAAAGATCATCTTTGGCCATTATCAGCTCTTGCAGATTCACATCTTCGGCCAATGTCATTCTAGACGTGTGAATGTTGAAAATTCGTCGCTTGGTCTTTTCATCGGGAAGAGGAAATTCAATTTTCCGGTCGATACGACCAGGCCGGATCAAGGCCGGGTCCAGAGTTTCAATTCGATTGGTGGCCATGATCACCTAAGTCCATCATGCATTAATAAATTTACCCTGTAGTGGATGCGAAGGATCGAATTCATTCTTAGCTTCGAAAAATTTGGGAATTGCGGTACAGTTTTTCTAGCATTTGCGAAGTGAACAAGCAGACAAAGAAGATGTGTATACAAGGTGTCAAAATAACATGAAACGTTTCTATAAAAAATATTCTACAGGCCTTTTTTACCAATACAGTGTGACCAGTATAAAATGATGTACATGGGGATATTGGAAACCGTTAGAGTTACAGGGTGGACCAAATGGGGAAAAAGTTGCGCAATCAAGTGCCTATAAATAATCTGTCATCAACTTCTTTGAACTCGGAATAGCAACGGATATACAGGGAAAAGTAAAAAGTGCGTTTTATAAAATCCTTTATGTCGTGTTTATTATAAAAGATACAATAACGAAATTTTCAGATTGGGGGTAAGAAATGAGCGTGAATTTGAAAATAAAGTATAAAATAATCTAGGCCCACTATGTTCAATGAGGCCGAAGTCAACTTTTGTTTTTCTTATGGGCGCCATATTGAATTTCTGCATTTTTAAATTCCCCTTTAAATATGCTCTTCAACCATGTATAACATGTTTATGTTCGGTCAAGATAAATAATTAAAATTAACAAAATTCAGATTTTATGGTAGTAGGCATTGATATTTCTCTTCAATTTCCCCATAGTGACGTTCGTTGTCTGTTTTAATTACCTAGGTAACTGTCAAAGTAGAATTTATTGTCAGTGTCAAGTGTTTGTAATTAATTGTGTTTCAAAATTAATCACTTTTCAAATTATGAAAAATACGATATGTTGGAGTGTTTTATTCTGTCGCCGAAATGAAGCGAAAGCTGAAGAAATGTGTATTTAAATAAATATCCAGAAAGGCGACAACCTGGTAGAACTATGTTTAGGCGTCTGAAAGACAACCTTGTATCTTAAGAAAGACCAGTAAGATGGCCTGCGAGATCCCCTGACATAACACCGCTTGATTTTTTTGCATGAGGTTTCCTCAAAAATGTGGTATACTGTAGATCATACGAAACCGAAGAGGAGCTGAGACACGCTGTTATAGAAGCTGTTAACAGAATTACCCCAGAAATGCTCAGAAAATCCTGTGAAGCAGTAATGAAACGATGTATGTTGTGCGTGCGAGAAAACGGTGGCTTATTTGAACACCTACTTTAATCCTAAAATGTTACTTGTTCTTTTGCAGTGTTCGATGTATGATCAATAATAATTTAAAGTAATAATTAATAGAAATATCAATGCCTACTACCATTAAATCTTAATTTTGTTAATTTAATTATTTATCTTGACCGAACATAAACACGTTATACATGGTTGAAGAGCATATTTAAAGGGGAATTTAAAAATGCAGAAATTCAATATGGCGCCCATAAGAAAAACAAAAGTTGACTTCGGCCTAATTGAACATAGTGGGCCTAGATTATTTTTTACTTTATTTTCAAATTCACGCTCATTTCTTACCCCCACCCTGAAAATTTCGTTATTGTATCTTTTATAATAAACACGATATAAAGGATTTTATAAAACGCACTTTTTTCTTTTTTTCCCTGTATATCCGTTGCTATTCCGAGTTCAAAGAAGTTGATGACAGATTATTTATAGGCACTTGATTGCGCAACTTTTTCCCCATTTGGTCCACCCTGTAACTCTAACGGTTTCCAATATCCCCATGTACATTATTTTATACTGGACACACTGTATATAGGCCTGTAAGAGACGCCGCTGAAAATCGGTTTTTAGTAAATAACTTTTAGTTTTTTTTTAAATTAATAATGTAATAAAATAGATGTTTTTTTTTCTGGAAACCTGTTCATTTTATCGATGTCAAACAAGAGTAACTTTTTTTAGTTTAAGCTTCAAGCTATCCAAGCATATTTTTCTTGTGCTTTTATCATACAGGGTGATAAAAATATAAGCATAAATGTGTACAAGCTGGTCGGTTTCTGGCGAATGTAAACAGCCAAATGGGCTTCAAACACACTGTTTTAAGGGTTCTTCATTAGTATATCTGTTATTAAAAAAAATCAAATTCCACCAAGTGCTTTAAGAGTTAATTAATAAAACCTGATTTTCAGTGTGGTCTTTTAGGCGCGCGTATTTTGCTAGAGAAGCTTTGTACATTTTTTTACAGGAACTTATATTTTGACACCCGTACTATGATCGTTTTATCGGTACGCGATATTTCGATATGAAGACTAATTCAGTTACCTTTACGTCTCCTCTGGAGTCGAAACCATCCAGCTGATTCAAAAGCTCCAACATGGTCCTTTGGATTTCTCGCTCTCCGCCTGAGTTTGAATCGTAACGCTTCGTGCCGACCTGCAAGCAAATTGCCCTTAATTAAACCGCAAACTTACTAATCCATTTAAGTAACTAACCGCATCGATCTCATCAATGAAGACAATGGACGGTGCATGCTCTTCAGCCACTCGGAACAATTCGCGAACTAGTTTAGGGCCATCGCCCAAGTACTTCTGAATCAATTCAGATCCAACCACCCTTAAGAAGGTCGCTGAAGTCTGGTTAGCCACAGCTTTAGCTAGTAGAGTTTTGCCAGTTCCAGGTGGTCCGTAAAGAATGACGCCCTTCGGGGGCTTTATGCCTGCAATTGAGTTGGTATGTGAAAAACAAACAACAAAAAACAGTGGACGATCAAAAATAAAATATTGTCAGACGTTTATGGTTGAACTTACCCATCTCCTCGTAATACTCTGGATGGGTCAAAGGCAGCTCAACAGACTCCTTGATTTCCTGAATTTGAGTATCCAACCCCCCGATATCTGCGTAGGTTTCCTGGGGGGCTTTTTCTAGTTTCATCACAGTTACCATGGGATCAGTGTCGTCACCTAAAAGAGTGGAGCTTTGAGCGGCTGTTGTTCAGTTTTCCAGTGCTATTTACCTAGTACTCCCACTACAGCATGCACTTTATGGTTCAGTAATACTGAGCATCCAGGCTCCAGCTGGTCTTTGTCCACAAAGGACAGGATACTGACGTAGTGTTCACTGCCCACTGATGTGGACACAATGGCATGATTGTCGTCGATGATTTCCTCCAGGTTGCCCACTGACATCGGGGTTCCTCTCAGGTCATCCACCTTAGATCTCTCCTCCTCGTTCTTCTCCTCTTGGGGCTTGAGTCGCTCCTGGTTGCGAATGAACTCTTCCTCCATTAGTAAGTAGTCCTTGATTCTTTCCATTTTCAGCAGCTTCAGCCTGCACCTGGTATGCGGGGTGACGGCAGGCAGCTTCAGCGCGGTATCCGGACCCTTAGTGCGGCGCTTCTTCTTGCCCACACGGGTGGGAATTGGGGGCTCATATTTTTTCTTTTTGTCCTTTTCTTCTTTCTTGTCACCACCACTGCCGCCTGACTGGCTTTGACCCTGCACAGAAACAATTAAGTTAGTTTTCATTTGCGCTGAAAATCCTCCAGTTTCTTACCATTTTCACTAATTAAACTGCACTGTTTCACAAAGTTTCCTCGGGAGTTTCTACAAGTCATTCACAAAACATTGGAATCACTGACTTTGACGGCTAGGGTTAGGTTAGGATCCAAATTAACACAATTTTTGCGAGGTATTTTCGACATAACCTTGGTTTTTAGTGTTTACGTAGTTAACGTAGACGTCAGTTTTGTATTAGTTTAAAATATTATTTTTTAATTATTAGTAAGTGATTTAGTTGCAAGGTGATAGGGAAATCATGGCCGACAATCAGCAGGTCGTTAACAGCCTGAAGATTATATTGGGCAGCAATGTAGAGTCAAATATAATTGCGTAAGTTTAAGATGAATTTCCAAAAGGGTTTTTTTCCTCGAAAACAAGTCGGAGAAAGTAGGTGGAGTCCTGCAAGGGGCACATATGTGCAGTAGATGTATCTAGCACGCCCTATACAAGGGCAATTTTATAGGGCATTCTGCCAGCGTTTGAAATTTTCGATGTAATGTGTAAAACATTCCATCACAGTTAATAAACATATTGGAGATTATTGTTTATTTCAATTGAATAATCAGTAATTTATGTATAAAAAAATAATGTTCTAGTTTATCAGTAGTGAATTTTAATGAGTGAAAAGCGTATTTCAACAAGAAAAATCACTTAAAAAAGTCATTAGTACAAAGATTATTTTCAACGTGAGCTTACTCTTAACTCCGAACGCCAGAGGGAAACTGTGTTTGTACCATACGATGTGGTCCATATAAACTTCATTAAGCATTAATGTGCCAAAGTACAGTAAACGCAGTAGGGGAATTGGGAAGATAAAGAGGCGATGCGAGACACATAAGAAAAGTTGATTTTCGACCAAAAAAATCCAAAATACCTACCTAATAATCTAATAGACAACCATGAAACTGCTAATTGTGTCTGTTTCACACGTTCAATCACCTAAAACAATCAATTTTCCCCACTTAGATACATCTGCTCTATAAAGAACGAAGAAGATTTTGAAGAATTCATGCATAATATTGTCAACAAGCAAGATCACGCCCATGTGAATGCATACATTGCCATTAAACATGCAATTTTCGGCGGTAAAAGTAAAACGTTAAAGCAGAAGCAACAGGAAAACGCCAAGAAATACGCTCAGGCAACTGAAATCGCCAGTAAAGTGGAGTCAAATGAGAAGGGCAAAAACCCCCAGCAAAGTGTCAGTGGTAGCAAGAAAGGCAAAAAGAAGTTCAGAGATATCAACGAGTTTCAGGAAGAGAAAAAGGAGAAAGAAGGCCGACATGCCTGCGATTGCATGGGACAGGAACATGAGTTTTTGAATAACTGCCTGCAATGTGGAAGGATACATTGCTTCAAAGAAGGCCCTGGGCCCTGTCTGTTCTGCGGAAATCCGGTAGAACCAACTTAGTTTATCACGCTAAGCCGCATTTATATAATAAAACTTTCAGATATCAATCAGAGGTGAAATTCAAAGCAGCAGCAATTCCAAAGCTTTGGCCAAGTGAGTGGTTTTATCGACGCTTTTTCCTGGTTATTCACCACTTATGTCTACCTTCCAGGCTCAAATTGAACAAAGTCTTTGATGACGACAACGATTACTTCAAAATGAAAGGCAAAAAATTAGAGGGCAGCAAGCAAAAGATGGTAGTGGCTTTAGATTTTGCCAGTCGGCGAGTCATCGAAAGCACGCAGGAAGATATGAAGCTTAAGCAGCTTTTATTGGAGGATTCGATCCAGCATTTGAAACGTGTTGAGGAGGTCTACAGAAACATCCAGAAACGGGATCAGCGCTCTTTGCCAAAACACCATGTACGTATTATATTTAGACTATTTAACAGCAGCAAAAATTCACTTTCCTTTCAGGACGCCAACGACGAGCTGGTGGATCTTCTGGTTCAAATGAGGCACAAAAAACCAACAGAACGCGAAGATCTAGGCGAAGAAGACAGTGCCATGCCGCTGATCCGCTACAACACCAATATTCTGGATGAAGATCTCATTGCCACTGTAGATCAAGGATTATGCATTAGCCTACACCAGCCATATGCTAGCTTGTTGGTTGCTGGCGTTAAAAGGCAAGATTTCTTCAAACTTTACAACGCAACTCATTAATAAGAATTATTTTTTCTTTTAGGCATGAGGGTCGAGTGTGGCCTACAACTCACCGCGGTCGCTTATGGATAGCCGCAGCTGCCAAGCCACCCGAAGACGAGGAAATTGTGGCACTGGAAAACTTCTATAGAGTCTTTTATAATGGTTAGTTCCGCATCAGCGTTTTATTTTGCAGTTTTCGGCAATTCGCTACGCTTTTCAGATACAACTTTGAAATTTCCCAAAGAATATCCGACTAGTTGTCTGTTGGGGTGCGTGACTGTTGAAGACTGCTTGGACCAAGAGGCGTATAAAAAGCGATTTGGGGATAACGAAGAGTCCACTAGTCCATATGTGATGATTTGCAGCAATCCAGTGATTTTGCCCATCTTTTACCCGATTAGTGGGAAGCACAAAATTTGTAAGTAGATTTCACTTTTTACTCGCTTAGATGTAGAACATGAAACGGTTTCCCTGAGTGGTCTAATTTGGAATGCATCTAATTCTAGATCCTCTCGACGCTGAAATGCACAAGTGTGCAAAAATAGCCCTACAACACGCAAAGTATATTTAATTTCTACTAGTTAGTTACTGTGTTTTTTATTGAACAAATCCTTACCGAAAATCCATTTTAAGGGTTTACTTAAGGGGATTTAAACACCATCTACCACGTATTGCAGCCATTTTATTGCAGACAGGTATATGTTAGTATATAAAATCAATGTATATGAGGCTAAATTTACAACTTGTGAAGGTATGACTTAAATAATATCACATGAAAACATACTATTAAGTAATACTTAAGAAATGTTAATCCGCAAAAGTATTGCCATCGGGTCGAAAAGTTCGTTTATTTGGTGAACAACATTGCTCCTTTGGATATGTTCTTGAACAATACAAAAGTTAAGTCGCATATAGGCGACGAAGAACGAAAATTAAGTTCACTTGTGGGGCCCCACAAAGTAGCTCTGTTAATACCAGATTGGTTAAAAGCGATATTAAGTGAGTGTATTGCCTTTGAGTGTCTAAAACACCCTAAAATTAGCTAATATAGAAGAAACTCTACTTGAACGTTTTAACATACACATATGGATCACAGCATTGGGAAAGGGTAAATTTATATACAAATCCTTCAATTAATACTAAGTATTGGCAGTTTGGAAAAATCAATCTTCACATAGCCAGAAGACTCAATCGCTGCATACGTGCAGCTTCTTTCCCTGGAAGAAGGCCATATGTTCTAGCTACCAGTGATTCAAATAAATACATAAATAAGTTCCGTTTCAACAAATCCTATCCATCTATATAAATTGGTCTTTGTCTCAGCTTTTGCCACGGGGCTTTTATCTTACAGTGCAACTGTAAATTGCTGATCGAAATCCTCGCATCTTCAATTTACATCACTTGATAATTGGGCTACTTAAATATATTATACACCTATTGCTGTGGTCCTATTGTTGCCATGTCCATTTAATTCGGAATGTTCTGAAGATTCACTCGGCTCCGTCGATGTGAACAGAGTGGAAAAGAAGCGTGCCTGAAAAAAAATCAGCATGTATTGTTTGTGCAAAATCTACAGTCCCAAGCCCGATCCCCAAATGTTGCAAAGCATCATACATTCTCCCTTCATGTAATCGATACGGGAAAGTTAAGCGATAAATCGGCAATGAACACGCTTAGAGACCTGTATATGAAAACGGCAATAAATCGCGCTCCCTTCACGAAATAAAGTCGTGTTTTACACCTATCAAAGCGATTTCCTCGTTACTGTATTCTTGGAACGATGGTGCATGCGATTAATGCCTGAATTTATTGCTTTTGCGACGTTGGGATGCGGAATCATTCATACCGTTGAAGAATTCTACTTAAGAAGCCTTGATGTTCACTGATTTTCTTCAGAAAGAACGGCACAGATTGGAATTTGATATCGCCTGTTCCCATGCAGGAATCGCATCTCTAATCAATCAATTAACTACAGCAAGGTAAAATGAACGAGTCCTAGACTAGTTGAGTAAACAAATACCTTATCACTTTTTGTGTTGTGGCGATAACGATAAGACGGTCAACAGAACATCCGAGATTTAACGATTAATTTGACGAAATTGGGGAAAACGTTGCGTAAGTTGGCTGTGATTGTGATCAAGCAATGAGTTATTAATTAGTACAAAGCTGTGTGTTAAGTGTTAAGTGTTAAGGACAATCCACTTGAAAAGGCAATTGAACAACATTCAGTTGCATTCGAGTGTAAGACACGTTTCATCTAACACAACTTGAGCAAAGCCCTGTTTGAACCAATTGCCCGTCCAATTGTCTCCCATTTATATTTTAAACCTGATAATAAATACCTTATGAGATCAAGTCAAACGCACCTAATGCATGATTGTGCTCAGTGTAATTTAGATCGGTATGTACGTGTCTCTTAATTTAACGCCATCGGCCCGATATCGTGCAAAGGAAATGGCCTGCGAAATTACAAAATTAGTTAGCCACACACCACAGATCATCCACATCTTAAACCATGTAAAGAAACCGATTGTTAGCTAGCTGTAGAAAAACATTCCTCCTTAGTCCGGGCTAGTTTGCTTCAATCGTGCGAAATAGTTCATGCAACTAAAACCAAGAGCGTGAGGTTCCCTTCACTCACCACTATCCAAGCGATGATGGTCCCCAGCAGGAGACCGCTTAGCACATCGCTCCAATGATGCTTATAGTCGGACACCCTGGTCATGGCAGTGAATACTGAAGAAAGCACAGCCAGGAATTGTAAGGTGTGCTTCAGGAGCGTCGATCCGTCCCAGGTCAAGCGCTTCTGAACGTATATCTGAAGAATAACATGTTGAAAAAAATAATTTTCCGGGTGTTTCCTAGATCTCTGGAAAATTTCCCCTAAATATAACCCTGCGTTTTGAGTGAATTTCTCTTTTTACACTTTTTAAATTACATTTCAACACCCTGTAAATCAGTAACGAAGCATTTTTGGGCTATCGTTTATATGGCAAATTTGGGTTACTTTCGGGCCTAGAATTCGTGGCTAAAATAAGGCCCCTTCCTCATGAAACAACACCTTGTATATAAATGTTCAAGTTTAGTGTCTAGAGCTTTAACTTTAAGTTTCCAATGAGCAATTTTGAAAATCGAAGGCAAAACTCTGTGTAAAGACGGTTAAAAGTGGTGCGAGCGGAAGGCGCAAATATCGCGTTGAATATTAGGGCTTCGAGCCCAAATTGCACGTTTTCTATTGAATTTCGGGTTAAAGTTTGTGAGTCTAAAGACTAGGGGCAAGTTCACGATGGAAAGTTTGAGCTTAAAGCTCCTAATTTTAGATTTTTTCCGTTTTAACCTTGGTATTTTCCGATACAACCTAATTGGGAAAAAGTCATTTCTGAGGCGCTCTATCGAAAAGATCCTTACGATTTCCTTTCCGATTTCGATCCTTTCAGTGCCCCTTTAGGGGGCAGACTCCTATTGGACCTCAATGTTTTATAACCATATGGATTTCTAGGCTTGGGCCTTTTTGGGGCCCAGTGGTTCCAAATGCCGAACAGTCTTTCTTCCAAAAGATAGCTTTGGACGCACTACCGGCGAATAAACTGGTCTGTTGAAAAAGTTGTTTGCGTTCTAAAGAGCTTATGAATTTTTGACATTTTTCAGTCCCTGTGCTGGGCAACAGTCCCGCTCGATTATGGCCAATTTCCATCTTCAGTTCGTACGAAAGTACCCGAATCAAGCCTGTGAAATCGCCTTCGTTCTTATGGCCTGTAGCCTTTAATTTGTTACTAAATTCATGGAAACTAACGTGCGAGAGAAATCCGGAAAGTTATGCATCCTGCCATGATAGGCACCACATCGTTATCACGTATCGCGAAATTGATTCAAAGAATATATCATTAAGTTAAGGCGAAGGCATTAATGTATTCATTATTTCGCTCGCAAGCTGAAGAGATGGATTGTGCATTCGAAAATTACCTGTTTGTTGCAAAAAAGCACACACAGGCAGTGGTTGTAAATGGTAATTTGGCGCAGAGGGTTTGAATAATGTATCGCAGTAAAGGGCGTTGTTTCTGATGGTTTTGTTAACATCCTGACAAATTTCCTAATAAATCAGCCAAAATGTGTTTAACGTTGCTAATTAAACGCAACAGGACTTGTTACATGAAACCGGCGCAGTCAATTAAGGTATTGTGCAGTCGATGGCTTGCATTTAAAACAGCCAATTATCTGTGATTTAATGGTCAGAAGACCGGCGATTGTGCTCTATTGCACCAACCCATACTTTGTACTTTCGACGAGAGGAAAGCGACATAATAAGCATAACTTTTATTATTCCTCATCAAACAGCACAATGATCGTCGCACCTTTATGACCATCCAGTCGTAAAACGTACAGAGAAAGCTTTTCTAAGTCAACAGCAGCAGTGAATACGCGGAAGTTCCATAACGATTAAAGTAGGGGCATGTTTTTATCGCCCCGTATAAATCATGTTTAGCAAACGGGACTTGCATATTGACTACCTGTACTTTATCTTATCAGGGGCAAATGTACGGTTTTTATGGAGGAGGAAATGACGTTATTTTATCCGGGGCAAAGGAGATGTTGGGATTATTCTTCACCAACTAAATTCCCCGGTAATATCTTGCACCCAGAAACGTTAGATTAAACCGCTCGTTTACAAGAAAATTGGGTGTTCGAAGACATTTTTTGTCAGATTTTTGCCTAAAGCTTCAAGCGCTTTCGGGAAAGCGTATCGGAAATTTCTTATTATACGTAACTTGAAAGTGGTTCGCCAGGAAGACAGTCTTTGCGGTAAGGGGCTAAAAGCCAGAAGAACTTAATGAAGTCCACAACCAGTCTCTTACTGGTGAGCTTTTCCGGCTTGATTAGAAAAAATAGAAAAATCTTTGTTGGGTAGCCACTGATTTTTTAGTCTTATGAATTTTGATTCCCTATTGAGTTTTGAAACTTTTTTGTCTTTTGCATTGTTTTCATTTTCGAGTTATTTGATGATTTCCAGTTATTGATAAACTATTCTGACCATCCTTCTGGGTCACCCTGTATACTGGTGTCTAAAATTGATTTAAAACTGATTATTACGGTCTTATTGTATTCTAAACTGTTTTCTGCAATTTTCCTTTTGAAAAGTTCCCATTTCTCAGAGGTTTGAAACTTCCTATCTAAAAATAGGAATTTCTATCTAAATTCTGTAGAATTGGCAAAATGCTCATGGTTTTGAGTGAGTTTTGGCAGAGCATTTGCTTTTGGTCATTCACTCTCCAGCTCATTTTTTTTTTTGAATCGGAAACCCAAAAAATAAGTGAAATTTTTTATTTTTCGGTTTGGAGACGCTGTTTTTAGTTCGAGTATTTCTGGACTCTCTGGACATTTTTCAATCAATAAACCCAAAATCGTACGCAATCAGTGCGCGAATTTAAAAATACAGTTAATCTTCCAGAACCCCATCAATTTCTTTAAAAATTGCATCAAAGAATCTTGCATTTTGCACAACTTACTCCAAAATAGACCATTGTGTACATGGAAAACGACGAATGTCCAGATGGAAAGGACAGTCGCATTTCCTTCATAACCCTCTTATTGTACATGTAGACAGGATTGGTGCAGGAGAAATCCGTATGATACACGTTCTGGTTCTCTGCTAGGGAACAATTCACGTCAGGCAAGCAAACCGTGTAAAAATGCGGCCTCAGTCTTCCTGAAAAAAGCACACGTTTTTTAAAGAAAAAGTCCTCAACACCTGGAAAGCACTGAATCACTTACCAATTGTATATTTCATAACGTCAGTGGTCAGTTGTGAGCATGCAGCTCCAAAAGCAAACATTCCAATCGCACAATACGCATTGAAGATCCAAAAGGGAATTTTCCTTCCGAGGAAGTAGAAGTGCTTGCGATCGTTCGGTCTATTGAGAAGTTCTGTTAAGGTCATCTGCAACAAAGTCCAAGTTTTCGTCATCAAATAGCAGGATTTGGATGGGAGAACAATATTTATCTGCGAATCTCGGTTTATCAGCCACTCGAAGTAATTAAAACCTCCATGTACATTGGCACATATATTTGCCTTTCTAACGTTTCGTCACATAGTGATGACCTGATACAATAGCGACATAAAAGAGTTATAAAAGTGAATAAACTCACTGTTCACTGCCTGTTTTATCGTTAACAAAGGCCCTGGTCTGTTTACTATTTTATGAATGTGACTGTTATATTCCCAACTGATGAATGGAAAATTGATTGAACTTGACCAAAACCATAAAAATACACTAAGGAATTCATCAGCAAATTGGAGCTAGAGGGAGAACTGAAGGCATTTTCTACTACATTCCATAAACTACGAACTAGTCCCAATGCGATGCCATCAATCGTAGTTTTGTTAAGGTAATTTCTCATATTTGGGCTCCGTTACACTTTATGTTACATAAGCTCTTTCCTGGTTGTTGACCTCATGCAATAATACACGCTCTTTACGATTAGAACAATCTACTTTACTGATTACGGTTACTCGATCAAAGCCTTGGCAATTTCAAGTTGGCTGGATTCTTCGGCTTTGATTAACCACAGCATGCAATTGAAAGGTAAAATTATCCATTCTTCTGGAGGAAACTGACGTTTAAAAAAATGGACAATGGAAACTTTCTGCAAAGGCCGATTTCAGGCAAAAGGCGCCGACACCAGGGCCACTCTTCTTTAAGCCCCTTAAACCTTGGGCAAATTTACCTGCCTGTGAATGCGTCGGAAGGAATCGGTTTTATTTGTTTAACGGGACGCTCATCAGCGACATTCCGAGAATTTTCTCCTTCTTGAATGAATGCCGGTGTTAAATTTATCTGAAGATACACCATTATTATAATAACGGCGACAGAATTAGATTTTCCAGGGAACGTGTCTGGATGGCAGGGTCAATGTCGACTTGGTGTTTTTCAGGCTTGCGAAATGGAAATTTATTATTCATGTTCAATCGTTTTTCAGATAGAAATGGAAATGTTTCATTTTTGCTTTTTTAGAGGTAAAGAAAAAAAGATGGTTTTTGAGGCACTCTGTCGAAATGATAGCTCGTCAGTAGCTCTTTCAGAAAGACTAATGATGTTCGGACATTTTCAACAGAGTCCGACTTAAAAATGAAAATGTTCACGCGTTTTATCCACTTTGCGTCTCTTTAGAGGTTAGAAAACGCGCTTTAAGCCCCAGGAAGGAAAAAGGCGCTTTTGAATCGCTCTTTCAAATAATCTCCAACGATTGTTCAGAAGTTTTCAGCTTCTTCCGACTTAAAAAGGAAAATTTTCGGCTATTTTAGTTATTTTTCGGTTGTCTCTTTAGAGGTTAGAAAAAGGCACTTATTGTAAGCCCAGTGAAGGAAAAACGCGCTTTTGAATTGCTATTTCAAAAAATCTCCAACGATTGTTCAGAATTTTTCAACTTCTTCCGACTTAAAAAGGAAAATTTTCGGCTATTTTAATGATTTTTCGGTTGTTTCTTTAGAGGTTAGAAAAGGCGCGTTAAGCTCAATGAAGAAAAAACGAGCTTTTGAATAATTTTTTTCAAAAAAGCTTTAATGATTGTTCAGAAACATGCAACAACTTCCGATTTCCGTTCAAAAGTGAACATTTTCAGACGTTTTATCGATTTTGCGTTTGTCTCTTTAGAGGTTAGAAAAAGGCACTCTTTTTAAGCCCAGTGAAGGAAAAACGAGCTTTTGAATCGCTCTTTCAAAAAATCTTCAACGATTGTTTCGAATTTTTCAACATCGTCCGACATAAAAGGGAAATTTTTCATCTATTTTATTGATTTTTTGGTTGTTTCTTTAGAGGTTAGTAAAGGTGCGTTAAGCTCAATGAAGAAAAACAAGCTTTTGGAACATTTTTTTCAAAAAATCTTTAACGATTGTTCAGAAACATGCAACAACTTCCGATTTCCGATCAAAAGTGAACATTTTCAGACGTTTTATCGATTTTGCGTTTGTCTCTTTAGAGGTTAGAAAAAGGCACTTTAAGCCCAGTGAAGGAAAAACGCGCTTTTGAATCGCTATGTCAAAAAATCTCCAACGATTGTTCAGAATTTTTCAACTTCTTCCGACTTAAAAAGGAAAATTTTCGGCCATTTTAGTGATTTTTCGGTTGTTTCTTTAGAGGTTAGAAAAGGCGCGTTAAGCTCAATGAAGAAAAAACGAAGTTTTGAATAATTTTTTTCAAAAAATCTCTAACGATTCTTCAGAAACATGCAACACCTTCCGATTTCCGATCAAAAGTGAACATTTTCAGACGTTTTATCGATTTTGCGTTTGTCTCTTTAGAGGTTAGAAAAAGGCACTCTTTTTAAGCCCAGTGAAGGAAAAACGCGCTTTTGAATCGCTATTTCAAAAAATCTCCAACGATTGTTCAGAATTTTTCAACTTCTTCCGACTTAAAAAGGAAAATTTTCGGCTATTTTAGTGATTTTTCGGTTGTTTCTTTAGAGGTTAGAAAAGGCGCGTTAAGCTCAATGAAGGAAAAACGAGCTTTTGAATAATTTTTTCAAAAAATCTTTAACGATTGTTCAGAAACATGCAACAACTTCCGATTTCCGTTCAAAAGTGAACATTTTTAGACGTTTTATCGATTTTGCGTTTGTCTCTTTAGAGGTTAGAAAAAGGCACTCTTTTTAAGCCCAGTGAAGGAAAAACGCGCTTTTGAATCGCTATTTCAAAAAATCTTCAACGATTGTTTCGAATTTTTCAACATCGTCCGACATAAAAGGGAAAATTTTCATCTATTTTATTGATTTTTTGGTTGTTTCTTTAGAGGTTAGTAAAGGTGCGTTAAGCTCAATGAAGAAAAACAAGCTTTTGGAACATTTTTTTCAAAAAATCTTTAACGATTGTTCAGAAACATGCAACAACTTCCGATTTCCGATCAAAAGTGAACATTTTCAGACGTTTTATCGATTTTGCGTTTGTCTCTTTAGAGGTTAGAAAAAGGCACTCTTTTTAAGCCCAGTGAAGGAAAAACGCGCTTTTGAATCGCTATTTCAAAAAATCTCCAACGATTGTTCAGAATTTTTCAACTTCTTCCGACTTAAAAAGGAAAATTTTCGGCCATTTTAGTGATTTTTCGGTTGTTTCTTTAGAGGTTAGAAAAGGCGCGTTAAGCTCAATGAAGGAAAAACGAGCTTTTGAATAATTTTTTTTCAAAAAATCTTTAACGATTGTTCAGAAACATGCAACAACTTCCGATTTCCGATCAAAAGTGAACATTTTCAGACGTTTTATCGATTTTGCGTTTGTCTCTTTAGAGGTTAGAAAAAGGCACTCTTTTTAAGCCCAGTGAAGGAAAAACGCGCTTTTGAATCGCTATTTCAAAAAATCTTCAACGATTGTTTCGAATTTTTCAACATCGTCCGACTTAAAAGGGAAATTTTTCATCTATTTTATTGATTTTTTGGTTGTTTCTTTAGAGGTTAGTAAAGGTGCGTTATGAAGAAAAACGAGCTTTTGAAACATTTTTTTCAAAAATCTTTAACTATTGTTTAGAAACATGCAATAACTTCCGATTTCCGATCAAAAGTGAACATTTTTCAGACGTTTTATCGATTTTGCGTTTGTCTCTTTAGAGGTTAGAAAAAGACACTTTTTGTAAGCCCAGTGAAGGAAAAACGCGCTTTTGAATTGCTATTTCAAAAAATCTCCAACGATTATTCAGAATTTTTCAACTTCTTCCGACTTAAAAAGGAAAATTTTCGGCTATTTTAGTGATTTTTCGGTTGTTTCTTTAGAGGTTAGAAAAGGCGCGTTAAGCTCAATGAAGGAAAAACGAGCTTTTGAATATTTTTTTTCAAAAAAGCTTTAATGATTGTTCAGAAACATGCAACAACTTACGGTTTCCGATCCATAGTGAACATTTTCTGACGCTTTATCGAGTTTGCGTTTATCTCTTTAGAGGTTAGAAAAAGGCACTTTTTTAAACCCAGTGAAGGAAAAACGCGCTTTAGAATCGCTTTTTCAAAAAGTCTCTAACGATTGTTCGAAATTTTCAACTTCTTCCGACTTAAAAAGGAAAATTTTCGGCCATTTTAGTGATTTTTCGGTTGTTTCTTTAGAGGTTAGAAAAGGCGCGTTAAGCTCAATGAAGGAAAAACGAGCTTTTGAATAATTTTCTTCAAAAAAGCTTTAATGATTGTTCAGAAACATGCAACAACTTCCGATTTCCGATCAAAAGTGAACATTTTCAGACGTTTTATCGAGTTTGCTTTTGTCTCTTTAGAGGTTAGAAAAGGCACTTTAATCCCAGTGAAGGAAAAACGCGTTTTTGAATTGCTTTTTCAAAAAATCTCCAACAATTGTTCAAAAATTTTCAACATCTTTCGATTTAAAGGTTAAGGCTTTACTGGCTACCTGTTTTCTTGATCTATCGGAAAGCTGCTAGCAAATTTTCAGATATTTTCAATCGTTTTTGAAAAATTCGCACGGTTTTTCAAAGCTCAACTGTTTCTTGTGTTGGGACATTTGCGGCGGTTTTCGAGACATGAAGTTTCCAAAGTTCTAACGCAGGATAGGGAGCGAAACCTTTTTTCGATCTTCAATTTTTCTTTACCAGAAAAGACTTCGGGGTCCGCTCAGAATCAGAACGGTTCTTTCCTCTTACGATAGATCCGATATTCCCAACCATTTCCGAGATATGAATATTACAAAATTCGAAGACACACCGAAGCAAACAAGCAAAACCCCGCAGTCTTTAAATATACACTGGTCACATGTTGGAAGACATGGCTTAATGACATTAACAGTAATTATTATTGCATCTTAATAGTGCTTTACAAGCTAATATCTGGGTGTGAACATTGACGATAAAAAAGTGCCGTCCCGGCTTTACACTACTTGGCGCCACTTAACAGCTCTTGTGCGTGGAAAAAAGGCCACTTGATTGAGTCAAGAGGTTAAATTCTCGGCACTTTAAATGGGAAAAAGTGAAACTCAAACAACTGCTCTCAATTTGCGTCCTTTTACTGCTCAAAATAGGCCGCAGTCATTATTTCCTCCGTCTTCCTGCCGAATATTTTATTAGCAAAACATGCACTAAAACCCGTTAAGCACTGGGCTTAAGGCCATAAAACAGTCCGTTGTGATTATTATCCTTCTAATGTTGGTTGTTCTCTTGCTTAACACGTACGGCACTACACAAGTATACATTCGGATGACATAACACATAACTTAATTGATTTGTTTAAAACAGAAGCGAAAAGGTCGACTTGTTTGCTTAGGTTTTGCAAAAGGCTTTCGAATCGTCGGTTTGCATTTAAATTAGGAGAAGAGTTCAAAAGACAAGTAAATCTAAAAACCAGAGCTCGGCTTCGGGATGTTGCAGGCACCGAAAAGTGCCTGCCATCCTTAACAAATCGCGTGTGCTTTTTTTGCGAATAATTACCGGTTGTGTCAGCTTAAATGTGTAATTCCTGTGCAACGTCGAAAAAATGTTAACGCTCTTAAGCAGGCAGGAAAATCACCATGGGGAACGAATCTCAGTTTATGCGTTGGATGCTTTTTGCCCAACCGGGGCGGGGTAAAAAAGCTAAAATCTTCGCAATCTCTATAATTAAATTCCCACCAATAATCGTCTGCAATTTTCCACTTTCCGGTACATTTTCGACCGGCAGGATTCACTTTTCAGTTCGCTATGCCTTGGCAACTTCTGCATTTCGATCTGATTTTTTTTAATCAGTCGCCAGTTGAAAAGTATAGTTCGTCCCAAGCTATTTGGCATTGACGTCATTATTTCAGTCTGAGATTGGTTCAGAGGGTTTTCTTTCATATTGGTGGTTGCCAGCTTGAGCGTTTGTTCCCGATTAATTTTTGTTGACTCCGATCCTATTGTTACCGAACGATTGCGCGACTGCTCAAAAACCGCTTTAAATTGGCCAAAAATTTCGATTATTTCGGATCTAAAGCTTCTAGCGTGATTTTCAATGAGTTTGTTGCTTTTCTCGCTTTTTTCAGATAACAATGGTGTCGAATTCAAGGAATTTTGAGATACTTCATATTTTTTGAAAAAATCGACTCATGAAATTTTCGATCAAAAATCAAAATTTCACAATCGTTTTTTTTTGGCTATGTCCAAAGTCTAGCAAGGGTCTACAAATAGCTTTATATATTTTGGTGGCGGTGTTTGTGCTAATTCCTCTGTCTTTGTAGGTTAGTGATCGGAAGTGTTTTGTTCTCTTTATTGTTTCTGCCCTGATGTTTCGTATGTGTTTAGTGAATTTAAGTTTGTGGTCAATTGTGATTTCAAGGTATTTTACGTCGTTTTTTGGTTGTGTCGTTTGGCCGTCTGCAGTTATTGTAGGGGAGTCAGCGTTGAGTCTGTGGTTTGTGAGCAGAAGTTGGTTTTTTGACGCGTTTGGTGTTAGTCTCCATTTATAAAACCATGTCATTGTGTTGTTTGTTAGTGTTTGGAGTCTTTGCGCTGCTCTCTCAGTAGTTTTGTCATGTACAATAAGTGCCGTGTCGTCTGCGTATTGTAATATGTATGCCGATCTGTCGATTTGATTTTTGTCTGGTAAGTTGTAATTGTATATGTCTTTTGTATTGTAAATATTTTTTTTGAGCTCAATGGATTGATGCCGACCCTCACGATTTTAGAGAAGTTTTAATCACTCATTTTATTTTTGAATTGTAACAATTTGATAAAAGACATGAGTTACAACATCAAATTTCCGTCTCGCTCGGTGGACAAGTAATAGAAAAAGAACGCCAATGATTGCGTCACTGCCAAAAAGCTTGGTGCAGGCCAAAGTTTATCAGCTACAGTGGCCTGACGAAATTGATTGAAGAATAAGACAGTTTAATGGAAAATAGCGCCAAAGACGCCTGAAAATGACTTTAATTGACCGACTATCGTTCTTCAGCCGCTTTTACGCTTTGTTAACCGCGCTTAAATGGAGTTTCTTTTTGTCTGCGCCCATAACAATCAACTAATGCACGGCTGGCAGAAACATGCAGGATAATCGACTGAAATACGAGTGGATCTTGTTTAAAAATCCTTATTACTTGTTAATGGCTCCACAAGTGAGGTGATAAATCGTTCCACACTGCAACTCCATTGATGGAACAAAGTGTTGAGGATTATTTTCGTTGCTGCACACTGATTAATATGAACAGTTAGTTGTCTTGTTTTATCACTGCCGCGGTGTTAATGTGTTGAATGTTTTATTTAATTATTTTATTAATAATCAGTTCTAAATATAAAAGTTATCTAAAAGTTAGAACGTCGATGGTGGTTGGCGCGCCTTAACAGCATGTGGGAAACAGTCACTAGCATCGATGTTCTGACTTTTAGACAATATTTTTTTGGGTTTGAGTACATTTTATTTACCATTACCATTCATCCATTCTCAAGAGTTTAAATCTGTTCCGTCATTCAAGGCAAGGGTTAGTGTGAAAGAGCCATTAAATGCATGGCAAGAACTGTTAAAATCCAACAGACAAATCGCTTTCAAATTGCGTTCCACTGGCTTAAATAAAACGTGTTCTTTTGGCTCTTTTATTGCCTTTTTGAGTCTTTTTTCCTGCAACATCATCATCATCATCATCATCAAGCCTTTTATTGCCCCCAGTATTGAGCACAGACCTCCCATCCTCTCCTCCAGTTCACTCTGTTTTGTGCTGTTCTCGTCCATCCAAATCCGGCCACTCGTTTTATGTCGTTTTTTTTTTTGTTAAAGAAGATGTTTGTGGCATACAATCTTTGTTCCGCCATAAAGTTTGTCATCATATTACCTCTTTGCTTTCTAGAGCCAAATCCATATTTTCCTAAATATTCTTCATTTGCCTCTCCTAAGTATAAATACAGCGCTTCGTTTGGGTACTGGGCAGGTGAATTAAATTAAGTCAACCGCCGGAAAACAATAAATAGATCCATGATTCAACTGAGGGAATTATAAACAATGACTGTTTCACTTATCAGATGAAATGGTACCGAAAAGGCTATGGGAACGCAATAATACTTAATTAGCGCAATAATATCCTTTAGTCGAGCAAATAAGTAATTAGCTTATCGGTGGCTTTTGCTCAATTTTTACGTTTGGAAATACAATGCCGATGAAATTGCGTTTCAATGGAAATGATGGGAATATTAATAACAAAATGTGAAATGTGGAACGAAAAGTCCAAGTATAGTTTGGCCCAAGCTTTTTGGCAGTGACGCAATAATTTTCGAGTTTCATGTTGCTCATATTTTCACCATTATCGCTTAGATCTTGTATGAGTTCCTCATTTTCTTCTTCCAGTTTCTTCATTATTTCACTGCAGTTTTACCACCACTTTAACGTTCACAGCTAGCGCCACGAGCTGCACAATTGAAGCAAATTAACAACGAAACTGAAGAAAGTGATTTATTTTCCCAAATCATTGTTTACATTCTGCAAATTTAACCTCAATAAAATTATGCAACTGCACATAATTTACATGCCCTGGTGTCGACTGCTCTCGTAAAAAGTGATTTCGTATTTTGTAGAGAAAAATAAAATCTCTACACTCAATTTCGATATGGTGTCTTAAATAATGACGTCACTGCCAAATAGGTTGGGACAAACCATAGGTGATTGTTTGGTAGATTTAGAACTGATGGGACATCACCAATCAGTAGGCAGGGGACATTTAGGGCAAGTAAACTCAGATTTCCGACATGTTTGTTTACAATCGGTTGAAAATCCACGCTTAAAAATTATGTGTCGATTACTGAAATAATCGCCAGCTAATTATCGACACAAACAGTGACTTTTGTATGTATTTTCATATAAAAGTTATTCCGATGTTTTAAATCGCCAGTTTTTGCTCTGTTTTTCAGTATTTGGATTAAGTCCAGAACATCTGGAAAGTTATGCGCTGGCATGTATATGGACAAGAAAACTGCATTAGGGTAATAACCTGAACATTGTTTTCGCATTAACTGGACCTAAATTTATAAAATTCACGCGAATCCCCATAAAAGATGACATCGTTTGTGGCATCAACAAATAGTTTCTGCCTGAAAATGAGCCATCGGCTTCGTTTAAAGCCTCCACCTAACATAATGTGATATTTCCACTGAAAAAGTGCAGGATTATTAAATTTCCTATCCATCCAATATCGCTTGTAATTGCATGGCATGGCATGTCTTCATGCATTCGCCCAACCAAAGTAGCATAATCAATGGTTTTTTATTGGCTTTTCTTATTGCAAGTTGCAATCTCTCAGTGCATTAAAATCGAAATGAGGGACTGGATCATTAATCACGATTCCGCATTGTAGCCGCTTGAATAATTACTTTTTAATGTTCATTTGATTAATGTTCGCATAACTTTCGCATTCTGTCCTTTGCCACTTACACAGTTTGAACGTGCACAGTTAAAAGTAAACACAAAATGTCTAGTTTTTGCGTCTATGTGGTTTTAAGCAAGGTCTACACATGTTCTACACATCTGTGCAGTTAACTGGACCCTTTGAAACTCTTGAAAGTGGTTGAGGACAAATAGGGACATTAAAAGACACGACAGAATGAAAAACAATTTTGAGAATTTTTTGCATTTATCCGAGTCAAAAGCTCGCAAAACACTCCTTGATAATATCAAATTCGCCACCGTAACCGCCATCAGGCACTAGCTTAGATTGCTCTTTGCAGGCAAATTACAAGCTAACCGCCATTTCTATGGAAATTGAAATCAAATATGCAAAATCCAGGGGCGTGCGTCGGCACCTTTTCTTGCAGGAACAACGGGAAATCTGTGTTGGATCTTATTTCAAAGCCGCTTTATATTTAACAAAATTATTGCATTGTAACTAGACGTAATAAGTGCTGGGAATTTTATTGTTACCGGATAAAAAACTGCTTAAAATTGTTGGAAAATGACGATTATTTCGGATATGAAGCTTCTAGCGTCATTTTGAGGCATTTTGAGAAACCTTATGAAATTTTCGATCAAAAATCAAAATTTCACATGCGTGTTTTTTGAGCTCAATGGACCCGTTCCGACCTAAGAAGTTCCTCTAAATACATTTATACCGTGTTTGAGTATATAAAAAGGAAGATTTTGTCGGTTAAAGTGCGCGACTGCTCAAAAACCGCTTTAAATTGGCCAAAAATTTCGATTATTTCGGATCTGAAGCTTCTAGCGTGATTTTCAATGAGTTTGTTGCTTTTCTCGCTTCCTTTAGATGAAAATGGTGCAGAATTCAAGGAATTTTGAGATACTTCATATTTTTTGAAAAAATCGACCTCCACCCCTTATCAATTCGATTCGATCAAAAATCAAGATTTCACAATCGTTTTTTTTTGCGCTCAATGGATTGATTCCGACCCAAGAAGCTCCTCCATATGCATTTATAAAGTGTTTGAGTGTATAATAAGAAAGACATCGTCGATTAAATATCGTGATTGCTCAAAAACAGCTTAAAATAGTTCAAAAATGTCGATTATTTCGAATCTAAAGCTTCCAGAGTGTTTTTCAATGAGTTTGTTGCTTTACTCGCTTCCTTGAGATGAAATTTTTGTAGAATTCAAGGTATTTTGAGACACTTGATATTTTTTGAAAAAATCGACCCCACCCCTTATGAAATTTTCGATCAAAAATCAAAATTTCACAAGCGCTTTTTTTACGCTCAGTGATTCATTCCGGCCTAAGAAGCTCCTCAATATGCATTGAAAAATTGTTGAGTCTATAATAAGGCAGATATCGTCGATTGACGATCGTGGTGGCTTAAAAATCGCTTAAAATCGAACAAAATTTCGATTATTTCGGATCTGAAGCTTCTGGAATATTTTTTAATGAACGAGTTGCTTTCCTCGCTTGTTTGAGATAAAAATGATGTCAAATTCGGTGAAGTATGAGCGATTTGATATATTTTTCGAAAAATTGACCTCCAACCCCTTATGAAATTTTCGATCAAAAATCAAAATTTCACAGGCGTGTTTTTTGAGCTCAATGGATTCATTCCGACCTAAGAAGCTCCTCCATATGCATTTATAAAGAGTTAAGTGTATAATAAGGAAGATATCGTCGATTAAAAATCGTGACTGCTCAAAAACAGCTTAAAATAGGCCAAAAATGTCGATTATTTTGAATCTAAAGCTTCCAGAGTGTTTTTCAATGAGTTTGTTGCTTTACTCGCTTCCTTGAGATGAAATTTATGTAGAATTCAAGGCATTTTGAGACACTTGATATGTTTTGAAAAAATCGACCTCCACCCCTTATGAAATTTTCGATCAAAAATCAAAATTTCACAAGCGTTTTTTTTGCGCTCAGTGATTCATTCCGGCCTAAGAAGCTCCTCCATATGCATTTATAAAGAGTTAAGTGTATAATAAGGAAGATATCGTCGATTAAAAATCGTGACTGCTCAAAAAGAGCTTAAAATAGGCCAAAAATGTCGATTATTTCGAATCTAAAGCTTCCAGAGTGTTTTTCAATGAGTTTGTTGCTTTACTCGCTTCCTTGAGATGAAATTTATGTAGAATTCAAGGCATTTTGAGACACTTGATATGTTTTTAAAAAATCGACCTCCACCCCTTATGAAATTTTCGATCAAAAATCAAAATTTCACAAGCGCTTTTTTTACGCTCAGTGATTCATTCCGGCCTAAGAAGCTCCTCCATATGCATTTATAAAGAGTTAAGTGTATAATAAGGAAGATATCGTCGATTAAAAATCGTGACTGCTCAAAAACAGCTTAAAATAGGCCAAAAATGTCGATTATTTCGAATCTAAAGCTTTCAGAGTGTTTTTCAGTGAGTTTGTTGCGTTACTCGCTTCCTTGAGATGAAATTTTTGTAGAATTCAAGGCATTTTGAGACACTTGATCTCCACACGGACTCCACCCCTTGTGAAATTTTCGATCAAAAATCAAAATTTCACAAGCGCTTTTTTACGCTCAGTGATTCATTCCGGCCTAAGAAGCTCCTCCATATGCATTGATAAAGAGTTAAGTGTATAATAAGGAAGATATCGTCGATTAAAAATCGTGACTGCTCAAAAACAGCTTAAAATAGGCCAAAAATGTCGATTATTTCGAATCTAAAGCTTCCAGAGTGTTTTTCAATGAGTTTGTTGCTTTACTCGCTTCCTTGAGATGAAATTTTTGTAGAATTCAAGGCATTTTGAGACACTTGATATGTTTTGAAAAAATCGACCTCCACCCCTTATGAAATTTTCGATCAAAAATCAAAATTTCACAAGCGCTTTTTTTACGCTCAGTGATTCATTCCGGCCTAAGAAGCTCCTCCATATGCATTTATAAAGAGTTAAGTGTATAATAAGGAAGATATCGTCGATTAAAAATCGTGACTGCTCAAAAAGAGCTTAAAATAAGCCAAAAATGTCGATTATTTCGAATCTAAAGCTTCCAGAGTGTTTATTCAATGAGTTTGTTGCTTTACTCGCTTACTTGAGATGAAATTTATGTAGAATTCAAGGCATTTTGAGACACTTGATATTTTTTGAAAAAATCGACCTCCACCCCTTATGAAATTTTCGATCAAAAATCAAAATTTCACAAGCGCTTTTTTACGCTCAGTGATTCATTCCGGCCTAAGAAGCTCCTCCATATGCATTGATAAAGAGTTAAGTGTATAATAAGGAAGATATCGTCGATTCAAAATCGTGACTGCTCAAAAAGAGCTTAAAATAAGCCAAAAATGTCGACTATTTCGAATCTAAAGCTTTCAGAGTGTTTTTCAATGAGTTTGTTGCGTTACTCGCTTCCTTGAGATGAAATTTTTGTAGAACTCAAGGCATTTTGAGACACTTGATCTCCACACGGACTCCACCCCTTGTGAAATTTTCGATCAAAAATCAAAATTTCACATGCGTGTTTTTTGAGCTCAATTGATCCTTTCCGACCTAAGAAACTCCTCCATATGCATTTATAAAGTGTTTGAGTGTATAATAAGCAAGATAGTGGCGATTCAAAAAATGCTTAACATCGACCAAAAATCTCGATTATTTCGGATCTGAAGCTTCTAGAGTGTTTTTCAATCAGCTCGTTGATTTTCTCGCTTCCTTGAGATGAAAATGATGCACAATTTTAAGCATTTTATTCAATCACTGATAAAAGACCCGAAAAGAGGCATCAAACGATCTCTCATCATCATCAAATCTCTCGATTATTCCTATCACGATACGCTCACCGAACCTTGGCCAATTCCAAACTAATTACTGGCGTCACGCCTATAAATAAATATACATTTCGATCACCTAATGGGACTGATATCGTAATATTTTCAGTAATTAATAATAAAAAGTTAATATGCGTCATGCGAGGTGTTTATGCTGATTGGGTAAAGAGGCGTTGGTTCAGGCGCTCAGGGGCAATTTTTCATTAAAATTTCTTGTTTAAATGGTGTCCCATTTACAAGCCAATTCCTTAAGAAGCCGCCACTGATTTCCTAGCCCCAAGGCTGCGCAATAAATTTCCAATTACTTGCAATTACCACATAAGTCATATGGGTAATTAGGATGTTTATCGCATGTCTAAACTCCCATCCAGTGGATCGCAACAAAGGCCATTAAAATGCAAAAAAAATTGAAATCCACAGGTAATTTGAACGTTAAATTGTTGTTACAATGTTGTTCATCTGCTCTTCACACTGCGCTGGTAACAGGGACATTTTGGGCAAATCACTCAATCCTCTTTTGCAAATTTGACGCATTGCTGAAATTTTGCGGCACAGTGTAGAAAATTTCAAACTCACCGTGATGAGATTCAGCCCAAATCCCGTAATATAGAGAGTCCAACTGGGAACGGTGGATTCATGGTAGGGATGCCGAATGCTGTCGTCATCGCAGAAGAACCCCCGATGGAACGGATTGCCCCAAAGGAAAAGGAACAATATCGGCCACCCCACTGTAACAAACACAAATATGTCACGGACAATAAAAGCAGAACAATAAACGACAAAAAGACGTGTGAGCATGCATTTTCGGCGAGTTTATTACGGACACCTTAAACGGTTTATGGATGTGGGAACATCAGCGCGTCGATAAACGAATGTCTAATTGGGAAGTTTTATTTCGAGTTATAAAGCGGAGAAAACCACTTTTTTCAACATACAGGCTGATTAAAGCATCGAACTTTCGAAGGAACTCGCCTTCTTTTTATGCGTTTTGTCAACAAAAAATGCATCAAACGTGCTTGCAAACAATGAAAACTGATGGGTTTTTCGGGTTTTTAGGCCGTCGTTCGGTAGAATTTCTTCTTAACCTTCTTCTAAAAACCCGAAAAACCCACTTGTTTCAAGGAATGGCCTCGAAAGTCTATCTCTTTTAATGAAAACTGATGTTGTGCAGTGAGGTTATGAGCAGTTCTGTAATCAGTTGGGTGGTTTAGTGATAAAACTCATCTCCGCGCGCTGATAAATGAAGTATAGTCTGTCCCAAGCTTTTTGGCAGTGACGCAATCATTGTTGTTCTTTTTCTATTATTTATCCACCGAGCGAGACGGAAATTTGATGTTATTAACCTACGTCTTTTCAAAAGCAAAATTCTGAGGGCGAACATGGTTCATTTTGCTCATATTTTCCACCGCAAATCACCCTGTATATAAAACACAAACGCGATTTTCCTGACCTAGCCTAAACTAACCCACACAGTGAAAGCTGTAAATGTTCAATGACGAATCGATAGCAACGTCATAGAATGACGAAAATACCACCAGGATCATTACTAAAATCTATTTTTATTTTCTACAAAGTTCAACACAACGGTCACATAGAGAGAGACTGAAACTGCAAAAGCAATTGACCATAAAGCTGGTTATTGCGTGAAGTGAAAGTTGACCATCAAAAGTGTTTGTTTGGAAGAATTGGAATTGGAAAAATAAACTACTTGCTGTGAGAAACTGGTTTTTTTTTGGAACATCTGCTTGCTAGAATCTCGTTTAGCAACGTTGTGTTCTTCGAACCAGACGCAACTTGATATAAAATAATCCAAACCACCAAAAGCCCCCCAAAGGGAACCAACATCAAATAAAGTGATTAATAAAAACCGTCAAGCTATTTCAAGTGGAGATAATAATATTTACGGAATAGCACATTGTAGCCTATTTAATAGGCTACTTTTATGTATCGGTGGCGGTATTGACTGATCCTTATGGCGCACAGAGTGTGAAAATTGCAAATGGAAATGGAAATAGCTGATTGACAGCCTCGACGGCTTCCGCATATGCAATATGGAAGGTTTTCGAAAAGGTTAATTAATAGGCGACTTTGAACGGATTTGTCTAAAAATAGCCGTGATCCTTTAAGTCAGATAGGCGCCTGTAGGTGCTATTGACTAACGAATTAAAATAAGCGACTTTCGCAAATTTTCGGAAATCTGTCACACGATTTATGTGCTTAAGTCATCGATTTTTCGGTCGTTGAGCTTGTAAGCTGCCAGAGTGTTTGAGTACGATTTTTCGTTTTTAAATAGGAAAAATTGCCTACAAGTTGGAATTTGTTCTCGAAGTTTGGAAGTTCAACACCAATTTTCTCTCAATGCGCAAATTAAACTACTCCTCAAACGGTAAACGGTTGATAAATTCGCAGTGGGAAACAGTAAACTTCAAGTAGAATATGTGGAGAGCTGCATAAAATTTTAAAATTAATTTATGTAGAAATTGTAGTTCAAAACTAAAAATATTTTCGATCCAAAATCAAATTTTCACAAGCCTGTTTTTTGGTCACAACTGACACTTATAGAGTGGTTGAGTCTATAATTAGGAAGATATAGTCGGTTAAAGATCGTAATTGCTCAAAAACCGCTTAAAATCGACCAAAAATCTCGATTATTTCGGATCTGGAGAGTCCCTTGTGTTTTTAAATCAGCTCGTTCCATCCCTCGTTTCCCTTAATTGAAAATGATGTAAAATTCAAGCCATTTTTAGACACTTTCATATTTTTTGAAAAAATCGACCTCCACCCCTTATGAAATTTTCGATCAAAAATCCAAATTTTACATGCGTGTTTTTTGGTCTCGTGTGTTTTGGTTTGCGTGTTAATGAATGTATTCATTACGACCTAAGAAGCTCCTCAATATGCATTGAAAAAGTGTTGAGTCTATAATAAGGAAGATATCGTCAGTTGACGATCGTGGCGGCTCAAAAATAGCTTAAAATCGAACAAAAATCTCGATTATTTCGGATTTGAAGCTTCTAGAATATTTTTTAATGACCTTGTTGCTTTCTTCGCTTGTTTCGGATGAAAATCATGTAGAATTCGATGAAGTATGAGCGACAAAAAATTGACCTCCACCCCTTATGAAATTTTCGATTAAAAATCAAAATTTCACGTGCGTGTTTTTTGAGCTCAGTGTATTCATTACGACCTAAGAAGCTCCTCAATATGCATTGAAAAAGTGTTGACTCTATAATAAGGAAGATATCGTCAGTTGAATATCGTGGCGGCTCAAAAATCGAGCAAAAATCTCGATTATTTCGGATCTGAAGCTTCTAGAATATTTTTTAATGAGCTTGTTGCTTTCTTCGCTTGTTTCCGATGAAAATCATGTAGAATTCGATGAAGTATGAGCGATTTGATATTTTTTTTGGAAAAATTGACCTCCAACCCCTTATGAAATTTTCGATCAAAAATCAAAATTTCACAGGCGTGTTTTTTGAGCTCAATGGATTCATTCCGACCTAAGAAGCTCCTCAATATGCATTGAAAAAGTGTTGAGTCTATAATAAGGAAGATATCGTCGATTGACGATCGTGGCGGCTCAAAAATCGCTTAAAATCGAACAAAAATCTCGATTATTTCGGATCTGAAGCTTCTAGAATATTTTTTAATGAGCTTGTTGCTTTCTTCGCTTGTTTCCGATGAAAATCATGTAGAATTCGATGAAGTATGAGCGAGGAAAAATTGACCTCCAACCCCTTATGAAATTTTCGATCAAAAATCAAAATTTCACAGGCGTGTTTTTTGAGCTCAATGGATTCATTCCGACCTAAGAAGCTCCTCAATATGCATTGAAAGTGTTGAGTCTATAATAAGGAAGATATCGTCGATTGACGATCGTGGCGGCTCAAAAATCGCTTAAAATCGAACAAAAATCTCGATTATTTCGGATCTGAAGCTTCTAGAATATTTTTTAATGAACGTGCTGCTTTCCTCGCTTGTTTGAGATAAAAATGATGTCAAATTCGGTGAAGTATGAGCGATTTGATATTTTTTTGGAAAAATTGACCTACCAACCCCTGATGAAATTTTCGATCAAAAATCAAAATTTTACAGGCGTATTTTTTGAGCTCAATGGATTCATTCCGACCTAAGAAGCTCCTCAATATGCATTGAAAAAGTGTTGAGTCTATAATAAGGAAGATATCGTCAATTGACGATCGTGGCGGCTCAAAAATAGCTTAAAATCGAACAAAAATCTCAATTATTTCGGATCTGAAGCTTCTAGAATATTTTTAATGAACGTGTTGCTTTCCTCGCTTGTTTGAGATAAAAATGATTTCAAATTCGGTGAAGTATGAGCGATTTGATATTTTTTTGGAAAAAATGACCTCCAACCAACCCTTGATGAAATTTTCGATCAAAAATCAAAATTTCACAGGCGTATTTTTTGAACTCAATGGATTCATTCCGACCTAAGAAGCTCCTCAATATGCATTGAAAAAGTGTTGAGTGTATAATAAGGAAGATATCGTCGATTGACGATCGTGGCGGCTCAAAAATCCCTTAAAATAGGACAAAAATCTCCATTATTTCGGATCTGAAGCTTCTAGAATGTTTTTTAATGAACGTGTTGCTTTCCTCGCTTGTTTGAGATAAAAATGATGTCAAATTCGGTGAAGTATGAGCGATTTGATATATTTTTGGAAAAATTGACCTCCAACCCCTTATGAAATTTTCGATCAAAAATCAAAATTTCACAGGCGTGTTTTTTGAGCTCAATGGATTCATTCCGACCTAAGAAGCTCCTCAATATGCATTGAAAAAGTGTTGAGTCTATAATAAGGAAGATATCGTCGATTGACGATCGTGGCGGCTCGAAAATCGCTTAAAATCGAACAAAAATCTCGATTATTTCGGATCTGAAGCTTCTAGAATATTTTTTAATGAACGTGCTGCTTTCCTCGCTTGTTTGAGATAAAAATGATGTCAAATTCGGTGGAGAATGAGCGATTTGATATTTTTTTGGAAAAATTGACCTCCAACCAACCCCTGATGAAATTTTCGATCAAAAATCAAAATTTTACAGGCGTATTTTTTGAGCTCAATGGATTCATTCCGACCTAAGAAGCTACTCAATATGCATTGAAAAAGTGTTGAGTCTATAATAAGGAAGATATCGTCGATTGACGATCGTGGCGGCTCAAAAATCGCTTAAAATCGAACAAAAATCTCGATTATTTCGGATCTGAAGCTTCTGGAATATTTTTTAATGAACGTGTTGCTTTCCTCGCTTGTTTGAGATAAAAATGATGTCAAATTCGGTGAAGTATGAGCGATTTGATATTTTTTTGGAAAAATTGACCTCCAACCAACCCCTGATGAAATTTTCGATCAAAAATCAAAATTTCACAGGCGTATTTTTGAGCTCAATGGATTCATTCGGACCTAAGAAGCTCCTCAATATGCATTGAAAGTGTTGAGTCTATAATAAGGAAGATATCGTCGATTGACGATCGTGGCGGCTCGAAAATCGCTTAAAATCGAACAAAAATCTCGATTATTTCGGATCTGAAGCTTCTAGAATATTTTTTAATGAACGTGTTGCTTTCCTCGCTTGTTTGAGATAAAAATGATGTCAAATTCGGTGAAGTATGAGCGATTTGATATTTTTTTGGAAAAATTGACCTCCAACCCCTTATGAAATTTTCGATCAAAAATCAAAATTTCACAGGCGTGTTTTTTGAGCTCAATGGATTCATTCCGACCTAAGAAGCTCCTCAATATGCATTGAAAAAGTGTTGAGTCTATAATAAAGAAGATATCGTCGATTAACGATCGTGGCGGCTCGAAAATCGCTTAAAATCGAGCAAAAATCTCGATTATTTCGGATCTGAAGCTTCTAGAATATTTTTTAATGACCGTGTTGCTTTCCTCGCGTGTTTGAGATAAAAATGATGTCAAATTCGGTGAAGTATGAGCGATTTGATATTTTTTTGGAAAAATTGACCTCCAACCCCTTATGAAATTTTCGATCAAAATTTCACAGGCGTGTTTTTTGAGCTCAATGGATTAATTCCGACCTATGAAGCTCCTCAATATGCATTGAAAAAGTGTTGAGTCTATAATAAAGAAGATATCGTCGATTAACGATCGTGGCGGCTCGAAAATCGCTTAAAATCGAACAAAAATCTCGATTATTTCGGATCTGAAGCTTCTAGAATATTTTTTAATGAACGTTTTGCTTTCCTCGCTTGTTTGAGATAAAAAGGATGTCAAATTCGGTGAAGTATGAGCGATTTGATATTTTTTTGGAAAAATTGACCCAACCCCTTATGAAATTTTCGATCAAAAATCAAAATTTCTCAGGCGTGTTTTTTGAGCTCAATGGATTAATTCCGACCTAAGAAGCTCCGCAATATGCATTGAAAAAGTGTTGAGTCTATAATAAAGAAGATATCGTCGATTAACGATCGTGGCGGCTCGAAAATCGCTTAAAATCGAGCAAAAATCTCGATTATTTCGGATCTGAAGCTTCTAGAATATTTTTTAATGAACGTGCTGCTTTCCTCGCTTGTTTGAGATAAAAATGATGTCAAATTCGGTGAAGTATGAGCGATTTAATATTTTTTTGGAAAAATTGACCTCCAGCCCCTTATGAAATTTTCGATCAAAAATCAAAATTTCACAGGCGTGTTTTTTGAGCTCAATGCATTCATTCCGACCTAAGAAGCTCCTCAATATGCATTGAAGGTGTTGAGTCTATAATATGGACGAAATTGTCGATTGACGACCGTGCGGCTCAAAAATCGCTTAAAATCGAACAAAAATCTCGATTATTTCGGATCTGAAGCTTCTAGAATATTTTTTAATGAACGTGTTGCTTTCCTCGCTTGTTTGAGATAAAAATGATGTCAAATTCGGTGAAGTATGAGCGATTTGATATTTTTTTTGGAAAAATTGACCTCCAACCCTTATGAAAAATAAGGGATTCATTCGGACCTAAGAAGCTCCTCAATATGCATTGAAAGTGTTGAGTCTATAATAAGGAAGATATCGTCGATAGACGATCGTGGCGGCTCAAAAATCGCTTAAAATCGAACAAAAATCTCGATTATTTCGGATCTGAAGCTTCTAGAATATTTTTTAATGAACTTGTTGCTTTCCTCGCTTGTTTGAGATAAAAATGATGTCAAATTCGGTGAAGTATGAGCGATTTGATATTTTTTTTGGAAAAATTGACCTCCAACCCTTATGAAAAATATTTCACAGGCGTATTTTTTGAGCTCAATGGATTCATTCCGACCTAAGAAGCTCCTCAATATGCATTGAAAGTGTTGAGTCTATAATAAGGAAGATATCGTCGATTGACGATCGTGGCGGCTCAAAAATCGCTTAAAATCGAACAAAAATCTCGATTATTTCGGATCTGAAGCTTCAGGAATATTTTTTAATGAACGTGTTGCTTTCCTCGCTTGTTTGAGATAAAAATGATGTCAAATTCGGTGAAGTATGAGCGATTTGATATTTTTTTTGGAAAAATTGACCTCCAACCAACCCCTGATGAAATTTTCGATCAAAAATCAAAATTTTACAGGCGTATTTTTTGAGCTCAATGGATTCATTCCGACCTAAGAAGCTACTCAATATGCATTGAAAAAGTGTTGAGTCTATAATAAGGAAGATATCGTCGATTGACGATCGTGGCGGCTCAAAAATCGCTTAAAATCGAACAAAAATCTCGATTATTTCGGATCTGAAGCTTCTAGAATATTTTTTAATGAACGTGTTGCTTTCCTCGCTTGTTTGAGATAAAAATGATGTCAAATTCGGTGAAGTATGAGCGATTTGATATTTTTTTTGGAAAATTGACCCTCCAACCCTTATGAAATTTTCGATCAAAAATCAAAATTTCACAGGCGTGGTTTTTTGAGCTCAATGGATTAATTCCGACCTAAGAAGCTCCTCAATATGCATTGAAAAAGTGTTGAGTCTATAATAAGGAAGATATCGTCGATTGACGATCGTGGCGGCTCGAAAATCGCTTAAAATCGAACAAAATCTCGATTATTTCGGATCTGAAGCTTCTAGAATATTTTTTAATGAACGTGTTGCTTTCCTCGCTTGTTTGAGATAAAAATGATGTCAAATTCGGTGAAGTATGAGCGATTTGATATTTTTTTGGAAAAATTGACCTCCAACCCCTTATGAAATTTTCGATCAAAAATCAAAATTTCACAGGCGTGTTTTTTGAGCTCAATGGATTAATTCCGACCTAAGAAGCTCCTCAATATGCATTGAAAAAGTGTTGAGTCTATAATAAGGAAGATATCGTCGATTGACGATCGTGGCGGCTCAAAAATCGCTTAAAATCGAACAAAAATCTCGATTATTTCGGATCTGAAGCTTCTAGAATGTTTTTTAATGAACGTGTTGCTTTCCTCGTTTGTTTGAGATAAAAATGATGTCAAATTCGGTGAAGAATGAGCGATTTGATATATTTATGGAAAAATTGACCTCCAGCCCCTTATGAAATTTCGATCAAAATCAAAATTTCACAGGCGTGTTTTTTTGAGCTCAATGGATTCATTCCGACCTAAGAAGCTCCTCAATATGCATTGAAAAAGTGTTGAGTCTATAATAAGGAAGATATCGTCGATTGACGATCGTGGCGGCTCAAAAATCGCTTAAAATCGAACAAAAATCTCGATTATTTCGGATCTGAAGCTTCTAGAATATTTTTTAATGAACGTGTTGCTTTCCTCGCTTGTTTGAGATAAAAATGATTTCAAATTCGGTGAAGTATGAGCGATTTGATATTTTTTTGGAAAAATTGACCTCCAACCCCTTATGAAATTTTCGATCAAAAATCAAAATTTCACAGGCGTGTTTTTTGAGCTCAATGGATTAATTCCGACCTAAGAAGCTCCTCAATATGCATTGAAAAAGTGTTGAGTCTATAATAAGGAAGATATCGTCGATTGACGATCGTGGCGGCTCGAAAATCGCTTAAAATCGAACAAAAATCTCGATTATTTCGGATCTGAAGCTTCTAGAATATTTTTTAATGAACGTGTTGCTTTCCTCGCTTGTTTGAGATAAAAATGATGTCAAATTCGGTGAAGTATGAGCGATTTGATATTTTTTTGGAAAAATTGACCTCCAACCCCTTATGAAATTTTCGATCAAAAATCAAAATTTCACAGGCGTGTTTTTTGAGCTCAATGGATTAATTCCGACCTAAGAAGCTCCTCAATATGCATTGAAAAAGTGTTGAGTCTATAATAAGGAAGATATCGTCGATTGACGATCGTGGCGGCTCAAAAATCGCTTAAAATCGAACAAAAATCTCGATTATTTCGGATCTGAAGCTTCTAGAATATTTTTTAATGAACGTGTTGCTTTCCTCGCTTGTTTGAGATAAAAATGATGTCAAATTCGGTGAAGTATGAGCGATTTGATATTTTTTGGAAAAATTGACCTCCAACCCCTTATGAAATTTTCGATCAAAAATCAAAATTTCACAGGCGTATTTTTTGAGCTCAATGGATTCATTCCGACCTAAGAAGCTCCTCAATATGCATTGAAAAGTGTTGAGTCCTATAATAAGGAAGATATCGTCGATTGACGATCGTGGCGGCTCAAAAATCGCTTAAAATCGAACAAAAATCTCGATTATTTCGGATCTGAAGCTTCTAGAATATTTTTTAATGAAGCTTGTTGCTTTTCCTCGCTTGTTTAGATGAAAATGATGTAAAATTCGATAAAGTATGACTGATTTGATATTTTTTGGAAAAATTAACCTCCACCCCTTATGAAATTTTCGATCAAAAATCAAAATTTCACAGGCGTGTTTTTTGAGCTCAATGGATTCATTCCGACCTAAGAAGCTCCTCAATATGCATTGGAAAAGTGTTGAGTCTATAATAAGGAAGATATTAAAGATAGTGGCGGTTCAAAAACTGCTTAAAATCGACCAAAAATATCGATTATTTCGGCTCTGATTCTAGATTATTTTTCAATAAGCGCATTCCATTTCTCGCTTCTGTGAGATGAAAATAATGTAGAATTCGAGGCATTTTGAAAGACTTGAAATTAAAAAAAAATTGGATCCTTACACCTGCAGGCAAAATCAGAACACCTGATACAAATCACGTTGCGTTCAGAAATGGCAAAAGGTGAATTTTGTATATTTTTTTATAAAGCCGAAATAAGAAATTAAGATAACGAATCACATACAATTTTCTGTTTTAACATGGATCCAAAGGTTTCATCTATTGTTAATTTTTCACACTTTAAAACGCATTTTTTTCAGCACTCTCTCATACATTTTCCTATAGTAGAAATGTGAAACCGTTTTCCCATCGTCACCTAAATCTAGGTACGATTCACATATTCACACATTTCAAATGTACCAGTTTAGCGCGCATTTAGATCCTGCGGACTCTCATCGCCCACGACAAAACGCATTGATCAATAAATTAGCGATTTGCAGTTATTTCCGCATTATCATCTCAGGAGTTGTAATGATGCAATTACAACCAGTATTTTAATTTCCTTAACATTGAGATTCAGTGTCGATGTGGCACCGCACACAGACCACTACCTGCGACCGCATTTATTGCCATAATAAACAAACCAGTTAGCTAAACAAACAGCCACGTAAATGCGGTAATTGCCTGATAATAATCACGCCAATGACATAATTATTGGGAAAAATTGCGGTCTTACCCAGCTGGAGTAAGAGAACATCCAAAACGACCTTCTTCAGAGGAACCACGACGACTTCATCTGCCATTGGGGGGAAAATGTGTCAATGAGTTTTTCCGCACAAAAATCTCTAAATCATTGTTCGTTTTTCAGCACGGTTTTAACAATCAAAATCACCTACTTAAATTGAACACGGAAAATGTTTCGACTGGCGATATCGAGCCGCAAACGGGATCGGATAGCGAGCGGAATATACACGTTCGCACGAACGAAACAGACTGAAAATCGTGCGCCAGTTGTTTCGATTTTATATTTTCTTGGTCGTGCTACAGCGTGTTTTCACCTGAGTCATTCAGAATAGGATTAATGGGAATCTCCCTCGGGTTATATGGAAAATAGGAGGAAAATGAAACGTCTTCCATTATACTGGGAGATTGAAAATTGGTCTAATTTCTCTGCAAGCGTCTTTGTCTGAGGGTGTGAAGCGAGTGGAGAAAAGTTCTAATTTACACCAAAAAACTGAGATATACGCGAAAAACTAAATAATAAATTTGGCAACACACCAAACGCATAGTGGAATATTTTCAAACAATTCATAGATAATAACAAACCGAGATTTGCATCTTCTACAGTTAATGTTTTCTGCAACTAACGACAACGATTGTGCTCTATTTTTGAATCACCCTGTACAAGGGTGTTAATTTACCTTACCGGTCTGCAGGTAAGGCTTCATGGTTAGAACATGGGTAAAAAGACAGGTATAGTCTGTCACAAGCTATTTGGCAGTGACGTCATATAAAAATTTACCGATGTCCAAGATTGGTTCGAAATATTTTCTTTCATTTTGCGTGATTGCCGGCTTAAGCGTTATTTCCCGATGATTTGTATAGATTTATTTTTGCTGAACCAGATGTTACAGCAGGGTTTTACAGAAGTTTGAAAAACTATTTTTATTTCTCATTGGTGTCAGGGATATTTTGAAATTAGAACACGTACAGGGTGATTGAAAAAAATTGGACGCATGGAAACGTACGTAATTATTTTGAAATTAAAGTGCTTTAAACCGAGTGTTAAAGTGTTTAGATCTAAAAATCACCACAAGCTGCAAAAAAAAAAGATTGAACATTGTCGGTTCTGATCGTAGATTTGTGTTTGTAGAAATTTTATTTTCTAAAAAAGGTCGAAACGTCTACCATTTTTTTTTAATAAAAGGAGTTTTCATCCAGTCCCAACCCAGCTATCGAAACAGACAATATTCCTTTTTTGAGGCGCAACTGCACACATAAAAAGAAGCAAGGAACAAATTGCAAAATTGTATTAGGGCCACTGCGTAGTATTCGGCTGAACGACGAAAATTTTCAGATAAGGGTTTATTGACTGAAAAGGGCGACGGGCTAAGTGGAATTAGCGTTTTGGCACATTCTCAATCAATAACTTGCCCTTAGCGTCGAATAGAAGCCTTACCCTGATGTATTATTATGAAAATCTTGCTTATTTTCCATTCAATAAATAGTCAGCTTTTCGTGTGTAAAATTTAAAAAAATCAAATTTCAGTGTGAGTTGAACGGAAGCCCCCTAAGCAGTTTTTAGCAAAAGCAGAAAAAAACACATCAGAGAAGCCCAAAAACTAATCAATTAATAAATACACTGAACTAAGCGGAATTTTTCTCAGAAAATGTAGGAAGTCTCGAGCATAAAAATGTCAAATGTGATGAAAAATGCCCAGAAAAAGATAAGAAAAAACACAATACAATAGATTAGCTTTGTTGACAGGCGTATTGAGAACTAAACTCGATTTTTTTTGTGGACAAATTCCTTTTTAAAATCTCCTTGTCGGTCGGGCTGAAAATATTTTCAGTGACTCTAAACCCCCGCTCGTTATTTTCCAGCTACATGATAATACCATCAGCCGAACAGGTGCCTATAAAATAGAAGGTTTTTTCGTCGAATTGCTGTTACTTTTACAGTGGCGCAGCCACTAAGTGAAGCTCGAATTTTCTGAAAAAAAAACGGTTGAATTAGACGGGCGCCATGAAAGCTTAATTTGCAAAAAAGACGCAGGATGTTGTAAATTCAAGTGTCTGAATCAGGATTTGAGCAGTTCGAAAAAGCCGTTACATCAAAGCGAAGCCGCAGATGTGAACACTTTATGGAGTGAAATCAACGCAGATCTGCAGGGTTTTAAGTGGATTTAGCTCGGGTTTTTTTAGACTAGAAGAAGTTTTACTTTCGATGATGTTTTAGTTGCAAAAACTACTAATGCGCCAGCAAATAGTGAGATCCATTTCACTTTCAGCAACTTTTGAGCAAATCCTCTAAAGTTCAGTAGAAAAAATCACCATCGAAGCGCTACTGAACCCAAAGGTAATATAAAAAGGGTTTAATGTTCACGGTAGTTAAATGGGAGGTTTCGGATTACGTCTCGCTTCCAAAGACGGACGCGGATTCCGACATGAAAATGTTGGCCCCTTGAAGGAAGGAAAAATTCCGGCCTAAGAAGACACTAATGGTTGTTTGGTCATTGACATTCAAAGGGCTCCAGCTCAGTAAAGGAATACAAAAAAAGATACAGAAGAAGACGAAAAGCTTCTGCTTCATCCATGATTTCGAATCGATCAAAGTGGATCAAGTGGATTCTCCTCGGAAACCAGTTGAATGAAAAACATTTTTTTCATCTCGAAATGCCCCGAAGAACAGGATTTATTCAACTCCCATCTCGTTTTATGATAAGGCTTTATGGAAATTTCACTTCGTGAATCTGATTGCCCCATTGGCATGCGATTGGCTAAACATCTTCCGGCACAAAAACAAATAATGCAATTATTCGGATTGTTCGTAAGATTGCATCCACTGGACGCATCCGCGAATCAAGATCAAAATCCCCATAAATAAGGATGCAATTCGCAGTTGGGAAAATAAATCGTCGCGCACTGTGTACGTTGGACGTGCAGAATAAACAAAGACCTTATCTTTACCGAAATGTATAAGAGGTTTTTACTTTTAGTGTTATCGTCACTGTTCATCTTTGAATTTTTGCACTTTTTTGAATGTGTTGAAAGCCCCTTTGAAGATTGAATACTTTCGTCGCCTCGCTACCAGCAATCGCATAAACACCAGAACTAATTTATTGATTCTGCCTGTGATTAAGGTAGAAATTGCAATTGGCCACCCAATAAGTGAATCATTGTCAAAAAAATGCTACCCCAATCTGAGTGGAAATAATCCAAAATGTTGATAAGCAGCAAAATCAGATATCAAATTGATTACAGTCCCCTCATCAATAATCGATCTAAACATGCGGGTACTCCGGAGCTAGACATGGGTAACACTGAGTTAAATGGCAGTTTCACAGCGCACCTTTTATCTAGCCGAAAACTGCAAGTTTCACAAACAGTTATCGTTGTATTGTTAAAACGTTTGTATTCTGCAACAGGGCATGGTAGTGCCATCTAAAACCAAAACCGTAAAACGTAGAACAGCAGTTCTAAGGAGAATGCGCTGTGAAAGCGCCATTGAAGCAGATTCAACTCAGTGTTACCCATGCCAACCCGGTGCTGATATTAATTCGGATCACAATCCTGTAGTAAGTAAATTACAATATCTTGGACATGCGATCAGAGGCCACAAATGCATCTTACTGCAGACAGGGTGGTGTTTTTTCGGCTGCAACAACAGTTTTTTTTTGAAAAATTCTTCTTTTAGATCAACCATGTAATCAGATCAATCATGTAAAATTCGCCAGTTTCAAGCAATAGCCGAAAAAAACAACCCTTTTCAAGAATCAATTACTGAAACTGGTGAGATTTTTCGCGCTTTTAGGCCATCGCAAAACACCGGCATCTTCCAAGAAGGAAACATATTGAAACTCTTCAGAAACACATTTGGAGTCATTGTCTTCAAACAAGCAACTGCATTGTTCGTACCTACTGTAAATCGTTCCTTTTACCAACACCAACGCTTAGCCGAAAGTAACATTTCGAAGTCCCAGAATCCCGAATAGAATGGGCCTTAACAAAGAAATTTCTGTTTAATCTTTCGGTTATCGTTACTCGAAGTTGTTACAAGACGACGAATAATATCATTAAGTGCCTTTGTGCCTTCAGCGGTCCGGCCACGCATAAGAGTAGTACTTAGCATTTCGAACCGTCAACATTTCAGGCGGGACGGTTGTTTTAATGAGGACCGGTTGGAGCTTTAAAGCATAGTTTTATACAAAAAAAACTTAATTAATTGGAAAAAAAAGTCCTAGTAACTTGGAGGTTTGTAGGAACCATTCTTGGGTTATTTTTAAGTAAAGTAGTCTAGCAGAACCTCGAGTGCATGATTTGTATGCGCTTATAAACGCTTTATGAGACCCAAATACATGGAATTTGTTGCACTTTGCTGGGAGTTTTTTTCGATGGCTTTTGCCGCTGCTCAAGTGTCTTGTGTTGGGTGACTTTGTTTAATTGCCATTTTTTTTAGGGTTTTTTTTTGTCGTAAACATTATAATTAAAGAATTGTTTATTTCTTTAAATTGCTATTTAATTAATTGTGTATATTTTCCTCACTGTACTTCAACCTAATTCAAAAGAAATTCCTGGGTTCCAGTCAATTTTATTGTTTATTATTCAAAATGTTACAAATACGTTTCGGTGTCTTTCTCCACCATCATCAGTTTGTATGTATGGCTGTTTCTACATTCACAGAAAATGTGAATGTAGAACAGCCATACATACAAACTGATGATGGTGGAGAAAGACACCGAAACGTATTTGTAACATTTTGAATAATAAACAATAAAATTGACTGGAACCCTGGAATTTTTTTTGAATTAAATTTTTAATTAATGACGGATTAATGCCCGAGAATGCTGTTGATGATACAAAAAAATTATTTGAATTCAAAGATTTGTATAAAATTTCACTAACGGTTTTTTGTGCAACGATTAACTTCGAAAAAATGTGCATTTTTGCGAAAATTTCTGCACATTTTTGGAATTAATTGAAGCCTAAACCGAACGAGTCTAGCTGAAAGCGGTTGGGCTGGAAACTAAAAAAGTAAAACACAATTTAATCGGAATTTCAACGAATTTACTCAGAGCGCATTCACCATATCCTGAAGAATAATTAACTTTTATTCCCGTTTCCATGAACGGATGGCCATCTATTTGCAGGAGAATCAAAACCAAAGTTATCAATTGGAAGTGTGTGATTTGTTGCCTTCGATTAAGGTAGCAAACTTGATATGGAGTTTGCTGGGTAGTGGGTAGATGCCCGCAGTGATTCTGGAGAGCTTAAAACATTTTTTTGTGGAGTTACGAACTCTGAAGCTGAAATTCGATATATGAGTGGCAATTTTGAGAGCATTTCTGCAGGCAACCTTTGAAGATGCCAGTCACTCGTGGTAGCGAAACGTCAGAGAGAAATAATTTTCCACAACGGTCTAAAAGCCCAAACTACAGTTTCACTCAACACTTGATTAAAAATTCATGAAGTTAACTGAGTTTTTTGCACGAGCTCTAAACACGCGGGTTTCTTAAGAAACTCGATTGTAAGGGACTCTGCGACCAACTCTAGAAGGATGTTTCAAGCTTTTTCTCAACTCTGCAGATCATTTGCTTTCATGTTTTAAGTGAGTCTCTCTTGCAACTCTGCAAACTCTTGCAGCTATGGATGCAACACGCTAACTGGTTTCGAAAAAAAATTGTTGAATGCGCCACGTTAGCCGAACACAATATCCAACGGTGGGATGTGCTTGAACGTAATGCAAATCAAACAAATCGTACCTTTGTAAATGTAGAAATATAGAGAGAAACTTCGAACGGCAATAATGAATGTTTACCGAAAAGCGAGCATGTGTACCGTAAGAGAACAAAGCCAAAACTCAATTGTAATATAATCGTATGGTGAACATCGCAACTGCGGCCTGCGGCTCTAATATTACGGGTCCTTTGTGAGGCTCTATTTGCATTGCCACTGCCGAGAACAATAAATACCGTTTTGTGTGCGGCGTGTCGATTTACCAAAACCCCGGAAAACTTCAGATTCTGGATAAGCGTTTACTCGGTCAAAGCAAATCGTCAAATCAGCATCAGAAGGAATCAGTTGAAATGTTCAAAAAAAGCGGTGACTTAAAGGGAAGTTGCAGCCAAAGGCAGTAGAAAATCTAGGTTTTTCTGCGTGCAAGCATCTCGAATTTTGAGTCGTTGGAATGATTGAAAATTATTTTTGCTTTTAAATGAAAGAATGGTCTAAAAGTGCAAATTTGCTCCCAATGCCCATGTTATAATACACTCTAAGGGGTTGATTGGTTGAGCGTGGATAAATCCGCTGTGGAAAACCGTGAACTTTCAGTACACTATTAACTTTGGGACTGGATACATTCTGACTGCTGCGAGCGATTTTATTTCGGTTTAAAGCGTTTTTTAGTGCAATGCTTTTTCGGTTGAGGCGTGTTTTTTTTGCAAAAAATTAGTGCGTCAGATACAGTTTCTACAAGCTGGCAAATGAAACAATGCAAAATTTGCTAAAAGTTGGACAAAAACACGATTTTTTTGCATTTCAACACCACAAGCATTAAGATAGACCTCATAGCTCGAAAAATATTTTTTATTTCTTCGCTCATCTTGTTTAGTTACAGAGTGGTCTAAAAAAAATCAACTTTTTGGTCTTGTAATCATAATTTTTTTCTTTTAAACCTATTTTCAAAATCTAGGGCTCATATTGAAGCTAAAATTTAATATAGCGGGTTGCATGAATGAACAACATATTTGAAAGTAAACTTCACTTAGTTGAAAATCTTCCATAATCACATATTTCGGGGGCAATTCTGCCTGAATTTTCATCTTGAACCGTCTATGAAGTTTAAGCTTCAACATAAGCTCTAGATCGTGAGAATCGGACCAGGAGCAGAAAAGTTATCGCTGCAAGACCAAAAAGTTGATTTTTTGAGACCACCCTGTAAATAGAAAATATGGACGAAAAATTCAAAAACCGTTTCGAGCTATTTGGTTTATCTTTAAACTTTTGGTGTCGGGACTCAAAAAAACTAGGAGCATGCCGAACTTTCCAAAATTTTGCATTTTTTCATTTGCCACCCTGTAGAAAATTTGTCTTAGATGCTTAATTTTGTCCAAAACATTCACCGACAGAAAACAAATGGGGTTAAATAATGCTTCAAACAGAAAGCAAATCACTTGAAGCAATCAGAATTTATCCAGTCTCAAAGTTAGGACAAATTTGGCTGCGTAACTTCCATTTCGGTGAGCAAAAAAATGAGAAATCTCGAACAAAAATCATCCCGCTTAAAATATAATCTGAGAAATTGACTTTAACAGCTTGAAAAAAGTTCCTTTACAAGGAAACCTTCAGTTGAAAGAATTACAATTATTATTACAAGTTAAAGTTAAGAATTAAAATCGTCTGTGGAAAAACACAATGTGAAAAGTCGTGTTTCAATCGCTTGAGAAATGGAGATTAATTGAATAGTAAAATGCCTAAAACGCGGTTTAAAAACTGGCATTATGCAGGAGTCACTACTTTAAAGCAGCTGGAAGTTAAAAAATCAATTTGAAAAACATTAAAGCTTGAATTTTGAGTCCTAAAAGTTCAGTTTAAAAACTGCATTGTGTTCGAAGAAGGAAAACTTCCAGAGGGTCAACTTTAAAGAGTTAAAAGCCGAGCCTCATCGGGAAGAAACTACAGAATTAACTTTAACACGTTGAAACTTTCTTTTGCGAGTTATCGATGCACTCTTTCTATCCAAAATAACAGGAGTTTTAATTCAGTCCCAAACCCGCTTTCAGAACCGCCAATATTAAATCATTATCACTGTGTCTGATGAGTGAAAAGATCTTTTTTTTTCGGTAAAATTTCGTCTAAATCTGGAGGTTTATTGGGACGCCGATGGTCAAATTTGTGAATCCGGAACCGAAAGCCGGGACCTCAAATCTCCCATACAAAATTGACTAGACCCGAGTGGAAGCCAGTCAGCAGGGGTGGTAAATGCTTTTATGTCACTCCGATGCGACGACGTAAATAGTTCCTCTTTTATTTAATTTTCAGGGAGATCGGTGTCGTCAATTTAGGGTTGTGTGCATCGCTAAAACAGGACCGAAGTGGATGCAACTTTACCCAAAAACCCAAAAAATATGCACAATTATGATTGGAAAATCTACTGAAAAGTTACTGGTGAATGTCTTCTTCTTCTTCCTCGTACGTTAGGACTCAGAGTCCTGTGTTTTTCTTCAACTTCCTAGTCCTGGGATGCTGATGTCCAGCTTTCGTACCATCGCTTCGGTGGTCTTCCTGGGAGTCTTGAGCTGTTAGGTTTTTGGTCTTTGACGATTTTTGCCATTCGGTCGTCGGCCATTCCCTCTACATGGTCTCTCCACGCTCTTCTCCTTGCTCTGGTCCATCTTACAACATCCGAAACCTAACAGGTATCTCTAATTTCCTCACTCCTTTTCATATCGTATAGTGTGTGTCCTGTTATGGATCTGAGGACTCGCATTTCTGCTGTTCTTAGCAAGCGTTTGGTTGTTGTGATTTCCGCTCTTGTTTCTGCGGCGTATGTCATCACTGGTCTCACGCACGTTTTGTAGATTCTGACTTTACTCCCTATACTCATGTGCTTGTTTCTCCAGATGATGTCTCCTAAGTACCCCGATATTAGAGCGGCTTTTGATGTTTGATTCCTTACTTCCTCCTTTAGATTCCTGTTACTGGTGATGTTTGCTCCAAGATATTTAAAGGTCATCACCTGTTCTACACTTTGATTGTAAACGGCGAGTTTGCATCTTCGGGGCTCTTTGGATATAGTGAGTGATTGTGTTTTCCGGGTAGATATTCACTAGACTGATGAGACTAGTAGACTGGTGAATGTCGAGTTAATAAATGAAGAATTGGGAGTGTTGGTTTTGGTGCGGTGCTAGAAGATCTTGATGAACTCGTGAAGCACATTGAGTCTTTGTAGCCTTTGAGTGGCTTTGAACGTGAAGAACAAGGGAAATTTAGAGGTTTTATTGAGGAAATGTGGCTTTCTGGTGAATTTGGGTCGATTCCATCGAAGCCCTTCCTGTTCTGCGTTCAGTTCGAAGCTGACAAAGCACCCCTATATGTATCTAGTTGGATGTGAAATGCGATATAAGATTCTAATTGGTAATTATGTGGAAATCGAATTAAGCGACAGATCGCGATGCAAACGTAATTCTGAGGTTTTTTTCAGTTTCACCGATTCGGAATTTTCAGAAAATTTCAAAAATATGGCGCATTTCATTGTTCAAAGGGGGATTTTTAATCCTTTTTTTTATTAAAATTGGAACTTTTTTCCTCGATTTTTCCTCGATAATTGAGTTTGTTTTAAAGTGGGTTTTTTTGCAATTTAATGTGTGCGACATGGGGACACTTTCGTGTTCTTCAGCGGAAAAAGCTACAAGGAATTTGTCAAGAATTAAAAAAAAATAACTCATAGGATGCAAATAGGAAAAAAACCGAAACTAATCGACATGGTAAAAGGAGATTAATTGTCTATTTTCCGGGCGAAAAGGTGGGATTGCATATCCGAAGGGTTCGACGACGTAGAAGGAAGAGATCCGGGAACAAAGGCTAATCCTCGAGGGTTGAATCAAATCATTTCTATTGAGTCCGCTATTTGTTCTCGGCTTGGTGCCGTTTACACCACTTGCCTAGATCTCTTTACGATCTCACACTGATTCCCTTTATCTCCCCACACAGTGGTGGAGGCCGCAAATAGTTGAATAAGAATCATGCGAAATTCCACCAACAAAACCGATTCAGGGGCGCATTTTTGTACATAGAGACTGATTTTTTTTGGCTAAAGGTTTCGATTGCTCCATAAACCTTATAATGTTTTAATGGAAATAATAAATAACTCCTTATCGCAATGTTTTTATTACTTAATTCCCGTGCGTAATAACAAAATGAACCACTGAGGTTTAGCTAAGTAATCGTTAAATTATTTGATCGGTTCCTATGTGTAAATTGTTCTAATACACCCAATTTGGCCCATAAATTTTGCGATAAGGCGATTTATTTGAAATAGAAAAATAACGTGCAAAAGTGATTTGCGTCTTTGTTAATGTATGGTTGAGAGTTGGGAGTGAAAGCTGATTTTTGGGGCCCAATTTCCCAATGATTGCCCTCAAAATACTAAAATCGACTCAACTTTTCCTTTGAAAATGGCTGTTTTTCTTCGGCAAAAAACACACTTTGGCCAGTCACGGTGAACACCATTAAAACAATATTTATTCAGTTCCATTAATCTGGCATCGATATAAAGGGTGCCATTAAATTTACGATCTTCCGCTCGCGTTTCATAATAATATTGATTTTGATTGTTAAAACTCGGCACTTTAACGATACAATAAATACAATTTATTTTATTTCTCTGTTGAAATCGATGTTTGGCAGACATAAGTTTGCAATAAAAATATTTCTCGTCATTATCATCAAACTTTCTTGAACCAATGCCGCATTATTCACGTGTCAGCTTATGTAAGGCTTTGAGTAATTTACGACATTCAAAAACAAAAAAAAAAAACATATAAGATTGTGTAGGGAAAAATTGTGATGAGAACTTCCATCAAATTATAATATGTTTTGGTTTTAAGGGGCCTTCAATTCTCTTTTCAGTGGCATGACCCTACCCTGCTTTGTCCTCGCTACGCCCATGGCAGCCACCGTTTCAAACTTTATTTGAAAATAATCATTTCTATATAACATTTCGATGGTAAAATTATGTTGTTTATAAATTCTTTTTAAATTTTTTCTTCCACCATTCCTATTTGTCCAAAATTTTAAATACCAAATCTAATAATTTTAGCAACTCCATATCTTCAAAACGGTTATATTTAAGGAATTTTTGTTTAGAACGTCGAGGAGAGTTCAATTATTAGCTACTAAAATACAGGGTGTTCCATTAAAGAAAAAGGAACTTAGCGTTGCCGTAGCTTTATGACTGGCCCTGTACACGAAATTTTTCTTTATATAAATAGACTAGAAAGAATCTTTAAATTTTTGTATTAATCATTATATTCTAGCTCTCTTAGTTTGGGAAATAATCCACAATTTCCATACATAAAAGCGCCCCTGTATACAAAGTATCTTGGATACCTGGTGGTTGTGTGAAAGGCTGGAACGTTTTCATTTTAGCTTCGATCTATCGAATCAATAAAAAATGTTCTACCCTCAAGCGAGAACTTTTCGGTCTGGTCCATTCCCATCCAGAATAAACCTGTGTCGACACGCATCCCTCCAAACTAAACGGGAATACAGGAAATCATGTTCAGTTAGCACCCCGCGATTTCCCTACCTTTAAGGGTTGGAGGCGGAGCTTCCCTACCCCGATGTTATCATTAGTCAGTGGCCTAAATGGGGGCGGAGTCAGCTTGTCTTTTGTTTGCAAGGTAAATAATATTTTGCACAATATATACACCTTTGTGCACGTTAGAATGGGATCGGGAAATCCAGAGCTGGCCTGGACATGTTTATTTCATTTTTTCACACAGTTCCATTGGCACTGATGAATGTGAATTTGCTGATGGAAATTTGGGAAATTTTGATCGAAGTTTTAGAGTGAAACCAGCCCTTTAGCTCCGACTAACAAATTGAGATTAATTGGAAAAAGCGCACACAAATCCCAATTTTCCATGAAATTCGTCCCTGTCGAGCAATGTTGTCGTCCAGTCTAAGCGTCGCTTCTCCAGTTCGGAATGCATAACTATGGTTTAACGTTAGAATGTGAAGGGTTGTTATATTAGATTCATCCACTTGGTAGCGCGCTTGACTACCCTGATGGAAATAATGCGAAATGTTTTTAGTTTGTCGTCGTTTTCTCTTCGCAGGTTTGCCATGCGATCCAGCTTTCATTCGCTGCAATTGCATTCATTTTGTGCGCCATGAATTTATTTGTTTTCAATTGTTCAACTCCCAGCATATTTACTCGGAATCAAACCGTTTCAATTCAATTAAAACGCTTTTAATTTCGTGCCAATAAATTGTGTATGTTAAGGTTATTTATAAAAGTGCCTGTCAATACATTTTAAAACACGCGATTTTGATATGGAAATTTACATTTTGCCGATGGCAATGTCACTGTTTTTCGGGTTTTTTGCTCATATAACCGCCTTATAACGCAAAAGTCCCCCCCGTTACTTTTGCTCTTGTGCTGGTCCTGATAGCTGATGAAAAATAGTGACTTTGAATTAGTCGAAATTAATCATTAGAGCCAATCTTAAAGAAAAAACTCAATGCAAACCAGGTAAATTTGAGCTTTTACCCGGCATTTTACTCGGCAAAATCTTCGGCCGATGACAAAACAGTCTCATAGTAGGCCTAAACGCTTAAACTGCGTGCTAACTGGCAGGCCTATAGGCTACATTTCGACGGTTATACGCCTATATGCCCAATGGAAACTTTCACATGGTGCACACTATATGGATGATTTTCAATTGCTTTAGTATGAAATAGTTATTAGGTATAATGTTGTTATTGGGAGAATTTGAGTCTATAATGCGAAAGGTATTGCCGGTTGAAGATCGAAATCGCTCCAGAACCGCTTAAAATGAACCAACATTTTCGGATCTGAAGAGTCAAGTGTATTTTCCAGCAAGTTCCTTACATCCTCCGTTTCCTTGAGATGAAAATGGCGAACAATTTTAGACATTTTGAGCCATTTAAGTTTTTGCAAACTAACCCGGAACTCTCACTCAATCTCAATCTCAAAAAGCTCACCAGTTTCAAGCGACGGCCGCGGAAACCTTCTTTTCTTCTGCTGCTAATTTCAAGTGTTTTCTCAATTGTTAGTAGTAGGAAAAAGACACAAAAGTGTGTTATAAGACATTATATAAGACACAAAAGTATCGGCGTCCGGGATCGGGCGTCCCAAACAACAAAATCCTCTGAATAGTGGATGTCGTTTTTTGGATTCTACGGTGAAATCTGTACCGTGTTTGTTATAAAAAAACAACTTTTGTCTGGAAATGCTTCAATTAATTTTGCGATCTAAAAGCCCGAAATACCCAAAGTTTCAACAGAAGATCACTGATTGTTCAAAAAATTTGTAATCAACAAGAACGGCCTTGGTCTTGCAGAAGAAAGCAAAACATAAACCAAGAGTTTTACAAGAGTCTTTCGAGACTTTTGCAAGAAACTTGCAAAAAGTAATTCGATATTGAACCATTTTAAACGTGTTTAAGTGAAAAGACATAAAATTACGAGTCAAAGTTTTGAATAAGTGGGACAAAAATAAAAAGAATCGAATGTTTTCGAAAATTTTTTTAAAAGTCCAGGAAAGTGGAATTTTTTCCAAGCGTAAGGATTGATTCTGAACGAGAGGAGGGTTGAAATGCGGAAAATGAAGAGAATTGTTCTGGATATGGCTGAAGACAATCCAGATGTTAGTACGATGCAGATTAGTTTGGGTAGGATGCGTTTGGAAGATAGTTAGAAAAAACTGTCACATTGAACATCGGAGGTTCGATGCAAGCCTCATGCTGGACCACCGAGATCACCAGACTTAAATCCACTGGATTATTGCCTTTGAGGGTGGATGAAATTACTACTATACGAAACAAGAGTAGGGACCGTGGAAGAATTCCGCATTTTCAATGCTGCAAATAAAGGGTGTTCCAATAAGAACGACGGATTTAAATTTTAAATAGAACATATATATTTGTGGCATAAGTTTGAAACATTTATTGAAAAATAAAGTACACATCAGGAGGTTATGAATGGACTAAGACATCGGACAAATGACCGCCTCGGCTTTGCTGGCACAGACATGCTCTTTTCATGAAATTTTCAAGGACTGTGGCGCATAAGTTTTGCGGGATTTCAGAGATACAGCGTCGAATTTCATCTTTTAAGGCTTCAATCAGTGTTGGTTTGTTCACATAAACTTGTGACTTTAAAAAACCCCAAAGAAAAAAGTCCAAAGGCGTTAAATCGCATGATCTGGACGGCCAATGGCGATCAAAACGACCAGGAAATGACTCGTGCAGTAATTCAACGGTTTCTCTGGCTGTATGGCATGTTGCACCGTCCTGTTGAAACCACATGCTGTTGAGATCCATATTTTGCAATTTTGGCACAAAAAAGTTAGTTATTAAGGCCTTCAGTCCACAATGCACACCAAACAGTGACTCTTTTTGGATGCATCTGTTTCTGAACGATCACTGGTGGATTTTCGGAACCCCAAATGCGACAATTTTGTCGATTAATGAAGCCATCAAGATGAAAATGATGATTAATTTTGTTATTTAAACCGCCTAAATTGCGTTTAAAATGACGAATAGTCACAGAAAATTTTAGAAGCCATTTTTCAGAAACGGTTAAGAATCGGATTCATCGGAAGATCCTGAACGCATTCTCCAAATGTTCCTCCCGGAGCACCCTGTATATATTATTTAGTATTTTTGAAGTGACTGTCTGCTGAAGTTTATTAGGCACTGAAAATGTACGCGGGAATAATTCTGAATTACAAAAAAATTTAACCGGTTGATTTTCGGAAAATTAGAGAAAATCATACGGAAATCAAATAATAAACAGCCTGAGATTATTTTATTCTTGGTTTATTATTATTATTATTGAATTAATTTCATTTTATTTTACGCGTTATTCAAAAGCAAGACTCTTGCTGCATGCTAAGGCAAGACCATGCAAGTCTTGGTCTTGGTCTTGCTTTGCTCAAGCCTTGTTACAGATAAGCTTCGCAGGTTTAATTATCTTCGTTAAAAAATTCGTTGTTTTTTTGCATTGTTGTCTGAGTTTGGCTGAAAGAAGCAAACTTGTGTGTACAAAAATCGTTTTAATAAACCTTTGCCTCATTCCAAAAATCCCCTTTAAGGAAATAAAATAGGGTCGAGTAGTGAAAGTAAGCAAACAAAGCAGCTCAGAATCAAATGGGAATACAATTTATATTAAATATCGAACATTCTTTATACACAAACTAAGATGCTCAACTTATAGAACTAAGTTTCAATATATCTTCTATACACAGTATAAAGGAAATGATAATTTACAATACTTTTCTCGGTGGGTTTTTCCCTACAGATTCCCAAGTAATAAGTCAAAAGAGCTACAGCAACTTTAGGTATTATAAATATTTATATTGCATCTAAATAATCACATTACAGTCTATGTATATATAATAATCTTTGGTCTTTGAGTGAGATGAATTATGTACAAACTAAACGAACTCGATCACTACACGCAACAGTTTCATCTCGTCCAATCATCACTTGAAGACAAAGGCGAAAACGCGCTCATTTGATTGTGAATCCTGGAAATTCCCGGAATCTCTGGACTTTGCGAGTTGCTTTTGCGCGACATTTCACTCTTGGAATGGCTCTTACCTTCGTTGCCCATGATGGAATCTATTGAGAATCCGGTGCGGGCCTTTTTGTGAATATCCGTCGGTAAATACTCCTCGGTATCGGATACCGGAGTAACACTTGGTTGCACTGGCACTGGCTTGCAGATGTTCGCTTGAGGAATCAGGCCCAAATGAGGCAGCCCCAAACGCGACAAATCGATCGGGTTCAACATCGGCAACCCGTTCGGAATACCTGGAAGGTACGGGTATGGGTTGTGGAGCGACGGATGGCCGAACAGTCCACTATGGTAGCTTTCTTGGCTTTGCAGGAACTGGGCAACCATTGCAGACGCGTGGTGGTCGCGCAACATCAAATTGGCGGACGGTCTTTTATAGCGCTTCCTCCTTCGCAGGAAACTGCCATTATCAAACATGTCTTCAGCCAGCGGATCCAGCGTCCAATAGTTGCCTTTGCCGGGATTTCCCGGCTCCCGGGGGATTTTTATGAAGCAGTCGTTGAGCGACAGATTATGCCTGATGGAGTTTTGCCAGGCAGGAAACTTCTCCCTGTAGTAAGCGAACCTGGTCATAATGAACTCGCAAATGCCGCTCAGCGTCAGCTTCTTCTGAGGCGACTGCAGTATCGCCATCGTGATGAGCGCAATGTAAGAATACGGCGGCTTGATCAGCTGATGACTGGACTTCTTCTGAGGCTTCTCCATGTAACCATCCTCGGACTTTACCGGCGAATGCGCTTCGCTGGACCCGCGAAGATCCAGCGGACTGTCCGGCATGGGGTAACGTTGCTCCATTATGTCCCCCTCTTTGATGTCATCCGTCGCCAAGTGACGACATTCATCTTCCATGGCTAACATTTACGTTTGTGGAAACGAGGAAACTTTTGACGCACTAAAAAATCAGACACAGCGGCGTTCGTCGACCGGCGCGAACAATCAGGTTATCAACAATGCGGAATCTTAGACTGCTACGTCTTTTTAAAAAGACCGTTATCTTTAAAGCACTGAACATCGGGCAGAGATAAGGAATATCGCGATTATAACACACCCACTGCGGATCAGCCAAAAGTAATTCGGAAGGAGGAGGAGAAAACAACCAGTCATCAGGCGAGATCAGTGGCGACTGCTTTCTGGAAATGTTATACCAATATTATCATGACAAGAACAATGATGGTTCAAGCCACCACATTTCCGGCAACGATGTGAGAAAACAAAGCGGTTGTCGATGGTGGGGAATATCCCGGGCCACGCCTCCAACCCCTCGCCTACGCCCACTTCACCCCCAAGGTATCAGGTTTACGTAGGGATTTTCACGTTCCTGAAGTAGGGTTGTTATTCGGCCTGAATGTAGATTGATTTTTTCTCTCTCCCTCGTTTCAGTTCGACCCCAACTTGACAAATAAAATCATTTTTTATTCTCCATCCGCACAGATGCGGCTTGTCGTTCCACGTCTGCTTGAATTCGCGCCCGACCGAGCACACGGTTTCAAATTTAAATAAATGTAATGCCTTCTTTCGTTTTGCCCCCTTTTTTTCCGGTTTTCCCGATCAAATACATGGTGGTCCTAATTAAATGCCAATTCGGTTAAATGTTTTCCGTTGAAAAGTTCCGTAGTAGATTTTACATTTTTTGTTGGCTTTGTTTTTCTTAATTTAACTCCTAAAAACCCCCCTTTTTGGAGCAAAATTCCGTTCTTTTCCGCAATCAATTCAAGCTTGAAAGTGAGAAACGAATTTTAATTTTCGCGTTAATGAGAAACGAGTTTTTTCCTGACGTTTCGCAGCTCGAGTGGCTTGCATCTTCAGAGATGTTTGACGCCCACTATGGTGGTTCAACTAGTCCCAGTAGATTCAAAATGTAATATTTCTAGCCTGTGTTTTTCTTAATTTAGATCTTTGTTTCCACTTTTTGTCATAAACTTGCGTTATTTACCCACAAGAATTTTAGCTTGAAAACGAGACATGGAGAACGCAAAATTCCGGGTTTCAAACTTGAAAGTCTTCAAAATTCAACTTATTCAAATTCAAAATTCAAAATATAACTGTATTTTCAGTTATATTAAAATGAAAATTTCGATTTCAAACTCAATCAAAAGAAAGTCGTGTTAAGGAAGCAGTTTTGCTCTTTAAAAATGATTTAATCAAATTCGGTTTTTACTTTATAGTTTTTTCATTTATACGTTATTTTATGACCGTTTTTCTGAAAGAGTGACTGAAGTCAAAAGTCAGGTTTCGCCAGCATTGCTTGAAACTGGCAAAAAGTTTCAAATATAGCAAGAATTTCTTCCCGACGTTTCGCAAGAACGAGTAGCTCGCATCTTCAGAGGTGGCTTGCAAAAATTTTGGAAAATGGTGAGCAAACCACCATTTTCGTGTCTAATTTTCGATAGAAGATTAAAAAGAACTAGTCTAAATTTCGTTTGTAAGTTTAGATATGATTTTTGAGATGGGATTTGGAAGATAAAACTTGAAGATAAAAGTCAGCGTTTTGGGTTTTAAGTCGAAATTTCAAGATAAAAGCCCACTTTTCAAAAAAGTTGAAATAACGCGACTGAAGTCGAAATTCCGGGTTTGAGGTCTGATAAGTTAAGTTAAAGTTGTTTTTTTTTTGGTTTTTTAATTCCCCAGACAGTAATGTTCCAGTTTCTATTTTTAAACCAAAATTTCTTTCCAAATCAGAGCCGAAGTTTCATGTTAGAAATCTGAAAATCCATTTCAAGTTGAACATTTGAAAATGAAGTAGAAAGTCGTTTTCCAATTCTTAAAGTGCACCTAAAGTTGGAATGTCGAGTTACATTCCCACCTCAAAGCACCATTCGAAAAAATTGTCAAAATTTCGAGTTGAAGTCGCAGTTTCAAGCTCGGCGTGCAAATATCGAGTTTCTGTCAAGTTAAAACTTTGAAATAAAAGTCAATTTTTTGGGTTAAAATGGAAATTCGATGGAAAACTTGACTGATCGGCTTTGAGACCGTCGTGGAAAAGAGTTTTTTCCTGACGTTTCGCAGCACGAGTGGCTTGCATCTTCAGAGATGTTTGACGCACACTATGACTCAGACTAGCCGCAGTAGATTCAAAATGTAATTTTTCTAGTCTGTGTTTTTCTTAATTTAGTTCTTAACTTAGTTTCAACTTTTTGTTATAAAATTCCGTTCTTTATCCACAAGCATTTCAGCTTGAAAACGAGACATATGATACATAACAGTTTTTTTGTTTTTTTCATTTCAACACAAAGTTCTGAAACTGAAACCCCAAATCTGGACTTTTATCTCGAAACATTCACTCCTTAAGCGCAATTTCCTCCTCAATCTCCAAATGTAAGCACAAAATTCCCCACAAAGTGCATTTTTCACACAGAAATTGCGACTTTGATCTCGAATTTCCCACTTGAAATTAATTTATCGACTTGCAACAGGAAAATCCGACTTGAATCCACAAATGTTCACTGTAAATCTAAAATACCGCCGTTGGTCTCAAAATTTTCACTCAGAAGTGGAAACTCGAACTTGAATCTTGAAATTTCAACACAAAGTTCTGAAACTAAAACCCTCAAATCTGGACTTTTATCTCGAAACATTCACTCCTTAAGGCGCAATTTCCTCCTCAATCTCCAAATGTAAGCACAAAAGTCCACACAAAGTGCATTTTTCACACAGAATTGCCGACTTTGATCTCGAATTTCCCACTTGAAATTAATTTATCGACTTGCAACAGGAAAATCCGACTTGAATCCACAAATGTTCACTGTAAATCTAAAATACCGCCGTTGGTCTCAAAATTTTCACTCAGAAGTGGAAACTCGAACTTGAATCTTGAAATTTTAACACAAAGTTCTGAAACTGAAACCCCAAATCTGGACTTTTATCTCGAAACATTCACTCCTTAAGCGCAATTTCCTCCTCAATCTCCAAAGGTAAGCACAAAATTCCCCACAAAGTGCATTTTTCACACAGAAATTGCGACTTTGATCTCGAATTTCCAACTTGAAATTAATTTATCGACTTGCAACAGGAAAATCCGACTTGAATCTACAAATGTTGACTGTAAATCTAAAATACCGCCGTTGGTCTCAAAATTTTCACCGAGAAGTGGAAACTCGAACTTGAATCTTGAAATTTCAACACAAAGTTCTGAAACTAAAACCCCAAATCTGGACTTTTATCTCGAAACATTCACTACTTAAACGCAATTTCCTCCTCAATCTCCAAATGTAAGTACAAAATTCCCCACAAAGTGCATTTTTCACACAGAAATTGCGACTTTGATCTCGAATTGCCAACTTGAAATTCATTTTTCGAGTTGCAACAGAAAAATCCGACTTGAATCTACAAATGTTCACTGTAAATCTAAAATACCGCCGTTGGTCTCAAAATTTTCACTCAGAAGTGGAAACTCGAACTTGAATCTTGAAATTTTAACACAAAGTTCTGAAACTGAAACCCCAAATCTGGACTTTTATCTCGAAACATTCACTCCTTAAGGGCAATTTTCTCCTCAGTCTCCAAACGTAAGCACAACAGTCCACACAAAGTGCATTTTTCACACAGGAATTCCCGACTTTGATCTCGAATTTTCAACTTGAATTTAATTTATCGACTTGCAACAGGAAAATCCGACTTGAATCTACAAATGTTGACTGTAAATCTAAAATACCGCCGTTGGTCTCAAAATTTTCACCCAGAAGTGGAAACTCGAACTTGAATCTTGAAATTTCAACACAAAGTTCTGAAACTAAAACCCCAAATCTGGACTTTTATCTCGAAACATTCACTCCTTAAGCGCAATTTTCTCCTCAATCTCCAAACGTAAGCACAAAGTTCCATACAAAGTGCATTTTCACACAGAAATTGCGACTTTGATCTCGAATTGCCAACTTGAAATTAATTTTTTGCACGAGTTGCAACAGAAAAATCCGACTTGAATCTACAAATGTTGACTGTAAATCTAAAATACCGCCGTTTACAATTTTAATTTTTGCGTTAATGAGAAGGGAGTTTTTTCCTCACGTTTCGCAGCACGAGTGGCTTGCATCTTCAGAGATGTTTGAGGCCCACTATGGTGGTTCAACTAGTCCCAGTAGATTCAAAATGTAATTTTTCTAGTCTGTGGTTTTCTTAACTTAGATCTTTGTTTCCACTTTTTGTCATAAACTTGCGTTCTTTACCCACAAGCATTTCAGCTTGAAAACGAGACATGGAGAACGCAAAATCCCGTCTTTCAAACTTGAAAGTTTCCAAACTCAACTTTACTGTGTTTTCATTTATATTGGAACGAAAATTTCGATTTCAAAGTAAATCATTTCAGCCTAAAGAAAGGCAATTTCGCTCTTTAGAAATGCAACAATAGAAGAAGATAGAAGAATTAAAAAACTTGAAGAGAAAAGTCACTGTTTCAGGTTTAAAGTCGAAATTTTGACATAAAAACCCGAGCGTCGCTTTCAAAGCTTTATAATGTTCTTGAAGTTGAACTAGCGCTACTGGAGTCGAAATTCCGTGTCTGTTGTCTGATCAGCTACTTAAAGTTTCATTTTTGTTCCAATTTATGTTTTTAAGTAGCAATTTGTTCGCAAAACAGAGCCCAAACCAGAAACCAAAGTGGAAAGTCGTCTTTCAACGTTTACAATGCACCTGAAGTTGAAACGTCGAGTTGAAATTCCTACCTCACAGCCGCAGTTGACAAAAAAATATCAAAATTTCGAGATTGAAGTTGCAGTTTGGAGCTGGGCCTGCAAATGTCCAGTTCAATTTACAATTTTCTGTCGAAGTTTGGACACTAATGTTAGACTTCTGGATTTGAAGTGAAATTTGCCGAGAAAAAAAACATAACTCTTTGATCTAAGCTATTTGGGGTGAATATAAAAAAATGTCCAGTCGCTGTCTTAATATAATCAGAGGAGCATCTAACAAAACGGACTAATCGAGCTTAGGAACCTCGCGTGGAAACTTTTGAAAATTCCCCCCGAATGACACACAATACAGACACTAAAATATGAAATTTTACAATCTGTTATTTTAATCACATACATTTACAAATGTTGTGTATTTTTTGTTGTGTGTTTTAACAGGCTTATTTTCGCACGACACAATGGAGGTGGCTTAAGACAGACTCGCATGAATGTATTCGAGTTATGTTTTGTCAAGTCACTGATGTGTTGAATGCTGCACAGTTAATATTTAACCGAATCTATGAATTCATTCATAAAAAGCTCTGTTTAATACCAAAATAAACTCTTAACATTTGCAGGGTAATAGTAGAAAATGATGAAAAACAAGTATTTTTCAGATTGTAAAAGTGCAAAGAAATAACACACGTATAAAGCACCGAAAGCTCGTATTGTATAATGTGTGTGTTTGCCTTCAAAGGGAAATTTTAATATAATTAATGCCGAACAATTATCATAACATCAATCAATGTTGTCTTAAAACTATATTAATCAGTGGAGGATTGAAATGTCCATTGTTGCGCTCAATGTTCCATTAAAAATGTATTGCTCTAAAATTAATCCTTTCCAATAACAATCATGGATTAAGATGATTGGAAAGTGCGATTTATTATCATAGGCGATTGTCTTCAATCGATGACTTTCGAAAATCCTTTTAAGCCGACAAATTTAATGCCAATCGTCAATAATTTCAAGTGCATTTTCAAGCAAACTATTAATAGATGATTATTTAAGGTACTTAAAATGTTTGGATTTTTGTTTCTCATTTGTCCAAGAGGCTTTTAAATCAAGTTATTTTATCAAGTTTTTTTTATATAAATTTGCATTTCAAACATAAAACTTTGACAGCAATTTCTTAAACTTTAAATGTTCAAGTTTACACTTCGAATTCGAATACCACAATTTCAATTTTTTTATCAAAATTTGCTAGCAAATATCTCAGATTTTGCAAGGGAAACTCTGTATTCGACGTTAGTTATTTGCACTTTGAGCTTGAAACTGGGACGTTTTCTTGAAATTTTATCGATTTTCAATAGCCTGTGCGATCTGGAAATTTTAAGTCCAAATTCCAATTTTAAGTAGCTTTTCTAGATCTCAAACCCGGAAATCGATTCCATTCGCGATATTTCTACTTCAAGTGCACAATTTTGCTTCGCAAAGAACGCTCGGATTTTATCTCGAATATTCGACATTAAACCCAAAACGCTGACTTTAACGAGCAAGTTTTAAGTTCAAAATCACAACTCAAACAATAATGGCGAAACTGAGACACAATTTTCCTAGTTTCACTCGATTTGGGCACTTCCAAATAGAAGCTGTGACTGGAATCTTAAAAATTTGATAATTTTTCAAAGCGCGAATTTGACCTACAAATTTTAACTTGAAATTGTACCTTCAGGTGCCTTTCAAGGATTGGAACTCAAAAATGCGACGTCGATATCGAATGTGCAACTCGAAATTAATTTTCAGGTTTATAACAGGACAATTCGACTTTGATCTGGTGACTTAGACTTCAAACGTAAAATTCCTTCTTTGAGTTAGAAATTTTCTACTAGAAACTTTCCTGTTCTAATCTCAAAATTTTTACCTTTAAGTGGATGTTTAGACTTTGAACATGAAACTCGGACTTCAATCACAAACTTCTCTACTGAAGCCCCAAAACTTTACAATTTTCTCCTCAATCTCCAAACGTAAGCACAAAATTCCACACAAAGTGCATTTTTCACACAGAAATTCGCGACTTTGATCTCGAATTGCCGACTTGAAATTCATTTTTCGACTTGCAACAGAAAAATCCGACTTGAATCTACAAATGTTGACTGTAAATCTAAAATACCGCCGTTAATCTCAAAATTTTCCCTCAGAAGTGGAATCTCGAACTTGAATTTTGAAATTTCAACACAAAGTTCTGAAACTGAAGCCCCAAATCTGGACTTTTATCTCGAAACATTCACTCCTTAAGCGCAATTTTCTCCTCAATCTCCAAACGTAAGCACAAAGTGCATTTTTCACACAGAAATTGCGACTTTGATCTCGAATTGCCAACTTGAAATTCATTTTTCGAGTTGCAACAGAAAAATCCGACTTGAATCTACAAATGTTGACTGTAAATCTAAAATACCGCCGTTGGTCTCAAAATTTTCACCCAGAAGTGGAAACTCGAACTTGAATCTTGAAATTTCAACACAAAGTTCTGAAACTGAAACCCCAAATCTGGACTTTTATCTCGAAACATTCACTCCTTAAGCGCAATTTTCTCCTCAATCTCCAAACGTAAGCACAAAGTGCATTTTTCACACAGAAATTGCGACTTTGATCTCGAATTGCCAACTTGAAATTCATTTTTCGAGTTGCTACAGAAAAATCCGACTTGAATCTACAAATGTTGACTGTAAATCTAAAATACCGCCGTTGGTCTCAAAATTTTCACCCAGAAGTGAAAACTCGAACTTGAATCTTGAAATTTCCACACAAAGTTCTGAAACTGAAACCCCAAATCTGGACTTTTATCTCGAAACATTCACTCCTTAAGCGCAATTTTCTCCTCAATCTCCAAACGTAAGCACAACATTCCCCACAAAGTGCATTTTTCACACAGAAATTGCGACTTTGATCTCGAATTTCCAACTTGAAATAAATTTTTCGACTTGCGACAGGAAAATCCGACTTGAATCTACAAATGTTGACTGTAAATCTAAAATACCGCCGTTGATCTCAAAATTTTCACTCAGAAGTGGAAACTCGAACTTGAATCTTGAAATTTCCACACAAAGTTCTGAAACTGAAACCCCAAATCTGGACTTTTATCTCGAAACATTCACTCCTTAAGCGCAATTTTCTCCTCAATCTCCAAACGTAAGCACAAAATTCCCCACAAAGTGCATTTTTCACACAGAAATTGCGACTTTGATCTCGAATTTCCAACTTGAAATAAATTTTCGACTTGCAACAGGAAAATCCGACTTGAATCTACAAATGTTGACTGTAAATCTAAAATACCGCCGTTGATCTCAAAATTTTCACTCAGAAGTGGAAAATCGAACTTGAATCTTGAAATTTCTACACAAGTTCCAGCTGGAAACTTACAGCTTTAAGCTGGAAAATTTCAATCAAATTTAAGTTGAACTAAATATCTCGAAATTTTCGAGTAAGAAGCGATTAACTTGATATTTGTACTTTGAGCACAAAACTGGGAGTTGAAATTTAGACAACATTTCAAGCTGCCACTATAAATTGCAATTTTAATTGGAGTTTTAGCCTTCGATAAGAAAACCACTGGAGCTCGATATTGAGACACACGAAAATCGGACCTTAAACGCATAATTTTAAATTCAAAATAACAGGAATTGCAAGATCAACGTTCAAGTTGAGATGAAAATTTTGACTCAGGAATTGAAACTCGAACTTGAGTCTGTACATTTCAATGCAAAGCTCCAACTTGAAGTGAATGTTTAGACTTTGAACATGAAATTCGAACTTCTAACTCAAACTTTCCGATTAAAACAGGCTCGAAACATGTTGGGTTTTGGACAGCCTTGCAAGAAATTTCTTATGTAGAAGAGTGTGTGTTCTGTGCAGTTGAACACTTCTTGTTAAACTTTTCGTTTCAAAGCAGATGGATTGAACTTTGGTTTATTAAATATTAAGCCATGTTGCTTTACATCATATTTGCTTTCTATCCATTGGTTGGCTATCGCATATCTTTAGGAATTAATCTACGTGCGATTGACGCAAATATTAATACCGCCCGCTATTGCCAGCCCGACAATTTCCTCACAGGTGCTTACTGTTAAAGTCAAAGACATTATACCAGATTTACGAAAACTATCCTATTTTTCCGAAACCTGCCAATAAAGATAAAACGGCCTTCGTCTGCATTTGGAATTAGATCGGAGTCGCTGTTGATTCGATCAAAACTTATATAAGATCTCCAAAAGATTTACCAGGATTACCGTATTATTGCAAATATGGTGCCTCAATAAACACATCGACAAACATTCTGAAACACCTATTCTGAAACACGTTACCCGTTTAAAGTGTTTGTAATCCGGGTGTAATACTGTGAGCAAATAGACGCGCTTGTTGTGGAGTCTTCATACTTAGAAAAAATCAGGCCATGTGAAAGGAAAAAACTAGTTTAGTTCTTTGAAGCCAGATAAGGATGATTTAGATTTCAGGAGTCAATTTCATTCAAAAACATGCTTAATCTCAATCTAAGGCAATTGTGCACAAACTTGGTTCATTTAAACCATCTATTTAGACACTCGTCTGGATCCTTCATTATGTCTTTTAGAAGATCAACTCCATTGTAGCTGTGGGGTTTCTTCACATGCACCACGCTTATTTTTGTCCAAACTGAAAAAGTCTCCAGAACCAACTCAGAGTCTTTTCCAGCTCCCCATAATCTGGGCTTGTTTCGTCGACATTCTCAGCCCGGGAGTGTCCAACTAATAAATGCCTTCTGCATCTCCAAGAATTTACAACATCAGTTGAAAGCTGCCACGACTTGTGATGGATTAACGCGACAAACCCATCGAATAAATGTTTTATTTCCGTAATCTCTCAATTTACCAGCGAAAACAAATGTGTCTCGATAAATTCACTAATTTGAAAACCAACCTTTGTTTATATCAGTCGATTAATGTTATCTTAACAGAATTAATGCGAAAATTATTCAGGTTTTTTTTTTGAGGGCAAAGTAATGGAGGATTTCTCTGGAAGAAAAACATCAAGACCTCAAAATCAACCGCAGTCGGTTAGCATTAGCAAACGTTGCAATAATAAAGCCGGTTACAAGCAATCGTTTATGACGCCGAACATATATTTGGTCAGAACTCGAAAGTCTTCTGTGTATGGTGCCGCTTCGACCTAACAGTGCAACAAATCTAATTATATTCACGTTGACACCATCAACATAATAAAGCGCGTTATCGCAATGCAAACACAATATTATGATTTGTATATTTTTATTTGCCCCAGTATTCCAAAAGGTGGCATACACTTATAAATCTTTTGGTTAAACATTTGTCTCCATTCAGCGGTGGCGCAATTCTCAGATCTTCAGCTGAATACCGACAGGATTTTGAAAAAAATGCTCGACTTGTTCCCGGTTTTAGTGCAAAAAGCGTTTGCATGGGAACGAATTGCTGCAGAATCATCAAAAGCAAACTTTCCTAATTAACCATTGGACTAAGACATAAATTCCGTCCTCTTTAAGGCACGCCATTGCGTTCCAGCACTGAACAACTCATGATAAGTGTTGCGTGCATTTTTGAGTAAATGTTATTTCGTTTGATTACGAAGAAGGTCCTAAATTAAATAAATGTTATTTAACTTAAAATAAACGCTGTTTATTTTGCAGCTTTGCTGTAGCATTTTCATAATCCCTTTATGTACTCTTTGCCACTAAATAACGGAAATTACGACTGTTAATTACTCAGCCATTACGCATAGATCATATGGAAAACTTGGAAAAAACGCAACACACTCGGTATTTTTATGCTGATTAAGCAGTTGAAAAACATGCATCGAAGAGAGAAAATGTTCACTTGAATTTCGATATTTTTGCACCTGAAGCAGATTATTCGGGCTTAGATTTTGCAATTCCTGCTATTTTACCAGTATGAGTTTAAGGTCCGATTTTCGGGTTTGAAGTATCAAAATCGAGTTTCAGCCATTTCCTGAACCAAGTCTGAATATCCAATTAAATTTGCAATTTTATGCATTAGCTTTTCGAAATTAGTCATATCAAGATTGGAGTCCCAGTTTTGTGCTCGAAGTATAGATCAAGTTCAAAGTCTAAAGATCCACTTAAAAGCTAAATTTTGAATTTAAAGTTAGAGATTAGACTAGGAGCTTTCAGTTTTCAGTCAAAATTTCTCTCAGGCGGGATTTTACGACTAGAGATTCAAGTTCGAATTTCCATTTCTGATTGGAAATTTTCAGATCAACGGCGGTATTTTAGATTCGGTAGAGTCATAATTTTTAGATTCAAGCCAGATTTTCCTGTTGGAAGTCGAAAAATTCATTTCAAGTTGCAACTTCCAGATCAAATTTCAATAAGTTTCAACTTAAAATTTGAATTTCTCTTTAACATTTCTAGGTCAAAATTGCATTAAAAAAACTGTAAAATTTTCGAGATTAAGGTCACAGTTTCGACCTAGGCGAGCAAATATCGAGAAAAACTCGAAATTTTGTGTTTACGTTTGGATATTGAAGTGAGAATTGCATTTATGAGTGAATTTTTCGAGATAAAAGTCCACATTTTGGGTTTCAATAGAAAAGTTCGTGGCTGGAGTTCGAGCTTCAAGTTCAAAGTCTAAACATCCATTTAAAAACAAAATTTTGACTTAAAGTTAAAGATTAGACTAGGAGCTTCCAGTTTTCAGTCACAATTTCTAACTCAAAGGCGGGATTTTAAGACTAGAGATTCAAGTTCGAATTTCCATTTCTGGTTGGAAATTTTGAGATCAACAGCGGTATTTTAGATTCAGTCGTATTTTCCTGTTGGGAGTCGAAAAATTCATTTCAAGTTGCACCTTCCAGAGGAAAGTCGGAATTTCTTTTTCGAAAATGCACAATGCACTTAAAATTTGAATTTCTCTTTAACATTTCTAGGTCAAAATTGCATTAAAAAAACTGTAAAATTTTCGAGATTAAGGTCACAGTTTCGACCTAGGCGAGCAAATATCGAGAAAAACTCGAAATTTTGTGTTTACGTTTGGATATTGAAGTGAGAATTGCATTGATAAGTGAATTTTTCGAGATAAAAGTCCAGATTTTGGGATTCAATAGAAAAAATTGTGTTTGGAGTTCAAGCTTCAAGTTCAAAGTCTAAACATCCACTTAAAAACAAAAATTTGGCTTAAAGTTAGAGATTAGACTAGGGGCTTCCAGTTTTCAGTGCCAAATTTCTAACTCAAAGGCGGGATTTTACGTCTAAAGATTCAAGTTCGAATTTCCATTTCTGATTGGAAATTTTGAGATCAACGGCGGTATTTTAGATTCAAAGTCATAATTTCTAGATTCAAGCCAGATTTTCCTGTTGGAAGTCGAAAAATTCATTTCAAGTTGCAACTTCCAGATCAAAGTCGGAATTTCTTTTTCGAAAATGCACAATGCACTTAAAATTTGAATTTCTCTTTAACATTTCTAGGTCAAAATTGCATTAAAAAAACTGTAAAATTTTCGAGATTAAGGTCACAGTTTCGACCTAGGCGAGCAAATATCGAGAAAAACTCGAAATTTTGTGTTTACGTTTGGATATTGAAGTGAGAATTGCATTGATAAGTGAATTTTTCGAGATAAAAGTCCAGATTGTGGGTTTCAATAGAAAAGTTCGTGGTTGAAGTTCGAGCTTCAAGTTCAAAGTCTAAACATCCACTTAAAAGTAAAATTTTGAATTGAAACTTTCTGAAAACTGAAGGCGGAATTTTACGTTTGAAGTCTTAGTCACCAGATCAAAGTCGAATTTTCCTGTTATAATCCTAAAAATTAATTTATAGTTGCACATTCGATATCGAAGTCGCATTTTTGAGTTCCAGTCCTTGAAAGGCACCTGAAGGTACAATTTCAAGTTAAAATTTCTAGGCCAAATTCGCGCTTTGAAAAATTATCAAATTTTTATGATTCCACTCACAGCTTCTATTCGGAAGTGCCAATATCGAGTGAAACTAGGAAATTTGTGTCTCAGTTTCGCCATGATTGTTTGAGTCGTGATTTTAAACTTAAAACTTGCTCGTTAAAGCCAGCGTTTTGGGTTTAATGTCGAATATTCGAGATAAAATCCCGAGCGTTCTTTGCGAAGCAAAATTGTGCACTTGAAGTAGAAATAACGCGAATGGAATCCATGTTCCGGGTTTGAGGTCTAGAAAAGCTACTTAAAATTGGAATTTCGACTTAAAATTTCCAGATCGTACTCGCATCTTGAAAAACCGATAAAATTTGGAGGAAAAGTCGCAGTTTCAAGCTCAAAGTGCAAATAACGACTTAAATTTCGAATACGGAGTTTTCCTTGCAAAACCTTTTGTTAAAGGAGCAAAAATTTTGCTACCAAATTTTACCAAAACGAAAAGCCAAAACCAAAAATTTCCCATAAAAAAACCCAACATGTTTCGAGTTTATAAACGACTCATCCACAATGCCCGAGCATGATTTTTCAAAAATCAATGTCTGAACTTTCAGAAAAAATATTGTCAAAATTGGCCTGCTCGACAAATTACCAAACCCAAATCTAGTCCACAATCTTTGTAATTCCATTTGCTAGGTACCAAAGATTCTCTCTGGTTAAGTTTAAACCATTTTGCTCTCCAATGCGTCATATTCTCCGGCTATCTGGTGCCTTCGGTTGATTTACCGCGGATTAATTGACTGGAAATTTTGTGAACAAACACGACAAACCTTATTTTTGAGTAAACTAACATTGTCGCGACGCTGTCTAGTCCCAGATTTGCTCGCAATAACATTTTTATAAACCGCTCATGTCTTTGTTGGTTGTAAAAAAAGGCGCCGTATTTATCGCTTTGCAGTCTAACTTGGTTACAAAGATTTCCATTATAAAACCTTGTTTTTCCATCAAGCGAATTAGTATTGCAAATTTATCAAAAAGCTATTTTTTCTATTGACTGAAACCAATAGAATTTCGGTTCTACAAGATGCAGATTAATTCGTCCTTTTTCAATATCCATTGGACGACTCCTGCAGCCTGTAAGTTCCGAACAGGAACACGATGAACAGAGCTCCTGCATTATCAACATATCTGTTTGCTGAAACTGAGACAGTGCAGTTGAGCGTGTAATTGTTTCGATATTTACCTTCCGCCCGTCCGAACTTCCAGTTGCACTTTCGCACGGCCAAAGTGCCATAATGGAGTCGCCACCGCAGGCCATAGGGATGATTTGGGGTGTTCGCATGGATTAAATCTTTATTATCATTTTCCCTATATTGTGTGTGCTGAACAGATTCCGATCAGAGCGTTCTTGGTTTGTTAATTTTTACATTCAGCTTCTTAGTTTCTTAATGAAAATTATTGGGAAAGCAAGAGCGCAAGTGATTTTCATTGGTGTATTTAAATGTCTTTATATAGCAAAAGCGTCGTAAAACTTAAGATAAGAAGGGAATAAGAAGAAAAGTGTGTAAAATATGAAGAATTTATAGAAGAAGATTACTATGTACCTGATGAATGTAGGCCTACAAAACAGCCAGTTATGCAAACTGCCCTGATAAAGCCTGCTTGAAATAGAAAGCGCAACTAAAGGCAAGAAGCAAAATGGACAGCATCTACGATTTCTACACCCCTTTATACCAAAAGCACAAGCTACATTCTAAAGCATTTGTAGGCTCTTTTCAGCAGTCACTACTAGAGGGTAAGAGCTGAACCGGTTCACTAAATTTGAGCCAAAATTTAGAGCGGTTTTTAAGACCCGCATTAATCTTGAATTTTCGCCTTTGGCGTAAAAACTACAAAAATTCTTAAATAATTGTTTCATATAAAAAAGTGCGCATTTAAAGGCTCCCAGTGACCACTAGATGGTGAGAGCTCAACCGGTTCTCTAAATTTGAGCCATAATTTAGAGCGGTTTTTAAGACCCACATTAATCTTGAATTTTCGCATTTAGCGAAAAACTACAAAAATTCTTAAGTAATTGTTTCATATAAAAAACTGCCCATTTAAAGGCTCTATGCCCCAGTGACAACTAGATTGTGAGAGCTCAACCCCGTTTTCTAAATTGGAGCCAAAATTTAGAGCGGTTTGTAAGACCCGTATTAATCTTGAATTTTCACTTTTGGCGTAAAAACTACAAAAAATCGTAAATAATTGTTTCATATAAAAAAGTGCACATTTAAAGGCTCTATCCCCCAGTGATAACTAGAGGGTGAGAACTCAAGTGGTTCTCTAAATTTGAGCCAACATTTAGAGCGGTTTTTAAGACCCACATTAATATTGAATTTTCGCATTTGGCGTAAAAACTACAAAATTGTTAAACAATTGTTTCATATAAAAAACTGCCCATTTAAAGGCTCTATGCCCCAGTGACAACTAGATGGTGAGAGCTCAATCGGTTCTCTAAATTTGAGCCAAAATTTAGAGCGGTTTTTAAGGCCCGCATTCATCTTGAATTTTCGCTTTTGGCGTAAAAACTACAAAAAATCCTAAATAATTGTTTCATATAAAAAAGTGAGCATTTAAAGGCTCTATCCCCCAGTGACCACTAGATGGTGAGAGCTCAACCGGTTCTCTAAATTGAGCCAAAATTTAAAGCGGTTTTTAAGACCCGCATTAATCTTGAATTTTCGCTTTTCGCGTAAAAACTACAAAATTTTCTAAATAACTGTTTTATATAAAAAAGTGGACTTTTAAACGCTCTATCCTGCAGTGGCTACTAGATGGTGAGAGCTCAACCGGTTCTCTAAATTTGAGCCATAATTTAGAGCGGTTTTTAAGACCCACATTAATCTTGAATTTTCGCCTCTGGCGTAAAAACTACAAAAATTCCTAAATAATTGTTTCATATAAAAAAGTGAGCATTTAAAGGCTCTATCCCCCAGTGACCACTAGATGGTGAGAGCTCAACCGGTTCTCTAAATTTGAGCCAACTTTTAGAGCGGTTTTTAAGACCCACATTAATCTTGAATTTTCGCATTTGGCGTAAAAACTACAAAAATTCTTAAATAATTGTTTCATATAAAAAAGTGCGCATTTAAAGACTCTATCCCCCAGTGACCACTAGATGGTGAGAGCTCAACCGGTTCTCTAAATTTGAGCCAAATTTTAGAGCGGATTTTAAGACCCACATTAATCTTGAATTTTCGCCTTTGGCGTAAAAACTACAAAAATTCTTAAATAATTGTTTCATATAAAAAGTGCGCATTTAAAGACTCTATCCCCCAGTGACCACTAGATGGTGAGAGCTCAACCGGTTCTCTAAATTTGAGCCAAATTTTAGAGCGGATTTTAAGACCCACATTAATCTAGAATTTTCGCATTTGGCGTAAAAACTACAAAAATTCTTAAGTAACTGTTTCATATAAAAAAGTGCGCATTTAAAGGCTCTATCCCGCAGTGACTACTAGAGGGTGAGAGCTCAACCGGTTCTCTAAATTTGAGCCAAAATTTAGAGCGGTTTTTAAGACCCGCATTAATCTTGAATTTTCGCTTTTGGCGTAAAAACTACAAAAATTCCTAAATAATTGTTTCATATAAAAAAGTGCGCATTTAAAGGCTCTATCCCCCAGTGACCACTAGATGGTGAGAGCTCAACCGGTTCTCTAAATTTGAGCCATAATTTAGAGCGGTTTTTAAGACCCACATTAATCTTGAATTTTCGCCTTTGGCGTAAAAACTACAAAAATTCTTAAATAATTGTTTCATATAAAAAAGTGCGCATTTAAAGGCTCTATCCCGTAGTGACTACTAGAGGGTAAGAACTCAAGCGGTTCTCTAAATTTGAGCCAAAATTTAGAGCGCTTTTTAAGACCCGCATTAATCTTGAATTTTCTCCTTTGGCGTAAAAACAACAAAAATTCTTAAATAATTGTTTCATATAAAAAAGTGCGCATTTAAAGGCTCTATCCCGCAGTGACCCCTAGATGGTGAGAGCTCAACCGGTTCTCTAAATTTGAGCCAAATTTTAGAGCGGATTTTAAGACCCACATTAATCTTGAATTTTCGCTTTTGGCGTAAAAACTACAAAAATTCCTAAATAATTGTTTCATATAAAAAAATGCGCATGTAAAGGCTCTATCCCGCAGTGCCTGCTAGAGGGTGACAGCTCAACCGGTTCTCCCAATTTGAGCCAATAACTAAGAGCGGCTTTCAAGACCCACCTTTTTCTTCAATTTCCGCCTTTTGCGTGAAGTGTACAAACATTCCTAAATTGATGTTTTATATAAAAAAAGCTCGTATTTCTGGCCTCTAACTTGTTCTCAAAAATTGAGGCAAAGACTGAAAGCGGCTTTGAAGACGCGCCTTGTTGAAACCGGTTGGAATTTTGCGAGTAGAGACTTTCCAATTTAATTTTAAACTAGTTTTAAGACGCGCATTCTTTCGAATAATTTAACATTTTACTTTTATTAGTACATACTCCTTTCTTTGGCATGTAAGTTCTCCTTTTCCTCCACCCCACTAGAGTAAAATAACACCATATTTTACTCCATTCGAACTCAATCCATCGAAATCCCCATCGTTGTTAAACCCTAATTCATCCCCCATTGTCAACTAAAAAATAAATAAGCACGTCCTCGATTGTCTATCTGTCTGTTTGCCATTCGGCTTAAGAGCGTAGAGAAGTGTCGCGCCCCTCGGGCCTACTTGGCTCTCAAAGTTTTTGGGGCCCCGAAGAGATGTCACATGGTCGCGGCACGTGACTGCTCTCTCGCTGCTTCCTGATATGTGTTTGTTTAAGCGGTGTAAGCTTCTTAACTCGCTTGTAATTATGTTTATTCGTTACTTTATTTGTTCCGTGTTTGTTCAGCCGATTTTCATTTGCTTGGGACGGAGGAGCCGATTAATTGATGAAAGAGGCGACCAAATGTTCTGGAGTTTTTCTCTAATTATTGGCCCACTATTGAGGCAGTTTTTACATCAAGTTTCTATAGTGCAACTCTAACAGTACTATTCTTGCGAACGCAAAAAAAAATTGCGTGTGTATTTAATTTCAAAGTGGACTTTGAAGCGTGTCTGGCATTTAACGGTTTTAAGCAATTTTTCGAGGAAGAATGTGTCTGCAAATGTATTTCAGGTGCTGACTGAAAGTTGGAGGTTTCAGGAGGCTGCCATTCTTAGGGCTTGATATACATATCAGATACAATTAAGCGCTTTGCTGCATTTGATTGAGGTTTATTTTCTCTAAAAGTGCTGAAAATTTCGTTCAAAAAGCAGTTCAAGAGTCAATGCGTCTAGCGTTTTCTTATAGGAATTTTGTGAAAGGTAACAGTGGAAAAGTGGCAGAAGAACGCATTTGCACAAGAAACGTTGCTAAGAAAAAGTGTCTGTAAAGGTAACGTGAGCAACTTAAGAGACAGCAAGAAAATTACCCAAATTCCAAAAATGTATTTTTCGAAGCTGCTCGAGTTCAAAAATGAATTTCTCTAAAGTTACTAGAGGTACAATTAATCGCTTTTCTGTCTTCTATTGCAACTTCTTTTCTGTTTGGGTGCTGCAAGTTTCATTACTCCACCATCCTCAGAGCTTTTGCAAAAAATTCGGCAGTGTAAGTGAGTATCACTTTGACTTGAATAAGGTTAATCAAATTTCAAAAATTAATTTCTCTAAATTTCCTAGAGGTACGATTATGAGCTTTTTTGCTTTCAACCGAGCTTTTGCTTCTCTATAGGTGCCGAAAGTTTCATTACTCCACCATCCTCAGGGCATTTGCAAAAAATTCGGCAGTGTAAGTGAGTATCACTTTGACTTGAATGAGGTTAATCAAATTTCAAAAATTAATTTCTCTAAAGTTCCTAGAGTTACGATTATGAGCTTATTTGCCTTCAACCGGGGTTTCGCTTCTCTATAGGTACCGAAAGTTTCATTACCCCACCATCCTCAGGGCATTTGCAAAAAATTCGGCAGTTCAAGTGAATATCACTTTAACTTGAATAAGGTTAATCAAATTTCAAAAATTAATTTCTCTAAAGTTCCTTGAGGCACGATTATGAGCTTTTTTGCCTTCAACCGGGGTTTCGCTTCTCTATAGGCGCCGAAAGTTTCATTACCCCACCATCCTCAGGGCATTTGCAAAAAATTCGGCAGTTCAAGTGAATATCACTTTAGCTTGAATAAGGTTAATCAAATTTCAAAAATGAATTTCTCTAAAGTTCCTAGAGGTACGATTATGAGCTTTTTTGCCTTCAACCGGGGTTTCGCTGCTCTATAGGCGCCGAAAGTTTCATTACCCCACCATCCTCAGGGCATTTGCAAAAAATTCGGCAGTTTAAGTGAGTTTCACTTTAACTTGAATAAGGTTAATCAAATTTCAAAAATTAATTTCTCTAAAGTTCCTTGAGGCACGATTATGAGCTTTTTTGCCTTCAACCGGGGTTTCGCTTCTCTATAGGCGCCGAAAGTTTCAATTACCCCACCATCCTCAGGGCATTTGCAAAAAATTCGGCAGTTTAAGTGAATTTCACTTTGACTTGACTAAGGTTAATCAAATTTCAAAAATTAATTTCTCTAAAGTTCCTAGAGGTACGATTATGAGCTTTTTTGCTTTCAACCGAGCTTTTGCTTCTCTATAGGTGCCGAAAGTTTCATTACTCCACCATCCTCAGGGCATTTGCAAAAAATTCGGCAGTTTAAGTGAGTGTCACTTTGACTTGAATGAGGTTAATCAAATTTCAAAAATTAATTTCTCTAAATTTCCAAGAGGCACGATTACGAGCTTTTTTGCCTTCAAACTAGCTTTCGTTTCTCTACAGGTGCTGAAAGTTTCATTACCCCACCATCCTCAGGACTTTTGCAAAAAATTCGGCAGTTCAAGTGAATATCACTTTAACTTGAATAAGGTTAATCAAATTTTAAAAATTAATTTCTCTAAAGTTCCTAGAGGTACGCTTATGAGCTTTTTTGCCTTCAACCGGGGTTTCGCTTCTCTATAGGCGCCGAAAGTTTCATTACCCCACCATCCTCAGGGCATTTGCAAAAAATTCGACAGTTTAACTGAATATCACTTTGACTTGAATGAGGTTAATCAAATTTGAGAAATCAATTTCTTTGTTGCTGCTGGATATAATATTATGCGCGTAACTGCATCAGATGGAAACTTCTTTTCTCTACAGGTGCTGAAAGTTTCATGGCTCCACCATCATCAGAGCTTCCGCAAAAAAAAATTTAGTAAATTGACTTGATCAAAATCAATTGGACTTGAGTGAGGTTATCCAAGTTTAAAAAATTTATTTCTCCGACACTAATACGAATACGGTTAAGCACCAGATAGCATTCAATGGAGGTTTATTCTGTTTATATGCCATGAAAGTTTCATAATCCGGGCATCTTCAGGGTTTCTGAAAAAAAATCCGCTGTTTAACTTTGACTAGAATCACTTTGACCTGAACGGTGTTGACTAAATTGAAAAAAATTATTCCTCTGAAGCTGCTGGAGGTGCGACTATGCGTCAAATTGTATTGAATCGAGGTTTATTTTTTCTATGGGTGCTAAAATGTTCATTTCTCGACCGTTTCCGGGCTTTTTAAAAAAATACTGTGGTTTAAGTGAGAGTGAGTTAGGCTCAAATGATGTTAACGAAATTTCAAAAATTAATTTCCCTAAAGCTACTAAATACACGCTTATGCGCCTAGTTCCCTTAGATCGTGGTTGCTTTACTTTATAAGCGCTGAAAGTTTCTTTTCTCGTCCGTCGTTAGGATTTTCAGAAAAAATCCGTAGTTTCAGGCGGTTTTCCGTTGACCTCACTGCTGAGGTTTCACTACTTTTACAAATTAATTTCGGTGAAGCTATTGGGTACCACATTATGCTCCTTACTGTATTAAATCGAGGTTTCTTTTCTCTATAACTGCTGAAAGTTTCATCGCTTCACCCTCCTCAGGGAATTTTGCAAAAACTCTTCAGTTTAACTGAGATGCACTTTGGGCTGACTGGCGTTTACCACATTTTAAAATTAATTTCAGAAAGCTCAGAAAGAAACAGAAGCTCTAAATGTACATTCTTCTAGATACTAGAAGCTTTCTTAATCCGCCATCCACAGGTCTTTTGCAAAAAACTCCATAGTTGAACCAAGAATCACTTGGGCCAGACTGGCATTAACCAATCTTTTTTTAAAAATTTATGTAAAACTACGAAAAATGGACATTTGCGCTCTACCGCATCTGATACAGTTTGATCTTATCTATAGATACTGCCATTCTCAGGCATTTTGCAAAAAAATCAAGTGAGAGTCACTCTGGCTTAGGCTGGCGTTAGCCAAATTTCAAACATTTCTATCTCTAAATCTGCAGAAGAAACAGTGGTGTTGAAAAAGTGCCTCTGTATATTTTCTTGAGTTTCTGAAAGAGTTACGGTTCGCCATCCTCAGGGTTTGGCCTCTTGTTGCAATAAATATTTTTCAATTATTTGCTACCATCGAAGAGAAACCTGATGAAATCCAGCCCTGAAATCCGGCCAGCGAAAAATCCCCGAAGTTAGTTTACCGTGGATAATCCATCACGCTCAGTCAAGTACCAACCACTTTCCTTCGACAATATTTTGTCATTGTACCATCGCTGGAACGTTATTAAATGCCCGATGAGAATGTCTTTGGGGAGCTGAATATTCCGATAATCTGGCTATTTGTTCGACTCTGATGCACTTAAGTCTTTAAGGCCTGTGAAAATGTTTACCGAGCAAACTTGCTTTATCAAAACATGTGAGAAAGAATTTCGTGTGTGAAAAGTGTTGAAAATGTGGGTTACCGGAGCCTTTATCGTTTGGTACATATGGATTGTTATTTATGAGATTTCCAACTGATATATAGACCGAACAAGTTGCATAATGGGTGTTTTTTTGTATACTTGAGTATCGTGATGAGCGAGACATTGGTTTGCTGGTCACTAAAGGGGCACTCGAAAGACAAGTCCAATTGCCAAAAAGCGGGATTCTCTTTAAACGCTGACGTTGATCTTTTTACTCCAAATAAGACGTTTATAAGTTTATTAATGTTTAATTAAATTTGCTGATGTCGCCACCCAAAGATTATCTGGAACTGATCCTTTCAATTGTTTGGGGGCAAAGGGAGCAAGACCCCTGCTGATGAAAATATTTATACAGAATCAATGGAGCGACTTGGGATCATGTCCAATAAATGTCAGAAGGGAGGCAGGTAGCGTCGGTAGCGAAATCGGCCAGCTAATGCGACTTGAAATAAATGAAAAGCTTATTTCAAGCGTGCATCAAACGCGGTAGGAGGCATGAGCTGCTGAGCTTTTGTCTGATGATGGCACACCGGTTGTGCTCATCGAAACCATTAGCATCAAGACAGAGATGGAGTTGGAGCTTTCCGTGAATCATTAATTTTGATTTTGTTCTAAATTTATGCAAATTAGCTGTGTCCAAGACTTAGCGAAATCGCCTAATAATCCAGCAATTTGCGTCAACGGGCCATAAATTTAATCAGCCATTAATTAATCGAGATCGTATTAAAATTAAAACAGTTTAGGTTCAGTTCCATGTGCAATAACAATGTTTAGTCTCTGATTTATTTGTTGAATCGATCAAGTCACGAGCTTTACCAATAGATAACAAGCATTTTCTGATATAAAACATATTTATCCTTTTAGGCTGGCAGCTTGATTCAAAATAAATATCCTTTCGATATTTGTTTTTAAAATTATTTCGTACCGGATTAGCCAGTTTGATCCTTTAATGACACATCTGCTCGCACACCAATCGGATTGCTGGCTTGCAGGCGCCACATTTCTTGGCAAATAAACATGTCACATATTTAACAATAGGCCGAGACTAAATTATTGACACCCATAACATTTTTGCATTTGAACACATAATGTGGAAAAGAGACGGGTTGCACTCGCTGACAGTCTAAGACTCTGGAATTAACATTTTTCCTACTGGATAATTTAGTATTCCGCTTAATATGACTGCCATCGACATTGGCTTTCTATGGTAAATATTTAAATTACCTATTAATGTAAATTAATATTTTCTGATTGCTGATGAACTGAGACTTAGTGGGATTTGGGTGGTGACGCCAAACAGGGATTACCACTTTTGGGGGGGAAATTTTATTGTTTTAAACCTGTTGTAAATTTCATTTTTTTTTCTTGCGAATCTGGCACGTTTTGAATTTTTTTGTTTGTTCTGCATATTCTTTGGGTGTCCACTAGACCCCAGAGGGTGGCTTTGGTTTTGTACATACATGTACAGGGTGTCAAAATAATACAAGTTTGATTAAAAAAATGTCCCCAGGCTCTCCCTAGCAAGAATACAGCTTAGATGTTCTCTAACTTTTTAACTGTGAATATTTTTTCTTTCGAATCATTGATGGACAAAATTTAAGTTAAGTTTAGCGAAAAATGTAATAAACAGTTTGTACAGGGTGTTTAAATACTGCCCTGTTTTCTTGGCCAAAGTTTAAGTCAGTTTGCCAGAAGTGTCGGGCCGCTGAGGCAGAAAAAAGCATACGATGTATAGCCTCATGTGTTCTGAGTAATTCGGATCTTTACTCGTCTGTTTTTCTTGAGTCATTTACTTCAACTTTTTTTGCATTTGCGAAGGAAATTTGCGTCAAAAAGGCTGTGCAAACAACATTTCTCTCTCGCGAATGGTTCAAGATAAACAAACGACTAGATCCAAATTACTCAGAAGGCATGAGGCTCCAACACCGTTTTTTTGTTTCTGAGCTACCCGAGAGCGATATTTCCGCAGACGAATTTGAGGTTTGACCGAGGAAAGATGACACTATTTAAACACCCTGGAAAATATCTTTATTACATTTTTTTTCTTTATCTTATGACAAAATTGTTGCCCAAGAATAGAGCGAAGATGCAAATTGTTCAAATCGGAAAATATTTACAGTCAAAAGCCAGCGTTAAATTTGCGGTAAGTAAATAATCTTTCAATATGATCGATGCAAGTCTAGACCTCTTAAAATTCAATTTGCTGTTTAAGTTCTACAGGGACCTCCAGCAGCAACTAATGCACCCATTTTAAACACCCTGTATCATAAGAGAGCTTGTAGCCCAAACTAAAGGAAAGGTACTCTTGTTTCATATCGATAAAACGAACCGTTTTTAATTCATTTAATTAATTTTAATAGTAAAATCTATTGGTTTTTACCTCCTACCAATGGGACAAGAAATGCAACTTTAAACGTAAACCAAAGCTTCACGGAAAAAGTTTCTTCAAAATTCTCAAAATAGAGCCATTTTCCCCTATTCCAGTCCACATAAGTCTAACGTTATTTTATTTACATGTTGTCTTCCTCGTTTTCTTGGAATGAAAATAGTATAGAATTTAAAGCAACATATTTAAATGAGAAATAAAATATCTGTCAGCGCGACTAAAGTAGAATAGAGAAAGTTACCCAAAGCACATTTAGAGAAAAACTAAAGACGCAAAGCTACAGCAGTGTAGAAATGCGTAACTCAGTGAATTTTCCAGAGCCGGCGCAGTGTCGGTGGAAAGGCTTGGGGCTCCTCTCCAGCGCACCGGCGCAATAACTCATCGGCACAGTTTATGTTGCGGCACCTACTTGGTGAAAAAAAACGTTACTTTTAACGTGGCCTTTTTGGCCGGTGGTTTAGGTAAAATTTTTCCATTTTCGGGTCTCGTAAAGCTTTGCAGTAGCTTACCGGTTAAATTTTTATAAGGTTGAAGAGTTATAACTCACTAACCCACAATGCTGCAACAACTCAAAAGCGCAACTCAACCCAGCGTTACCCATGCCTACAGCAGTGGAAATTGCTATTGCAAGTCAAGCAGAGCAAGTTATTATTAAAATCGACAAAAGACATGTAAGTATTGAAAGCAAATCATTAAGCCAACAAAGGGGAAATAGATCAGAAAACAGAAATAATGTTACTAAGGAGCAAATTTGGAAATTTCCATTAACATTATTCCCATTGGGCCAGTTTTGGAAAGTCGACCACATCGAAAACTTTTTTTCGGTCAAAAATCAATTTTTTTTACTAAATCCGTATAGAGCAGTGCGAGTCCCGACTGGATAAATGTGGTCGAAAATGTCCGGGCGGTCGACCTAATAGTGGGCCTCATAGTGGGCCCAAATGCCTGAACTGCGTGGTAACAGGCAGGCCTATAGGCCACATTTAGGCCGTTATACAAGAATATGCTCAATGGAAACGTGAACTTGGGGTACACTATATGGGACATTTTCAGTCTTTCTGGATAAAATGAACATTCATAGAGTGGTATTTGAATCCTTAATCACCAATATTGAGTTTTTTTCTAAACAACCACTTCTATATGCATGTGTTTCGGTTAAATTTCGAACTTGGCTAATCTCGAGTTTAACACAAGTGTAAGGAGAATGTCGAAAGACAATGGTAATTAACATCATCTGATAAAGCCGAGTTGAGGCATTTTGGCTTGTTCATGATGAATGTATTATTAGATACATTGTGAATGAACGTGATAACGTAATATTCGGACATTAACCAAGGGAACATGTTATTCTCGAGATTAACCAGTTAATGTCGAGATTAATATCATTTCAAACGTTACCCGTAACACATTTAAGGAGTGATGGGGGTCCATAACAGAGCAGACATTGTGCGCTAAAGATTCAAACCGAGACTAATAAGTTAAGCTCCAAAGCAAAAACTTCGAGCTTCGAACTGTTCAAGGGACTTACTCAAATATTTACCCTTTATTGAAAATATTGCAGGAAATATCCAATATCGATCCCCGCGAGATAGTAAAGCATGACAAAGCAGGATGATGATCATCACTCCCCATCATACATTAGGTTTTAACGATCCGACTAAATGGTACAATATTGCTGAGGGCTCGCATTCTCACCCCTGAACATCTGATATTGTCACCCTTAAATATTTCACTGGCAATTTCGCTTTATTGCCGGTTTAATCATTTCGAGATTATCTCGCCAAACAAAATTAAATGGGCGGAAGATTATGACTCCTCTTGACGTCCTAAAGGGCTCAGTCCCTTGTATGAAAATATTAGCTTCTAATGGGAAATATTTGATTGAAATTAATAATGTGGGATTTGCCATGTGATGTTCATCCGGTTACGGCGTTATTACTGGCTTTCCTTTATTTCATTTATATCCTCTCCTCACCTCTCAAATCGCTCTTTTATATTATTATTTTCTTCAATAACCTTTAGAGAGTTAGTGCAGATTTAAATCAATCACTCGACAACAGAAAGTTTATTTTTCCCATTGCAGCTGAAGGTGGTAGGTTTAAGCCTGGATGCAGCAAGCAGCCGAACGATCCGAACATCAAAGAGCTTGCCCGATAATGAAAAAATGTGATAAACTCGGGCAGAAAGCGTTGATTAAAACTGGACGCGATTGCCATCAGTTTTCGATATGTTAAGCACGTGTTTCTGGAATGTGCAGACCTGCAAGGGCGCGAATATTGGCGCAAACCTGTCACCCCCTTTTAAATTTAGCCGGAGCGTTATGCAACGACTTCACCCCATTTCATTGTTCGCGTCTTATCAAAAGATTGATATTTTATTCACGGCAGAAGCCAAACTAAAAATTCACCTCCTTATTCGTCTCCTCACTCAATTATTGTCATTTTGGCCGAACTTGGAGCAATCAGTCCTCATGTGATGAACGGTACTCGTTGATATGTGAACAGTTGCGCATAAAATGCCAATATGCGACTATCAAGTGCATTATACGGCACTCAAATCCGGCCTTATGATACGGGGTCATGAATATGGAGTGTTAAAATTAAAATACACAGTCCTTAAGCTGCGGCACAATGGTTTAAGAGGTTCGGGACGAGAGCGCAGCTGCCTAGTTTCAACTAGGGGATGAAGCATTGCTACCCGCAATCCTAGAGCGGGGCTAATACTTGCGATTCGATTTATTCTAAATATTATTGGGGGTTTGATGATCGTGAACTATGGGGTAGCAGGTGTTTTTCATTGATCTGTCGCGCATTTCCATATAGAGGGATTTTACTTCTTTATATCAAAAATGTATGTATGGAAAGATACTGTGAAGAGGGAATAATTCAGGCTAATTAATGTGGTTTTGGACATTCGCAGGCCCTCAAAATCAAATTGTGTCTAAAAAAGAGTTTTTGTGCTTAATTCAATGTCGTACCCGAAGGGCTCTGCACAACAAACGCTTCGGGCACGACACTGACCAAAGAAAAAAATGAGAAAGCAAATCAATGTCGTCAACACCTTGGACAGCCAAAATTATTCAACGTATTTTTGTTCTCGAAAGACTCGACACAACTTGAATAACCAAAATTGTCCTATGTATTTGTTGTGCCGAGCCCTTCGGGCACGACACTGATTTGAATGCGAAGTAAACCAATAAACTTCAAATGTTCACTTTTTCGAAGGGCTCGGCACAACAAATACATCGGACTGTTGTGGTTGTTCAAGTTGTGCCGAGCACTTCGGGAACAAAAACACGTCGGATAATTTTGTTTGTCCCAGTTGTTGACGGGATTGATTTGCACGCAGAAAAAAAACACTCCAAACTTGTCACTTTTCATTTTTCCATTAGGTCAGTGTCGTGCCCGACGGGCTCGGCACAACAAACGCATTAGAAAATTTAGGTTGTTAATGTTGCGCCGAGCCCTTCGGTTTCGACACTCATTTGAACGCGAAAAAAACTGAAAAGTTAAAATGTACAGGTTTTCCTTTTAGTCATTGTCGTGCCCGAAGGGCTCGGCACAGCAAATACATTGGATAATTTTGGTTGTGCAAGTTGTGGCTCTTCAGGCTCGACATTGACTCGCACGCAGAAAAAACGCTCTAAACTTGTAAATTGTTCATTTTTGAACATGAACAACTTGAACGTCCAAAATTGTCTGATGTATTTGTTGTGCCGATCCCTTCGGGCACGACACTGACCAAAAGAAAAAATGAGAAAGCAAATAAATGTCGTCCACAACTTGGACAATCAAAATTATCCGACGTATTTTTGTGCCCGTAGGGCTCGAGGCAACTTGAACAACCAAAATTGTCGGATGTATTTGTTGCGCCGCGCCCTTCGGGCACGACACTGATTTGATTGCGAAGTAAACTTCTAAACTTCAAATGACGCTTTTCTTTTAAATCGGCACAACAAATACATCGGACAATTGTGGTTCTTCAAGTTGTGCCGAGCCCTTCGGGAACAAAAATACGTCGGATAATTTTGATTATCCAAATTGCTGACGGCATTGATTTGCACGCAGAGAAAACGCTCTAAACTTGTCACTTTTTCATTTTTTCTTTTGGTCAGTGTCGTGCCCAAAGGTCTCGGCACAAGAAACGCATTAGAACGTTTAGGTTGTTAGAGTTGCGAGTTCGGGCACGACATTGATTAAAAGAAAAACAATTATATGTCAAGTTTAGAAAGTTTTTTGTGTCCAGATCACTGACGTGCCCGAAGGGCTCGGCCCAAGAAATACCTCGGACAATTTTGGATGTTTCAGTTGAGCCAAGCTTCTTGGACACGACTAAACTTGTCAATTGTTTATTTTTGAACATGGACAACTTGAACATCCAAAATTGTCCGATGTATTTCTTGTGCCGAGCCCTTCGAGCACGATACTCATTTGAATGCGAAGTAAACCACTAAACTTCAAATGTTCACTTTTTCTTTTGAATCGGTGTCGTACCCGAAGGGCTCGGCACAACAAATACATCAGACTGTTGTGGTTGTTCAATTTGTGCCAAGCACTTCGGGAACAAGAACACGTCGGATAATTTTGTTTGTCCCAGTTGTTGACGGGATTGATTTGCACGCAGAGAAAAACACTCCAAACTTGTCACTTTTTCATTTTTCCATTAGGTCAGTGTTGTGCCCGACGGGCTCAGCACAACAAACGCATTAGAAAATTTAGGTTGTTAATGTTGCGCCGAGCCCTTCGGTTTCGACACTGATTTGAACGCGAAAAAAACTGAAAAGTTAAAATGTACAGGTTTTCCTTTTATTCATTGTCGTGCCCGAAGGGCTCGGCACAGCAAATACATTGGATAATTTTGGTTGTGCAAGTTGTGGCTCTTCAGGCTCGACATTGACTCGCACGCAGAAAAAACGCTCTAAACTTGTAAATTGTTCATTTTTGAACATGAACAACTTGAACGTCCAAAATTGTCGGATGTATTTGTTGTGCCGAGCCCTTCTGGCACGACACTGATTTGATTGCGAAGTAAACTTCTGAACTTCAAATGACGCTTTTCTTTTAAATCGGCACAACAAATACATCGGACAATTGTGGTTGTTCAAGTTGTGCCGAGCCCTTCGGGAACAAAAATACGTCGGATAATTTTGATTATCCAAATTGCTGACGGCATTGATTTGCACGCAGAAAAAACGCTCTAAACTTGTCACTTTTTCATTTTTTCTTTTGGTCAGTGTCGTGCCCAAAGGTCTCGGCACAAGAAACGCATTAGAACGTTTAGGTTGTTAGAGTTGCGAGTTCGGGCACGACATTGATTAAAAGAAAAACAATTATATGTCAAGTTTAGAAAGTTTTTTGTGTCCAAATCATTGACGTGCCCGAAGGGCGCTCGGCACAACAAATACATCGGACAATTTTGGATGTTTAAGTTGAACCAAGCTTCGTGGACACGACTAAACTTGTCAATTGTTCATTCTTGAACATGGACAACTTGAACATCCAAAATTGTACGATGTATTTCTTGTGCCGAGCCCTTCGGGTACGACACTGATTAAAAATAAAAAGTGAACATTTGAAGTTTAGAGGTTTAATTCGCATTCAAACCAGTGTCGTGCCCGAAGGACAATTTTAATTGTTCAAGTCGCGTCGAGCGTTTCAAGAACAAAAATAAGTCGGATAATTTTGGTTGTCCAAGCTGCTGACAACATTGACTTGCACGCAGAAAAAACGCTCTAAACTTGTCACTTTTTCATTTTTTCTTTTAATCAGTGTCGTGCCCGAAGGGCTCGGCACAATAAATACATCGGACAATTTTCGATGTTCAAGTTGTCCATGTTCAAGAATGAACAATTGACAAGTCCAGTCGTGTCCAAAGTGCTCGGCACAACTTGAACAACCAAAAGTGTTCATTGTATTTGTTGTGCCGAGCCCTTCGGGCACGACATTGATTAAAAGGAAAAGTCACAATTTGAAGTTTAGTTGATCCTTCGTGTTCAAATCAGTGTCGTCCCCGAGGGTCTCGGCACAACTTCCACTATCATTAGATTCAGAGGAAATTGAATTAGCAAATTTTTTTTGTTTGAATATTCACGAAACGTTTATAGTCGAACACGGAAAGAGTTGGACTTTCAAATAAAAAGTTGGTTAAAATGGAGGAGACAATTTTCAGTTTTAGAGGCGCCAATTTTTCATAGCGCGTTTGCTAGTGGAACAAAACTCCTTTGCAGCTAAAAACAGCAACGCATTATAAGTAAGCTGTGACTTGGAGTGCGAAACTGTCTTGAGTAGTTATCTAACTTACCTTATTATAAAACGTCTTACTTGCAGCAGTTATAATTAATTCTTGTGCGCGAAATGATTAAAGCTAAAGCAGTTTGTGGGAGAATAAATATCGTTCCGATCCTGCTCCCTATTCAGCTTCAGCAATGTTTAATTTAAGCATGGCGGAGCAAACCGATGTTGACTCCGTCTCGTTCTTTCCTTATAATAAGATTTATTCTCGTCGGGCGTTCAATACTCGGCAATCCTGGATAGTCTGTTTGGAATCCAGAGACACGTCATCAGCGAGCCTGGATAGCGATAGGAGAGTCGTAAGTGCTCTTCGCCAGGATCACGAAATGCTTGTAAAAGATATGAAAGTCGTCGACGACGACATTCTGCTTATTTGTTCGGTTCAGCTAAATATGTCTTGTGTACGTTTTCCCATTGGATTCTTCGAGTATTTGAGTGCTTGGCTGAAGAGCCGCGCTCGATTATTAGTTTTTATTGCAGGAGCAAAACAATTTGATCGACTTGACGCTGTTGTTCCTGCTATGGAAAACAGGTTTATTTTGTCTAAAATCCATCTACTCGTCTTAGCATAATATTTGGCATGCCTCGGCTTAATTAATTTACGGCCGTCTAATAACATCAATCTACAAAAGCAGCAGCAGCAGCAGCAGCAGTACCTGATAACGCTGCGGTCAAATATTTAATTTTGCCATGTTTGCTGTTATTTCTTGCGTTAGTACCGTTAGTAGGTTATTTCATCATGTTACCAGATTTACAATGTGCCCTTTCAGTATGGAGATTTTATGTCTGTTTACCGATGAAATTTGGAACGCGCTCTTATGGCAGATTTATTACCAGAACTGTTTTTCCAAGCCAAAGCATACATCTGTTAGGCGCTGGGTTAACAATTCACTTCAGCCCAAGAAGAATTTGTTTAAATACACGAAGGGATTTTAATGTGGTCATTTTTCTTAAACAATAATCAACCAGATTGTTCGATAAAGGTAAACACACTTTACAGAGTGATTCAGAATTGGAGTCAATTTTTTAGATGAGTTATTGGGGCATTAAACACTTGCTATAAATGGTTTGAGCATTTAAAAGCGTTACAGCGCAATTGAGGTTAGTTTTCGAATTGTGCCCTTCAGAGCTTAAAATGTATAACAATGTCGAACATGCATACAGTTTTTTGTGGAGATTCTAAATAGGCAAAAATTGTCTTGTTTATTGGAAGAACATAAATTTTTCTGAGAAAGTGAAATTGACCGAAAGGGACCGAAAGTGAGCAACTGATCATTGAAGTCATACAGGGTGTACCTCAATACACGTACCGTAACGCAAAACTCGCGTTTTTTCTTTTTCATTTTACGGTCGGAAAATTTTTAAAATACTTTTTTTATCGTTCTCTTAAATAGTTATATTATAATATTTCATGTGACTTTATTAATCGTAAGCACCATTTATAACGGCATAAATCGCAGTTTACTCTGTCTCCCTTCTATAGACTTGATGATGGCTTAAATCGAGCTGAAACGTTGGCCTAACGAAAAAGTGGCTGAAACTTGATACTAACGCGAAAATAACGAAAATTCGTACCAAACTTGCGATTTAATTAGTCCTTTAAGGCCCCGATTTTTTCCCGTTTAACCACTGTGTGAATAATTTGCGTTTTTCGATATTCCCATACTGGCCTTATCTTTATAGGTCGCTTTAAGTAGGCAGAATTATTGAATTTTTTAAATTTATGGTCTTGTTTGTGCTTATTTGCCGCTTATAGTCTTTGTCTGAAAACACATGTTTTTAAACCGCAATTGAGAGTAGCACAAGATCTCAAGAAATAAAAAATTAACGCAATTATTTAAATAGCGCAAAATCAGAGTTTAAAACAAACTAATTCTGATTCTTGAAATAAAAAAATTTATAAAATATATAAAACAAATAAACAAAAGGGGGATTCTCGATTTTTTCATGCTTTCACAACTTGCAAAGCTATGATTGTCATCTTCTTATAATTTTAATTTATCTTTTACTTTAACCAGTTTTTTGATTGAAAGTTCACCATATTTCGTCTTAACGTCGACTATCAACGTGAATATTTTTTCGTCTATTTATCGTCTTTTAACCAGTGTCGTATCCGAAGGGCTCGGCACAACAAATCCATTAGACAATTTTGGTTGTCCAAATTGTGCCGAGCTCTTCGGGCCCAACACTGATTAAAAACCAGTGTCGTGCCCGAAGAGCTCGGCACAACTTGGACAAGTGTCCAATGTATTTCGCGTGCCGAGCCCTTCCGGCACAACACTGAATAAAAGAACAATTGGCAAGTTTAGAGGGTTTTTTCGCGCCCCAATCAATCTCGTGTCCAGCACAACTTGGACAACCAAAAGCGTCGAATGCATTTGTTGTGCCGAGCCCTTCGAGCATAACACTGATAAAACTGAAAAAACGAATAATTGACAAGATTTTCGGGAGAGCGTTTTTTCGGGTTCATATAAATGTCGTAACCGAAGCACAAGTTTAACAACCAAAATGTTCTAATGCATTTGTTATGGGGAACCCTTCCGGCACGCCTCTGATTAAGATCCAAAAAATTAACAATAGACAAATTTAGAAGGTTTTTTAAGGTTTCAGTTTCGTACGCGAAGGACTGGGAACAACTTGGACAATCAAAAGTGTTCAATGTATCTGTTGCGCCGAACCCTTCAGCCACGACACCGATTAAAAGCAAAAAGTGAATAATTGACAAGTTTAGAACATTTTTTTGCGTCCAAATCAGCGTCGTGCCCGAAGGTCTTGGCACAACGTGGACAACCAAAAGTGTTCAATGTATTTGTTGTGCCGAACTTGTGCTGATTAAAAGCAAAAAGTGAACAATTGACAAGTATATTCAGATTAGAAGGTTTTTTCGCGTCCAAATCAGTGTCGTGCCCGAAGGACTGGGAACAACTTGGACAACCAAAAGTGTTCAATGTATTTGTTGTGCCGAACTTGTGCTGATTAAAATCAAAAAGTGAACAATTAACAAGTTTATAAGGGTTTTTCGCGTCCAAATCAGTGTCGTGGCCGAAGGACTGGGAACAACTTGGACAACCAAAAGTGTTCAATGTATTTGTTGTGCCGAACTTGTGCTGATTAAAATCAAAAAATGAACAATTGACAAGTTTAGAAGGGTTTTTCTCGTCCAAATCAGTGTCGTGCCCGAAGGACTGGGAACAACTTGGACAACCAAAAGTGTTCAATGTATTTGTTGTGCCGAACTTGTGCTGATTAAAAGCAAAAAGTGAACAATTGACAAGTTTAGAAGGGTTTTTCGCGTCCAAATCAGTGTCGTGCCCGAAGGACTGGGAACAACTTGGACAACCAAAAGTGTTCAATGTATTTGTTGTGCCGAACTTGTGCTGATTAAAAGCAAAAAGTGAACAATTGACAAGTTTAGAAGGGTTTTTCGCATCCAAATCAGTGTCGTACCCGAAGGACTGGAAAAAACGTGGACAACCAAAAGTGTTCAATGTATTTGTTGTGCCGAAATTGTGCTGATTAAAATCAAAAAGTGAACAATTAACAAGTTTATAAGGGTTTTTCGCGTCCAAATTAGTGTCGTACCCGAAGGACTGGGAACAACTTGGACAACCAAAAGTGTTCAATGTATTTGTTGTGCGGAACTTGTAATGATTAAAATAAAAAAGTGAACAATTAACAAGTTTATAAGGGTTTTTCGCGTCCAAATTAGTGTCGTACCCGAAGGACTGGGAACAACTTGGACAACCAAAAGTGTTCAATGTATTTGTTGTGCGGAACTTGTAATGATTAAAATAAAAAAGTGAACAATTAACAAGTTTATAAGGGTTTTTCGCGTCCAAATTAGTGTCGTACCCGAAGGACTGGGAACAACTTGGACAACCAAAAGTGTTCAATGTATTTGTTGTGCCGAACTTGTGCTGATTAAAAGCAAAAAGTGAACAGTTGACAAGTTTATAAGGGTTTTTTCGCGTCCAAATTAGTGTCGTACCCGAAGGACTGGGAACAACTTGGACAACCAAAAGTGTTCAATGTATTTGTTGTGCCGAACTTGTGCTGATTAAAAGCAAAAAGTGAACAGTTGACAAGTTTAGAAGGGTTTTTCGCGTCCAAATCAGTGTCGTACCCGAAGGACTGGGAACAACGTGGACAACCAAAAGTGTTCAATGTATTTGTTGTGCCGAACTTGTGCTGATTAAAATCAAAAAGTGAACAATTGAAAAGTTTTGAAGGGTTTTTCGCGTCCAAATCAGCGTCGTGCCCGAAGGACTGGGAACAACTTGGACAACCAAAAGTGTTCAATGTATTTGTTGTGCCGAACTTGTGCTGATTAAAAGCAAAAAGTGAACAATTGACAAGTTTAGAAGGGTTTTTCGCGTCCAAATCAGTGTCGTACCCGAAGGACTGGGAACAACTTGGACAACCAAAAGTGTTCAATGTATTTGTTGTGCCGAACTTGTGCTGATTAAAATCAAAAAGTGAACAATTAACAAGTTTAGAAGGGTTTTTCGCGTCCAAATCAGTGTCGTGGCCGAAGGACTGGGAACAACTTGGACAACCAAAAGTGTTCAATGTATTTGTTGTGCCGAACTTGTGCTGATTAAAATCAAAAAGTGAACAATTAACAAGTTTAGAAGGGTTTTTCGCATCCAAATCAGTGTCGTACCCGAAGGACTGGGAACAACTTGGACAACCAAAAGTGTTCAATGTATTTGTTGTGCCGAACTTGTGCTGATTAAAATCAAAAAGTGAACAATTAACAAGTTTAGAAGGGTTTTTCGCGTCCAAATCAGTGTCGTACCCGAAGAACTGGGAACAACTTGGACAACCAAAAGTGTTCAATGTATTTGTTGTGCCGAACTTGTGCTCATTAAAATCAAAAAGTGAACAATTAACAAGTTTAGAAGGGTTTTTCGCGTCCAAATCAGTGTCGTACCCGAAGGACTGGGAACAAGTTGGACAACCAAAAGTGTTCAATGTATTTGTTGTGCCGAACTTGTGCTGATTAAAATCAAAAAGTGAACAATTGACAAGTTTAGAAGGGTTTTTCGCGTCCAAATCAGTGTCGTACCCGAAGGACTGGGAACAACTTGGACAACCAAAAGTGTTCAATATATTTGTTGTGCCGAACTTGTGCTGATTAAAAGCAAAAAGTGAACAATTGACAAGTTTAGAAGGGTTTTTCGCGTCCAAATCAGTGTCGTACCCGAAGGACTGGGAACAACTTGGACAACCAAAAGTGTTCAATGTATTTGTATTGTATTGTTCAATGTATTCAAAATATTTGTGAAATCACTAGACACTTTGCTTGAACGATGTTCTTTGTGTAGGTTGTTTCATCGTTATTTAACGGATGCACATTTCTCAAAACCCGAACGAAATTTTCAAAAGTGAAGGGTGCAAAATGCAAGAGAGCGCAACATCGTTCAAAGTTATGAAAATAAAACTCTTCCTAACTAAATACTCAATTTAATAAAAACATCAATAGCACCTGAAACCACCGTCGGTATACGGGAGAGAAAACTTTCTCCGCCAGTGTCTTGCAGGGGGGGCCGAAACTCCACCCTGAGGCCGCCATTGAGTGCACCCCTTCCACGTCGTCTAGGCAACGGCTAACCTTTAGGGCGGAGCGGCCATATTGATGTCTGTTTTAGCATCCCCCCAGCCCTTCGGCCCTTCTTGCGACCACGGGGTTGGCAAATCCAATAATCTCACCCTGTTTGGATTGTGATGGAATGATTTACCGACAAATCAGTGCCGACAGAATAACGTTGTGTATGAGCTCGGTGTAGTTAGTTCCCTTTTCAGCGCAAATCAATTTCAAATGATATTTGCCAGTTATTTAACAAAATTGCTTCCTCTAAGCGATGGGGGACCGTATTTAGTCCGTTAGCTAATTGACGTTTTTTGAGTCTCTGTTTAGGATTTTGACAAGGATTTTTTCACGGCTCTGCCCCGGGGGAAAAATTTGAAAATGTTGAAAAACTTCCCCAATTAGTCTCTTCTAACGGTAAACCCACAAAGGCAAAACTTGCCTTTAAAACTTCCTCATCCGCCGACATATAATGCGAAACGGTTTTAATTAACTTTTTAAATCTCCCTCCCGCCGCAAAACGCCGCCGCTTTGAAGCCAGAAAGAAAATCGTGGGTGAACAACGTTTGAACGAATTCAGAAAATATTATCCCTCCATTCTCTCAGCGCCAACACAAAGCCTCCAAAGGTACACTCTTTGGCGTAAATAATTTCGCAAACTTATTCCAGGGTTTTGCCTGCAATTCCAGCCACTTCATAGCGGCCCCTCAGCTCTCATTAAGGAGATTTCACAGACAATGGATTATTAAGGGGAAAATTATACATCCATTGTACATCTGTGCACAGGGATTTCACCCCTCAGTTATACATGTTTTCCGGAAATGCCTGCATTAATATTCCAGAGATGCAGGAACGGTTAAAAATATGAATTTATTATAACTTTAAGACGCTTTTTAATGAACAGGAATTGAGTGGTTTTAATGGGAAAACGGCTAAGTGAAAAACTGAGAAATTTTACAACAGGAGATTAGGAAAGTTGGGAAAAGTCGCGAGAATATTCAATCAAACTGCTGAGTTTTTCGGGTTTTTAGGCCGTCGTAAAATAGAATTTCTCCCTGACGTTTCGCAAGCACGAGTGGCTTACATCTTCAGAGGTGGTTTGCTTGAGAGCTCACACTGTACCGATGCGATTCCTCGGGCGCCATCGGCGTTGACGCATTCTGTTGTTTGTTGTTATGCTCCGGTCTAGAAGATTCTTCTTCTTGTTCTGTGCCGTTACCTTTCCATGCCATTTTTGCGTTGGTGAGTGCCGGAAACCATATCCGATTCATCGCCATTGTCTCTTCTTTTCTGTTAAAATTGTCGCTGAGCTTGTGTATTTCGATGGCTTCTCGTATTAGTCGAGGACCGATAGCGGTTGTTGTGGCTAGGACTTCAGTTTCTGCAAATTTGATGCTGTGCTCTCCCTGAGGGCATATTCCGCCACTGCCGACTTTTCCACATGTCCCAATCTGCAATTTCGTCGATGTTCTTCCATCCTCGTCTTAACCGATCTCTTCGTGGTTCCTATGTAGTCGCTTCCACAGGAGCATGGGATTCGGTAGATACTGTAGTGGCTAGGGAAGGTCTTCTGTCCTTAACCGACCTTAGACATTCCTGGGTCTTTGTCGTGGGCTTGTAGATGGTTTTTATGTTATGTTTCCCCAGGATCTTCCCAATTCTGTTCGTAGCTCTGGAAGGCAGAAAGGCCCTTTGAGTGGCTTCACTCTTTTCGGCACGGTCCACCCTTACTGCTCGTTTGATATTCTAAATGTTGTAGTTATGGTTAGTACATAGAAATGGTTTAAAAAAGGCACAACTAAGCAAAAAAATCGCAATTTGAGCGCATTTTGCGCACTATGAGGACAGATTTAATGCGGTTCAACATCGAATTATCTTTTGCAGAACATCGTCTTGGTCTTGCTATTTTTGCAAGGATTCATCCATCACATCAAATCTAATATTCCCAATAACTACCCCAGAATAGTGTAATACTGCAAACAGGGGGGCGATTTGTGAAGGCGCATTTGAGGTTCGGGTTAAGCCCCACTTAAGCCCCCGTCGGCCTAATACAATAGTCGTATGGGGGCGCCGAGTAGAAGTTAATTTGATCATGCCGGGTTCATAACAAGTGCATAAATGCGCCCATAAATCAAACGATTATCCGGAATGAGTTCCTACTAGTCGGCGAAAGCCACAACTGTTCAACTATGAATTTCAATGGGATAAACGAATAATTGCCGATCGGTTTTTCGTCCAATGGCGTACAAATTTAAGCACGATTTTTCACTGGAAATCAAGCAAAATATTATATTTTAGTCATTCACTCGACACCTTCTTCACGGTTTCTCCGCAATTTCTCCTGGTCTTCCACGTAACTATCATGCAACTTCTTCAGCTGGGCATCAATGTCTTTGAGGGACCGTTCCAGTGCGAATTGTTTCCAGAACTCTTCGTCCTTGACCAGTGGAAGCGCCTTTTGAGGGTTTTCCGGCGAATTTTGGTCTTGGAGGAACTTCTGGAAAAGTTTGGGGTGAAACTGTTTTTTGCTGAAAACTGTGATTTTGAAGAAACTCGCCTCCAATTCGCTGTCTATTTCCCCCATTCGAATCTGGTCACTTTCAATTACAGCGAAAGCATTTACGGCTAAATCTTCTACATTTTCACCAGACGTTGTTTCACTGAGAGAAGCTGCCGATAACTCTAGCTCTGTTTCATCCAGCTGAAAATTGTCTGAAAGTGGAACATTTTATTGATGTTTCTGCCATTTGGAAGCCAAATTAGTCTTACAGAAGTAGCAAAATAAGTTTAAGAACTGGAATTCTGATTTTTCTGTAATCAATGCGAAACTTAACACTTTAAGGAGTTTAAAACTGTGAAACTTGAGACTACTTACCAATATCCTTCAATATACTTGCAATCTTGGCCTTTTCCTCGTCGGTCAGTGAAAACCCAGCCATCAGGCCTTCTCTTGCTGCCTAGAATGATGTTTGATCAATACCCAGGTTGTAGCCACCACAGTTCCTCGTCTCCCCGACACCCGAAGTTGTTTTATATGAAGAAAGTCGCAAAACCAATAAAGAACTTACGTAAATGTTCTTCCTGATAAAGCTCACATTTCCAGTCCCGTCCTCAGTGGAACCAAGCTGAGATGTTTCCTCAATTAATTCCCGATCATGTTCACCTGCAGGAGCTTTTAGGCAGAATATGTTCCAACTCAAAAAATATAAACTTACCTTCGATTTCTGGGGACGGTTCCCGATGCTTTGGCCGCTTCTTCTCAAAGTTGCAAATCTGCAGAAATTTTTCAGTGCCGCGCTCCTCACTCAGTTTCAGTTCATTGATGGAGTTGCACATTTCCAACTCTGTGCTCAGCCTTTCAAGCCTTTCGGCCTAAGAGTCGCATTTGAACTAGCGTTAAATGGAAAGTAAGCGTTTTAACTAAACTTCAGTCACCTTGTAGCGGCTAATTGTCTCGTTGATTTCTTCGTCCAGCTTTTTAATGAAATCCAACTGCTGTTTAACTTCGGGCGTATTTTTAAGATACTGGAAAGTTTTCCCTGTGCCAGACAGCTTTTCGTCGACATCGGGCAATTCTTTTCGGGTGGATTTCAGAACCGAACAGGATTTTAACGATTTCAATTTGTCGAGCATCGCATTGTAAAAACTTCCAGTTTCGTTGACAATTTTTCTTGCGTCGCCTGTTAAAAATTAATTAGAAGCACTCAATTTAAGTGGAACAAAAGGGGCTGTTTAGTAGGATTCCCTGATGACCCAAAAGTTATCCAGATAGATAGATAGATAAAATGTATTTAAAGATTCACAAATGGAACAATAGACTAATCAGAAAAACGCCACATCGACGTCCACAGACTCGAGAAACTGCACGAACTCACCGAGACGACTCCGGAGTCCACATGAGTTCCACTTCCCAATCCTCATAGGGCACAGTTCACAATATCAATGCTTAGAAGTCGAAGTTATCCAGATTGTAACGTTAATAATGTACATAAGACCGAGACTATCAATCAAAACTGTGCAACATTGAATGAAGGAGAGTGTAAACTGGCACACCGTGTAAATATGCGCCCAAAGTTAAAGGCCTGCTATTTCGAGCGGCCAAAATAAATATTCAGCGGAATGTTTGGAGTTTGCAAATGTAAATTTAAACATTAGTATGCATTGAAAGTCGCAAGTACCGGAAGCTAAAATAAAAGCAAACGCGAAGGTCAGGATTGAATAAAGGTCGGCCCAAAAGTGTTAAATGGCTTTTCAATCAGAGCGCAATTTCACGCAAAGTTCGGACTAAACTTCCTTTGATTTTATCGCAACAACCTGGACAAGCAACTTAAAGTATTTTTAGCCAGGAAAATATTAGAGGTGTCGATTTGATTGAATTAAAGCCGTTGCTAAATTGCAATCTATTTCGGTTGTATTTTACTAGCGGTTTTTAAATAAATAAATACATCAGCGACCAAATTAGGGGACCAAATTAGGGGACATAGATAGGTACTTTCGATACCCCACAAAAAATTTATCGGAGTTAAGCCTGGCGCGCTAGGAGGCCATTCAATAGGTTCCATCCTTACTATTTACCAAATTTACATTTATACTTATGTCTAGTAATAATTTTTAAGTTTCTTCAACATTTTCAAATTCCAAAATCTTCTGCAGCTGCAGAAAATGTGAAGCTGCTGCAGGCCCTCAACGAAAATTTGGACACTTGGCAAAGAAAAGTCGGATTCACTCAAAGCTGCACATTTTCGCACTAGCATTTGCCTAGTCACGAAAAATCAGAGGTTTTTGCCATTTTCTTCAGTTTTCCGGTACGTTCACATTCTAATATCTTCTATTAATGGTAAAAAAGTCAAGTCGCTACTTGCTCTAGATTTGAAGTTATGCGTTTTTAAAAGAAAGCGTGCAGTTGCTTGAAAGCACTTCCGAAGATACGAGATAAAAAAATTTGGTGCGATTTTTTGAAAATTTCACCATTTTCACACTCAACTGTCTTCTTATAGGTGGAAAAACTTTCAAGTCGCTACTTGCTCTAGATTTGAAGTTATGCATTTTTAAAAGAAAGCGTGCAGTTGCTTGAAAGCACTTCCGAAGATACGAGATAAAAAAAATTTGGTGCGATTTTTTGAAAATTTCACCATTTTCACACTCAACTGTCTTCTTATAGGTGGAAAAACTTTCAAGTCGCTACTTGCTCTAGATTTGAAGTTATGCATTTTAAAAGAAAGCGTGCAGTTGCTTGAAAGCACTTCCGAAGATACGAGATAAAAAAAATTTGGTGCGATTTTTTGAAAATTTCACCATTTTCACACTCAACTGTCTTCTTATAGGTGGAAAAACTTTCAAGTCGCTACTTGCTCTAGATTTGAAGTTATGCATTTTTAAAAGAAAGCGTGCAGTTGCTTGAAAGCACTTCCGAAGATACGAGATAAAAAAATTTGGTGCGATTTTTTGAAAATTTCACCATTTTCACACTCAACTGTCTTCTTCTAGGTGGAAAAACTTTCAAGTCGCTACTTGCTCTAGATTTGAAGTTATGCATTTTTAAAAGAAAGCGTGCAGTTGCTTGAAAGCACTTCCGAAGATACGAGATAAAAAAATTTGGTGCAATTTTTTGAAAATTTCACCATTTTCACACTCAACTGTCTTCTTATAGGTGGAAAAACTTTCAAGTCGCTACTTGCTCTAGATTTGAAGTTATGCATTTTTAAAAGAAAGCGTGCAGTTGCTTGAAAGCACTTCTGAAGATACGAGAGAAAAAAATTTGGTGCGATTTTTTGAAAATTTCACCATTTTCACACTCAACTGTCTTCTTATAGGTGGAAAAACTTTCAAGTCGCTACTTGCTCTAGATTTGAAGATATGCATTTTTAAAAGAAAGCGTGCAGTTGCTTGAAAGCAGTTCTGAAGATACGAGATAAAAAAATTTGCTGCGATTTTTTGAAAATTTCACCATTTTCACACTCAACTGTCTTCTTCTAGGTGGAAAAACTTTCAAGTCGCTACTTGCTCTAGATTTGAAGATATGCATTTTTAAAAGAAAGCGTGCAGTTGCTTGAAAGCACTTCTGAAGATACGAGAGAAAAAAATTTGGTGCGATTTTTTGAAAATTTCACCATTTTCACACTCAACTGTCTTCTTCTAGGTGGAAAAACTTTCAAGTCGCTACTTGCTCTAGATTTGAAGTTATGCATTTTTAAAAGAAAGCGTGCAGTTGCTTGAAAGCACTTCCGAAGATACGAGATAAAAAAATTTGGTGCGATTTTTTGAAAATTTCACCATTTTCACACTCAACTGTCTTCTTATAGGTGGAAAAACTTTCAAGTCGCTACTTGCTCTAGATTTGAAGTTATGCATTTTTAAAACAAAACGTGCAGTTGCTTGAAAGCACTTCCGAAGATACGAGATAAAAAAATTTGGTGCGATTTTTTGAAAATTTCACCATTTTCACAGTCAACTGTCTTCTAATAGGTGGAAAAACTTTCAAGTCGCTACTTGCTCTAGATTTGAAGTTATGCATTTTTAAAAGAAAGCGTGCAGTTGCTTGAAGGCACTTCCGAAGATACGAGATAAAAAAAATTTGGTGCGATTTTTTGAAAATTTCACCATTTTCACACTCAACTGTCTTCTTATAGGTGGAAAAACTTTCAAGTCGCTACTTGCTCTAGATTTGAAGTTATGCATTTTTAAAAGAAAGCGTGCAGTTGCTTGAAAGCACTTCCGAAGATACGAGATAAAAAAATTTGGTGCGATTTTTTGAAAATTTCACCATTTTCACAGTCAACTGTCTTCTAATAGGTGGAAAAACTTTCAAGTCGCTGCTTGCTCTAGAATCAAATGTATGCATTTTTTTAAGGAAAGCGTGCAGTTGTGTCACAACATTCCTTATTAGCGCAATGTTGAAGAAAATCAGGGTTTTTTGCGATTGAGTTGCAATTTTTTGCGTTATTTTGGTTCTTGGTTTTTCCCTGAATAACCTGACATGTTCTTCTTCTTCTTCCACCTTTCTCTCTTTTTCTGCATTGTTCTCTACTTTCTTAGAGTTGTATTTGGGATGATGAATTCCAGCTTTCGTGCCAACGTACGGGTGGTCTGCTGGATCTTGGGAGACCATCTCTTGCAATCTTCAGCAATCTGTTGTCCTCCATCCGTTCAACATGATATCTCCATTCGCGACGTCTGTTTCGGGACCATCTAACTATGTCTTGGACATCGCAAAGTTCTCGAATGTCTTCGTCGTTTCTTTTATGGTCCCTTAGCGTGTAGCCTGCTATGGATCTTAGAGACCTCATCTCTGCTGTGCGGATAATCCTTTTTGTTGTGGAGTTTTCGGCTCTTGTTTCTACAGCGTAAGTCATAGCAGGTCTCACACAGGACTTTTTTTTTGCTTTTAATGGACATGTGATTGTTTCGCCTTATTATATCTTCTAGGAGGTCTCTCCTCTCTCTCTCTCTCTCTCTGGAGGAGGAGACTTTACTTCTTCTTGGAGGTCTCTGCTGCTCGTGATGTTGACGCCGACATATTTGAAGCTCATAACCTGTTCTACTGGTTTATTGTATATAGTACGGACCTGAATGATAAGGAAAATCTCGCTTCCAGCCCTCTTTCGTCATTTGATTTGAAATTTCTATTTCAAAGGTCATGCATTTGTGTAAAAGCAATATGCTTCGAATTCGATGGAATTTAAAGCTTGAATTTAAAAAATTAATGCTTCAATTTGAAAAAAACAAGTTGATGGTCGTAACCAGCTTGTTTAAATCAATTGGGAACACAAAAAACCGCATTTACAAATAAAAATGTACGCTCCCGAGCGTTTTTCCAAAAAACGCAGGCATTAATTCTGGGACTCGCTGTTTGCTGCAGCCTAATTCTTATGTAAAACGCTACAAACCGGATTAATTAGCAAGAATGAAAGTCATCTACCTGATAATTATCGAGCCATTCACGGCAAGCTGCTATGATATATGGATGGATTTTTTAAATTGCGCCAATTGTGCTAATTATGCGACAAATGAAACGCGCTTATTGAAATTCTAGAAATCGGTTCAATGCAAATAATTTGTCCATGTGTATAAGCTGGCTCGTTTTTATGCAATGGGCAAAGTGTGATTTACTAACTGCCGCTTTAATTAAACTCCAAATAAGGACGCGAAAAGTCCAGAAAACTCATTAGGCAAACTGGTACTGGACTGAAATAACCGGTTGTCAATGCTGCGTTTCCTGCTAGTAGGACAAACGGGACTGATGATCAATGAATTGGCAAAGGAAAAGGTTGAAAAAAAAAAAAGAAAAGTAAAGGCAAACCAATGCCATCATTGGTATCATCACAAATAAATTAGCATTACTGGTTTCACCTTGCAGAGACTTACTTGGCAACAAATTGAATGTTTAAACTAGCTTATAGTACCTACATAGATTCATCCTCACTGTCCCTCTTTAAGCAACATACATATTTCGGTCCTACTTCCAAATTTGCTTAATCATACGATACACATAAATAATGCAGGTCACACTTCTATTGACCTACCAGCAGAAGATGTGACTTCATCTAGCGACGAAATGTTGAGCGCCCCTTTCATCGGCCTCCAGTCCTCCAGACTGAGCCTTTTCGACAGACATTCCGCCTTGATGAGCGGCGGAATCTGGTATTCTTCGTCCGAAGTTCGCGAATCATCTGTAGATCTGGAGTTCTGGTCATCTGTGGCCGGCATTAACAGTCGCTCATCTAGAACAGAAGCGTTTTTCAAAAAAAGGCCCCTGCAAGAAAGTTTACACGCTATAAATAAACATGAGCTAATTCTCATTTAGATGAAAACCGCAGTTAATCAGTATTTATAAACATGTGCATGCCATGCGATAAGACACGAGAAAATGCCAATTGCAATCTATAGTTGCATCGCGAATAGGCGCAAAATATTTAGTTTTGTGAGTGACTCACGTAAAGTCCAGTAAAGCGAAACTGCCTTAAATAGACAGAAAATAATTGAATTCTGAATTTTCCAAAGCAGTTATCATTAATCCTCGTCGTGCCACTCATCAACTGACGGTGTTACCATGCAGAGAGTTTTATAAATGCACTTTAGACTCATTTCAATTTAAAATGCACCGCGGTACCTGTTTGGGAATCCCCCTAACGGAAACATTCGGATAAATTGCAAAAATCTCACACGTAAATTGGATAAAAAAGGTGTTTTTTCCGCCCACTAACCCAAAGCCTTTGATGTGCTGGCAACGGAAGGAATGGATGGCCTTTGCAGTCGAATGTTCGGCGAAGAGCGTTTTCTGTCTTTTAATTTCAGCTTTTTTTTGCATGCGTGCTTGGCTTTTGATCTGTCATCGTCGCTGCTGTTCTCCGTGTTCAAGTCCTCGCTGGAAATCCAAAATTCTTCGTCCTAAAAGAAAAAAACGTCTCTCCTAATAGCAACTTAAATGGCATGAAATTCATGAATGGTTAAACGTAGAAGGCGCGCAGTTCGTTTTTGAATTTTCCAATTCCCAGAAATGATACACATGGTGCTGCTAATGATTGAATGTTTCAATAAACACATAAAGTGGCAATTTTCTGCCGATAAAAGCAATTTAATGATGGCAAAGTGTGTATGATACGACCAAAGAACGTTTAAAATGCCACAATTAATTCAATAAACACCTGGACTGGACTATTAGTCATCCGGAAACTTGAATCTTCATTTGTGTGTGTGTGTATGTGTGTGTGAGTAAAGTGCAGATTAAAAACAGCTGCATAAGAATAACAAAATGCAAATATGAACATTTTATAAATTTGCAGTTTAACCTGACACTCAAGGGGGCTTTTCTTGGATCGATTTCGAGCAAACCCAAATATTCAAACCGGTTTTTATCACATAACATCTAAATTTAGAAGATTATTTCACCAAATGTTTACTGGGACAACAATCGAAAGGCTTTCGCGTCCATTGCTTGAAACTTGTTTAGAGTTTTTTCGAAGAAACCAATGTTTTCCTAATGTTTCGCCTGTACGAGTGGCTGCACCTTCAGGGTTGTCTCACTCGAAAGCTGACACTAAACTCATCCCAAATGGTTCGTGTTTAGGTTGGTTGCAAAAGAATTTTCATAGGAACAATAAAAACATGTTTTTTGTGTTAACATAGATTTTTGGAGTTGAAAGGGATTAATTGAGCCATAATTTGTGCGCCACTGCAAAAGGCATTGTGAAAGCCCATTGAGAACACTCTTATTTTTAGCAGCAAACACAGTTTTGTGGGGAAGATTTTTTGGCCACAAATAAATGTTTCGAGTTTAGATAGTTTTTCAATTAAAACAGTTGAAAGCGTGTTAAAAGTTACCAACTTTTTCTATTTATCTAAGATGCGCTGAGGGTCCAAATACCGACAAATCTAAAGAAGTTCAAAACCGTTTTAAATTGCCCAAAAAAAAGCTAAAAAAGCATACAGTTTATGTGGGATGCGTTCACTATGCATGTTGAGTTTTTCGAATTCAAATTTCTCGAAAGGATCAACAATTTTTCCCAGCAATTTTGAAAATTTTTGAAAACATTTTGTGGATGAAGTCCGAAGGAGCGCGCAGTCAGACGGGCTGAGTTATAACTCATCAACTCAGAGAGAGGCAACAACTCAAAAGCGCAACTCAACCCAGTGTTCCCCATGCCTGGCTGGCACACAATGCTAAAAAGTTAGAAGTTTTCCAGCGGTGTAGATGTTAGGGACAAAGAAACCAAAGTTTCCTGTTATTAACTGGAAAAGGAAAAAAATGGATTTAGGATCAGTGTAAGCTTTCGCATAAACCACCTGTGAAGATGATGGTTGATTTGGACTTCCATTGTCTCACAAGGAAGTTTTTCGATCATAATCCGCTGACACGTTTGTCTTCGACCAGAAAATTGTAAATCAATTTACGCCGGTTAACGAACAAATCCCCAATGCAATAAACAATGGTGATTTCCTTGCCCTGCACCTTCGATTATGACCAAACCTGCCTTGTAGCAGACAATTAAGTGTGAGGAAACAGATGGTTTCGATTCAATTGCGAGCCGATAAAACAATTTAAAATTGCACCGAAACAAGGTAACGCTTAGTTTTGCCATTGGGAATTGCTGTTAAATCACAAGTTTATGACCGTTTTTATTAGGAAGCGCGTTGCAAGGAAAAATTCAGCCTATAAAGAGTTGCGGTAAATTGTTTAATTTGACCTTATTACAGGCTCCAGTTATGAGGCCAATTGGAAAAGACGGCAAAAAGACGTTTTTTTTTGTTTTAATTCCGTCTATCTCCGGTTGTAAACTGGCTTGACGCAAATTTGAGCAAACAATAACAGTTACGTCTCCATATCCAAACAGATAAGTCCGTTTGTGTTATTTACGCGACAAATTATCGAATGCACAAAGTGTGCATCACGGGACTGCTTGAACAATTGTTAGAATCCATGCAAATATTATGGATGATATTGGAATACCGGACTTTTCAACCATTAATCCGATTGTTTTACGTCGGGGTTTCTATGCGTTTTTCAGATAAATGGAAAAGCAACGACGCATTCAGGCATTGAAATTGCAGAATTTTGTTTAAAAACTGATAAAGTTGCTCGATTTTTCCAAAAAATATCAGACAAATACAACGAAAACCATTTCCGCCAAACCCATGTTACATTATTATACTGGGTGACCCAAACTTCAGTGATCGAACTTGTGTTGCAATGTGATACAGTGTTAAGGGGTTTTTTTTTTAAGTTTTTCTAGCTAATCTCAGGAATTAGTTGAGATATTGGATTTAAGGGTTGAGCTGGTTTTTTTGCCCTAATTTCCACACCACTGGAGAAAAGGGAAACTTGATAGCATATTTAAAAAGCTCACTTTGACTTGACAAAAAAGGCACTATTAGTCAAAGTCTAATATCCACCCTTTTAGAGAAAATTTGAATTTTATATTGTGTGTCAGCTGCTAGGACTATTAACGCATCAAACATAAATCGCGCAATTTTCCTATTGTTGAGGAAAGGACCTAGGAATCTTCAGCAGTTTGAAAAGCTCTGAATTTTCAAAATTGCTCGGAAAACTGCAGATTTTTTTGAGAAATTTCAGTTTCAAAAACGATGCTCTCAACGTAAATCGAATGCTTTTTCAGTTTTTTTGGGTGATTGAAAATGGTTTCATTCACGTCCAGCTCTGGAAAATATCTACATTTTGAAAATTTATTGCGTTTTTGTCTAGAAATCGACCCCAGAAAACCGTGTTTGCAGCTAAACATACGAGCAAATGGGCTTTCATAATGCGCTTTTCTAATGACGCAGAAGTTAAAGCTCAAACTATCGCTTTCAACACTGAAATCTATGCAATCTACACGAAAAAAATGTGAAAATATAAAGGAAAGTAGACGTTCTTCTTGTTCCTAAGAAAATCCCTGTTTTGCAAGTGTTTTTCTTGAAAATAAACAATGTACGACGCCAGTAAATTATATTGAATTATTGTGGAAGAAGCAAAGAAACGCCTAATTAGACAAAAAAATATTGCTATGCCACGACAGTTTAAAATCCTGGAAAAACCATCTAAAACAGTACCTTAAAAGCAACAAAAACTGGCAAATCACCCTCTGCTAATCTCAACAGACAGAAGCAAAACCATACCTCTTTTAAAATCCTGGCATGTTGGCTGTGGATGATTTTCAACTCTTCGGGCTTCTTGTCCATGTCCATACTTCAGCACCGAGCAACTTTCAAAAGTGAACTCAGCCCCAGTCAGCGAGCACTCTTTTTGCACTCGAACGAACTTGGTTAAACTATTTTCGGAAAAGGTCGCGTTTTCCACTATTAAATTGTATTTGCTTTATTTATTAATTAACTGATTAAGTTGGGGTTGCGCTGAGGCACTGCTCGTCGGTTCGCGCGCGCCTTCGAATACAATCCGTATTCAAAACAATGTTCGAAGACGCCTAAATAATCCTTGACTCGATTCCTGTTAGCTCGGCAAAAACCCGAATTAAAATAATTACAAGTAGACGCAAGGTGCACTTAATTATATACCGGGGCCGTTCAAATGCAGCGGCTTGTATGCTACTGGAAAAATGGTAAAGGATTTACGTTTTTAACGGTTTACAGCCGCAAATGGCAGCGTCATTAGAAGACAAATAAATAGGAACTATTTTTGGACCTGGTGGCTTGTTTGTATGTAACGTAATCTTGCCTGCTGATTGCGGGTGGCAAACACCATGATTGATCAAATATTCCTGAATATTAGATAAAGTGCTTAATTCACAAGCGGAAAGCAAAGAAATCAGGCGAATTACAACAGTGTTCTTTAGTTCCTAGTAAAATTCGCTAAATGAACATTTAAAGCCAGCCTAGTACATCTTACGATCATTCCTGAGGTTAACAAGTCAAATACATTAATTCGCTTTAATCTACAATTAACCTAATTGAATCCCGTAAAGTCGTTAAACAGGGTGCTTAATAGCTTAATAATGAGGAATTTAAAGGTTCTGCAGGTCAAATGATGCAAATTGCCCAATATTATACGAAAAATCGATTTTTTTGGGTAAACTCACTCATGAAACAAGAATACATGGAGAAACAACTCTCCTTTCGGTTTATGAATTGAACTGCAATCGAACAACGAGGAAATTGCCACACCATTCATCGTATACAGACGGAAAAATATTCGCTTTAATCCTACCGTATTTCTCAAAAAATGCTCCCAAAATAAACCCTGTAGGTCAAGTGCTCAAGCTAGTAAAAAACAATAGCAACGAAAAATTACAGCTCATTTAATGTCAGGTTCTTAAACTGTACTTAGATTTAATAGTGTGCCCTTAAATTGAAAAACTACACTATCTAGTGTGTGGTCAGCTCCTTCATCTCATCGGGAATAATTGATTGATTCGCTGGCAGCATTGTTCTAATATTGGCGGGCAAATGATCCCGAATAATAAAACGCTTGTCCGCTGATGCGTTTATGGTTTTTAAGTATCCAAACCAGTAGATGATTAGTCCGGAACCAAACCTAAATAACACAGTAATGGAGCCAAAATCAATAGGAGAGGAGAGAAGAATTCAGTTGTAATAAGTTCTTCAGGTCTAGAACCCACCTATTCCAATAGCTCAGATACTGATTTTTCATATAATCCTTATGGATATCCCCATCGGCGAACAGTGCTTTGCTCTCAATCCAATTGACAATAAATCCATCCACCGCGACAGGGGCTTCCAGCTTTAAGTCGGGAGTTTTATCGTAGCCATATTTCCTAAGCGATTCTTCATCGCGGAAAACTAAACCCAGCTGGGTTGCCTCTTTCTGCAAACGGATCTCATATTGTTGCCCAAGCGACCTGCCAAACAGGAAACATCGGGATTGAGTAACAGAGGCTGACCAAATTGGGATACTCACTTTTTCATAATGTCGGCCAATGGGCTATACAAATTATCGTAAACTGTACACTGAAAGCAAACATTGACAAATATAGATATTCCCCAAAAAACGAGCGAAAGTAACGTTTTGCAACAATTTTTTATTACTCCTGTGCCATCTGAGACATTTTCCGAATTTCAAATCCATCTGAAATCGCGCTCAGCTCAATTCCTACTGTTTCGTTGGAATAAGCCTTATAATTTCTGCTCGCTTTTTGACATCAAAGTACAAAAAAATTGTTAAAAAAACTTTTCCTTTCTTTCCAGTCACTGTTTAGGCTTGTCGACCAAATAACTGGGCATATAATATCCAAATTGCGAACATTTCTCTTAGTAAATAACTTTTGAACACGAGAAGTTACCCAAAAAAAACGTTAAAGTATGATCAATCCCGAATTTAGCACACACGAAGCGACAAGCCCATACTAACAATTAAAAAAAAATTCTCGTTGTTGAAATGGGATTTTATCAAAGGAAGTTGTAAGGCCAAAGGTACCCACTAAGAAAATTTCCTGGGCCAATCCGCCATCCGAAATCAAGCTAGTATTCTTTAGGTAAAGGTACAGCTTGGTAGCTGGTTCTTTGTCAAGGTTCTCCTCATCCGGCTCCCCCTCGTAGTACTTTTGCAAAATCAGCTTGGCAATCAAACAAGGAGGGATTTCATGTTCTTCTGCAATCTTCACCAAAATTCCCGGCCTTTGTCGATCGATCTTCTCCCAGAACATGTTCCAAAAGTAGTTGCGGTTGTTTTGGGTCTTGCCATAGGTGCGACGCATTTTCCTTTGATACTCATTGCACAAAATACTGTATAATGTATCTCTGTTTATGCTGAAACAACACCGGGGTTGGGCGAATAAAAAAAGGAATTTTAAGGATACTGCAGACCGACTTACCTGGGAAACAATTCTTCCAGTTTTTTGGAACAGTTTTTCGTCAAACCTTTGAAGTTCCCTATGAAGCTCACAATTTCTTGGTAGACTCTCACATCCATAGTGTAACGTGTCACTTTACTAGCTAAAACTGCCCTTAAACTATGCGAAAATCTACGTGTTTATTTTTTTGGTAAACAAGTTCAAATTAAATGCCAAAATATTCTAAGGTTAAGTTTACTGTCGGCGACGTGACAGGACCATTGAGCGGTGAAAGTTTGCATTGAAATATTGATTTTCAAAATTTTTTTAGTAATTTTTATTTTTATTAACAACCTCTTTTAATGGTGTTTTTTGCAAAAATGCATTTTGTTTCTATTTAACTTTTTTTTTTGTATTTATAAAGACACACTTTATAGGAATGTGGATTATTTTCCATTAATTTTTAAACTTTTTGTTCAGTTTGGTTGCAGGCTTTTCTTCCTTTTAAAAATATTAATCGTTGTTTTCATAAAAAAATGGGAATTCACCATCAGAAATTTGCTTTGCTGCATTGGTGGACATTTGGCAACAGCGCTTCACTGGTGTTTCAAATAATCAATGTTTTATATAATTTTTAGGCTTAGAATCAGCGATTTTTGGGAACCGAAAAAGGAAACTCTATGGAAACTAACTACGAAAGCAACAATGTTCAAGCTTTTAATGCGCAAAAAACAATACGTAAATTTCCATGTTTTGACTGAAGTGAAGTACTGAAACTCTTTTGCCTCATTTAACGGACAAAGATACATTAAACGCACTATCTGGTACACAAAACCTGCCTTACTTTATGCTGAAAACACTACAAAACCACTAAAACACTAATTTTCTTACCCCATTCTGGACGCTGGCACTGACAGGAACATGACACTGGCGCTCACGCTAATCAAGTGATCTAAACCAATCAAATGTTTGCTTGAAAACTTGTCGTTGCCTAGGAAACGCGCCCTGGGCGCGTCAAAGTACGCACGTCAGCATTACAGTTGAACTTGACATATTAAGCATGCCTCAACTCAAAGTTTTCCTCGCTAAAACCCTTTTTAAAAACTTCGGAAAGTCTTACTGCACGAAAAATCCTGCCACGTTGCTCCCAACATCTAAAACCCTCAAACAAGAACAGCAGCTTGAAAATTCGGCAGGTTTGGCGACTGGAAACTCTGATGAATGCGCCAAGTTCGAACAAAGAGTGGTTAAGCAGGTTTTGCTTGAAAAAGAACAAGATGCCAATCTTCAGAGCCGTTTGTCTAAGGATTGCAAAGTATTCTTTGCCAGATCCAACAGCGCGACTGCTCTTAGATGCGGCTCTATCCGTGTAGAACAACTGGCCCCAAAAACCGGTATAAATGCTATAAAATAGCATGTTTTGTAATTTTGTATTTTGCCATCCTCCCACAGATTCCCCAGATTGGTTTTCCTACAGTTTCAATAAGCTCCAGCTGGAGGAATCAGGCAAATGTCCCCCAGTTCCAACCCGCTGTCCTGAACCCGCAAAGCCCAAAGAGCCCCAAGGCGCCCCTGCAGGTGGTACCGATGGGGGATCTAAAGGCTCAACTTTAGTACCTCCAAGAATGCTCAGGCAGGAACCAGGCAAAGTACCCAACAGGCAGGAAACAGGCAGAAATTGGCCATGATAACTGTTTATATAATTGCCAGGTTCTATTCGCATTTGTGCCAGAGGAATGGTGGAGAGCCTTCATTCCCAAAACCGGAGTGACTGGGTTTGGTGTGTTCCTGTTCACTTTCAGCACGTTTCTCGTTAGCAAGGAATACTACGTGCTGGAACACGAATTTTACGGCGGTCTGAGCATGTTCCTTTTGTTCTTTATTGGGATTAAGTACTACGGTGCTCAAGTAGGCCAAATGCTGGATAAGGACATCGATGCTTTCGAAAAGGCATGGGAGGATGGTAAGTGTCCATCTATTTCACATCAGTTCAGCCAACGAAGTAAGATAAACCCAGGTAAAGAAACAGAGAAAAAACAACTGGAAGAAAACGTTTTGAACGAACTGCATTCGCAGTATCAAATGGCTGGGCAGGAACTGCTTATAATGGCAAAAAAAGAAAATGTTCAGTTACAACTCGAAGAAGAATATCGCAAAAGGTACGAGCACTTTCTGTGGCAAAATGCATGTAACAGACGGGGAATGTTTATCCATCTCTTTTGGGGTGGTTTTCAGGCAAATGCAAGTTTACGAAGAAGTACAAAAGCGGCTCGACTATCAAGTTGCCATTAACGAGGTGCGCCAAAAAGTGCAACACCGAAACCTCATCGATTACGTGACCAGAGAAGTATTAAAAGCTATAACACCCGAAATGCAGAGCAAGTTAGTTGATTATTCAATCGAACAGATCTTGCATGATTTAGAGAATATGAAAAAACCCCAATGAGGCATTTGAATTTGAATAAAAGACCCGCTTAGATTTGTGATTCAAGCTCTATTTTTGTTCAAAATCAACAGACATTTAAAACAGAACCTTTGCAATAGAAGATCACTTCAATGCTAGAGCGAAGGTGTCAATTTTTTTTGCAAAAATATATCCTACTTATGGTACACGTACTTACACTGCTAAGAAAGTAAATTATTTCAAATCACAATCGTGGGGTGCTAGAACTAAAGTTGAAAAATCAAGGAAACTTGTACTTAGACACGTTGTAGAAATATTAATTCTAAATTACTTCATTTGCTAATAAATAGTTTATTCGTAAAATTACTCAAAACACTACTTGGCCCGTCTTCTCTTGCACTTTCGGTTTTCATCCGCGGTAAATTCTAGTTCTGGAGGAACGACCAGACCCATTTCGTTAGCTTTTTTCGCAAAATATTCTAGCAACTTCTTACCACATCTACGAGAAACGCATAATGCTTGATCAGCTTGTTGTATTACTTTTTATACTTACTGGTAAACTTCATCAGTGCGGGAGTTGTAGGTATTGCAATTCTCAAAAATCAGCACCACATCCCTCATAAGCTGAGAATCAGTACTATATTTTCCCATATTTAGCTTGTTCTTCAGCGTGGCAAAGTCCATCGGTTCAGTGATTATTTTATAGTAATCAGGTACCTGATTAATAGGGGAAAACAGCGTTTAACTTGCCAGGCCAAGAACTGCTTCGCTTACTTCTTTTTGCTGAACAGGTCTCAGGAAAGGCCACGCGGATTCATGTTTCATAACATCAGCAAGAAGCTCTTGGAGAGCGGCGTTATGCAACGGGAGATCATCCCTTTTGTCATCTCGCCTAAACCCTCGCCTGTTAACTACTTGTTCGAATGACGATTCTAATAAATAAAACAATTAAGTAGAAATTGTAAAAAATCTAACTAAACGCGACGGGGCAAAAAGCTTTGCAAATTATGATTACTATTTGAAAAACAGAACATTCTAGCAAATGAAAAAATGACTAGAAAAACAAATAATAACATTGAGAACTCTAGAACTTTCTAAGTATTCCACATGCATGTGAAATGAGTGAAACACCTACTGAGTTCAGGGAGTATTAGAAATTAGTTTAATAAAATTTCTCCTGGGTTTCAGTCAATTTTAGTGTTTATTTTTTACAATGTCACAAATACGTTTCGGTGTCTTTCTCCACCATCATCAATTTGTGCGTATAGTTGTTTCTACCTTCACATTTGACTGGTCAGAATTTTGTACCGACAGAATTGACCAGTCAAATGTGAAGGTAGAAACAACTATACGCACAAACTGATGATGGCGGAGAAAGACACCGAAACGTATTTGTGACATTGTAAATAATAAACACTAAAATCGACTGAAACCCAGGAGAAATTTTATTAAATAAATTGAAGTACAGTCAGGAAAATATACACAACAATTAGATATTAGTGCAAAAAAATGATATAAACACATTAAAGCATTATCAAAAGAGATAGACTTTCGAGGCCATTCGTTGAAACAAGTGGGTTTTTCGGGTCTTTAGGTCGTCGTTCGGTAGAATTTCTTCTTGACGTTTCGCAAGCACGTGCGGCTTGCATCTTCAGAAGTGGTTTGCTTGAACGCTTACACTGTTCAAGCAAACCACTTCTGAAGATGCAAGCCGCACGTGCTTGCGAAACGTCAAGAAGAAATTCTACCGAACGACGGCCTAAAAACCCACTTGTTTCACATTAAAGCATGCTGGTTAGTCCGCCACCCTGGCATGTAAACAAGTTTTGAAATCGTCCAGATATTTGGACTTTACAATAGACGATCATTTCAGTGTAATATAAACAGAAGTCGGATTTGTGGCAACATTCGGATACACGTACACCCAAAAAACACAATGAAGGTTACTTTTGAAGGCAAATTATATTCAAAACACAATCAATTTTAAATAAAAAAAATACCCATGCCAGGTAAAGGCAAACTGAGCACGCAAGCACAGCAATGAGGCAGAACGAAGCTATTAAGTGCGCGACCCACCATCGTCCTCAGAACTGAGATATTTAGAATTTTTAACGCGCAGCGCTTTGGCAAATGCGTGAATCTTGCGGCTGGCCTTCACTGCACAACTTCTCTGGCTATATGTAAATCCAGCCATATATTCGTAGTCTATGTGAAAAAACACAGGTTTAGTAACAGACATTTATCCTCCCAAACTTACGCTTCGGAAAACAACTATATTTCGGATTTATTAGCTGGGATGTCATGGAGGAAACCAAGGCAAGTTTGAGCAAGATATTAAATGTTTCATTGCAAAAAAACCCTGTTTTTTTTACCTGATTGAAAGCCATTATCGCTTAATCTGTCTCGGCCTTTGTTGCGTTTCATTCGACTTAAACAGGCAAAACAAGTCCACGGCATTCTGGGAAGTCTTCTAAGCGGAGGTTCGGTGCATTCTTTGTGGAAATGAGATTCGCATTTTTCACACTCTACCGTCTCCCCTCCAGATCCACAGGTTTTGCACAATTCCAACTTTATCTCACTAGATTGAGAGAATTCACAGAAAAATGTTAACCAGAGTTGGAAAAGATCATCGCCAACTACTCACCTGTCGTCGTTTTCACTCATACTTTCAGAACCTACATCTGATGCGTGGTCTTCATCCTCTTCCTCGTCCTCCTGGCCGAATATCCTTCGGCGTTTTTCGACTGGTTCTGGACTAAGCAATTTTTTCTCGTCTTCCTTCTCTTTTTGGCACTCACTGCAAAACCAATCCCCTTGTGGAACAGCCTGTAGAAAAATGTTTCTTAATTCTCAGTTGAGTGGATTTCCTGCATTTAACTCACGGTCAACTTGGGCTTGAGACAATACAAGTGATGACCCATGTTACAAGAGTCGCATAATAGCATATTTTCTGAATCCCTCTGTCTCCTGCAGATCCGGCACCGCGCCAACAGTGCCGATTTTGACCAGAGGACACACGAATCCAACGTGCCGAAGTGCAGGAATATTTGGCTAAAACTGGTCGAGGCTAAAAGAGACTGCATCCAGTGATCCAAAACGTCTTGCGGCTCCTTCATCTTGTTGCTTGATCGACCGTTGTGACCTAAATAAATAAAAAAATCTATAGATAGTGCATATATATGTACAGGGTGTCCCGTAAGCACATGATCAAAAGGACACTGCGACATTCTTTGGCTCAAATAAAGACAATTTGACCTATTTTATTGAGGAAAAATGTCCGGCTCCTCTGCTATTGATGGTCAAAGGAAAACTATGAATGCTACAAGATTTTACAAAGAACCCAGAAAGGACTAGTGCATCAGCGCAAAATCAGTTCATCCCAGCTACCAAATAAAAAGTTCTGGTAGTTTTTGTACCAAGACACTTAATAATTCCTCACTTGCCCAAAGCGGACAAACTCGGTAGCTTCATAAAAACCTGAGTCTCACAAAAGAACAAATGGCAGCGAGTTTCATTAAAATCCATCGTACCATTCTTCCGATATTTAAATAAAAAAAAACTTTGACCATCAATAGCAGAGGGCCAGACATTTTCTCTTGCATACAAATATTCCTGCAGACACCCTGCATACAAATATTCGACGCAAAATAAATTACCTAAAGGTCGTTTTAAGAATTTTGCTTCAATTGCGTGTGCGACATGACTAAGAGCATTTGCCAGACAGTAAATTGCTTTTTTAGTCGCATCGGATTGTAGTAATGAACTACCATCAAAGTTCTTTGGTTCCATTGCGGGTATCAGATAATTTCCCGGGTCTCGGTATTGGTCCTTGTGCGAGCTCTCTGGTGTACTTGATCTGCTTCGCACTGTAACAGAACATAAAATCGTCAAACAGATTTAATTTAAGTATGTTTTATCACCACCTTCATCTAGTTCTTTGACTTTCAGGTCCTTTGCAGTGGTTGAGCAGTTTTTGATGAATTCTTCAAACTCATCGTAGTGTTTATTTTGCAGACAATTTCGCCACTTGCTTCGGTCTTTGCATTTTACTGTTCCCAAGAATCCAACCTTGATTTTCTCTTCCATTTCCAAGATGTTTTCGATCAGGACATTTTCCTGCACCTCATCCGAGCTCATTTCCGTTGGGTAGCCCATGTTGGCATCTACACACCTAAAAGACTCCTCTGTCAGTCAATTCGCGTAAAAACGGCCAATTTATGACATACCGGTCTTTTTTCTTGTGGGATCCATTAACTCGGACAGGTTTATCGTCGCCTGGTGTTTCTTGCTTAAGTTCCACGTTGGGGTTAAGAGAACTTACTGGGGTTCTATGGATTACGCTGACTAAGTCATTGTAATCTGATTTTAGAGTTTCTTTCAGCTCTCCTTCTCGAAAACCTCGTTTATTAAGCGCGTTAATCAGATCTTGAAGCTGCTCATGCTTGTGGAAAAATGACCAAGTGTGTTTGGTCGAAGTTTTTGTATGAACTGGGCAGTTTGAGGGTTTTGCGGTGCAAAGAAGCAAGTCTGCGTGTGAATCCCCGTCTGTTCCAGACAAGGAGCTATTTATTCCTGCAATGAAACGCACATGTTGACTAAAACCAGTTAAAAACATCCCGAACTTACCATTGACTTTCTTCGGTGATTTAGGTGTTTCGTTTTCCGGCAGATTATCGTTGGTGACGGAGGTTGAAAATATATTCTCAATATGCGCCATTAGTTCCGGACGTTGGGCATTTACCAACTCTGGATATTGTGCAGTGGGTTTATCCATACACGTGCCAGTCAGCTCATCTTCCCAATTAACAAAGAATCCGGGAACGGCTTCAATTTTCAGGTATTTTCTATACGCTCGATCCCTTCCCAACATCACTTGCCAGGAAGTGAGGGATTTGATGAGTGTCTCCCCTCTCTTCTGATCATTTATGTTCTTCTTGTCGACATCTTCTTTCAGTTCCTGCAAACTGGTCTTTAGTCCCTCGGGATTTCCGGCCATTTTCTTCTTCAGTTTGGCTCGCTGCGTGGTCATCTCAAATTGTCGCTTTCGTTCCTCGGATCGAATGCTTTTCAGCCCCACTTTGATGGTGCGCTCCTTGTCCAGTTGTTCTTCAATAATATCTCGGACATCCGCATAGGTCAATAGCTGGTTCATCAGGCAAGTAATGATTTTAATTTTATCCCCAATAGAAAGTTGTACAACGTTATACACTGATAGAGCTTTCAGAATGTGGGCATCATTAAGTCTCAGTTGAAAGCCCGGGTCATCTTCACCTGTGTAACCACCTCTTTGGGCAAATCGCCACTTGAACCCATTGTCATTGATTCTCGCACCCGAAGAGAGCAAGTGAATGCGCAGCACTTCCGAGACCGTTAGAGAATAGAGCGGAAGCCGATTGGTTGGAAAGCCCTGGTATTTATTAGCCCATTTAGACGCCAAAGTTGCATGGCAGGAGCTCTCATACAGACTAGCACCAATGGAATGATTATCGGCTTTCATTCCTGAAAAAATATTAACGGGTTATCAAAAGAGAGGTAGAGGTCTTTGCTTGAAACTGGTAAGTTTGTCGGAAATTTCCTACCTTTGAGTGCCTCGGTTCTGGTATTATAACTATTGGATTCTTCCTCCTGGAAATTGAATATTGCAGCCAAGAACATCTGAATTAAATCTGCTAGAGGACCGGCTACTTCCATCTTGAGTAAGGCCCTTTCCATAGTTTCCATAGTTAAGCCATCAGGAAAGAAATCCTTGGGTGTTAGCACTTTTTTAAAGAAATGCACGAACTCCAAAATTGCCAGCACATCGCCAAAGTAACTATTTGGTAAATTGGATTCCACTGGAGTGGGAATTGGCAATTTCTACAAAAAAAAATGGTTTAGATGAAATTCTCACAGCGAAACTAACTGGGCACTTACAACGTGATCTTCCAGTTCCAAGTCTTCTTTGGGTTTGGACCACTCCCGGAACTGAAGAGCCAACTTATTATTGTTCTCCTTGTTTTGTTGCTTTTGCTGCGCTTTTTCCTCAAGCTTTTGGCGCTTTAGCAGTTTATATTTCTCCTTCCTTTGCTCCATCAGTTCCAAAAGATGCGCCGACTTCTCGCCCTGCTCTACGGTCTTCCCGGTCTGTCCATTCTTTTGCAGGTATTTGGTCATTGTTTCCTGTCGGTGCTTCTTTGAGGCTTCTTTATCCTTCCATTTGACGGCATTGAATGTGGGCAACGGTCCATCGAACATGGTCTCCCACATAACATTCTTGATGTTGTACTTCTCCAAAAGTGCTGGTTTAACAACCAACACACCTCGGGAGTCATGTTCGACGTTTTGTTTCAGAAATAGTTTGACTTTTTCTTGGTTTAAATGTGCGCGTCGTAGTTGTGTGCTATCCACGATCATTATCTCACTAATGTCGTTATCATCTGCGTCCAAGTGCTCAATTTCGTATTTGTACAGATTGGCCGAAGGAACAAAATGCCGCCCCTTAGAGGGCTTATTGCTGGAGAACAGTTTTATTTTTTTTTTATATTTATTTCACTCATTTCACTTACCCTTTAGTTATGAGTTCCTCTTTGCATTTCTCCCCTTCGGGCGCAATTACAGATATAATGTGACAATCTTTCCACTGGTTGTTTGTAAAGCAGGCCTGAATGTTTTCGCCCACAAAGTACCGGTCCTGGATGTAAGCGAAAATATCGTCGGACATTGCTCCAAAGGCGTTTCTTTGGGTGAGCGTGGCCAGGAACAAAATTGGGACCTTCAGCTGGTTGGGGAACCCCTTGAGGCACTCGATTGCATGTTTCTCACTTTCTTCCGCCTCAACGTAGGTGAGACCCGATTTGCCCGTCATCGAACAGGTCCAAACCATCGAGTTGCATAAAAACATCCTTTCGGAGAAATCACTGCAAAAAATATGTATCAAGAGGGTCAGATTGGATACATTTATGCCCACTGGAGCATTTAGAATAGTTGCAGAAAATGCACCTGCTTTCAAAGAGGGAAATTCGAAAGGAGGTCCTTTTGAAACTAACGAACTAAAAACCTGTATTATCACCCCAGTGCCAAATAACTGATCCAAAAGAGCCAAGAAAGTAGCAAATGCATTTGCCTATTGATTTTCTGCTTAAGGGCCTCCAGAGTCATAAAGAGCGGGATTAGCAGAGATTCGCACACCCTATTGAAGATGTATGAGAAGTGGAGAAGTTGGAAAAGAGGTTGAGGAGACACCGCTCCAAGATAAACAACAAATGTTAATGGGATTTGCTCTTAGTCCCTTCGTTTCTTTAGTTCAGAAAGAAACGTTCCTTCTAGAAACTAAAAGCAGTCAGTCAAGAAGAATGCGGTTCTTGAAAGCAGCTTTAAATACTTGGCTCAAATTTAGAGAACCGCTTGAGCTCTAACTCTCTAGACGTCACTGTTCAATAAAGCCTTCAAGTTCTATGGGATGTAGTCTGTGCTTTCGGTATGAGTGTGGAATTCGTTAAATGCTGTCCACTTTGCTTCTTGCCTTATTCGCTCTTTATACTTCAAGTACGCCTTATCAGGGCAGTTGGGGGATAAAAGATAGTCGTGATTGCGTTCAGGAAGAAAATCACAGGCTTTACAGAAGCAACCCTCTCTTGCCAGTGAATTGAAAGTTACTGAAATACCAAATAGGATATGAAAAAGAAGAAATTCTCTATAGAAACTAATAATTGAAGTTAATAACACTCTGCCCAATGAAGAGTTATGTAACATTTGAAAATAGCAGTGTCTTATCCAGATAGAAACTTGCTGATGCATCTGTTGGCAATGGCTTCAAGCTAAAACCCCGATATCAGCCAGCATGCACATGTGACAAAGTGTTTAATGAACGTCTGCCGAAACTCTGAAGGAAACGGCATCAATCGTATGCATTTGCTTGATAAAAATAAGGCAGAATTCGCTGAAAACATAACCTGCAAGCACCCCAAATCATGTTTTCTTGCCAGTCGAATGAAAGCAAAGTGAGGGCAAGAGGCCTGGTTGCAAAAGTATGGCGTGGCTGGACGCAGGTACAATAAACCGTTATGGATTTCTCTGCTGAGAGCAAAGCCCGATGGTACTACGAGTGGATTATTGAGAAAATCGCCAAATACTCACTGGTAGCACTTGAAAATTTCATTGGTGATTTTGCAATAGAAGACCTCGTCTTCGTCCCGCAAAATATCTGATTCAATGTGCTTTTCAAACACCTCATTTCTGAGCAGGGGCATTCCGAATGCCGAATGAAAGCGTATTTGGAGGGAACTAGACCAAAGGCCGCTTTTCCCAGTGTTATTGTAACAGACCAATGACGCGATGAATTGCCGGATCAAATGCACTAAACGAAAGTAACAAATCGGCTACAAACACTATTAAACAGTCAATTTTAATTCGACACAACTTGAGTTAAAACCCGACAAAAATTGAACGTTTTCATCGGCTTGCTAGAAGGACGGAGGATAGGAAATGTCAAATATATTTCTTAAGCTGCGTCTAGATGGATGGATTTTGACCGCATAGTGGTCGCTATAGGGATGCGATGTTGCAACGCCCGCCCACTGCACGGTTTGGATCCGTTGTGAAACCCTCTAGCTGCTGAAACTAACGCAGTTTTTGTTCCAACCACTTTTTACATTTAATTAGAACGGGAAAAGTAGCGACTTCAATGACAAATTGGCAATCCAGCGCCCCAGAGTGAACGGGGCTTAAAGGCATTTAAAAATCATGGGAGGCACGCAATCGCTCTACGCTCAAACGCCAGATGATCGGAAAAAAGGCGCGCACTCGTCGGCCATTTAAATCCAGAAGCATCCAAACAATAGAAAGTTTGTATGGGCGACCATACACTACCAGACTTAATTGAAATTATTTTCAGAATGTTGGGAAAGTCGACGTCATTTTACTAATGGCCGGTTTATGAGTATGAGTAACTTCGGAACATCAGTTTTTTCTTCTGCCGCGCCGAAAACGCGCTCGCCTAATAGAAAATATTTTTCTTTGCAAGTTTTCTTTTTTTATTTTTTTTTCAGATTTTCTATAAGGCCGCAATATTATTAACAGCGCCAAATTTCAAATAGTTCTTTGCACACAAGCCTCGGAAAGCGCATAGTTTCTGATCAACTGCGGGATAAAGTTTTAATTAAAAGATAAACATTTATCAACCTTCCGAAGGAAGGTTCTTATGAACATTTTTCAAATCAAAACCAACATAGTTTTTCACTATATACGACTCTTTTTATATACAAAAACATTGGCAGTTCTTCTTGGGAATCACGCAAACTAGCACACTTTGAGAAAAGTTCCCATTTTAAGCAAGTCATGCAGCAACTGTGGGTCAAACAGCACATTAATTGCGTGTTAAAACATGTCATGCGACATAAAATGAGACTTAACAAACTGGGCAACTTGCAAAAAACAACCTAAAAAGGGCGGGTCCTTAACGAATGCGACAAAATTGTTTTATTCGACTTAATAGTTTGAGAGGTACAGGGTGTCAAGCTTTACTTAAAAAAAAAGTGTTTGGGGATTTTTTAGGTCGAGGAATTCAAATTTTCGATTAGTTAGCTGGTAGTTTCTACAGGGCGCAACAGCAGATTTTTTTGGGTTCTAGAATATCGCTTTTTTGTCGGCAATATTTCGTTTTAAGCTATTTCCCAAATAAAAAATATGTACTTGGTTCAAGTCGATATATCTCTCTATGTTTTCGAGATATTTCACATTGAAAATTTTAATGATTTTTGAGTTGTATGGTCCAATTTGAGTTACCGAGTTCAAAAAATCAATAGAGGTTTCAATGTGAAATATCTCGAAGTCGGTGAGCGATATCGACTTGAACCAAGTACACATTTTTGTTTAGGAAACACGAAATATTTCCAAAAAAAAAGCCATATGCTAAACCTTCTAGGAACTACAACTAAGTCATAGAGAAGGTAATAGTCAAATGAGTTAAAAATCTATTAAAAAAAAACAAAAAATTTCATTCACACTTAGACACACCCTGTACCTCGAAAACTAGACACTAACTTGCATAATGTTTTTTTACATAAAGATACATATTTAAACCGCCTATTTTTTATAGCTAAACATTATGAATTTTGTCGCACTAGTTGAGGACCATCAAGTATAAACTGCATGCCACCGAAACTTAATAATAGGAAAAAGACGTGAAAATCACTAGCACTTCTTGCGTATCACATGCTTTTCCATATTAACAATAATCCTTTCAATATCCTGATCGAGTTCTTGAATTTGTATCTTTAAGTACATGTTCTTAATGAGTTCCTCCCTCATCTGGGCGGCGATTTTCGCCTTATAGCTCGGATCAGCCATCTCTTCCACCGCTTGCAGATACTGCTGCTTAAACCCTTGCATCAACTGCTGGAGCTTATCCTGCATGGAACAGACAAACGGTTCGTTCGTATATGCAGCACTTCGTTTCCTTTTCAGTCCTGTCGGACGTTTCTTTGGTATTTCTGTTGTTGCCGCAAGCGGTTTATCCAAAATCAACTTACTCGGCCTAATAATGCTTTTGTTTGGTTCCAAAACACCGTTTTTCTTCACTAGTTTCACTATGGTCCCATTGAGTCTCACTCTGGGATGTTTGGGGGCGCCGTTACAAGACTCGTGGTTTGTCAAAGGGCTTTCCGATCGTTTGCTCGGTTTGGAGGGTAGCAGTTTCTTTTTAAGCGGCGGTGTTATTCTTAAGGCATTTTCGCTATCGGTGGTCTCGAACGAGTCGCAAGACTTCTCAGAGCTGTCGCAAATGGGCGTTGCCCCATTTTTCTTCGCCAAAAAGTAGGCTTCCAGCTTGGTTCGATCGATCTGATGCAGATAGTACGACACCGGCTTATCTGTCCAGGAAACCGAGCTGGTGCTAGGGGTAATTTCACTAATGTTCATTATGGTTCCTATATCACTGAGGTTCCGGTCGGTGATTCGGAAATTCAGCGGGCAGAAGCTTTTGGAGGAGATGATCTTCGTGCCGTGCTTCAGCTCGGCAAAGCGTTGCTTGAGCTGGTGGTCCACTGAAGGGCCGAAGGCAAAGTTATTGACAAATATCACTGTGGCTTCGGCGAACGCCTCCCGGTGAGCATCGTCGAAAAAATCCCCTTTGCGTAGCTCAAACTGGCCGCACTTTTTCCCATACCACTGCATCCAAAATTTGAACTTCTTCGTCATCGCTTCGGCGTATCTAGCAGGAACTTCCGCTCGCTCTACACCTATGCAGGTACTGCAGAAACAACTGGCGGCTATTTGCAGCACCACTTGCCCCACACCTGATCCCAAATCAATGAACACATCATCTTTGGTCAACTTGACCTGGTCAATCATCTGAGCGATCAGATCAAAGGATGTTTCGCCGTAGACATCCGGCGAAAACGCCTGATATTTGTTCAGTTCTTCCGCATTGGTGACCGCCGCACTGTACGTCTGCTGAATGATGTGATACAGCAGCGCTTTGCCGGCCTTTTGGTTCAGTCGATCGCAGAACTTCTGCGTGCCCTTTTCCAGCGCCAGGATATTACCGATAGCCTTGTTGTAGCGCTGGGTCAGCGCCTTCATCGACTCGTAGCTGTTCACATCCACGTCCTGCAGAATATTCTTTTTCAGCGGCACTTCCAGGTCGGGAATGTCGTTGCAGCCCCACACGATGGTTTCGATTATTTCGCGGGCTTCGTCGTACCCCTTTTTCTTGTTTAAGGGCCATTGATACATAGCGGGCGCGCCGCCTACCGGCGAGTTTAGTCTCAGTTCCATCGCGTCCATGCACACCTTTAGCGGCTGGTCAAATGCATGACAAGTTTGGAAGTCCTGCCCCCAATCTACCCATCAAGTGGCTGAAGTGAGAACGAATGGAAATAGTCAAATACAACGAGATTCTCGTGCTAAATCCCATGCTTGGGGGCCAAGCTGTGGAAGGAAATCCAGTGTTAACCTCAAACAGCATGTAAATACTGGGCGATTTTACTGTACCTGAAGCACCCGAACACTCAGTCCATTCAAACTAACGATATTCGTACACTACAATACACCTTTGTTACGTTAAAACTGTTGCCTTCAGCTGTAGTCAATCGACACCAGTACTTTATTAACGACTTTGGGTGACTGGAAAGGTGGTTGAACCTAACCTAGAAGGCGGAAAAGCGCGGGACTCTAAAAAGGCTCAGATGGTGGGAACAACGGCTCTGCAGGAGCGAGCCGATTAATCGGCATGGTTTGTGCGATTACCATCGCCAGCTAAACAGCTCAAGTTTTGATCGTTTCAATCGTTTCAATTCCATTGTTTCCGAGAGGAAAACTATTTCTAATGGAACGAATTGGATCGATGATAAAAAAGTGCCTGCTAGTACAGAGCAGGACTGGATTCAAGTGATTTCATTAGAGCAGCTTGTCGTCTTCATTCATTAATCTGGCTGAAGCGCTGATTCAAAGGAAACTGGACCGGAGACTCCACCAGTCTCGGGTAATTATCAAGAACATCAGGCCCTCACGTGCGCCATCAGCTATAAGCTCATTTTATAGCAAATGCCTGTAGCCACAACTTTTCTTAGTGGTGTTTTTGGCGCAAATGGGGTTTTCGACCACTTTTCACCCATTGAAATGGTGCTCTTGTACTTTACGTCTGTCACAGCTTCAGTTTCTTTTTGATTTTTCCTTAAAGTAGATGATACACACAAAAATAAGGCAGGTTCAGTGCAAAAAGGCGGACAATCAAAATCAAGATTTCACTTAATCTTGACGCTAAAACATCGCAAAATTAAACCTGACGTTAAGTTAACAGTCTCCACTTTCATCAATCAAAGTTTTTTTTTTCATTTTGTAGGCCTATTCGATAAAAAAGCGCACTTATGGATGTAAATCCCGAGCGAAGTGTAAGCGATTCCAGCCATTTGGAGCTGAAACCATCGCGAGTTGTTGAAAAATCCATCCAAAATGGTATTTGATGACATTAACTTCACCCAGCGGGAAAAACTCTTCATTTGTAGTGGTGGGACTTCCTCATGGTTGGAGCGAAAAGAGCGTAATTTCCATAAAACAGTCCGAAGTCTTCAAGTCCACTACATCAACGAAAGCTTCTTTGGCCGCAAAATCCTCAACTAAAACCATTGGCAGACCAGGGGAGAAATTCAAAAAATATCCCGGTGTTGGCGACTTATTTCTGCAGCAGCTCAGCCAAAAAGTCTCTAACCAAGTTGCTGCGGTCGAGAATTTCTGCGATAGCAAACATCTGCTCGAGCGCAACACCGAATCCTTTAGGTGTTTGGCCCAGATCTTGCTTTCTAGCAGTTCCCTGGCCAAAAACCGACTGTTCTTGTTCCCGCCCTTGGAAGATCCAGGAATTGCATTGGCGTTCAATTTTCAAGGTTTCAACACACGCAGTTCCATGAGCAACTAAAAATCTTTTCGCCCACTAGAGCCGCCACCGATAAACGACGATATTGGCGCCGAAAAGTACAAAAAACTCTGCAGAGAACTGGATATTGTGCCCATCTCCCGAATCACCAACTCCCTGGAGACTGAAACCTTGGATTTGAAGGTAACCTGCCCTCAAAATCAATACAATTCCAAACATGCTTGGAATGCAGTACTACGGCCTATCGCTGAAGCAAATCAGAGCCTTGACTGAGGCCATGAAAGCCAACTCTCGAGTCCAAACCCTCATTCTCCAAGACAACTGGCTCTCAGTGGAAATGGCTCAAATGCTCAGCGACATGTTGGAGGAAAACATTTCCCTGCTCACTCTCTCCTTATATGAATGCAGACTGGGCGAAGCAGGTATAGTTTAGATCTAAGACCAGTCCCATTTAGACTTATGCACGAAAGTTTAGGCGCTCAGAAGCTCGGGGAGGCTCTATCCAGCCTCCAAACGCTGAAAAGCTTGGACTTGAGCTACAATGAACTAGGGGACGCTGGATTGCTAGCCTTAAAGACCGGCTTGTGTGAAAATGCCTCACTGAAAACTCTAAATCTCAGTCACAACAACATTACGGAAGATTCAGCTGAAACCTTGGAGAACATCCTGGTGGAGAATAAAAGTATTGAGGATCTAGACCTGTCTTGGAACGGCTTCTTCACAGCGCAAGGTAAACTTTCCACTCGAAACCATCACTTCCTCCACATATTCTGTAGGCAACCGCAAGCTCTTCAAAGGCCTAACAGAAAGTGATAGAATTAAGACTCTAAACTTATCATGGAATGGGCTGGGGCTGGTGCCAGCAGTTAGACCGATGGTTCGTTATTTGAAAAAAACCCAGGCTTTGGAGGAAATTGACCTGAGCAACAACCGGTAAATCCTTCCAGCTAGCGAATAGCTGCGGCCAATGAAAGCAGTTTGTTGCTGCAGTTTAGAGGGCCAGTCCCTAAGAATAACCAGAACGGCTCTGAATAAAAACCACTCACTTCGCATGGTGAAAATTGGCAGCAACATCTACGGCCCAGAAGAAGCCCATTTTCTGCTAACGATGTTGGCTGGCAAGGCCAAAGATCCTTTGGAGTATCTGGATATGGACAATATGTATGTGAATAAGCAATCCAAGCCGGTAGGGAGCACGTTTTGGTATATAAACCAGTCCGAAGACCATAAAAGGCGGGTTTTAATGTAGGTTTTAACAAAAATCGACAATATGCACAAAAAAGTGAAAATAGGGGGCATTTTGAGCAACTATGAAATCCACGGGCCCAACCCCCGAAAGCTAATTTACGAACGGTGCCGATACATTCTGATGAAGCCCAAAAAAGCCAAAGCCCGAAAAGACTTTGGGTAAATCCGTTTGAAGCTCAAATAAACCCGATTAGGTGAGTCGATCATTTCAGGCACTTCATTCTGAGCCTGCCGGCCAACCCAATCCAACCGGAAGACCTGCAGAAGGAGCTAAAGAAGCAGAAAATGAAAAAGCTGGACAAGGACTTGGTTCAAGCACTGGCTAACTTGTTCACGAACAAGAAGAAGCAGGTGGACTGCCAGGCGCTGGTTCAGGATTACATGGTGTTTTACCCTGACGCCCAACTGCCACCCCCTAAGCCCAAAAAAGGGAAAAAGGGCAAAAAGGGGAAGAAAAGTAAGTGGTTTCGAAGCAATTGAATGAACTGGCTTGACGCAAATGTAGGCAAAGAAGAAAAGGAAATCATGGTACATGACCTGGAAAAAGCACCTGAGGCTGAGCCTCAGGAAGGACGTGTGGACCCCCAACTGTCCAAAAAGTCTCTGGATGTAGTGGACGCCCCAATCAATGAAGAACCTGTTCAGGAAGCGGAGGCTCCAATAACCGCAGAAACCAATCCGCAAGAAATCCCGATTGTTCAGTAATCATACATTTATTTTATTATACAGGCATCCAAGCAATAATACGCAGTAGCTTAACTCATCAGTCTTACATTTACATACAATTTTCAAGCCTTATATCGAACATACTTCAGCATAATTGAATAGTTAAACATTTTTAAACAGAACATTGAAGCCAGCTCTTTCCTAAATATAGAGTCCGTCTACTAGACGTACACATTACGAAAATATATCTTGCACAGAGTTACAGTGTTACGTTTACATGCAATGAGCGGTAGAACATATATGAAGCGAAACCTCACTGATCTCATTGCTGAGGGCAAGTGAGGCAGCGGCGAGAGCCTTAGAACAGCAGCGCTAACTGAATCCTCACTAAACTAATGCATATAAATTCGATTAAAGGTGTAATACAAAACGTTTTGAGTGATATGGCTCCATAAAATGGCAATTTTAGCAAAAATATGTTAAGAATATACGGAGTATAAATGTTAAAATTCGTTTTTGTCTGCCTAAGCATAAAAATACGTTTATCAAATGCTAACTACTGGTTGGTCTGAGCTCGATTGTGAATGTAGATATGTCAGCTTTATAAAAAAAAAACCTTCTAGACAAACGGTGTTTTATGCTAGTAATAGTAGTTGGTAGTAGACTTAATTTGCTTATTTGATGAAAAAAAGTGGTATGCTGTAATAGTGCCAAGTACCTTTTTCTGAAATACTCTACTTTATTTGGATTTGTTGGTTCCGGGTCGAGAAACACTGATTCCGAACAAACAGATAAGTTTTCTCTATAATACTCGGTGTCACCTAACATGGCTTTTAGTAGTCGATTCCTCTTAAGGGTTTTTTGGGTCGACTGATTGATATGCAAAAAAAACATCTTCTATTTGCCACCACCATGAGAGATGCACCGATTATTTTACAAATACAATCATAAAAATAAAAAATCGCCAGTAAATAAACATTTCGGACTGTAACGTATTTAATAATACAAACTTATTTGTCATGAACAAACTACAGTAAATACATCTTAAATTAATAATTATAAAAATAAATTCAGACATAATATGGTTAATCCACCAATTTGGTCATTAGTTCACAGAAATCTCGTTTTGTTTGCGACGCTAAAAATTATAACACAGCAAGGATGGTCAGTTTTGTTAAACTTGAGATCTTCATAAATGTGGCCAGTTGTATAAAACAGCTATAAAAAGTTTTTTTCCTTAATGTCCAGCAATGAGTGGTTTGAAATAATGAAACAGTAAACTAGTTGACCTTTATAGGAGTGATACATACACAAAGATAGATGGGAATATTACCTGGGACGTATACAATCGCCTAGGCGCAGTTTTGATTCTGAATAGGTACCTTAATTTACATGAATTTAAAATCTTTGTGTAACCTTAAATATTATCATTGTCAACAGATAATAGTTAATATACTTTCCTACTACTAACCTACTTCTTTTCAGCCTCTTCAGCGGCCGGCTCTCCAGTTCCGTTAGTGATCGCCTCCTTATCCTCCTTTTCCTTCTTGTCCTCATCCTTTTCCTTCTTCTCCTCCTTCTTGTCCTCTTTTTTCTCATCGCTTTCCTTCTTGTCCTCAGACGATTGCTTCTTCTTGTCTTTGCCTTTAGCTGGAGTCGCTGGTTTCGGTCTTGGCTCCAAGCTGGGGTCGAGGATCATTTTCCCCACGTTCTTGCGATCGTGCATCTTCTGCATCGCTTCCACCACCTGAACAACACGAAAAAACATTGCCACTTTTTAATCTCAAGTAGATTTAGATGTTTGTCTTACATCCTCCAGTGCCCATGTGGAGTCCAACAGGGGTTTAATTTTGCCGCCTTGGAATAGCTCAAACACTTTGTTCACCGTTTGTTTCACATGAGCGGCGCCGTTCTGCTGGTACATCAAGTGGCGCAGGTTGAAACCGGCCAAGCTTTTGTTTTCGTCGAAGAGTTTCAGAGGGGAAACTTTATCTACTTGCCACCACTGAAAAAAAAACAGCAATTTTAGCATGGTTTTCGATTAAAACGATCTCGGGGGCTTACACAACGAGCGGCGCTGAAGAAGCCCTTGGTTTCGCCGGTAACAACGTTCGATGTTCCATAGAGAACGTATCTTCCCATGGGCTTAAGTAGATTGTAGCCTTTATTGCATTCTTCGCCGCATAGACAGTCCAGAACAATGTCGACACCATCAGGGGAAATCTAAGGAAAATTGCATGATTCGATTTTCCCCATGGATGATTGCTGTGCGTGCGGATTTACCTTCCTGACTTCGCTGACATAGTCCGATCCTCGTTCGAGCAAATGGTCAATTGGGGACGTAGCTTCTTTTAAAACGTCGTGTTTTCCTTTGGAGCACAGTCCGAAAATGGTCACGTCTGGTACGGTTTTAGCTAGTTGGACCACTGCTTGACCCTGCAACAAACAAGAAAAAGTCAAGTTCTGGAAGCGTTCAATTGCGAAAAAAAACTTTTTCGGTTCATAGAATCAGCTTTTAAGCAATAATAAGCAAGGAAAAACCTTAGCTTCTTTTGCCAAAATCTCAAAAAAACCCTGATGAAGTTACAAATTCGAAACTTTAAATACATATAGAACCGAGTTTCCTCTATGGAATCCTGGAACACCCAACTTTTTATGCTGTCGGGTTTTTACACATTTAAATTGAAAAATACGCCCCAAAAAAGAGGAGTAATCCGGGGTAAACGAGTTCATTTTAGCCAGATTTGAAAAATTCTCAAAAAATACCTGAAGAAGTTGCAAGTTTCAAACTTTCAGTGTGGATAGAATCGACTTTACTTTATAAAATGTAACAACGGCAAAATTTCTTTCATGTCTGGTTTTTGCGCCACGAGTTAAGAAAATAAAGGCTGCATAAAACTGCAGTTTCTGAATTCGTCAGGTTTGAAAAACTCTCAGAAATTCTCTAAAAAATGCGACAAGGATTGATGTTTGATTACTTTTAGTATTTACAGTCCGAGTTAAGGAAGGGAAATGTGGCTGAAACGGCCGGTGCAACCTTAGCTTGTTTTGCAAAAATGTCAAAAAAAAACCCGGATGAAGTTACAAATTCGAAACTTTCAACACGTATAGAACCGCGTTTCCTCTATAGAATCCTAGAATTAGAATACCCAACTTATCTTGTTGGGTTTTTACACATTTAAATTGAAAAAAACGCCCCAAAAAAGTGAAACGATCCGGTGTAAACGAGTTCATTTTAGCCAGATTTGAAAAATTCTCAAAAAATACCTGACGAAGTTGCAAGTTTCAAACTTTCAGCGTGGATAGAATCGACTTTTCTTTATGAAATGTAACAACGGAAAAAATTCTTTCATGTCTGCTTTTTGCACTACGAGTTAAGAAAAAAAGGCTGAAAAAAACCGCAGTTGATAAATTTGTCTGGTTTGAAAAACTCTCAAAAATTCCCTGATGAACTTGCTGGTTCGAAACTTTTGGACCTTATAAACCCAAAGTTTTCTTAAAAAATGCAAAGGCCCAACTCTCTACCAGCTTTGGATTTTACAGTTTTTAAACTAGGAAAAGAACGCCTAATTGAGACGCCCGTTTTAAAAATCAATATGAGTCCAATTTGAAAAAATTCTCAAAAAATCTGTGAGAAAAGTGCACGCTCAAAACCTCACGGTTTAAAGAGTCAACATTTCTCTAAAAAATGCGACAAGGATTGATGTTTGATTACTTTTAGTATTTACAGTCCGAGTTAAGGAAGGGAAATGTGGCTGAAACGGCCGTTGCAACCTTAAGCTTGTTTTGAAAAAATCTCAAAAAAACCCTGATGAAGTTACAAATTCGAAACTTCAACACGTATAGAACCGCGTTTCCTCTATAGAATCCTAGAATTAGAACACCCAACTTATTTGTTGGGTTTTTACACATTTAAATTGAAAAAAAACGCCCCAAAAAAGTGAAACGATCCGGTGTAAACGAGTTCATTTTAGCCAGATTGAAAAGTTCTCCAAAAATATCTGACGAAGTTGCAAGTTTCAAAGTTTCAGCGTGGATAGAATCGACTTTTCTTTATAAATGTATAAACGGAAAAAAATTCTTTCATGTCTGCTTTTTGCACTACGAGTTAAGAAAAAAAGGCTGAAAAAAACCGCAGTTTATAAATTTGTCTGGTTTGAAAAACTCTCAAAAATTCCCTGATGAACTTGCTGGTTCGAAACTTTTGGACCTTATAAACCCAAAGTTTTCTTAAAAAATGCAAAGGCCCAACTCTCTACCAGCTTTGGATTTTACAGTTTTTAAACTAGGAAAAGAACGCCTAATTGAGACGCCCGTTTTAAAAATCAATATGAGCCCAATTTGAAAAATTCTCAAAAAATCTGTGAGAAAAGTGCACGCTCAAAACCTTCACGGTTTAAAGAGTCAACATTTCTCTAAAAAATGCGACAAAGATTGATGTTTGATTACTTTTAGTATTTACAGTCCGAGTTAAGGAAGGGAAATGTGGCTGAAACGGCCGGTGCAACCTTAGCTTGTTTTGCAAAAATCTCAAAAAAACCCTGATGAAGTTACAAATTCGAAACTTTCAACACGTATAGAACCGCGTTTCCTCTATAGAATCCTAGAATTAGAATACCCAACTTATCTTGTTGGGTTTTTACACATTTAAATTGAAAAAAAACGCCCCAAAAAAGTGAAACGATCCGGTGTAAACGAGTTCATTTTAGCCAGATTTGAAAAATTCTCAAAAAATACCTGACGAAGTTGCAAGTTTCAAACTTTCAGCGTGGATAGAATCGACTTTTCTTTATGAAATGTAACAACGGAAAAAATTCTTTCATGTCTGCTTTTTGCACTACGAGTTAAGAAAAAAAGGCTGAAAAAAACCGCAGTTGATAAATTTGTCTGGTTTGAAAAACTCTCAAAAATTCCCTGATGAACTTGCTGGTTCGAAACTTTTGGACCTTATAAACCCAAAGTTTTCTTAAAAAATGCAAAGGCCCAACTCTCTACCTGCTTTGGATTTTACAGTTTTTAAACTAGGAAAAGAACGCCTAATTGAGACGCCCGTTTTAAAATCAATATGAGCCCAATTTGAAAAATTCTCAAAAAATCTGTGAGAAAAGTGCACGCTCAAAACCTTCACGGTTTAAAGAGTCAACATTTCTCTAAAAAATGCGACACGGATTGATGTTTGATTACTTTTAGTATTTACAGTCCGAGTTAAGGAAGGGAAATGTGGCTGAAACGGCCGGTGCAACCTTAACTTGTTTTGCAAAAATCTCAAAAAAACCCTGATGAAGTTACAAATTCGAAACTTTCAACACGTATAGAACCGCGTTTCCTCTATAGAATCCTAGAATTAGAATACCCAACTTATTATCTTGTTGGGTTTTTACACATTTAAATTGAAAAAAACGCCCCAAAAAAGTGAAACGATCCGGGTGTAAACGAGTTCATTTTAGCCAGATTTGAAAAGTTCTCAAAAAATATCTGACGAAGTTGCAAGTTTCAAAGTTTCAGCGTGGATAGAATCGACTTTTCTTTATAAAATGTAACAACGGAAAAAATTCTTTCATGTCTGCTTTTTGCACTACGAGTTAAGAAAAAAAGGCTGAAAAAAACCGCAGTTGATAAATTTGTCTGGTTTGAAAAACTCTCAAAAATTCCCTGATGAACTTGCTGGTTCGAAACTTTTGGACCTTATAAACCCAAAGTTTTCTTAAAAAATGCAAAGGCCCAACTCTCTACCAGCTTTGGATTTTACAGTTTTTAAACTAGGAAAAGAACGCCTAATTGAGACGCCCGTTTTAAAAATCAATATGAGCCCAATTTGAAAAATTCTCAAAAAATCTGTGAGAAAAGTGCACGCTCAAAACCTTCACGGTTTAAAGAGTCAACATTTCTCTAAAAAATGCGACACGGATTGATGTTTGATTACTTTTAGTATTTACAGTCCGAGTTAAGGAAGGGAAATGTGGCTGAAACGGCCGGTGCAACCTTAACTTGTTTTGCAAAAATCTCAAAAAAACCCTGATAAAGTTACAAATTCGAAACTTTCATCACGTATAGAACCGCGTTTCCTCTATAGAATCCTAGAATTAGAATACCCAACTTATCTTGTTGGGTTTTTACACATTTAAATTGAAAAAAAACGCCCCAAAAAAGTGAAACGATCCGGTGTAAACGAGTTCATTTTAGCCAGATTTGAAAAGTTCTCAAAAAATATCTGACGAAGTTGCAAGTTTCAAAGTTTCAGCGTGGATAGAATCGACTTTTCTTTATAAAATGTATAAACGGAAAAAATTCTTTCATGTCTGCTTTTTGCACTACGAGTTAAGAAAAAAAGGCTGAAAAAAACCGCAGTTTATAAATTTGTCTGGTTTGAAAAACTCTCAAAAATTCCCTGATGAACTTGCTGGTTCGAAACTTTTGGACCTTATAAACCCAAAGTTTTCTTAAAAAATGCAAAGGCCCAACTCTCTACCTGCTTTGGATTTTACAGTTTTTAAACTAGGAAAAGAACGCCTAATTGAGACGCCCGGTTTAAAAATCAATATGAGCCCAATTTGAAAAATTCTCAAAAAATCTGTGAGAAAAGTGCACGCTCAAAACCTTCACGGTTTAAAGAGTCAACATTTCTCTAAAAAATGCGACACGGATTGATGTTTGATTACTTTTAGTATTTACAGTCCGAGTTAAGGAAGGGAAATGTGGCTGAAACGGCCGGTGCAACCTTAACTTGTTTTGCAAAAATCTCAAAAAAAACCCTGATGAAGTTACAAATTCGAAACTTTCAACACGTATAGAACCGCGTTTCCTCTATAGAATCCTAGAATTAGAATACCCAACTTATCTTGTTGGGTTTTTACACATTTAAATTGAAAAAAACGCCCCAAAAAAGTGAAACGATCCGGTGTAAACGAGTTCATTTTAGCCAGATTTGAAAAGTTCTCAAAAAATATCTGACGAAGTTGCAAGTTTCAAAGTTTCAGCGTGGATAGAATCGACTTTTCTTTATAAAATGTATAAACGGAAAAAATTCTTTCATGTCTGCTTTTTGCACTACGAGTTAAGAAAATAAAGGCTGAATAAAACCGCAGTTTCTAAATTCATCAGGTTTGAAAAACTCTCAGAAATTCCCTGATGAACTTGCAGGTTTGAAACTTTTGGACCTTATAAAACCAAAGTTTCCTTATAGAATGAAGAAAAATGAAAAAAAAAAGTCTAACTGAGACGCCCGCCAGTAGCGAATTTTCCGGAAAAGCTCTGCAGCACTTATGCACAAACCGCCACTGACTTGAAATTTCTACGGGTTTGGGAGACCAGTTAATTAGCTTTGAAGTGGAGTTTCTAATTTTCCTGTAGCAAAATTTGCCGTACAACTTAATGAAGTTGCCCATAATTTCACCGCTGTGCATTGCCTGCGAGGGTTCCGGAAGAAATAACAGTTTTAATAAAAATTCCTGATGTTTCATCTCGCATCCAGCCCGAGATATTTTAATGGCCTGTTTGGGCTGCCGCACTAATTTATTTTATCCGCTCCACACATCATTTATATTCGCTACGCGTTGCCGAATAAGGAAATTTTACACCCACACTGAAGAGAGGCGCACGTTATTCCACCCCAACAAGGCCAAAAAGGCTCGACAAGAAAAAAATTGCTGCCTGCCAACATACACTTTCATGGCGTCGAGCTTATTATTATTCAAACCCCGACGATAAAGGATGTCCTAAAAAAACGCCTTGTTGTGGTGTGTTCCTTTCGATGTCGATGGAAAACACGGCTGTCGATTGAAACATTCCCAAAGAAAAAAAAACCGCTGTTAAACAGCTATACTGATAAGAAATTGTGGGGGTTTGCACACCAATTTCTTTTGCGGAATCCAATTTATTTTGCTCTGGAGCATGGCAAGTGAAAGGGAAAGGAGTCAAGAACCCGTGCCAACGAAACGGGCCTTAAGGGAGATCGTGCTTTGCAGGAAAATGAAGGAAGCTGAGCCGGAAATACGTGGGGTCCTGCAATGTCTCGATCGAATTACCAGTTTGAAAATTGTCGCCGATGGAATAACTAAACTGGAAACTAAAAACAGGCTTTATAGGATTTGTTTCTCTTAACAAGCCCGAATGAAATTACCCCCTAAATCCCAGCTGCTAAGCTCAACATAATTAACACCATCCATCACTGTGCAGTGACTTCTTGGTCAGGATAACAGGATTAGCATGAATAATGTTTCTATTTTAATTCCTTGCGCCCCGACATGTAATCAAAACCTCTAAGAAACTCACATAATTAAAAAAAAAGTGAAAATTAAGCAATTAATAAAGTGAAAAGAATGAGTGGAATGAAACAATCAATGTAAAAAGTTTGTTTCGGAAATCCCCGTTTGAAAATAGTAAGTATTTAATCAATAGCAAGCACCTGAGTGCAAAAACGTGGAAAAGTAGAAGCTAAAAATAAAATTAACTACCAGGTTTACAACCCTTCCGAATTTAATAATTCACACTTTCATACAGTTCCAACAAAGCCAGCCAGTCACGTTTCAACCCGAGTGGTTTTATGGCACACCATCATGCAACCCGATGAATTACGCATCGAAACAGTTTTAAAACGTGACATTTCGGTTTTTTTCCAGTCATAGTTGGGGGGAATAATAACGCAAATAATAATAGAAACTAGTGGAAAGTGTCATTGCAATAACTAAATATACAGGGTGTTCCGGAATTGAAAGTAGCAGAATTCAAGCACTTTTCTTCCATTAATGTGATAGTCGCAGTAGAAAAATGTGGTTTGGCTCCAATATGTTGAAACTATAAGTTTTTCACCGTATACCGAAATCATCAGCTTCTCATGAATCTCCCCTGGATTATTTTCACCCTAAAAACTTTGTTTTCCAAATTCTGGATGCAAACAAACGACGCTTGTGATGGTCAAATAGATTCCTGAGTGAACACAGTCTTGGAAAACCGCCCAATTGCAGGGACCAACTCATCGGAGGAATTCACGCAGGGTTTGATGAGAAGGATGAAATTTGGACTTTAAGGACGAAAAACACACTTTAAACCCTCAAAGAGCGAACGGTTTTCACGTTTTAATCGCGCATTGTATACATAACCCTTCCAAAAATTCATCGATTATTTTCAAAAATTTTTTGCAAGTTTTAGTTTTTGCAAATTCACTTTTTACTCTCAACTGAAGTTTGAAGAAATTTTTTCGTTTTAATGCTATTTCATTCGCGGTTTGTATACATAATTCTTTCAAAAATTCATCGACGATTATTTTTTTAGCAAGTTCAAAGCCTCTGGACTGAAGAAAACAGTAGATTTTTCAATCCAACCAGTAATTGTGCTATTTCTTAACACTTTTCGCAGTTACTTTTGTTACAAACGTTACAAAAACTGAACATTTTTACGTTTTAATGCTATTTTAATCGTGCTTTGATGATGCTTTTAACTGTTTTGTATTTTTCTTTAGTTTCACTAACAAGAATCCGATTTATTTGAGTGGAAACCTGCTGTAGCAGGAATAAATGAAAATAAGGGTTCTAAATTGCATAAAACTGAAGAAACACTTTTGGAGCCAAAACTTGTTGAATTTGTAAATCGCCTAAAATCCTCTGGACTGAAGAAAAGTGTACATTTTTCCAATCTAACCAGTACTTCCGTTTTTTCTGCACACTTTTCGCACTTACTATTGTTACAAACGTTACAAAAACTGAAAATTTTTACGTTTCAATGCTATTTTAATCGCGCGTTGTATACATAATTCTTCCAAAAATTCATCAACGATTATTTTTTAGCGAGTTCAAATCCTCTGGACTGAAGAAAACAGTAGATTTCTTCAATCCAACCAGTAATTGTTCTTGTTCCTCACACTTTTCACACTTACTATTGTTACAAACGTTACTAAAACTGAACATTTTTACGTTTCAATGCTATTTTAATCGCGCGTTGTATACATAATTCTTCCAAAAATTCATCAACGATTATTTTTTTTAAGCGAGTTCAAATCCTCTGGACTGAAGAAAACAGTAGATTTCTTCAATCCAACAGGTAATTGTTCTTGTTCCTCACACTTTTCGCACTTACTGTTGTTACAAACGTTACAAAACTGAACATTTTTACGTTTCAATGCTATTTTAATCCCGCGTTGTATACATAATTCTTCCAAAAATTCATCGACGATTATTTTTTTGAGCGAGTTCAAATCCTCTGGACTGAAGAAAACAGTATATTTCTTCAATCCAACAGGTAATTGTTCTTGTTCCTCACACTTTTCGCACTTACTGTTGTTACAAACGTTACTAAAACTGACATTTTTACGTTTCAATGCTATTTTAATCGCGCGTTGTATACATAATTCTTCCAAAAATTCACCGACGATTATTTTTTTAAGCGAGTTCAAATCCTCTGGACTGAAGAAAACAGTAGATTTTTTCAATCCAACCAGTAATTGTTCATGTTCCTCACACTTTTCGCACTTACTATTGTTACAAACGTTACAAAAACTGAACATTTTCACCTTTCAATGTTATTTTAATCGCGATTTGTATACATAATTCTTCCAAAAATTCATCGACGATTATTTTTTTAATCGAGTTCAAATCCTCTGGACTGAAGAAAACAGTAGATTTCTTCAATCCAACCAGTAATTGTTCTTGTTCCTCACACTTTTCGCACTTACTATTGTTACAAACGTTACAAAAACTGAACATTTTCACCTTTCAATGCTATTTTAATCGCGATTTGTATACATAATTCTTCCAAAAATTCATCGACGATTATTTTTTTAATCGAGTTCAAATCCTGTGGACTAAAGAAAACAGTAGATTTCTTCAATCCAACCAGTAATTGTTCTTGTTCCTTACACTTTTCGCCCTTACTATTGTTACAAACGTTACAAAACTGAACATTTTCACCTTTCAATGCTATTTTAACCGCGCTTTGTATACATAATTCGTACAAAAATTCATCGACGATTATTTTTTAGCGAGTTCAAATCCTCTGGACTGAAGAAAACAGTAGATTTCTTCAATCCAACCAGTAATTGTTCTTGTTCGTCACACTTTTCGCACTTACTATTGTTACAAACGTTACAAAAACCGAACAATTTTACGTTTTAATGCTATTTTATTCGCGCTTTGTATACATAATTCTTCCAAAAATTAATCGACGATTATTTTTTTAGCAAGTTCAAATCCTCTGGACTGAAGAAAACTGTAGATTTCTTCAATCCAACCAGTAATTGTTCTTGTTCCTCACACTTTTCGCACTTACTATTGTTACAAACGTTACAAAAAACTGAACATTTTTCCGTTTCAATGCTATTTTAATCGCGCGTTGTATACATAATTCGATTAACAATAATTCGATTTATTTAAGTGGAAACCTGCTGTGGCTCGAATAAATAAAAATAAGGGTTCAAAATCGCATAAAACTGAAGAAACGCAAGAAACACTTTTGGAGCAAAAACTAGTTGAATTTTTAAATCGCCGAAAATCCTCTGGACTGAAGAAAAGTGTACATTTTTCCAATCGAACTAGTAATTCCGTTTTTTATGAACACTTTTTGCTCTCACTCTTGCTACAAACGTTACAAAACCTGAAAATTTTTCGTTTCAATGCAATTTAATCGCGCTTTGTATACATAATTATTCAAAAAATTCATCGACGATTATTTTTTTAAGCGAGTTCAAATGCTCTGGACTGAAGAAAACTGTAGATTTCTTCAATCCAACCAGTAATTGTTCTTGTTCCTCACACTTTTCGCACTTACTATTGTTACAAAAACTGAACATTTTTACGTTTCAATGCTATTTTAATTGCGCGTTGTATACATAATTCTTCCAAAAATTCATCGACGATTATTTTTTTAGCGAGTTCAAATTCTCTGCACTGAAGAAAACAGTAGATTTCTTCAATCCATCCAGTAATTGTTCTTGTTCCTCACACGTTTCGCACTTACTATTGTTACAAACGTTACAAAAACTGAAAATTTTTTCGTTTTAATGCTACTTTAATCGCGAGTTGTATACATAATTCTTCCAAAAATTCATCGACGATTATTTTTTTAAGCGAGTTCAAATCCTCTGGACTGAAGAAAACTGTAGATTTCTTCAATCCAACCAGTAATTGTTCTTGTTCCTCACTCTTTTCGTACTTACTATTGTTACAAACGTTACAAAAACTGAACATTTTTTCGTTTTAATGCTATTTTAATCGCGCTTTGTATACATAATTCTTCCAAAAATTCATCGACGATCATTTTTTTAGCGAGTTCAAATCTTCTAGACTGAAGAAAACAGTAGATTTCTTCAATCCAACCAGTAATTGTTCTTGTTCCACACACTTTTCGCACTTATTATTGTTACAAACGTTACAAAACTGAACATTTTCACCTTTCAATGCTATTTTAATCGCGAGTTGTATACATAATTCTTCCAAAAATTCACCGACGATTATTTTTTTAAGCGAGTTCAAATCCTCTGGACTGAAGAATACAGTAGATTTCTTCAATCCAACCAGTAATTGTTCTTGTTCCTCCACTTTTCGCACTTACTGTTGTTACAAACGTTACAAAAACTGAACATTTTTACGTTTCAATGCTATTTTAATCCCGCGTTGTATACATAATTCTTCCAAAAATTCATCGACGATTATTTTTTTGAGCGAGTTCAAATGCTCTGGACTGAAGAAAACTGTAGATTTCTTCAATCCAACCAGTAATTGTTCTTGTTCCTCACACTTTTCGCACTTACTGTTGTTACAAACGTTACAAAAACTGAACATTTTTCGTTTTAATGCTATTTTAATCGCGCGTTGTATACATAATTCTTCCAAAAATTCATCGACGATTATTTTTTTAATCGAGTTCAAATCCTCTGGACTGAAGAAAACTGTAGATTTCTTCAATCCAACCAGTAATTGTTCTTGTTCCTCACACTTTTCGCACTTACTATTGTTACAAACGTTACAAAAACTGAACATTTTTCACCTTTCAATGCTATTTTAATCGCGCTTTGTATACATAATTCGTACAAAAATTCATCGACGATTATTTTTTTAGCGAGTTGAAATGCTCTGGACTGAAGAAAACAGTAGATTTCTTCAATCCAACCAGTAATTGTTCTTGTTCCTCACACTTTTCGCTCTTACTATTGTTACAAACGTTACAAAAACTGAACATTTTTGCGTTTCAATGCTATTTTAATCAACCTTTGTATACATAATTCTTCCAAAAATTCATCGACGATTATTTTTTTAGCAAGTTCAAATGCCTCTGGACTGAAGAAAACTGTAGATTTCTTCAATCCAACCAGTAATTGTTCTTGTTCCTTACACTTTTCGCCCTTACTATTGTTACAAACGTTACAAAAACTGAACATTTTTACGTTTTAATGCTATTTTAATCGCGATTTGTATAAATAATTCTTCCAAAAATTCATCGACGTTTATTTTTTTAGCAAGTTTTAGTCTTTGCGAATTTATTTATTATTGCGAAATGTTTGATTATCACCAAAATATTCAAGTGAAGGTCCCAACTTTATCAGTCTGCAAACCGTGACGAATTCGATTCGTTCAGCTCCAGCTCAACAATCTCTAATTCGAACGGAGTAAAAAGCAAATTCACAAATCGTTTTTGTGGCTCCCAGTACAACGGCACTTTACACGAATTTGCCAATAATTATTAAAATCGAAAATCCACATTATTCATTCCGATGGCACGGTTCTGTTCGTGTCACTTCCGGTCAAGTGATCATTGTTCGTCGCCAGCCCGTTTTATAATCATTTAAAGGTGAAAAAACGCTCTGAGTAGAATACAATCATTGCGTCGCTTCATCGACAATGATTTATGAAGTTGCTATTGAAAACATATGTCGAAGGAGAAATGGCTTCGGCCCAGAGAAAGTGTCTTTACTGGGCTTGAGTGAATCGAACAAATCTAGTGATAGTTCCATTATTCTGCGCCATTAATATTCTGTATTTAACTGGCCAAAGTCTTGTTGAGCGAGCCCTTGACGACAAGGTCTCCATCTGCAGACTTAGCGCGGTCTTTCAACCCTTTCGCCCCGTCATCAGAGCAACAGGTGGACTGGCGGCGTCGCGACGCCCCATGGCCATTCCAGACGTCGATCGATCGGACGCGAAGAGATCCGCTTTAATACGCAACTGTTCAGCATTTCGGACATTTCAAAAATGTACGTTCACAGCAAGGAAAATCGTTTAAAATGGCCAAAAACCCACAAAAAAAACTGAATGGAGCCCCATTGATAACACTCAACAACACAAGCAGAGTTTAGAAGGTTTATGGATATTTTTACGTGTTATAAATAGCTTTTGTAAAACAAAACACAATCTTTCCGTCGCCTGAGAAATTAAACATCGCTTTCAGTAAATAAGCGCGTAATTGCAGTCTCAAAGAAAGCAATTGCAACATTTCTTTTCCACGATCCCATAACATGCGCGCTTATTGCCCCAGCATTCAATGATTAATAACAATGCTCAGTGGCAACAATAATAAAGGATAATTTCGTCGGGCTTTGTTACTTTAAGCCGAATTGTTGACGATTATGTGTAAAAGTGCATGAGAAATGATATACAATGTGTGTCGCTTTCTGGGTTATTCACTCGGATAATTATTTATAAATGTTTAGTTGCTTGATGTGTTTACAAGCGTAGCTTTTCGCCATGTCATAAGCAAGCAGAACCGCAGGGGAATCCTGTGCCGGTTTCGAACCTACTAGCCCTCATCAGACGGCGCCTTGCTTGCAAACCACATTTTTTTTGGCTCTTGTCTCTTCAGTTTCCTTTGTTCTTGGCCCTTTCTGCCGCCTTTTGTGGACAATGCAATGTTGAGCTAAAGAGGTTTTCGTCATCAAACTGGCAAAAAAAACACAGGAACTCCCTTGATTGCAGCAATTGCTGTTTAAATGGGGGTTTCGTTGGCAGGATTCACGCAACATAAATCGGAAAAATGTCCCCAAAACTCGTCTGGCCATTCTTTGGCTCGTGCTCACTCAATGTGACAATGCAGCAGTGGCAATGCATTCTTTGTTCTTTTTCGATTATTGCCGCACAACCTGTTTGACGGTTATATAGAGGGTGGTCCAATTTTAATCGGCAACAGTTCAACATATATTTCGTCAATGGATGAAGATTTCAGACTCTAGAGTTTGACTAGATTTAAATTAAAACTTGTATGTTGTTAGGGCGCGGATTGGTAAAAATCGCCAGTTTTTTAAGACAGAAAGAAAGACTGTTGAGTACAAAAGTCGCAATGTTTAGTGGGGTGAAAAAACACATTTAACAGCCGATTTATCAAAAACGGTTAATCTGAGAGCTTCCCACCCAGTACACAAAATGTGTTCATTATTGATGGAAAAATCACTAAAATTATTTAAAAAGTCGAAATACACGGTGGCGAAAAAAAGGCAGCCAAATGAATGCAAGCTTGCCCTAACCGGTTGCATCCAAAGAAATTCGTGTTCTTAAGCGTTTCCTACATTTTTTTAAACCACCCTGTATCAAAACCCAACTAGTTCAGGAAATTGACTCATTTAATGGGTGTTTCTTTGGGTAATCAGCAAATGTAAAGTTTATGTTGATTTTACGTAAATGCGACGTGCCAGTTCAAACGCAACCTCTTTTCTTTGCAACTTGGTTGCAGTTGTTTGAACGAGATTAAATTGAATAAATACAACGACTTGAAACGCTTGAGTAAACCTTTGGCTAAAGCATACGCGTTTAAGCCACTACAAACAGGCTGGGGATCCATGAATGCCGCAAATCACTAATTGTCCTGCTCTTTTTGTGGCTTTGATTCTTCGAATTCCATCTAAAACCCAGGAAGGATTATTGATGGCTATTAGCGAGCGTCCCGCAAAGTTTGCAAACGCAAAAAGTCCCGCTTTATCCCGTATTGATCGTTTTCCAGTTTAATAAGCCGAAACTGAAGGGAATTACTCGGACTCCCGCCGTCTTTATGGCACTGTTATTTTAATAGACATCCATACAGAACAGCTCGCCTTTCAACATCTAATTACTTGAAAAGTGCATTTTTTTGGATTTTTTAATTAATGGAAAATAACCGCAGCACCACTCTGAAGATGAAAGCCACTCGTGCTTGCAAAACGTCAGGAACAAATTCACCAGTTTTAACTCTTTTGCGAATCGACTGCCAAAACTGGTCGTGGTGGAAAAGAAGATCGTCCTAGACGAGGACTCAAAAAAGCTACTTTCAGTTGGATTTCCGGGTTTAAATCATCGGCAAATAGAACCATTAGATTCCGGTTGAAATCGGATTTAATTATTGTGTATATTTTCCTGACTGTATTTCAATTTAATCCATCATAATTTAATTAATTAATTTAGTAAAATTTGACAAACCCAGAGCTTGTCAAATGTGAAGGTGGAAAACAGCCATACATACAAACTGATGATGGTGAAGAAAGACACCGAAACGTATTTGTAAAGATTTAACTAATAAACACTAATATTGACTGGAACCCAACAATTTCTTTTGGATCGAATTTAATATCAAGCCCACATTATTACTAGCGAAAAAAATTAGGCAATCCTCCTCAGTGGTGGAAAAAGCCATAAAGTTACCCCAATTCCTGCAGCCTGGCAAATTTAATCCTGCAACCTCCTTTACGAGCCAATAAATATTTACTACGTGCGGAATTCTCGGCTGCGGTAAATTATAAATAAAAATTCCATTTCAGCGTTTTAAAATGTATGTGTTTGTATTCATACGGAAATAGGTCATGAATCACCGGTAATTAGCAAATTACGGTATTTCGGAAGCTCCAATTGCAAAACAGCTAGAAAAAAATGTAAACTAATAATCGCAACATACAAGCTAACGATAACGAGAGTGTTTGGTGCAATAATGGGCCGCTTTCACCACGGTTTACTTTGGACGTTTGCTGGAATTTCAAAGGAAGTCCATCCAACTAGCTAACCAGCACATTAGGCCAAAGTTGGGACTAATTAAGTGCTCCATTAGCTGTTAATTGGGTGCTGAGTGACTAGGAGCGTTTCTGGCTGCAAAGTGGTTAATTTTGGGCGGATTTTAATTCCTTCATTGCCGTCAGGCTTGAATAGGACAAGTTTTCACTGGAAAAACAATCAGTTTTCTGCTAGTTCACACACTGTGAAATTGTCGTTAACGTGTCCAAACGACCCACTCTTGCAGGCTATGACTTCTTAACCAGGCGCAACTGTAACCGTTTCCTGTACGTTTTTCCTGCAAACCTTTTAAAACCCCTTAACGCCTGCATTTCAAATTGGCAATTTGCCTTGGAGAGGTTTTTTTTCTTATAAATTGTGTCATCCAAGCCCAATTGGCTGGCAACTCAATGCACATAAACGCCCAACTGGGTTATTTCAAACAAAAATATTCCCTATGTAATTTTCAGTTTTTTTCCTTGGGAACACCCAGAATTTCACGCATTTCAATGTAAATCAGGCTCAACATTTAATCTCCAGCTGACTCAATATAGGGACATTAATCATTTTTGAAAATGAATAAAATGCTGAACGTGTTTCATTGTATGATCTATGGACGGAACCGTTGATGAAAAATGCTTTTGTGCGTTCAGATTTATGGAATTAACATGCTGAACAAAGCAGAAGCAGACGAAGAAGAAAATTCGAATGGAATATCGATCGACAAGGAGAATTTCAAAGCAAATTTATCAATATAACTCGAAAAAAATGTGAACCGATGGAGATTTTAAGGCAATTTCGCCAAGCCGAAGTTCCTTGATGGGATTTTCAGATTACCGACCAGGGCCTCACCTAGATGATCGAAAACCCGCGTAAATCCATCAAAAAACTCCAGGTAGCCCAAGCTTATAAGACCTTTAAGCCGGTAAATAAACTGATAAAAGCATTTTAGCCCACACACCTTAAATCCTGAAAATGATAACGACATTCCTCAATGAAAAATTCGTAACTGCTAATCTGGCGACGCTAGCAATTTGAAATTTGCACAGTCCATAGAAGACTCTTGAAGCTGGAAGCACGAAAAATTTCATTGAAATCGTATGAAATTTGCTTTTATGCCGTCTTGTTAAATTTTAGCCCAAAAGTGAGCGTTTTTGTCCAAGTGCACTTATGCTTGAAAAATTCGTAACTGCTAATCTAGAGCCGGTAGCAATTTGAAATTTGCACAGTCCATAGAAGACTCTTGAAGCTGGAAACACGAAAAATTTCATTGAAATCGTATGAAATTTAGATTTTTGCCGTCTTGTTAAATTTTAGCACAAAAGTGAGTGTTTTTGTCCAAGTGCACTTATGCTTGAAAAATTCGTAACTGCTAATCTAGAGCCGGTAGCAATTTGAAATTTGCACAGTCCATAGAAGACTCTTGAAGCTGGAAACACCAACAATTTCATTGAAATCGTATGAAATTTAGATTTTTGCCGTCTTGTTAAATTTTGGTCCAAAAGTGAGCGTTTTTGTCCAAGTGCACTTATGCTTAATAAATTCGTAACTGCTAATCTGGAGTCGGTAGCAATTTGAAATTAGCACAGTCCATAGAAGACTCTTGAAGCTGGAAACACGAAAAATTTCATTGAAATCGTATGAAATTTAGATTTTTGCCGTCTTGTTAAATTTTGGTCCAAACGTGAGCGTTTTTATTCAAATGCACTTATGCTTGAAAAATTCGTAACTGCTAATCTAGAGCCGGTAGCAATTTGAAATTTGCACAATCCATAGAAGACTCTTGAAGCTGGAAACACGGAAAAATTTCATTGAAATCGTATAAAATTTTCTTTTATGCCGTCTTGTTAAATTTTGGCCCAAAAGTGAGCGTTTTTGTCCAAGTGCACTTTTGCTTGAAAAATTCGTAACTGCTAATCTAGAGCCGGTAGCAATTTGAAATTTGCACAGTCCATAGAAGACTCTTGAAGCTGGAAACAACAACAATTTCATTGAAATCGTATGAAATTTAGATTTTTGCCGTCTTGTTAAATTTTGGTCCAAAAGTGAGCGTTTTTGTCCAAGTGCACTTATGCTTAATAAATTCGTAACTGCTAATCTGGAGCCGGTAGCAATTTGAAATTAGCACAGTCCATAGAAGACTCTTGAAGCTGGAAACACGAAAAATTTCATTGAAATCGTATAAAATTTAGATTTTTGCCGTCTTGTTAAATTTTGGTCCAAACGTGAGCGTTTTTATTCAAATGCACTTATGCTTGAAAAATTCGTAACTGCTAATCTAGAGCCGGTAGCAATTTGAAATTTGCACAGTCCATAGAAGACTCTTGAAGCTGGAAGCACGAAAAATTTCATTGAAATCGTATGAAATTTGCTTTTATGCCGTCTTGTTAAATTTTGGCCCAAAAGTGAGCGTTTTTGTCCAAGTGCACTTATGCTTGAAAAATTCGTAACTGCTAATCTAGAGCCGGTAGCAATTTGAAATTTGCACAGTCCATAGAAGACTCTTGAAGCTGGAAACACGAAAAATTTCATTGAAATCGTATGAAATTTAGATTTTTGCCGTCTTGTTAAATTTTAGCACAAAAGTGAGTGTTTTTGTCCAAGTGCACTTATGCTTGAAAAATTCGTAACTGCTAATCTAGAGCCGGTAGCAATTTGAAATTTGCATATTCCATAGAAGACTCTTGAAGCTGGAAACACCAACAATTTCATTGAAATCCTATAAAATTGTCATCTATGCCGTCTTGTTAAATTTTGGCCCAAAAGTGGACGGTTTTGTCCAAGTGCATTCTATGCTTGAAAAATTTCTAACTCCTAATCTAGACCCGGTAGCAACTTGAAATTTGCACTGTCCATAGAAGACACTTTAATGTGGACAACTGCAAATTTTTATTCTAAACACCTTAAATCCTGAATGTTTTCGGCTTGGTAAATGTTGGTCCGAAAATTGGCGTTTTTGCCCATTTGCACTCTATTATTGAAAAATCTGTAACTCTTAATTTGAGCCACTAGGAGCTTAAAATTTCCACAGTTTATAGAAAATACTCTAGTCTGGAAAGCTGGAAAATTTTATTCTAATCGCGCTAAATTTTGATTTTTAACGAGGTGGTCAATGTTGGACCAAAAATGAGCGTTTTTGCTCAATCGCACTCTATGCTTGAAAAATCTGTAACTCTTAATTTGGAGCCACTAGGAGCTTAAAATTTCCACAGTTTATAGAAAATACTTTAGTGTGGGAAGCTGGAAAATTTCATTCTAATCGCGTTAAATTTTGATTTTTAACGAGGTGGTCAATGTTGGACCACAAATGGGCGTTTTTGCTCAATCCCACTCTATGCTTGAAAAAATCGTAACTCTTAATGTAAGAATGGCAGAAATTTGAAATTTCCAGAGTCTATAGAAGACACTTGCGTATGCAAAACTGAAAAATTTGATTCAAATCGCTTTAAATTCTAATTTTTGTCGAGTTGGTAAATGTAGGTCCAAAAATGGGCGTTTTTGTCCAAGTGTACTCTATGCTTGAAAATTTTCTAACTCCTAATCTAGAGCTGGTCGCAAGTTGAAACTTGCAGAATCCAGAGAAAGCGTTTGAAGCTGGACACACGGAAAATTTAATTGAAATCGTATGAAATTTTCTTTTATACCGTCTTGTTAAATTTTGGCCCAAAAGTGAGCGTTTTTGTCCAAGTGCAGTTATGCTTGAAAAATTCGTAACTGCTAATCTAGAGCCGGTAGCAATTTGAAATTTGCACAGTCCATAGAAGACTCTTGAAGCTGGAAACACGGAAAATTTCATTGAAATCCTATAAAACTGTCATCTATGCCGTCTTGTGAAATTTTGGCCCAAAAGTGGACGGTTTTGTCCAAGTGCATTCTATGCTTGAAAAATTTCTAACTCCTAATCTAGAGCCGGGAGCAATTTGAAATTTCGAATTCGTGCCAAAATGGCGCTTAAACTGTATTTTCGACTCAAAAACCGCCCAAAAACGGTAAATTTTTCATGCACCACTCACCACTCCACCACCAACGGAATGAACCAGAATGGATTTTCCTTGAGTAAGAGCGCCGATTTCGAACAGCAGAATATACGCCACTGTGTAGTTCATGGTGATGGTAACAGCATCCAAGTAGGAAAGTCCTTTGGGCAGCTTGTAGACGTACTTGGAAGGAACGGCCACCAATTCAGCCCAAGCTCGGTATTCGGGCAGAGCGACCACTTGATCTCCCACCTGAAAAAACATACATTTTCAGCTGCAAAAATTTAAACTCGCTGAATCAGACGGACTCAATTAATATCCCTTTTATCGCAAATACACGTTAGGGTCGCATTTCGAGTCAAACAACGGGAACAAAGGTGTACGTAAATATTGATTTTGTAGGGAAACAAAGCCGGAGTTGGTTGCGATGTCAATAACAACGGAAAATTTCATTATATTGCACGTACCGTGGAAATTGTGGGTAAAACATTGGGAAAAGCGAGTTGATTGATCGATTAATGTACTGAAATAAAAAAAAGAATACTGAAAGTTTGGCACGTTCGCTCTGGAACACCCAGTATGCAATTTCAACCTCCTAGCAATATTTACATTAATTTAGGTGCCAAAATTTGCAAAATTGCGCATTTTAAACAACGCATGAGTAAACGAGTCATTAAAGTCCTTATCAATCACTTATCTATGACTTCTAGAGATGATTCCCCAGTTGGTTGTGACCCAAAGAAATTGCAAGATTGCCGTTTTTTCTGTGCCATTCATTTTATCACTAATTGCGCTGTTTATGGCTAAAATTACTAAGAATGACTCAAATCTGGCGATTAGTTTTCTATTTACATTAGTTTTATCAATCAATTCTCCAAAGTGGGATGAATAATTAATAATTTATTAATCATCATCAGCGTCAGCGATTGTTGCGTTAATCAACCGCAAATATTTTTAAGTCAAAAATGGGTGATGCCTGCAAAGATTTTTGACTATGTCACAAGCCAATGCCCTCAGGAGCCGTTTGGGAATGCAAATTATTACCGATGCACGCAAGTAGCCCAATGCATTCGTCTTATTCGCTGCATCGCTTTCCCAATTTTTCAAAAATCTATCGATTTATTAGTTTATGGGCGAAAATTGGTCAATTTTCTAAAATGGGAAGTTTCAGTCAATCAATTTTTAATATTTTTCCGACTGGAAGAGCGAGTTTTGGGAAAACATCACGATTTTTTCGAAGTTACGAATTTTTTGAAACAGGGCTACATCCTTTGAAAAAAAACAACATTTTTAAGGGAAAATTTGGAAAAACTCTATCGTTAGTCAGAAATGAGTGAAACTTCGGACGCATTGAACTCAAAGTTTTTTTTATAAGTGCCGAAAGTTTCAGGCGTTTTCCTGATCCAGGGTACGAGTTATGAATTTTTTGAGAGAGGTCTGCATCCTATGAAAAAAACAGTTTTTAAGGTTAAATTTGAAACTTTCGTCAAATTCTACCGCTGGTCACAATTAAGTGAAACTTTGTACGCGTTTAATTCAAGACTTTTTCTATAAATGTTCAAACTTTCATGCGTTTACCTGCTTCAGGGTAGGAGTTATGGATTTTTAGAGATTGGGCTGCATCCTTCTAAGAAAAACATATTTTTAGGAAAAAAATCAACATTTTGCAAAATTCCATCGCTAGTCAAAAATGAGCAAAACTTCGAACGCATTGTATTCAAAGTTTTTAAATAAATGTCCAAAGCTTCAGGCGCTTACCTGCTCCAGGATGGGAAATATGAATTTTTAGAGAAAGGGCTGTATCCTTTGAAAAAACACATTTTTTAAGGTAAAATTTCAAAATTTCGCAAAACTCCATAGCTTGTCACTAAAGATTGAAACTTTGTACGCATTGAGCTCAAGTCTTTTTCTGTAAATGTGCAAAATTTCAAACATCCATCTAATCCAGGGTAGGAGTTATGAATTTTTTGAAACAGGGCTGCATCCTTTGAAAAAAAACAACTTTTTTAAGGGAAAATTTGGAAAAACTCTATCGTTAGTCAGAAATGAGTGAAACTTCGGACGCATTGAACTCAAAGTTTTTTTTATAAGTGCCGAAAGTTTCAGGCGTTTTCCTGATCCAGGGTACGAGTTATGAATTTTTTGAGAGAGGTCTGCATCCTATGAAAAAAACAGTTTTTAAGGTTAAATTTGAAACTTTCGTCAAATTCTACCGCTGGTCACAATTAAGTGAAACTTTGTACGCGTTTAATTCAAGACTTTTTCTATAAATGTTCAAACTTTCATGCGTTTACCTGCTTCAGGGTAGGAGTTATGGATTTTTAGAGATTGGGCTGCATCCTTCTAAGAAAAACATATTTTAGGAAAAAATTCAAAATTTTGCAAAATTCCATCGCTAGTCAAAAAATGAGCAAAACTTCGAACGCATTGTATTCAAAGTTTTTAAATAAATGTCCAAAGCTTCAGGCGCTTACCTGCTCCAGGATGGGAAATATGAATTTTTAGAGAAAGGGCTGTATCCTTTGAAAAAACACATTTTTTAAGGTAAAATTTCAAAATTTCGCAAAACTCCATAGCTTGTCACAAAAGATTGAAACTTTGTACGCATTGAGCTCAAGTCTTTTTCTGTAAATGTGCAAAGTTTCAAACATCCATCTAATCCAGGGTAGGAGTTATGAATTTTTTGAAACAGGGCTGCATCCTTTGAAAAAAAAACATTTTTTAAGGGAAAGTTTGTCAAAACTCTATCGCTAGTCAGAAATGAGTGAAACTTCGGGCGCATTGAACTCAAAGTTTTTTTTTATGTGCCCAAAGTTCCAGGGGTTTACCTGATCCAGAGTATGAGTTATGAATTTTTTGAGAGAAGGCTGCATCCTTGGAAAAATCATCTTGAAGGTAAAATTTCAAAATTTTCCAAAACTCCATGGCTAGTCACAAAAGAATGAAACTTTGTACGCATTGAGCTCAAGTCTTTTTCTGTAAATGTGCAAAGTTTCAGACGTTCATCTAATCCAGGGTAGGAGTTATGAATTTTTAGAAACAGTGCGGTATCCTTGTAACAAAACCATTTTGAAGGTGAAATTTCAAAATTTCGCAAAACTCCATGGCTAGTCACAAATGAATGAAATTCTGTACGCAGGAACTCAAGGCTTTTTCTGTAAATGTGCAAAGTTTCAGACGTTCATCTGGTCCAGGGTAGGAGTTATGAATTTTTAGAAACAGTGCGGCATCCTTGGAACAAAACCATTTTTTAAGGTAAAATTTCAAAAGTCCGCAAAACTCTATCGCTAGACACAGATGAGTGAAACTTCGGAGGCACTGAGCTCAAGGCTTAAAAGTCCAAAGTTTCAGGAGTTCAACTATTCCAAGCTAGGAGTTACACATTTTTAAAAACAGGGCTGCATCCTTGAAAACATCATTTTGAAGGTAAAATTTCAAAATTTTGTAAAACTCTTTCGCCAGTCACAAATGAGTGAAACTTCGGACGCATTGAGCTCAAGGCTTTTTCTGTAAATGTCCAAAGTTTCAGGAATTCAACTATTCCAAGCTAGGAGTTACACATTTTTAAAAACAGGGCTGCATCCTTGAAAAAATCATTTTGAAGGTAAAATTTCGAAAAACTCTTTCGCCAGTCACAAATGAGTGAAACTTCGGACGCATTGAGCTCATGGCCTTTTCTATAAATGTCCAAAGTTTCAGACGTTTATTTGCTCCAGTGTAGGAGTTATGAATGTTTAGAAGCAGAGTTGCATCCTTTGAAAAAAAATTTTTTAAGATCAAATTTCAAAATTCCGCAGAACTCTATCGCTAGTGATAATTGAGTGAAACTTTATACGCATTGAACTGAACACTTTTTTTATAAAACTTCAAAGTTTCAGGCGTTTACCTGCTCCGGGGTAGGAATTGCGAATTTTTAGAAACTCTGCAACATCTAAAGAAAAAACTTAAGCTCAAGTTTCAAATTTTTTTCCAGGTCTACTTTCTTTTGAAGCATTCTTCAAAAAGAACTTTTTGAATTCTTCAAGAAGAATAGTGGACTGTTTGAATGCAGAATCCCATTAAACTCTCACTAATTGATTAAATCGTTAATCAACAAAAGTCAATTCGAAAATCCTCTCCATCAGCTCTTCGGGAAATTATCTCCCCCACAGATCCGCAAGTTTTAAATCTCCTTAATTAACGACCTAAAACTATTCCAGCAATTCGTCTTTTCAACCGGATGATAAGATTCCCTTCATTGTCCCAACATTCTTCCAATTGAATAGTCACTTATCTCTGGCTGAAGCATCCAGACAGTCTCAAGTCGAGGAACTGGATAATGGGCAAGTTCACTTGAAGAGTTATTGAAAAATTGGAAAAACGCTCTAGTGAATAACTGCAGCGTCTTCGGCCAGTTAATTGGGAAAAAAATAGGAAAAGAACAAAAATAAGCCGGGGATTCTCTAGGCGGTTGCTAAAAATAGCTTTATTCCTGATTCACAACCGAATATTCATCCATTGGGGGATTTTTCTATGGCTAATTGCAGGCGTTGAGTGAATTACACGTCCAACTGTTACATGAGCCAGCAAATATCAATCAACTGGAATAAAGTGGCAAGGAAAAGCTCGACTTTCCAAATAACAAATTAATTAATATCGATTCGAAGTCGCCACCATAACAAGGCGCTTTTTCTATATATACACACGCTTTATCGATTTCATATTTGCCATTTGACAGCATTTCTTCGGGGGAAAACTGATGAATCAATTTCCAGGGAAAATACATCGAGAGATACACGGAAAATTTCATATGGACGAAGCAATTTGTAAAGCCATAATGTCCAACAGACAGGCGTTTAACATCGGCTCACTCAGCAGCAGATAACTTTCCTCGCTGGTTTCCCGGAAGCTGGAAAATCAATGATTCCTTACCTGGAAGTCTTCGACTCCTTCTCCAACCTGCTCAACATCTCCAGCACACTCAAACCCAAGAATGAACGGGCATTTTGGAGGAGAATCTATAGCCCCTTGACGTACCATCAAGTCCTGGAAGTTGAGGCCACTGAAAAATGCACAAATTTCCAATTAAACAACACATTAATGTGTATGTACTTATGTTGAATGAAATTGCTTGAAAAAATTATGCGTAGAATTTATTCCTGATAAGGCCCTGTATAGAGTACCGGGTCTTCTCAAATCAGCAATCATTAAAATGAGCAAATGTGACTGTATGGGCCTCGTTTACACTTTCTTAGCAGCTTTTACGTGTGCGGTTTATTAATTTCATTAAAAATATACAGTTTTATGGGGGATTTGGTCTGAAATGAGCCGCAGCTACCCAGAAAAGCAGACAAATTTCCATTATGAGCAACGTTCACTAACAAGCTGTGTCTGCACAGTCTGGTTCAGCCCCAGCAAAGTAAAATAAATACGTCGGGCCCACAATGCGGCCTGCGATCCATCAACGTTCACCAAATTAAAACACTTAAATTTTATTGAATTACCAGGTTAATTTAAAAAGTCGCCATTAATTCGATGCAGGCCTTTAAGGCCAATCTGATGTTGTTTTTAGGGTGCAGCATTTTAGCTCGTCTGAGCAGAGAGCAACGAATTAAGCCACATTCAAGGGCTGATCTATCAATCTATGTTGGGCTGAACAGCTGCGATTAATTGAGAGACCCCCGTACGGGCTTCGTAATGCAATTATTCTATTTTCGCTTTTCCTGTTGGACACGGACAATGTCTGCACGATTTTGCACTCTACAAGGGGTAAATGCACTTCCGGACCATAAGGCGCCAAGCTGCATAGATTATTTTTCCATTGCCGTAAGGCGAGCGGTTTACGCTCCAGAATCATTTTCCATTATTTTCCTACTTATTTTCACTCGGTCGCTAACTTAAGCCAGTTCTTGAAGTCCCGCGTTGGAGAAACGTGAGCTGACTTGAAACGAGCAAAGGACGCATGAAGGCTTCCATTATCCATGTTTTAGTAGTTTTGCGGATTTTTCTTTTAGATGGACTGGATTTGGACTAAGAAAAGGGCCAGTTATTAGTGTGTAGAAAGAAAACAAAAGAGCGGTTAAGGAGACGCTGGTTCTGAAGATGCGAAAAGAGGACCCCAAAAAATTTAAAAATAAATCATTATGATCAAATTACTTGGGCGATTCAAATGCAAATTTCTAGACAATCAAAGTGAAGATTCCTTTGTAGATTCGTGAAATCGGAAAGTCAATATCCAGCTTGGTGAAGAAGAAACCGCCCATGAACACGCGTGATTGAATATCCAAAAAAATGCGCTTTCAAAATTCAAAAATTGATTATGATCAAAGTACTTTGCCGATTCAAAACCCAATTTTCTAGACAACCAAAGTGAACCTTCCTTTAATGATTCGAGAAATTGGAAACTCAATATCCAGCTTGGTGAAGAAGAAACCGCCCATGAAGACGCGTGACTCTAGACACTCAAAAAAATGCACTTTCAAAATTCAAAAATTGATTATGATCAAGGTACTTGGCCGACTCAAACCCAATTTTGTAGACAACCAAAGTGAAGCTTCCTTTAATGATTGGAGGAAGTGGAAACTCAATATCCAGCTTGGTGAAGAAGAAACCGCCCATGAAGACGCGTGACTCTAGGCACTCAAAAAAATGCACTTTCAAAATTCAAAAACTGATTATGATCAAAGTACTTGGGCGATTCAAACCCAATTTTCTAGAAAATCAAAGTGAAGCTTCCTTTAATGATTCGAGGAATTGGAAACTCAATATCCAGCTTGGTGGAGAAGAAACCGCCCATGAAGACGCGTGACTCTAGGCACTCAAAAAAATGAACTTTCAAAATTCAAAAACTGATTATGATCAAAGTACTTGGCCGATTCAAACCCAATTTTCTAGACAACCAAAGTGAAGCTTCCTTTAATGATTCGAGGAATTGGAAACTCAATATCTCGCTTGGTGAAGAAGAAACCGCCCATGAAGAGCGTGACTCTAGACACTCAAAAAATGCACTTTCAAAATTCAAAAACTGATTATGATCAAAGTACTTGGGCGATTCAAACGCAATTTTCTAGACAACCAAAGTGAAGATTCCTTTAATGATTCGAGGAATTGGAAACTCAATATCCAGCTTGGTGAAGAAGAAACCGGCCATGAAGACGCGTGACTCTAGACACTCAAAAAATGCACTTTCAAAATTCAAAAACTGATTATGATCAAAGTACTTGGCCGATTCAAACCCAATTTTCTAGACAACCAAAGTGAAGCTTCCTTTAATGATTCGAGGAATTGGAAACTCAATATCCAGCTTGGTGAAGAAGAAACCGCCCATGAAGACGCGTGACTCTAGACACTCAAAAAAATGCACTTTCAAAATTCAAAAATTGATTATGATCAAAGTACTTGGCCGATTCAAACCCAATTTTCTAGACAACAAAAATGAAGCTTCCTTTAATGATTCGAGGAATTGGAAACTCAATATCCAGCTTGGTGAAGAAGAAACCGCCCCTGAAGACGCGTGACTCTAGGCACTCAAAAAAATGCACTTTCAAAATTCAAAAACTGATTATGATCAAAGTACTTGGCCGATTCAAACCCAATTTTCTAGACAACCAAAGTGAAGCTTCCTTTAATGATTCGAGGAATTGGAAACTCAATATCCAGCTTGGTGAAGAAGAAACCGCCCATGAAGACACGTGACTCTAGGCACTCAAAAAAATGCACTTTCAAAATTCAAAAATTGATTATGATCAAAGTACTTGGGCGATTCAAACCCAATTTTCTAGACAACCAAAGTGAAGCTTCCTTTAATGATTGGAGGAAGTGGAAACTCAATATCCAGCTTGGTGAAGAAGAAACCGCCCATGAAGACGCGTGACTCTAGGCACTCAAAAAAATGCACTTTCAAAATTCAAAAATTGATTATGATCAAAGTACTTGGGCGATTCAAACCCAATTTTCTAGACAACCAAAGTGAAGCTTCCTTTAATGATGCGAGGAATTGGAAACTCAATATCCAGCTTGGTGAAGAAGAAACCGCCCATGAAGACGCGTGACTCTAGACACTCAAAAAAATGCACTTTCAAAATTCAAAAATTGATTATGATCAAAGTACTTGGCCGATTCAAACCCAATTTTCTAGACAACCAAAGTGAAGCTTCCTTTAATGATTCGAGGAATTGGAAACTCAATATCCAGCTTGGTGAAGAAGAAACCGCCCATGAAGACGCGTGACTCTAGGCACTCAAAAAAATGCACTTTCAAAATTCAAAAACTGATTATGATCAAAGTACTTGGGCGATTCAAACCCAATTTTCTAGACAACCAAAGTGAAGCTTCCTTTAATGATGCGAGGAATTGGAAACTCAATATCCAGCTTGGTGAAGAAGAAACCGCCCATGAAGACGCGTGACTCTAGACACTCAAAAAATGCACTTTCAAAATTCAAAAACTGATTATGATCAAAGTACTTGGCCGATTCAAACCCAATTTTCTAGACAACCAAAGTGAAGCTTCCTTTAATGATTCGAGGAATTGGAAACTCAATATCCAGCTTGGTGAAGAAGAAACCGGCCATGAAGACGCGTGACTCTAGACACTCAAAAAAATGCACTTTCAAAATTCAAAAATTGATTATGATCAAAGTACTTGGCCGATTCAAACCCAATTTTCTAGACAACCAAAGTAAAGCTTCCTTTCATAAGTCGAGGAATTGGAAACTCAATATCCAGCGTGGTGCAGAAGAAAACGCCCATAAAGACGCGTGACTGAATATCCAAAAAAACGCACTTTCAAAATTCAAAAATTTATTAATCAAAGTGAAGGTTTCTTTAAGGATTCGAGGAATCTGAAACTCAATATCTAGCTTGTTGAAGAAGAAACCGACCATGAAGAATCGTGACTGAATATTCAAAAAACCGCACTTTCAAAATTCAAAAATTCATTATGATCAAAGTACTTGGCCGATTCAAACCTAATTTTCTAAACAATCAAAGTGAAGGTTTCTTTAAGGATTCGAGGAATCTGAAACTCAATATCCAGCTTGGTGAAGAAGAAACCGCCCATGAAGACACGTGACTCTAGGCACTCAAAAAATTGCACTTTCAAAATTCAAAAACTGATTATGATCAAAGTACTTGGGCGATTCAAACCCAATTTTCTAGACAACCAAAGTGAAGCTTCCTTTCATGATGCGAGGAATTGGAAAGTCAATATCCAGCTTGGTGGAGAAGAAACCGCCCATGAAGACGCGTGTCTCTAGACACTCAAAAAATGCACTTTCAAAATTCAAAAACTGATTATGATCAAAGTACTTGGCCGATTCAAACCCAATTTTCTAGACAATCAAAGTGAAGCTTCCGTTAACGCCTTGTGGAATCGCCAGCTCAATATCCAGCTTTGTGAAGAAGAAACTGCCCATAAAGACGCGTGAAACTAAAGTACTTGGCCGATTCAAACTCAATTTTCCAGACAATCAAAGATCAAAGTGCGGCTTCCTTTAACGACTAGTGAAAATATAAAGTCAACATTCAACTGAAAAAACCCCACTTGCAAAGAAAAACCAGAACTCTCAAGACCCAATAAAATCTCCACAAATGTTTTGAAATAGAATTGGAACACATGGGAAAACTTTAGACAATTACATGGACGATAAAACTTCCCATTTACGCCAAAATGAAAATTACGCCAACCAGATGGCAATTTGATAGTCGGGGAAATAAATGCTTAATTGAACATTCACCAGTCGGTGAAGCACCCGTTTAAACAGCAAAGACTTCGTTGCGCCAGACAACTTTTGAATGAATTGAACGCAGTGACTAATCGAGTTAAACGCGTCTAATTAAACGCAATTTGAAATTATCACAACAAATGTGGCAACTTTCCCATGAATTCGAATTGTCAAGAGACTAATGCTGACAATAAATACATTAAAGGTTTTGATGCGGCTGTTTAACGTTCCTCAATGTACCAGCATGGACAAGAAGCGCTCTTAATGCCCACTTATTTCCCCTGATCGGAATTTTCATTAATACCTTCAGAATAATACCATCTAATAGGTCAAAGAAAACGGTAATAAATCTAAATGGGATTCCTGAACTAATAATAGACTTCTCGAAAAGATGAAACATTCCGACTGACGTATCAAGAGCGATTGGATAATGGCCGTTGTAATTTAGTAAATTACCCCAGGAATTAAGTAAGAGATATTTATAAGTCGAGATTTTTTAACGGCTAATTTAAATCGGAATTAATTGAAATAGGGGATACGGGCTGGTTCTCACACAGCCAACAAAACACCCAATTTATTGCGATAAAACATCAACAGGAAACGATGTTTCTCAGAAAAATCCTTCGGCTACATTGAGTTAAGGGACACTGCAAGCTTTTCCCAATTTATCGCCTTTCAATTTTCCGTTGCCGATGGAGTTGTTTATTTTGCTAGAAAAGGGTTAAAAGCACACATTTGCAAGAGCATTAAACCACATTTAGAGTATTGAAGGCTGTTAAAACATTGAAGTTGAAGATTTAATGACCTGAAAATCACCTTGTTTCTTATTCTGGTAGTTTTTACTAGTGAAAAATCATGACTTTGAGTCAAGGAAAAACTGCTTGAAAATCTTGTTTTGGCTCCGGAGCGGGTAAATCAGGACTTTTCTTGTGAAGTAGGGTGCAAAAATCAATGGCCGATCCAACAGGAGCCTCATAGTAGGCCTAAGCGCCTAAACTGCGTGCTAACAGGCGGGCCTATAAGCAAAATTTCGTCGGATGTACGCCGCTTTTTGCTCAATAAAAACTTTCGCTTGGTGGGGCCTATATTGAAAAATTTTAATCTCCTCTTGATGAAATTTAAACGAACCTTCGAAATTTGCAAACTTTTATGATACGAAAATGATCGTCCATTAAGTGGTGATTGCTCAAAAGCCGCTAGAAATGCCAGTGATTGGCCCAAAGATAAACCATCTGTGACAACACTCCTCGAGGCAGAAAAAAGCGAGATTGACAGCGTCGAGTTCAATTAAAATGAGGGTTTTGAGTGCGAGTTGAAAAGCAAATCGGTGACGCCAACGCTGATAATAAAATCCAGAAGCCCGCCTTAACATTTAATAAATGAAGACCTTCAACACTGATCGCCAGATAACTGATAATTTCATTGGTGGTACCCATCAGAACCAAGTGCCCTTGTCGTGTATAGTTATTTAGTACTTCCGGCCCTGTCAGTTCAGATTACGGACCCGGTCACATAACGAAATGCACTGAGGAATTTCGAACAGATAAAGAAAATATGAATGAAGCTATCTATTTTTAGGCAAACTGTTTCAATTTTGATTTGTTGGGAATTATTAAAAATTTAACAAAGCCGTTGGTGCAAGCCGGTTATTACGAGAAGCGCATCCGGTCAGTTAATGGCTTTTTTCCAAACAAGATACACCAAATGCATTATACAATTCCAATCTAGGCAGGAAATTAGGCATTATTCAGGAAATCATACAAAATGAGGAACCACGCCAGTGACTAGATGGAAGGAACGCTCGAATCAAATCGCTGAAAACATTATGTTAAACAAAATCCACCCACGCCAATCGATTTCGATTTGCATTAAAAATAAGTGCACAAAGGCATCAACTGCACCATTTTCATGTTAATTTATCCGTTACACTTCGCATGCCAATTAGTTGTCTGCTTTATTGATGTGTTTACCATTATCGACATAACAATGCTTTTAATTATTTGCCTTAGAACCTTATCTTATCACTGCAGTTTATTTTCAAATTATTTACTCAGTGACAATCACAATCGGATTGCGAAAATTTATACATTATTATTATTATATGCATCCCATGAACTCGCTTTTACAAGGTTCATAAACAATAAAAATCACATTAGTAGGTTGGCTGATGCTAGGGACTCGAACAGCGAAACACATCATGCAAGAACTTAGTCTAAAACGATGTTAATAACCGCTCTCAAGGTAGATTTGTATCCATACCCTAAGAAGCATGAAGGCTTTAAATCGCTGAGAATCTAGATGATAATTATAATGCACTTAAGTGTTATAGTTCTTAAACACCTGCTGGGAGGAACATTTTCTAATTATTCATTAATTATTTTGTGAGGGTTTTGCCTTTTCCCGTCCAAGTATTTGTTCAATTCCACTTTCCACTTTAACAAATGGAAAATATTCATGATTTTATCGAAACGCTGATAGCTACAACAAATATTTATGCTTTTCGCAAGGCTACGACCTTTGATGCCACTATCGCGCTAAAGGAATTTAAAAAGAACCAAAATAAGTGGCTTAAAATGGACGTTTATGGTTTATATTAAAAACCGTTTAGTTATAGAAATAGAATAATAACTGCTCCAGCATGTTGCGGTGGAAATCTGCGATAATCTTCTATGAACCTTTTTATGGAAGTTAATGAGAAACTAAGGGATATTTTTGAAACACCCTGTATAACATAATGAAAAAATACCAATATGTATATACCATCGTTTTCTGTGCCTTTTACGACAAAAAATGGTGTTTAAAACGACAATTGCTTTGAGATATGCGGCTTACAAAGAAGGTAGATAAAATGGAGAAAGGAGAAGATCAAGAAAGAGAAAGCATAAAAATGTGAAGATGATAGAAAAGGCGTCAATTTAAAGGGCGCAAGAGAGACCGAATTGCAGCAATGTCATTTTGAAACACTCTGTATAATCCAACGGAAAATTGCGAAAAAAAGTCGTACATTTTTTCCAATTTGTCACGCCCTGTATGCTGTACAAATTAACGTTATTCCCCTTTACGAGTTAAAAAATGTGTTGAAAACGACTTTTGCATTGGAAAATTGGAAAAACCCAGTTTACAAAAAAGCGAGAAAAAATAGAGAAAGGAGAAGATCAAAAAAGAAAAAAAGCACAAAACTGTGAAGAGGATAAACAGACATCAATTTAAGAGCGCAATAGAGTCCAAATTCCATCGATTTAAAGGGCGTGATAGATTCCGAATTGTAGCGGGCTTCAGAAATGTCCTTTTAGACCACCCTGTATAATCTAATGAAAAAATGCGAAAATTGTCGTACTTTTCCTCAAAATTGTCACACCCTGTATGCTGTACAAATTAGCGTTATTCTCCTTCACGAGTTAAAAAATGTGTCGAAAACGACTTTTGCATTGGAAAAACCCGGTTTACAAAAAAGTTAGAAAAATAGAGAAAGGAGAAGATCAAAAAAGAAGAAAAGCACAAAACTGTGAAGAGGATAAACAGACATCAAATTAAAGGGCGCAAAAGAGTCCAAATTCTATTTATCCATCCAAATTCCATCGATTTAAAGGGCGTGATAGATTCCGAATTGTAGCGGGTTTCAGAAATTTCCTTTTAAAACACCCTGTATAATCTAATGAAAAAATTCGAAAATTGTCGCACTTTTCCTCAAAATTGTCACACCCTGTATGCTGTACAAATTAGCGTTATTCTCCTTCACGAGTTAAAAAATGTGTCGAAAACGACTTTTGTATTGGAAAAACCCGTACAAAAAAGTTAGAAAAATAGAGAAAGGAGAAGATCAATAAAGAAGAAAAGCACAAAACTGTGAAGAGGATAAACAGACATCAAATTAAAGGGCGCAAAGAAGTTGAAATTCTATTAATCCATCCAAATTCCATCGATTTAAAGGGCGTGATGGATTCCGAATTGTAGCGTAGTTCAGAAATTTCCTTTTAACACCCTGTATAATCTAATGACAAAATGCGAAAATTGTCGTACTTTTCCTCAAAATTGTCACACCCTGTATGCTGTACAAATTAGCGTTATTCTCCTTCACGAGTTAAAAAATGTGTCGAAAACGACTTTTGCATTGGAAAAACCCGGTTTACAAAAAAGTTAGAAAAATAGAGAAAGGAGAAGATCAAAAAAGAAGAAAAGCACAAAACTGTGAAGAGGATAAACAGACATCAAATTAAAGGGCGCAAAAGAGTCCAAATTCTATTTATCCATCCAAATTCCATCGATTTAAAGGGCGTGATGGATTCCGAATTGTAGCGTGTTTCAGAAATTTCCTTTTAAAACACCCTGTATAATCTAATGAAAAAATGCGAAAATTGTCGTACTTTTCCTCAAAATTGTCACACCCTGTATGCTGTACAAATTAGCGTTATTCTCCTTCACGAGTTAAAAAATGTGTCGAAAACGACTTTTGCATTGGAAAAAACCGGTTTACAAAAAAGCGAGAAAAAATAGAGAAAGGAGAAGATCAAAAAAGAAGAAAAGCACAAAAATGTGAAGAGGATAAACGGGCGTCAATTTAAAGGGCGTGATAGATTCCGAATTGTAGCGGGTTTCAGAAATTTCCTTTTAAAACACCCTGTATAATCTAATGAAAAAATGCGAAATTTGTCGAACTTTTCCTCAAAATTGTCACACCCTGTATGCTGTACAAATTAACGTTATTCTCCTTTACGAGTTTAAAATGTGTCGAAAACGACTTTTGTATGGAAAACTCCCGGTTTACAAAAAAGCTAAAAAAAATATAGAAAGGAGATGATTAAGAAAGGCGAGAAGAAGACAAAAATACGAAGGGGACACAAAAGACAAGAAAGTCCGTTTATGCTCTGTTGCAACATTGTTAGACAAGAATTCGAATTGAATGTTTGTTATTTTTTCATTTATAAACTATCGAAAAATACACTTTAAAAGTAACTGAGTCTGAAAATTTGTTGATTTTCAAAAACGTTCCCCCAAAGCTAATCCAGACTTTTTAAAATCTGGAAGAAAAATAGACGATTTAAAAACGAACAAAAAGTGACAGAAGAAACCATAAAGAATGTTTAAAAGATTGATTAAGAAAACTCTATAAAACTGCTCAATAAAGCTCTAGTTGTTCTTTTAAAAGTCGTTCTTCTAATAACCGGAAAAATTATCTATTTGATGCGGAATCGTGTAAAACAAATGCAAATGGTTTGTAAGAAATCTTCAATAAAAACTCGAAAGAATTTCATGGCAGAGAAGAAACTTTTGTTGGGTGGTTCCCCAACTTTCATGAGTGTGAAACTCGACAGTAAAAGGTTTGCAAAAGTCGCTTAATCCTTTGGAAAAACCACGTAAAAGAAAGAGTTTTCGAAGAAAAAACTGCAAACTTTGCAAATTTTACTATTTCATGGTAATAAAAATGATAAAAAAGATCAAAAGTGCAAAAATACGAAGGACACAAAAAAATCAGAAAGTCCAAATCGTATCGGGTTTCAGTAATTCTTTCTATGCTCAGTTGCAAGATTGTTAGACAAGAATTTGAATTTAATGTTGTTTTTTGCTCAAGAAATATATTTTTCTATTTGTAAACCGTCGAAAAAATACACTTTAAAATTAATTGAATCTGAAAATTTGTGATTTTCCAAAAAGTTCACCCAAAGCTAATGCAGAGATTTCGCAAGAGCAGGAAGAAAATATAGACGACTAAGAACAAACAAAGTGGTGAAAAAAACAATAAAGAATGTTTAAACTAAGAATAATCTAAAAAACTGCTTAAAAAGCGATAATTGTTCTTCTAATTACCCGAAAAATCATAAGAAAAAGACAAATAAAGAAACTTGTATTTTGTGATTCTCCAACTTCAAGAGTGTTGTTTCGAACATGTTTCTAAACTAGACAGTAAAAAGCTTGCAAAGTAGAAGAAAAAAAACGGAAACTGTGCAAATTTTATCGTTTGATGGTAATAGAAAAAGCCTTTTGATTAAAACCAGTGACGAAGTTATCGAATTGCCCACACCTCGTATTTCATCCCATTAGGGAGATGAGGGTTCGCCTCACTTATCGATCGCCCTCTTTCAATCAGCGCTTCTCGCCATATGGCAGCGTAAAAATACAAATGCTCAAACATTCCTCGAATGGATGTGTTTGTGCGTTTAAAAGCACTACTAAATCTTTAAATACCTAGGAAGGAAAAAAATAGCCATTTGGACAAATATTTGGAATTTCAACGTAGAAAAAAAACAGATTTTTGTAGTTATCGACAGGAAAACTTCAAAAAAATGAATAAACTTGACTGAAAACTGGAAGGGAACTTACCAGGCCTTCACCCTGATGAGCACCTCGCCCTCATTGAGCGTGGGTTCCGGTTTTTTGAGGATCTTCACCGACTTGAGGCCTCCGAAACCGGTCAAAACGACCGCCCTCATCTCTTTTTTGGGCGCTTCGTTTTCCGTCTCGGCAACAGGTTCGGCAGTTTCGCCAGTTGTGCCATTTTCCGTTACTTCCTTATCTTTGTTTTCGCCATTTTGCTCACCGTTCACGACGGGGCCGGCATTCTCTTGGGCTTGTTCAGACATGTTGCGACCAAATATTCGATTTGAAAAACGCACGAACGATACTGGACAGTTCTAACGAACGGATTTTGTTATTTCACCGGCCGGCAAACGAACAATGAACGCTGGAACTGCGACAAGCGAGTTAACAGGTGCCCGGGCTGGTTGGGGCGAGTCGCTCGAAGAACGCCTGCGCTCGTTCGCCTTAACAAGCACGACGAGCCCACGACACCCCGCACACCCTGCACATCGATGATGGTTGAGTCTGCGTCTGCTGAAGCCGCTGTCTCGAAAGGGACCAGCAGGCAAGACTCCATTTTTTTACATTAATCCTTGGCCCCCCGAAAATCTTCATGTTCGTCCAAGGTGCATGCCTGCAGCTCATCTTGTTTCCTCCCAGAGGTTTCCTTCCTGGCCAGTCACATCGAATTCATTCTTTTGTCACTTTGGATCGCAAAAATCGGCAAGGAAAGCGTAGGTTGGGGAACTTCAACTTAATAGTTTATTGTAGAACTAAAAGTTACAGCGTTGCGCCGGTTAAACTACCACAAAACTAAAAATTACCTCATTAGTAATAAAAAGTCAAAACAATCTTGCTTCACATAAAGGTAGCATAAAAAGAACCCTGTCCTGTTCAGGGCCAATAAATAAAAAACTTAGGAATAATATTTGCAGACACGAGTGGCTGAAGGCGGCAAAAAAATTTAATGGAAGCGTTTTTAATGTTAATTACATCCCGCAGGTGTACAATATAACACAGTAAAAGGACTTCATTCACTCGCGTCTTGGTCTTTGCGAAAATATCAAAACAAATTACATGTGCAATCTGGCGAGCTCACACCCGGGGAAAAAGAAAGAATAAACTCGCCAAAACCACAAACTTGCCATAATTTTTCAAATCTCCTACGGTGTTATCGCTACAATCTCTCCGTTAACAAATTGCAGAGGAGTATTGCAACCCTCTTGAGATCAAATAAACTAAAACGAGGCGACAGGCCCATAACTATTACATAGGAGAAATTTGGCGAAAAATTCGAAACTTCTCTGCATCAATGAAGACTAGCAATTTAAATTGAACTTGAAAATAAACTCCTGTTATATGGGGGAAGAGTAAAAATCATATTGCAACTATGGGCTCTTGCTTCGTCCCAATCAACTTTAAAACACTGCAGCGGAATAAAATATAAAAGAACTTTAACACAGACTGATTGAAACTTACAAAAACACACAAAAACACGGTTTATTCGCTGACGTTTTGCCGCTGCCTGTCCTCCACTAGAGACTGGACTTTTCTATTAGAAATCCGCTTGCTGTTTGGCATATTTCCATCTTCATCAATCAGTAATCTTTTGCCTTGAATCCCGTTGTTGTTGATTGCTCGGTTTATGTTCATTAAATCCTGAAACATCAGCTCTCCTAAATCCCGTCCAAAATCCAAAAAATCAACGTACCTTAGAAGGACTGCGGCTAAAGTAGTAATTGAAAGTCGACCCACTTTGGATTGTCGCCGTTTCCAAAGGCTTCACGAAAACGTTCCCAACCACTTGCAAATTGGAGGCAAACAGATTTTTCCTGCTAGCTGGAAGCGGGCTAAGAGGAATCGAGTTCTGGAAAAATGAGGCTTTCAAACCCTTGCAACTTCCCATAAATAAACTCAGTTACCGTTGGATCCGAATTGGGCTGAAATTTCATAGCGTACGATCGCATCACTTTTACATAAACAGAGTTGTAAAACTGGATCAAATCACTCCGAACTTCGGATATTAGATCTCCATCTGTAAAATCGCTTTTAAAGCTACATTTATCGGATGGAAAACGTGCGTATACCTTTGGTTGTCTCGATCAAAACATCCCTGTACACTGAACTCGAAGCTTGCGGTTGCTGCCGATAAAATTTCATGATTACGGCAAACAAGTCGGTCATTTTGGTGATGTTGCCTGCTTTACAGATCACGTATATTGCACACATCAGCAGCTGATCCAAGTGTCTGTCTTTGATCAGGTCGGTATGTCTGATCGAGTCCTCGAAAATCGTCCATATTTTCCTTCGCAGTTCGAAGTCATCGAAACACAAATGGGAGCAAAGATGCTGCATTCGGACTCCGGCCAGGTTGTAAAACTACGAACATATTTATAAATTCATTCCAATGTATTCCTGGGTTTCAGTCAATTTTATTGTTTATTATTTAAAATGTTACAAATACGTTTCGGTGTCTTTATCCACCATCATCAGTTTGTGTATATAGTTGCTTCCAAGTGAAGTTGGAAGCAACTATATACACAAACTGATGATGGTGGATAAAGACACCGAAACGTATTTGTAACATTTTAAATAATAAACAATAAAATTGACTGAAACCCAGGAATACATTGGAATGAATTAAAGTACAGCCAGGAAAATATACGAAACCATATTTATAAAGCCCTGCTGGAGGACTAATTGTTTATTTTACCTTTCTGAAAATTATAGACAAACTGCCAGTTCGTCGTGGTAAAGGGGCAGCTTGAGAATTCGCGTTAGTTTCCAGATAATCCTGTTGGCTGGTTTTGTCCTCTTTGTCAGATCCACCTAGTACAGATTTGCCTTAAAAAAAATTCCCGCAATCAATAAACCACTTACTGCTTTGACCAGGGGACTTCTTTATCTGCAACGTGCTGACGCTCGAGGGGAATAAGTTTTTGCAAAGTTGTGAAAGCGGCGATTGAAATCGATCGGAGGCCGACGGAGGTCCAGGAGATTGCAGCACTAAAACCCAAAAAATCTAAGCAATCCCTGAATAAAACGTTTAAAAACCCTACATACAGTGCTCATACGAATCGTCATTATACAGCAGATGCCCAGGCAGAGCGGTGTCTTGAAATTTGGGAATTTCCTGCCCGGATTTTTCAATAGCCGCCCAAATTGGACTGTTCGATCTCCATACCAGCGACTCTATCACAGTTTCTTCAATCTGAATATAAACCCAATCATTTAAGGGCCCTGAGGGTTAAGCATAAGGACCTACCCGATTCAGGTGCTTGATCAACTCTCTAAACAGCGAGTCTTTGGATCGGACGATTAATTCGATCACTTTAACGAAGTCAATTGGTTCCACATTGACAGCATCCAGAATCCAGGGAAACTTTTTCGGAAAATTGTAACAGTAGAGAACAATTTCCAGACAGCATGTGAACATCGATTGGTAGAAAATGTCCTTGTCCACCAGCGCCTGAAAAGCCCGCTCAGATAAATACATTGTTCACAAGTCTTGGACTGAGAACGTACAGATAAATCTGGAGTGATCGTTTTCTCTTTGTTGAGAATCATTTCAACGGATTTGTAAAACAAGGTGGTGGCCAAAACTGCTCGGTTTTGGCCCTCTTCCAGCGGAAACCCATTAGCAGTATAGGCGGTGAGAAACAAGGTTTTTATTTTGGAGATCGTTGCCTCGATCTTCGATAGGGGGTCTTTCTTGGTGGACCTTGAAGATTTTCAAGATTTAGTAAATAGTCAGAAGCACCAATCAATTAATTCTCACTGGAAAAGTTTCTTCAGTTCTTCACTAGGCTGTGGGAGCCGGTTGCCTTTGCCCAGCATTGTGTGCAATCCAGCCACTCGTTCTGATGTTGATTTGCCGGACGTATCGCTCTCTCGCGGCCCCAAAAATCTTCTACCAGTAAGTGGAGTATCCAACCCCTTGGGATTGCCCTGAAACACCAGCTGTCATTTGCCTAAAAAACTCGATGGTCGATGTTACACTTACAGCAACTTTAGGCGATTCCATTAGAGTGGCATCAGCTGCAAAAAACCACAAGTTTAATTCAAGCAAATTTGATTCCAATACTGAGTGATCAACTTACCAGAGTCTCCCGGTGGCAACACCTTCATTGAAGTCCAGTTTTGAGAGCCTTGCTCTTTCTCCAACAGCATCCGCTTGAATTCGGCTAGAAAAGGGATTCAACGTCAACTGGCTGTTGCAGCCTGCGGCTGCAAAAACTTACCCATAAAAATGCGCTCGTCAAAATCGCCTTCACTCAACAAGTGAGTTTCGTACGTTTTCTTAATGCTCCGGTAGTTCTGATCGAAGTTTTCCGGATCAAAAATTCCACTGAAATCGATTTCGTCCGCTATTAAAACCTTGGAGTCAATCAATTTGGATACCAGCTGCTTGAATGTGTATATTTTCATGTGCAAGGCTTCCTTAACAACCGAGTCGTATTTGCAGAATCTGGAAACAGCAGGATTCTAATCGTCTATTGGCCGAGGAAAGCATGAGGCTACCTTTTAACAAAGCAAGGGGTTTCCTTGGTTGTTCTGCCATCTTGCATACAGACGCAGTGCGACAATTCCTCCACTACTTTCTCATTAAGCAAGTCGGTTCTTTCAGCTGCTAACACGTTCTTAAACGCCAAGTCTATACAGCAGTAGAGCAAATGGCACGCGTTGATCAGCTCTTTACTACACGACGCTTCCTCGGCTTTCAATATTATGAACATATTCCAAATGAACTCAAAGATTTTCAGTGCTGTACAAGGAATTGCCCTGGAAAAATGCAACTTTAGCCAATGAAGCAGGAACATCTCAAGTTACTCCAACCTGTTACGCCTGTTTCGGTGCTTTGCGGCTTCCAGGTCTTGGGAGTTGGGAACGGGCGCAACAAACACTTCAGAAAAAAGCGGGTGGTATGTTTTGAAGGCGTTGTAGGCGATGCTGAAGTTGTTCCGCAAATTCTCGATTTTGGCACGGAATTCATCAGGCAACTGGGCCATTTCTGACCAGCGGGTGATGTTCGAGAAAAACTGCACAAAGCTGCAAAGGATCATGACTGTATCAGCGTGAAAACAATAATATTCTACGTTACCTCAAGTTGCTGTGCCTCAAAAGGCTTGTCAGGTTTATTCCCATTCCTTTCACTACTGACGATTTGTCCACTGTGGGCGTTTCTACTCCTCGAGAGGCAACGTAGATCGCACATCCCAACCAGTGTATTTTCTCACCCTGAAATAAAACTCTGTAGGTAATTGGTGAAACCAACTGAAGTAGAAACCTCTGTGTCCATCAGAGGTATAAAAACACCCAGAACGATCTAAAAAGCACAGTCAACTATTCCAGGACATAAATGGGCCCTAAACGATTAGGGGTTCACTAAAACGGGGTCGCTCGAAAGGCAATTTTGGGCTGAAACGCTCCCACAACGTACCTCTAAAACAAACTTCTTGCTGATGGATTCATAAGTGTCCCAGGACGATGTGGCGATGGCAGAGTCAAGGTTTAGTTTGCTGCAGAGCTCCTGATGCAGTTGCAGCAATTCTACACCGGTATCATCCGACAGAACCATCCTGCTGTCTGAGGAATGAACGATAACTGATAGTCAACCCGCACAAAGGCCCCAAACACGCGAGTCGAGTGCCACACTCGGGAATATGGTTACAAAACGCGGGAATTTGCACCTGCAATTTGCACCATGATGTCCGATTTATCGAAAAATTGGCGCCAAAGCGATGAATATTGAATGAACGTTTAAGAATTTCGGAAATTTGTAAATAGAAATTCGCGGGTTTCTTTTTTTTTAACTTTATGCTTTGGGTTTTTGGTCAACTCCCGCATCAATTGTCATAATATAACCTCTCTTTTCATGCAGCTTGTTTCAAGCACTTTTGATTAAATTCAAACTTTGGGTCTGATATGCTTGATTTAAGCAACTAGATTAATGGATAAGCTACCAGATGAATACTGGAGAAAAGCGATTGGAAGGGAAATTGAATAATTCCCGCCAAAATCATATGCATTTGCGTTAATCGTTTGAAGTCTAAAATGCGAGCCGATCAGGTCGGAAGTCTGAGCGTTCCTAGCTGATTGGCTGGAAAGTGTGCGCGACTGATCTAACCCAGTCAAAGGGACTGTCACTTAAAAAAGAAAGTAGCTGAAAGAAAAGAGACAACGTCCTGAAGGTATTCCTCTCTTTATCTTTTCTTCAATTTAATTTCAAGTATTTTTTTTCGGGAAGATTTTAACATTAAACAATTAACCGAATGACTACAAATGAAATGCTCAAATATTATTTGTAAGCTGTTTGAATGAGTAGTTGGTTAGAGCGCCTGGTTTATTTTATGGCATTTATTTTCCTTAATTAAAAAAAAATTCTAATCAACTTTATAGGACTGAAAACAGGAGATAAATGCAGAAATACACTGGTACAATGCTCTTAAACTTGAAAACATTTTGCTGGATGATAAAGCGTGGCAGGAAGGAAATGAGACTTGATAATGAGCTAAAAAAACCCAATCAAATCTTTGGGAGTTGTCGAACACTCGTCTGTGTTGTTCAGAGGGTAACGGAACTCTGCATTCGAACGGAAAATGTTTGCATCGGTTATTTTCTGTTTGTTTCTACTGGATTTTAATTTTTTTGTCAACAGTGAACTCTACAAATCGAATTCGACTGGTAAGTAGATAGAGTGGCGCTAAAAATCTTCATTTAATAGCGCGATTTTGCACCCAAAGAGTTCGCTATTCTTCTGAAGAAAGCTTCAAAGTGCCTCCAAAAGGATTATGAGTCTTCAGTTCTCATTGCGGCTTGAAGCAGACGGTCACAAAGTTCTCAAGTTCAAAAATCGCGTTTTTTTCTCAAAAATCGCACTTCCAGCCGGGAAAATTCCTCTAAAAGAAAATCGGCGTTTTCTGCTCAGAAACTGAGCATTCTTTAGAATTTTTGTGAAATTGTGGACGCGAACAGCTTTAACAGGTCGCTTTCGTTCCAAACTATTCATTTTTTTCTCAGATTTGTCCAAATGTACAATATCTTACTCAAGATCTGGCAGTGTCTATAAGGACTTCTACCCACTTTCTATCCACGCAAATGCTTCACTAACTGTGGATTTTCACTTCGCTGTCCTAGCGGCCAGCGATGCTCATATTCTTCTCGCTGAAACAGGTAAAGTTGCCAATTAGGCCTGTAAATGCCGGAAGCAAAGATTTGGCCTTCTCCAAGACCTTCGTTCTATATTTATGGATTTCAGTGAATATCAGTAAAAAGGACCCTGCATACGAAATCGTTATCGGTGCAGGAGGAAACACATTCTGCGATATCAGGCGAATGCAAAAATCCGATGTCAGACATTCGGTTCGAACCAAAGCGCTTCTTTCCGCACTGGATCCTCATTTCTTCTGGCTGCACATCTCTCAAGGTGATTGGTATTAATCCCACAAAACCCTCAAGTTAATTAGTGGCTTTCCTCCAATTAGAGGGCCTGATTCAAGTGGGGCGAGAAGGCGATAATGCCTCATTCATTGAGTGGCTGGATCCGGAGCCTTTGCTCGTAAAGTTCATCAGCTTCAGCACTTGGTCGGGGATTGAAGCTAAATGGTACTTCAATTGCGATCGTTCGCAAAGTGAGGAGGTAAGTGAGCATTTTTAAACAAAATTTAAAAACAAAGACAATCCCGAAACGTAATTTAAGGAAGTTGAAAAACGACTAACTGCCTTGGAGAAATTGAGGCGGAATTTGCTGCTTGCTTACGATCCTTTGGTGCGGCCGGTCTTGGACCAATCAACTCTTACCACTGTTTACTTGAGCCTCAACTTGGAATATCTGGAATTGGTGAGTTTAAGTTTGAGTCAAGGGGGTTAAAATGCAGCTAAACATTTCAGGATGACCGGAAATCTTTCATTGAAATCCGAGGCACTACTATGATGGTAACTAGCTAGGAACTTCTGGATTAATGGAAAATATTGATAACTTGAGAATTTTAGAAATGGCACGATGAAAAACTCAACTGGGATGCCACAAACTATGAAAATATAACCGAAATCCACGCCTTAAGAACAGAGATTTGGAACCCAGAGCTGACCAGTTACAGGTGAAAAGTGAACAGTTTTTCGTACCATTTGCGAAATATTGTTGCTTTTCAGAGCCGTAACCAATTCAGTGGACATTTTGCAAGACTCCCTGCTTACCGCCAATAATAACGGAGAAGTTATTTGGGAACCCACCATTCATGTGAGGACTCTTTGCGATGGGAATCAATTGGGCGACTGGCCACGGGACGTCTATATATGCGAAATTCTGTTTGGTTTTCCTTGGGATTATGGTAGAGTTGTGCTGAACTTTAGTGACCGCGAAAGCAGTTTGGTAAGTTTTCAGCTGAGTCAAAAATCCTCTTACAAACTTTAGAAGATGTTTGCTGGCAATATTTATTTTATGAAATTTATGCGAATCGATGGATCAGGTCGGTAGTAGAAGAAGGAAACCAATCATGGCCAGCAAGAGCTCCAGATTTAAATCCACTTGACTTTCACTTTTACTTTTAATCAATTGGGCATGTTCCTGTTTAATAAAAGATTTTTATAACCAGCAGTGGCGCGCCTACTGATCGTTGAATATCATTCAATATTTTTGAAGAAAAAAATGGGTAAACAAGGAATTTATCAAAGAAATAATTTCATCCCTTCATTGCGTGTTCAATTCCAAACGAAAAAGTTCTCTTGAGTTTTCTTCCTATAAAGCATGATTTTGGAGTAAAAAAGTAAAATTCATATTAATGCATGGCTTTCAATGATGATTTCAAAACATTTACTGATTGACTATTTGACTTTAATTTTTTACCCGAAATTGATGCGTTTTACGAAGAAAACTGAAGAGAGATTTTGTGTTTGAAATTGAACAAGGAATAAACCTGTGAATGTAATTTTTTGATAAATCAGTGGCGTACCATTTTTTTTCAGTAAAAACTTTGAATGACAATCAATGGTCGATAGGCCCGCCACTGGTGGACCAAAAATTTTTTTATTCAACAGAAACATTAACAATCGATAGCTATTGACATCTGCAAATTGGCATCAAAATATCTGAAGCGGTTTTGGATATATTAATAAATATTCATGGCACCAGTGTCGCGTCTACTCATTTTCAATATTTTTGCGCAATAAAATGTTATGCCACTGATTTTTCAAAAAAGGAATTTTACCCTTTCATTTCTCGTTCAATTCTCAACAAAACAACTCCCTTGAGTTTTTTCCTACAAGACGTAATTTTCGAGTAAAAAATTAAAGTTTGTATTAATGCGTTTTTTTTTATCAATGATTCTAAGACGTGCATTAATATGACTTAAATTTTTTTACTCGTAAATAAGGCGTTGTACAAAGAAAACTCAAGAGACCTTTTTTGTTTGAAATTCAACAAGCAATCAAAGTGAGAAATAATTTTTTTCATAAATCAGTGGCGTACTAATTTTTGTCTTCAAAAATACAGAATGACATTCAATGGTCGGTAGGCCCGCCACTGGTGGACCAAAAAAAAGTTTTATTTAACAGAAACATGACTAATTGATAGCTATTGACATGTGCAAAATTCTATTAAAATATCTCAAGCGGTTTCGGATATATTAATAAATTTTCATGTTTTTTTAAACGTCTTTGAATCCTCACATCAACAATTACGTTAATTCTGCAAAACTATCAATTTGCGGTCTTAGATAATCTTGGTTTACCACTAGCTTTTTGTATGCAATCAACCTCAAATATCTCCACAAGCAAAAAATTTTTCCACCAGTGGCGCGCCTACCGATGATTGAATGTCATTCAATATTTTTAAGCAATAAAATCTCATGCCACTGATTTATCAAAAAAATAATTTTGCCCGTTTATTTCTTGTTCAATTCCCAACAAAAAAGCTCTCTTGACTTTTCTTCCTGCAAGGCATAATTTTCGAGTAAAAAAATATAATTTGCATTAATGCATGAGACGTGCATTAGTACGCCGTTTATTTTTTTTCTCCAAAATTATGCTTTGCAGGAAGAAAAATCAAGAGAGCTTTTTTGTTGAGAATTGAACAAGCAATGAAAGATTGGAATTCGTTTCTTGATAAATCAGTGGCGTATAATTTTTTTTTTCGAAAAATTTGAATGACAATTAATGGTAAGTAGGCGCGTCACTGGTGAACCAAAAAAAATCATGTAGCAAAAACATGCCCTCTGACTAGGTATTAACACCTGCAAAATTTCACAAAAATATCTCAAAAGGTTTCGGAGATATTAATACATTTTGTGTTTTTTTAAATAAAACTTTGACACCCTGTATTTTTCCTTAAGGGACCTTGTTTATTAGAACCTTTGATCTTAAAATGATGCCAGTATTCACCTCCTGAAGTTGAAAAGAGTTTGAATCATCTTATATACAGAGTGAATTGAATTAGCCCTTTTTTTGCCTACAAGAAGCAAAAGTAGCCCTGATAAAGTCCTGAAAACGGTCATAGAGTCTGGATTGGTAAATATATTTTCCTTCTTATATCCGCCTACGTTTTATTCAGGCTTATATCAAGACTATTTTAGCTTCTAATCTCAGTCATTGTGCTTCAGCTTCAACATGAAACCTCTCCATGGCTGATACTGGAAGCCATTGCCTTCGACATCCAACAGATCGACAACTCCTCAAACGACTCTCCATTATTTGGCCTCAAGTTTGAGTTAAGACGCAACTCTTTCATCTACAGCCTGGTGTTTTTTGTGCCCTTACTAGGTGGGTGTTTAATTAGCCCCGGAGTTTTTCGGTAAAACCACTTCTTTTTCAGTCATTGCTGTTTGTTTGCTCATTGCTTTTTGGCTGCCCTCTAAAGGAACCACGAAAACCCTGTTGGGCTGTGCTCAGCTGATAATCGAGATTATAATCCTGCTGGCTTTGGCGCACACTGTGCCACACTCCTCGGCTCGAGTTCCCTTTTTAAGTGAGTAGATTTCATGCGATTTAAGCTGCTGGATTATCCCAGATGTTCCAGTTGTTCTGTACATTTGGTGCTTAGCTGGCAGTTTGCTCTCGTTGATGATTCCGATAGCTGTAGCTAATTTGATCAGGCGGAAACAATCAAAGCCTCTGCCGCATGCTGTTTGCAACATACTTACCAAGCGAGCTGTTAAGAGGATGCTTTGGCTTCCCAACATTGTGGTAAGTAGATTGGTAGCATGTTCTGGTTGGTTTCTTAATTGTAATTGAGGCTGCAGATGCCAGAAGACTACGGGGAACTTGATTTATCACTGTCGATTTCCAACATATCAAGAGCAGAAGACAAAAGCCAGCACTACTGGGCGCTTCTGGAAATCGCCATTCAACGACTAGCTTTCCTTATCTATGCGCCTTTAGTTTTAACTATTTTTGTAAAGTATTTGGTAACGTTTTTTTAAAGTAAAAGCTCCTGTGGGAATACTGCATTTGTATATTCATTTTTGAAGATTTTGGAGCCACGTGCTTGAGGAACGTTCTGGAGTTTACGTGTTCAAATATCTCTAATCTAGTAGGGAATTTCAACAACGCTGCTTCTGTTTGAACGGGACGAAGCAGCAGAAGATCCTGAAGAGGAAAATATTTCGTCCCTCCGAGCCGCATCTTGAAGAAGATTTTCGATCTTCTCGGCGTATTTTTGCCGTTTTGTTCCATTGACTATGGAAACATCAGGGGCTAGTTCCAATGGCTGGATCTCGGGCAGGTCTAGAGCTAAGTAGGGCGAACCTAAGGCCACTTTCGAGCGCATCTGCAAATGGAAAATTCACGGAAACTGTTGGTTTTAAGCAGAAACTACCTGTTCTTTTTGCGACTCCAAAACGGCGATTTTGTAGTTGATGTCGCTTCTTGCACCAGATTCCTCCAGCAGGTTTTTGTCCAGTATAAAGCTCAAATCGTCCAGCTGTTTTTTCACGTTCAAGTCATTTTCTTTGCTCCTGCACGAAAAAACTGCTGTTATTTATTTGAAGACTCTTTTTGAAGAAGAAGAAGAAAGTTCGCACCTTTCACAAGGAGTAGCTTCAGTTTTAAAGCGCCAATTGGCGGGGATTAAAACGCTATTTTGCAAAGGCGGTGCTGGAACTATCGGGTAAGTGAATCCGTACTCGATGGAGGCATTTGCGAAATTTGCCCTCAAAACTGCCATAAAGTTGCAGCATGTCACCAGGACACTGGATCGTTCCCAAATGTCGGCCAGGAGCCTGGAAAGCCGACTTGCACCTCACAGATTTTTCTTCTAGAAACCTTACCGTGTTCTTGCTTGTAGATCGAGAAATTTCTTTTCGTCTACATCACTAAAACCAAAGGTTTCCTGCTCATTTTCACTGGCCTGGGTCGAGTGGGGTTGCTTCCTCTTGGGGCCTGGATAAATACACCCGAGGCCCCACTCGATGGTTTTTCCTTCGATGCGAAAGCAGGGGAATTTCAGTTTGATTGTCTGCAGGCACGTGTACTCTCTTAAGCACCACAACTTCAAAACCTAAAGCCCGATATAGAGAGTTGATTTCCACACTTTTCTCACACTTACACCGTCACTCGAGCAGCTCAGAAACAGATATTGGCTATCCATAATTTGAACATCCACAATTGCTGAAGAGGATGCGGAAAATGTGGCAATGGTTTTGGATATGAACGTGTTCCAGAGCTGCAGGATTCCGCTGTCGCTTCCTACTATTAGGAGCTTTGTGGATGGACTAAAGGTAAAACAGTTTGCTCCCTTAAAAGTTTTTTCTTCAGTTCTTAAGTCCTTAATTGGGTAAATAAACCCGGCTTGCCTTTGGTACGTTGTAAGACACTGTCGGCTTTTTGCTCTCAATGTGCTTGAGACGCACTGAAGCATTGGGGTCTTTGCTGCAGGTTATCAGCAGCTGAGCCTCTTCGATGTACTTTATAGATTTGACTGAGTTTTCGTGGACTTTTCCATACCTTTTCACCGCCACATAGTCAGCTTCTTTGATAAAATCCTTTGAAAGCTTTTAAGCTTCAGCTAAATTATGCAACTGTAATGTAACTTACATTCCAGTAAAAGAGCGTTAGCTGATCGTCGCGTTTTCTTCGAAGCAAGCCAGTCTTGGGTTGGAGGAACGTAAAACTCATCACCTGCCCCTGGGAGTCTCCAGAATAAAGAGTACTTGAGGTGCCATCCTGTTTGGAGACTTGCCGATATGCCAAGCACTTTAAAATAAAACTTTACGAATTGACTCAAAATAGTAGCAAATGTTTACTTCCAGAATATTGGGCGTGCTCAAAATGAGCCAATAAGGAACATGCTTCAGCCCAGAGGCTTCGTAAATGATAATGCTTCTGGCGGTATTGGTCAGGATAAACATTAGAGTATCCGGGCAGAAAAGGGCATCAGTGACCCATCTGAAATTTAAAAAAACCTAGGTGGTTTTAAGAAAAGGAAAACTACCTATTTCGTCTGCGTCGCTCATCCTCAGGCCGGGTCAGGTCCTCTCTGGTCATAATGGCGTGATAGGAAGTGAGAAAGTTGAAGTTTCCATCATAAAGCCCAACTCTACCATGCTTAAGAATGAGGGCGTAGCAAAAGTACTGCTCAGTTTCAATCAAAACCACTTTTGCCACTGATTCACTCTGAAAAACTCAGTTTGTATACAGGGTGGTCCGCAACTAATGTGCCAAATCTCTTTTTTCCAGGTACAGGGTGTCAAAGTATAAATAAAATTTTAGTTTTTTTAAATAGATTCCGAAGCAGTATTTCTTTGTCCAAAAAAAATTGTGTTTGGGGGGTTTTTAAATCGAGGAATCCAAATTTCCTCTCACTTAAGCATCAGCACCTCATTTAAAGCATCAGAAAGTCTTTTGGGTTTAAAAAATGTTCTTAAAAAAAAGTTAAAAAGTGTCCCCAAACACACTGGCGAATTTTTATACGATACAATAAATGTACCTTGGTATGAGCGACTGGTTGGATGCTTCCTGAACTAAGTCGTAGACGTTGTTTGGTCTCTGGATAGAGATTTGCTATGAGAAAATCCAGAAAATGGTTCCAAGTGATGGTTTTCTTGGCTACGAATTGGGTGATTTTCGTGAAAAGTTGAGCTGATTGCACGGAAAACTCGTGGGTGTCTGGAATTTTCAGTAATCCACAAACAGTTAAAAAATAATGCCATTGCCTCCACCATTAGTCAAGAGGCAAAGAGCTTCCTGAAATTCACTCGCGCTCAATCCCAACTCTTCCCCATTTGCTCCTTTGGCTTCCATGAAGATCAGTTCGAGCTTTTCCAGATCAGCAGTGGAAAGCTTGTGCAACTCACTTTTCCATTCTGCGTCTTCTTCAACATCTTCAACACTATTTGCCCGCGAACTTTCCACAAAGTTTTCCATCATTCCATTTATTGAATTTACCTTATTCGAAGCATTTCTGCATGTTTCGACCCCCTTTAACTCACTGCTAGGGCTCATTTCCACACAAGAAAACACCTATTGATTAAACAATAGTAAAGGGTGTATACAGGGTGTCGCAAAGCTGTTGGTCCACAATGATAGGGTGTAGAGAAGACCTGAAAATAAGGCCAGTACTTGATATATATTTTTTTCCGTTCGAGAGTTCTTGTTGAGACAATAAAATCCCTACACGAATTTTTGTTGGTTCCGACTTGTGCTGCCTCGACGGCTAAAAGCTGAACTTGATTTAGAATTTTTCGTAAACAGGTGATTTATATCCATGGAAGGGCTCCGCCTCATTGCTTCCCAATATTACATAAAATCGATCAATTGGAGTAGGTGGAGCCATGGCTGGGCCACCTCGATCATCTGACCTGAAGAATCCGGATTATTTTGCGAACTTTCCACGTTTACCTTGTGGGCGGGAGATAAGGGAGGAGTTCCTTTTGAGTCAACAAAATCCCTACACGAATTTTTTGTTGGTTCCGATTTGTGCTGCTACGACGGCTAAAAGTTAAGTTTAGCAAATCAAACTAATGCTTTGAGGTGATTCCAAAGAAAAAATCCAATGGATTACGGTCGGGTGACCGGGCTGGCCAAGGAGTAGGGCTTGCATTTGAGGTATATTTGCTATTAGAGTATTGAGGATTTCTATTTCTAGTAGAAATTCTAAATATTTTTGTCCGGTTAAGCTTCCGCCCATTACATACGACCCTACCAAGTTAAGAGCAAGGCACCTCATATTAGGTCTTTTTACCTAGTAATTACGGAATAGAGACACATGAGGCTGGATTATTCAAAAAAACTATAATTATAAGTGTAATCAGGTATCCGTAATGCTTTTTCTTATAAACCTGGATAGGTGTTTTCGCTCAAACTTGCCACTTAGTTGCCAAATACTGTCAGGTGCTGATGATGGTTTCATGGTTTGCTAACGTAGAGCATCTGCCTCCCAGTGAGTTATTCTCAATAGAATCTCAATATACGGACGACGATTTCGATCGAAAGCTCAATTTTGGTAAGCACCCAATGAAAGTTTGCCTCACACTTAATGCGCGGGGTTTTTCCTGAAGCTTTTCCATGCTATCGAGATGAGTATGGAAGCCCTTGGTTGGTCCCAGTAGTCAGAGTGGCTGAAACCGTGCTGGCCAATGATAGTTCGCTATCCAAAGAATACCTCCATTCTCTGGGATATGAAAGTTTGAACCAAAGCGCTGTTTCCTTGCTTCTGGGTAAACTAATACCCTGAAGAAATTCTGGATAATAGCAAAAAACCTTCTAGGTGAACAGAGTCGGGCTAGAATAGAAAGCCGCGCCTTTGCAATTCAAACTATGTCATCCACCGGAGCTACTAGAATAGGCGCTGAGTTTCTGGCCGGTAGTTTGGGTATGACCACCGTTTACTTTCCAGAGCAAACCCTTGAAGGGCTAGGAAGTGTCTTCCTGAGCGCTGGTGAGTTTTGCGCTAGAAACTCTGCAACTACTAGGAAACTGGGCAGGATTTAAGGAGTTGCGGGAGCTGCGCTACTTTGACTACTACACCCTGAGCCTGGACATTGAGTATCTGCTAAAAGATCTGGAAAATGCCCAGGAGGGAGCTGTGGTGTTTCTGCAAGTTAGCGGCCATAATCCTACCGGCTGTGATCCAGACATTTCCGAGTGGGAGAAAATAGCTGACATCATAGCCAGGAAACAGCTGTTTCCATTTTTTTACTCCCCATTTCAAGGTAGCTAATCCAGAAGCAAACCGGCTTTCCCTCCTGTTCTCCTTTTTGAGTTGTAGGGTTTGCAACTGGCGATATAGACCAGGACGTGGAAGTGGTGCGGATGTTCGAAACCCGCGGCTTGGAGTTCTTTTGCTCGCAGTCCTTCGCTTGGAACTTTGGCCTTTACAATGAGCGCTCCGGATGTCTGTCCATTGTAGTTAATGACGCAAAAAGCGTGAACCCTATTAAATCCCATTTGCGCAACATCTCCGGAAACATGTACTGGTCGCCGCCTAGTCATGGAGCCAGGTTCAAAGGCCTCCAGCCCAAAGAAGCTGAAGCTCCAAACTTGAAAACGTCGTTTTAGAATCGTGGCCTTTATTCTGGGGGATAAGATTCTATCGGAAGAATGGAAGGCCAGTGTCGCAGCCATTGCAGCCCGGCTGAAGCAATTGAGAACCTACCTAAGGGAAGAACTGGAGCGATTGGGGGCGCCTGGATCGTGGGCCCACATCACGAACCAAGTGGGCTTGTTCTGCTTCATTGGTACCTAAAGGCGGCTAGAAATCGGGACTTTTTCCCCCAAAAAAACACCATTTCAGGCCTCAGTGAGATCCAAGTGGAATATCTGAAGAAGCAGTACCACATCTACATGTTGACCAATGGCAGGCTGAATGTGAGTGGCTTGAACATGGACAATGTGGAATATGTTGCAAGGGCCATATATGAAACAATGGGCGTGATTCCATCGAGCTACGTTATGAGTGTTACAATGTAGGGACAATATTTTGAAGAAGGTAAATGAAACGAAAATGGGCAAGAAATAGTATATTTTACAAGGCGATATACATAAAACTAACAACAAATTTTAACAACATAAAAACAAGCATTAGTATCGATCCGAATATCTACAATATACAAACTAAAGTTAATCAGTTCTGTTAATTTTATTGTAATGTACCAAAGTACGCCAGTAGTGTTCATTATTATTATTATTCTTATTATTCTATAGAGTTTTTACATTGTTTTTTCATTATGTTTAATAGTCTGCACTTATCTCGGATAGATGTTAATATACATTCGAAGGTTTAACAATAGAAATCGGTTGTTAGAAGCGCAATCAAGGCCCCTGAAGAACGTACCTTACAACGGAGGTCTAGAAATGAAGAGAAAATTCTATGATAAGTATTAAATTGCCTATATCTAGTGGTATGAATGGAAGTAGAATAGCGGGTGTCCAGCCATATAGAAATGCGCATTTTTGCAAAAAAAAAACCTGCAGTTGTAGCGCTTTTTGATCTGTGTAGACCATTTTGAATTTGGCGCATTTATGGGGCAAATGTATCCGGGCCTAATGAACCAATCAAAACTCTTGCTCCCATAGCGACCGTCCAATGATGACAATTTTGATGTCATGAACAGACGCCAATAGGGCGCATCAATGTATCAGTTTCTATGGAAACGAGTTGGATACAAACAAAGACGCGGTTAATGATGGAATAGGGTTTCTCAAGTTGCTGTTGGAAAAGTTCCTCTTTCCATCAAAATGTTCCATCGGCAAGTGAAATTTTGCAATTGTAAGCGAGATTTTTTGATCTGGATTCAGTTTTTGTGGAAAATCGGACGTTTTTCGTGGATTCTAAGGTATTTAACGTTATAGTGTAGTGAGGCAGTAGAGCCTGGTGTATCAGCTTTGTAGCCTTTCAGAGCTCCTCTCTATAAAGGAGCTCTGTAGTGGTGATTAATGGAAAGCGGGAAGAAGACGTCCATTAAAGCTGTTTTGATTGGGGATTTATGTCTCGGTAAGTGAAAGTTGCTTTTTTTGGTAATTTTCCATTAGGAACATTAGGATGATCTTAACAGTTACCCGTTTTCTCTACAAGGAGTTCATTCGCTTAGAATTTGCGTGATTTTACGCTTTCGAAGTTTTGTGCGCCGAAATAATGCAAATCCGAGCAGGCTAGACACCCTGAATTAAACACTTTTACCCCATTTACCCCCTATTAAATTAGAATATTAGCCCCTGACTCTTGACCAAGCCTAGTGATGGGAATAATCGAGAGGAATTATTTCTCAGTACTCAATCACTCGATTCTAGCCATCGCTATCCAAGCCCCGCTAGCTATTAGCCATTCCACTCCTTTCCTACCACAACTCCACTCAACTACCCATCTTATACCAAACAATAAACTACTAACATTATTAAAGCTGATAAATATAATACATTAGTAACAGTTAATCCACTTTCCCCATTGAAATCAAACCGATCTACTATCTCAACATTTTTATGGCACTTACACCGTGATGGTGATTAGTTATAACTTGGTGGTGGCTTGTAGTTTAACATACCGATTGTGTTGCACATTCTCGTCATAATCCGGCGGTAAAAAGCATTGATGCGTTTGGAGTTTGGGTTTGAGCAGCATGCGTCGCACCCCCCATATAAGCGCTATCACCATTATGCAGAGTACGGAAAAGATCGCCACAAAGGCGATATCCAGGCCAGTGAACCTGTGGAACTCCTTTTTGAACACTGTGACACATTTGGGTTTGGGCAGATTAATCGCAGGTCCTGGCTGGATTACGTTGGCGCATACCCGATAAGGTCCTTGGTTAAAATCCACGAAAGTATATCGCGGGTCTTCGCAGGACAGTTTTCTTTGGGACAGCAGGGTGTTTTGATCCAACAAGGCCACGTTCAGTTCACACTTTGGACTGTCTGGACACACCCCCACTTGGATACTGAGACTGCCAGAAGTGGAAAGGTTTGCTTGTACTGAGTCGACTTTGCTCATCAGCCCCGTGAAGGCATTTTGAGGGATTACGGTATTTTGAACTAGGGGTATCATGTCGGAACAGCCCAGAATCAGAGAGACATCGTCAGACTTTTCTGAGCCAAACAGAGCTACACAGTAGCGATATTTGTGGTTCAGCTGCAGAGAAGTTGGCACGGCCACCTGAAGGATCCTGGGGTCGGCCATGTCACTCGAGTTGCATTTGATTGGAAATGACTCCAGCATAATCTCATTGGGTCCTTCTTCTTCGTAGATGAAAATGGCATCGCATGTATACGGACTAGTCCCTTCATCCACACCCCAGCTTAATTTGATCGAATTCCCGTCATATTTCAAATCCCGCAGGTTGACTTTAGCTCGATAGGGAGTAGATAGAGGGGCCATGATGGATTCCTGCTCATCTTCGCCACATAGCAACGAATCAGTAGGAATTTCGACTAGAAGGCCATTTTCCAAAGAGGGCGGAGTGGTGCAAATAGCAGTCGCCTTGTCTTCAGCTTGTATAGAGGAGTTCGTTAACCACACACTGAACTCTATGAGACTGCAATCGCAATTCAAAGGATTCTCCAGCAGAGTCAAGTGCTTCAAAACGGTAGTCGGCTTCAACGCATCGCTGGCAATAATGGAAATATCATTATCATCCAGCTTCAGCACCTTTAAAGACTTCAAAGGCAGCACCAAATCGGCAGTTAAGGCCCTCAAAAAGTTGTGCCTCAAGTCCAGCTCAGTCAGATAACTGAGGTGTGCTAAGGACGCCCCGGATACCGCAACAATTCTATTATGCGCCAAGTCCAAGCTCACCAAGGTAGTCAAATGAAGAAACGCATGATCTTCGATCACATCGATCAGATTGTGCTGCAACCTTAGCGAAGTCAGGTTCGTCAGCCCTTGCAGGGCCCCCATTTTAATACTGCTCAAAGAGTTATGGGACAGTTGCAAGTCCTTCAAACACTCCATCTTGGGGAAGGTTTTAGGCCCCAACGGCCCCACTAGTAAGTTCTCGGACAAGTCCAGATCTTCCACCGTGGATATCGGGTTAAACTTGCTGATCACCGGCAAAGAAATCCGGTTCCCTCGCAACCTCAAAATCCTTAACTGGGGCAGGTTGTTGAAGGCGTTGGCCGATATTTTCGTAATGAGATTGTTGCTCATGTCGATGAAGGAGAGATTCCGCAAACCCTGCAACGGGAAACGTTGAATGTTTCATGCTTTTTTCTCAATCAGTTATTTAGTGTCAAGTAACCCATGCTGAGTTAAGGGGTTGCACTGGCCGACTTTATTTTATAGGCAAATGTGCATAATTCAGCCAGTTGCCTTATGGATCGAATTTGAAAGTGAATTTAAATAAACCAGGGTTTTAGAATGCTCTAGTAGGTACAGGGTGATTTAAAGTTGGCGACATTCCTCTGGGGATGTTGCATGATGTAAATAGTACAAAAAAAGTTAACTGCACACTAGTTTACAACATCAGTTCGCAGTGCTTCCTTTGATCAGCCATTAAAAGGAATGAAGCTACTTTCAAATCACTCTGTATATTATACAATGAGGATTTTTCGAGGTAAACAGTTTTTTCCCAAATATCAAGATGCCTTAAAAATGAATCGTACTGTATAAAATGCAACTCATCTTTAATCACATAAAATGCCTAATGTTATAAACGTGACTTTGAAGCTTTCATGGCTGTCTTGAAATAAATCACTGTTACCTTAAAAGAGGTCCCATCCAACATCTTCATGGTGTTTCCGGACAGATCCAGTCGATCGAGCTCCGGTAAGCTCTTCAAAGCTTCTGTTGGAACCATTACGAGTCGATTGTTGGGCAATCCAAGCGCCTGCAATGGCGACACTAACCCTAAACAGAAATAAACGTTGCGACATTCATTGGGAGGAAATGAACTAGAATTCACCTTCAAAAGCTGTGGGATGAACTTCGTGTATTTCCCCTGATGAAATTACTAGTCCATGAAGGGAAATTCCTTCGAGAAGAGGACCGGACACGATGGAGACGTTTTGCACTGTACAATCCAAGAGTGATATGGATGCTGTTCTTAAGGAGCGCAACTTTCGAGCTAGAATGGAAGAATTTGAAGGTGTTATAGATGAGTTCGCATGTTAAATAAGGCTTTGAGCCTTCAGTCTCGACATAAGCTACAAAAAAATCGGAAACGTTTAAAGCTTATTCCCGATATTGATCTGATGGGCAACATGACTCCTTAGATGGACGCTAACGATTTCTTGCGTTAATTAAGCTCCGAGTGTTCTTTTTCACACAACTTTGCCCCAAATTTCGTGTTGAATGACCGGAAATCTGCGCGGTTGGTTTCCATTTAGTAGCTATAATTTGTACCTATAATTTGCATAGCTGACTTGTCGCCGGTGCATCTTAAGGTATGAGGCATGTCGCAACTGCATTCCACCACCGGTTGCTGAGTGATTTCTGGACACTTCCAGTCGTCGAATCGAGTTGGAGGCGGAGAACCCGGCGAAGGTATTGCTGAGGTACCGCACCACCATATTAGGGAGAGGGTCAGCCACCACATCCTGAAACAAACACAGATATAGAATATTTCTGGGATTTATCAAAATACTATTTAGTCTAATAGCTGGCTGTTGCCTCTGACTACCTTCTGGTAGTTCACGCGATGTTTTTGAACTTAGTTTGCATCAGCAGTGGGAAAAACAATGCAAATGTGTCATTTTTGATAAGCACTTGCGTGGTCATTTGTTTTTTTTTTCATTTATTCCGGTTGATCAATCGATTGCAACATTCATTCGTTTCCTTCAATATGAGGTATTTAAAAGTTAACAAAGCAACTAGAAGAATGGCGTTGAAGCTCATCTTAATAAATCCTTAGAGCATTCAAACCGACAAAGGACAAAGCCGCATTCTCTTTGTGGAAAAAGACGCACTTAATTAGGCCGTTTAGGAAGATTAAGCCCCTCAAACTTGCTAAAAGCTCAAAGTGTCTATTGCTTTGGATTTTCTTTGTATATGACTTCAACTGAAACAACATCGCCGAATACATTTCTAATCGATAATGTTAATACGTGGGAGTCCCATAACTAACCAATCGAGATTTGCTTAACGAGTGAATGTTTAGTAATTATCTTGTTGGTGCGGTGAAACTATTGGGAAATTGTCAAGGTACTTGAGTTGGCCCAATTAAAGGTAAAGTTTCAATTATGATTTATTTGAAAAAAATTAGCTGAGGCAAAGGAAAGGACTTGGCATTTGGGGACGCCACTGGGTGTTAAAAAACGGCATTTTATGTATTTTATTGAACGACATCGAATGGCCATTAGAGACAGAACGCCTCCACCATTACACCTGACAATTTCTTAGCTCAGGTTGGCAGTGAACAGAATTCCCAGAATGCGACATTTCGATTGAGTGGGCCCGCTTCGATTGGCGTTAAATCACAGTTGGAGTTCGGAATTATTGTTAAATCTCAATAGAAACGGAAGATAGGCAAAGCCAATAAAAAATGTTGCAGTTGTTGAATTTATTCCATGTTGGAACCCACGATTTCCGCCTATCGGCGTTGGGACAACTCATTGATTTCGACATGGCCGTTGCACAAGCCAATGGAAATCTAAGTGCATGTTCATTAGTTATGCATTTCGGGTTTCACCAATGTGATTAATCAGCCAATAGAGCGTTTTCAGACATTTATCAATGGATGATAATTCAACAATTGGGCTGTTTTCTTCAAGCAACTATCGGCAATCAACGCGATCCTAATCAAAGCTTAATCATCCATGTAATAACGTGTTTTTTCGGCGTGCCTGATATCCGATAGATACCATCATCACATTTCGTCGCCTGATATTTTAATTAAGCGAAGCCCATAACCGGATTATTGGGATTTAACTGAAGCTTGCAATTACACGCATAAGGAGATTGATGAATATCCCAAGTTTTTCCAGGAAATGCCAGTGTCCAAGCGTTTTGTGTTCGAGTGGGTCAATTTTAGCAATCCTCTTTTGAAAGCTCAAGCAAAAGCCCCATGGTGGATTTACTAAATGGATGTTAGTTTGAGCCATCGGGGGCCGAGCCTGATGAAGAGACATCTTGGGTTTTTGACAGGTTCTTTTCCAAACTTCTCCTATTGCCGACTTGTAAGTTAAAGATGCTGTTCCTAATGTGTGAATGTGATATCTATTCTTTATATATCCGAACCATGACACAGTTTCTTTTTGTGAATTCTGGAACTGTTCATAAACTGGTCCTCACGAGGCATGATTGAATTGAAACCATTACCAAAAAAACCCTCATTTGCACTGGTTGCAAAAAACAAAAAATCCACGCTCGGAACTTTCAAAACGAAAAAGTCAAGTTCCCACCGACCGATTTGCTTTATCGACAATACGCCCGGGTAAAAATGCATTGATAAATACACAGATGGTAACCAGAAGTTATATGAAGTCCGAAAAAGGAAACCGATTGAAAACGGTGGGTAACGCGAGTTGCAAGAGCGCGGAATGCTGAATCAACGCAAAGATGGACATACATGTGAGTGAAATTAAAACCAGTAAGATGAAATCTCTGCTTTATGAGACTCCGAGACGACAACAGTCAGTCTTCGCCTTTATTTTATGTGTTTTTTTCGTTTGTTTTCGTTGGACTCAAGAAGAAATTGAGTGGAAGATTAACTTACGAATGACTTTATACCCCCATACAAGATGCTCGCATTATTCGGGACATCCTGCATTGCTCACATGTAGGAAAAAGTTGGCAAAAGAGGTACAGTCAAAAAATCGATTAAAACAATTTCCGGGTTTGAAAGTCGTGGACCATTCGAATTTCTGTCTGACGTTTCGCTCACATCTGCGCTGAACATTATCGAAGGCGAATGGTTGGGCACTCTTCCATGACTGGAGAGAGATTAATAATCATTAACTTCTGAGGAATTTTGTGGAAACTTCAAGATATTAATGGTTTGCCCACAAAACTGTACAAAAACCTCGAGAAACCGAACGAAATTATCATAAATCAATGTCCATGGACCAAGGAGTACGCAGTTAAATTTTGAGCACGAATTTCCTTTGATCCTTGTGTATAGAACACATCACTTATCCAAGGACTATATTATGTAACGTTAACCACGTATTTAAAATAGAATAAAAAATTCCTTTGTAGATGCATTATTAATTGATGCAGAGACGATCCGCCAACACGAAGTGATTGATTGATTGAAGCGAATCTTCTTTGCTGATAACACTTGATTTGACCAGGAAAAAAGCTGATGACTATTCATAATGACACGTTCGAAGCCAGGCATCAATGGAACGGACAATTAAAAAACCTAAATCGAATTGGAAATTTTGCAAACTTTCCTTTATAGGAAACCACCATGCATGTGGATTCTGTGAACTTTAACCATCCACAATTAGCCGGAAATTTGATGTCGTAACAATTTAAATAACCACTATCTACTTGGTACCGGCTTAGTATTCGATGCGCAAAACAATCTTGCAAATACTATCAAAAACAATAATACAGTATTCAAGAGTCAAGGTCTGTTGTAGACGAGCGCGGATTGGAAAGCGCAGTTTTTTCTGAACAAATATCCTGGATGGTGTGCGATTTTTTTACTGCATGGTATACATGAAACCAAGTGGATCATGTGCTGTGTATCAGGTACAAATATTGGGCATCGTAATTGTTAATCCGGCAGCATAATTGGATGCCGATAAACGACTGTTGACAATATTGTCAAGTCTTAGCCTAGGAAACTGTGCTCGAATTATGTGATCTTCCTTATCCAAAAGTGGAGCCCAGAGAGCAACAAGGTAAGTTCAGTTCATATAATAGTTCTTCAACGTTACTGCTAATGATTATCCCGCTGACAATTTATAGAATAATTGGTTAAATTATGCAAATGCCGCGTCAAGGCAACATAATTTTTTCCACCCACCTCCAAAATTTATTAAAACTTTCCACCTGCCCATAATTCATACAATTTGCGGATGATTTTGTCGCTCCTAACGCCTAACTTTTCACCAAATTAGTAAGTTAGTGTAAAGTCGTAAACAGACTGAAAGTTTCCGAAAGTTCGACGGGAATTTTTAAATTGCCATTGCATGGTTGGTGCTGGAAAATGTCTGGTCTGGATGTGTAGCAGCAGATCGAGTTGCTGAAGTTGTTGTCATGAGACACTAAGTAAAAGTGATGCAGTGATCTTAACGGAAGTTAACGGTTCAAACCGCAGGGTTTGTTCTTTTGTTGTTGGCTCAATGATTTGTTTGATGCTTTTATAGTCGATTTTTAGCTTATTCTGTGTCTTTTGGGTTTATTTGTTGTTGCTAATTGCTTCCTCTCTGGGACCTGCAACATTATTTCAATTGCTGCAGCTTTGCCTTTATTTGGTTCTCTGGTTGTTCTTTAGTTGCGTGACTGGAAACTTTTCTTGTGTAACTTTCTTTATTCTATTTATACAGGGTGATTCAAAAGTGGCGTCATTCCTTTTAAGGGGTAATAGGGGCTCACTTGGAGAGTACGAGAAAAATATTGAAAACATTTTTTTCGAAAATTTATAGAAGATATTAACAGTTGAAAATCGAATTTCAACTTTGTTATTAAGCATTATTCTGAAATTGTTCCATGTTTGATTGGTAGCATATTGGAATACTTAAGCATTCGAAAAGAGAAATTACCATCTTTACTTCAAATTACGAAAATTTTCGATACTAAAAAGTACTCTTCTACAATTTTTTGATGAAAAGTCAAAGTGGCAATGATGTTTTTTGTCATTATCAGACAGTCACAGGTAGATATCTTTTGTCAAGAACAACAAGCATTTGTCAAATTGTGACTTACTTACTCGAGATACTGGACGATTGGCTCCTGTAATTGAAGTAGATATTGGACGACCAAGAGGTGCTCGGGTTCCAGACATAGAGGAACATGTATTGGATATCATTGCAGCAGATCCTTCCAGGAGTACACGGAGTATTACGCAACAAATGACGCTTTCCCAATCAAGTTTACACCGAGGATTATGGCCGAGGAAGGGCTTCATCTTTACCATTAATGTAAGACACACGCGCTTTTACCCTCAGATTTTCCATTAAGGCAGCGTTTTTGTAATTGGCTTTTGGAGCAAAATCGACAAAATTCTCAGTTTTTATCACATATTTTATGGACCGACGAAGCCAATTTCAGTAGAGATGGATATTTCAACTCCCGCAATTCTCATGTTTATGCCACCGACAACCCACATGCTTCCATTTCGCAACATCATCAAAACCGTTTTAGTGTGAATGTTTGGGCAGGTATTCTGGGTATTCACCTACTGGGACCCGTAATTTTGCCATCTCGGCTCAATGGTGAAATTTTTTAATTTTTTCTTCATTCGGAGTTTGAAAATCTTCTTGACAATCTGCCCCTAGCCTCCGTTCAAAATCTTTGGCTCCAAATGGACGGGGCTCCAGCCCATTTCGCTGCTCCGGTAAGAGCTTGGCTGAATTAGGAGCACACGGACAAGTGGATAGACCGAAATGGACCAGTAAACTGGCCATCAAAGTCTCCTGACCTGACTCCTATGGATTTTTTCTTTTGGGGACACATTAAATCTCTTGTCTATCGAACACCGGTACAAAATGAGCAGGAGTTAGTTACACGAATACAAGAAGCTGCTCAACTCACTTTTCAGAGCCACATATTTATATCTAAGATTTTCGTTTTACCACCAAGCAGCGAAATTATTTTCGAATTTAAAGGTTAATGACTAAATGTTTATAGGTTCTTCACTTACCGTAGCTTGGTTTCATTAAGCTATAACTTTTTATTGGATGTATTATTGAAATCAAATTGAATTTTCAAATTATTAAGCCGTATTTAAAAAATATTCTTATTTAGTGAAAATTATTTTGTTTCGCATAATTTATTTTCCGAAATCTGGAATTGCATTGTAACATTAGTTAAATACAAAAAGGTACTAGCAAATTAGTACTCGCAAATGACGTCATCACTAGTATAAAATATTAATTTCCGAACAGACCAATTGACAGAAAGGGGAAACTCTTCACAGGGTTGTCCTAACCCCAATCAAATATAATTTTCACTTTCATTGTGACATTTGTGACTTTCACTTTAATGTTTAGTTATGGTTACCCGAGTTCTGGATCATTAATAAGCAACAGGTATTTGTGATGTTAATTAGGCTTATTACCTTGCGAAGCATCGTTGCTGTAATTCTGATCTAGTTTTTTTCAAAAATCTCAGTTTTTGATACGAATTAATTTTTTTACTATTTTTTCTGTACTCCCAAAACACCCCCAGACAACACCCCCAGAGGAATGACGCCACTTTTGAATCACCCTGTATTTTGATGATGATTGAGATATTTTGTTTTTTGAGCTTCTTTTCAGCAAATCTTGTTTGCTTGATGCTCTTTCAACTTGGGTGTGGCATGTTTGAAACTAATTTTGTTTGAGTATTTTTACATCTCTATTGTACTTCCTTCCAACATGTTTGAAAGTTTCCTAATGAAGTTTGTCGAACAAAACCTTCCAGTGCAGCCTGATATTATTGGACAAATCAGGAATGAGAATTTGTTGCGCAAAAGCTTTGATTTGTTTTGAACTTGAAAATCTATTGAACGATTGCAATTTTTTTCTTTTAATTTTGTGAAAACACCCTAAATCGAGCAATGGGCAAAACTCTCTGGCATGTTCATCACAAGAAAGCGAGAAATCCAACGAGCTTATTGAAAAACATTTTAGACCATTCCGATTCCAAATAACCGAAAATTTCGCTTGGTTTTAAGCTACTTTTCAGCGGCAAATGTTTGTGCCCAGTCAGTTTGCAACTCCTCCTGGTCACTTTTTGAAAAAGAAATGATTGAAAATATTCCGTTCAGTGTGCACTAGGTGAAAGTTTTCATTGGGCATATTCGTGAATAACCGGCCAAATTTGGCCTATAGGCCTGCCAGTTACCACATAATTTAGGTGTTTGGGCCTACTATGGGGTTGTTGTACGATCGGCCTTTGACTTTTCGACGCCAATGTTGCAATGAAAATGCTGCTTATTGAGCATATTGAGCTTATTGAATGCATTGAGCTTAGAAAATCCAGGTGTAAAAAGTAGACTTTTTGAAGATACTGACATGGCTAAAAAGGCGTCAGATTCTATACAATGTTAGTCTCAAGAAAGTGAATAATTAACGAAAAGTTGACTCATTTTGAGATTTTTTAAGCAACTATTGACTATTTCGGGAAGATTTTTTGAAGTGATATGACTTTTTGCATCTCTGTTCCATGACTAATTTTCAACTGCAGGAACCAAAATATTTTCTATCGACTTTGGAATTGTCTGTGGCGTTCAAATGTGAAAATCTATTTAGTTGCTGCAGTTTTTGCGAGGAGTTAATTTCTGTGCTTGATGTTGAGAAACATCAAACAAACTCAAGCAGCGTTTTATTTTAAAATCAACTAATTGAAGTCTATGAAACCAGTACCAGATATTCATCCTCCAGTAGATGAAGCCAACGATTTTACAGTTTAAAGCTCTGTATAGTTTAGATCCTCAGAAAGATCAGCCCTATTTTATTCAGTTGGAACTGAACTTTCTGATAAAAGTTTGTACGTTTTCCTCTGGAGAGGCAATGATGTTTTTGGAGTTTACTTTGCCGGTTTCAGTCCTTGCTAAACTTTCCTTTTTCTGTGAAAAGTTACCAGCCTCGGACGGAAACGCGTAACTGATAAAGACATTTGAGTGCATCAGCTTTCGAGTTGCCAATAAGCGACTCATTTAATAAGAAGTCATCCTGTAAATGCTGAAGACAATGGTCATATAATTTAATATCAACATCCACTCGATACGGCTGATGTATAATGAATTCGACTTCCTTTTACAGAAGCGAGCGGATTCACAGGAAGCTTTTGCGCAAAGTGCACTAACCGGCAGTTAACTAAGCTAACTTTTGGAGTTGTTATTTAATTAGGACCGGAGGACATGAAGAAAGTTGACTTTTTTACGCCGATCGTGCTCGTCCTGCTCGTGTACGATGTGGAAGCCAAAGTGTTCACCAAATGCGGCCTCACAAAGGAACTGTTGAATAATGGATTTGAGCGAAGTTATGTCGGGAATTGTAAGTTTACTTTTGTGAGTTGCAAGTTCAGCGAGCTCAGGTGTTTGATAATTGCATTGCTGCTTTTTTCATGTTGCATGCCCTTAAACTGGAAGGAAGAACTGTTGCAACACAGTTGTAATCTTCTGAGTGGAAGTCTAATGCAATTAGAGGCAATACATTCCAAAGGCGAAGAATAACATCATAAAGCATTAAGCCGATAAGAGCAATCTAAGTCATAACAACATTCGATTAGTGCGTGTTCAGATCGATTGGAGGAAATTGAATGATATTTTGGGATTGTTTCAAGGAAATTAATTTATTTACTCTGGAGAAATTATCGCTGTATTAATTAAATTGGCGCATGTAAATAGTTAATTGCAGTTCGATGATTATGGCAATTTAGTGGTTGGGAAATACGTGAAGTAACTGTTTGGGTTTCTAGTGTTTTTTTATTTGTTTACTCAAAACATTTTCTATATAATTTATTTAACATTTGAGCCTGTTTTTCGACATTTTCTTCTCTAATTATTTTAATTTATTTGCAATATTAATATTCCCGGTGTTTTTATTTTTCTCACTTCATTATAGGGGTCTGTATGATTGAAAGCGAAAGTGCAAAAAACACCTCCAAAGTGACTGAGAGGGCGGACAGAAGCAAATCGCTGGGATTATTTCAAGTATGTGAGGCTTTCTTTTTTTTTATGTAAATTTTCATTCAATGATTTTCTCAGATCAACGATAAACTTTGGTGTAAATGGGGGGCTGCTGGTGGCAAATGCCAAGTGAAATGTGAAAGTAAGTATTTTGAAAGTTTGCCAAAATCAGTAATTTGATTTTGGCATTTTTATGTTTCTGCTGAACTTAATGTAAACTAACTGATTAAGAAAAGTAGATTTAATCTTGATTAGTGTCTTTTATATAAAATACTTATCTTTCCTCGGGGACGATTTAAAAATGCCCTGAATTACAGACGATTTGAGTCAAACTAAGGCCACAAAGCTGAAAAGCTAATTGGCCATTTAGCAACGAGTTTCAGATAGGCACTAGGCAAAACTTCAAACAGTGGAAGTTTTACCTGAAATGCATCACTGTTGCTGTACATTTTTTTTTGCTTTTAGCTTTTCTAGACGAGGACATAAAGGACGATTCAAAGTGTGCGAAAAAGGTGCAAAAAGACCTGGGATTTCGCGCTTGGGAGGGTTGGATGAGAAGCTGCTACCGCCGCACTTTGCCCTTTCCAAATTGCTAGCATTTGCCTAAGTTTGGTTTAGTTACCACATATTTTTACAAATTAGATTAGTAAAAACTAGCAATATATCTACATTGGGAGCGTTTAATTCAATTTCCATCCAGCCAAAATGAGAAAAACCGATTCAATTCAGCCGCCCTGCATTTCTTCCAGGAACGTCTGTCGGTGTGCAATAAAAACTTGAAAAACATGGCGACATACGCGATTTTGCGTCGGAATTCGTTTGGTTTTCTTGGGCCTACATGCATGTAAAATGCGCTGTCTGAATTTCATCGGGACACAAGTCCGCCTTGATGGGGTATTGAATAAATCATGCCGATAGCACCGAAATTGCCGAATTTATTCGATCTATTGTATCAATGCTTAAACAGCGCTCGGAATCATCTGGATTGTATTCAACAATGACAGCCACTGAATGATGGCTAAAAGCGTAAAGTCGGTTAACAAATAATAAAAAAGTCGATTTGATGGGGGTTTTTAGGCCCTATTTTTAGTTTTAAGGGCAATAAGGTGACTTTTTCGGCCTTTTAGGTCGTAAAATTTCTTCATCTTCAGAGGTGTTCCGATGGAAAGTTTACTAAGCGAATCATCATTGCACTGATTTTTTTGTGTTCGCTTCGGCGACGAATATACCGCTGAAGATGGAACTGATGCGAGCTAGCAAAACGTCACGACCAAATTCCAATCGGCGGCGGCCTAAAATTCCGAAAATTCCGGTGCAAGTTTTTGCCATTGAAAACTACTCGCACATTGCGTGTAGGACGCATTCAATTCTTGTCCTTTCCTCCTCTTGGGCCGTTATTTCTAGTGAAGAATTTTGGGGAATTCCATCCAGGATAATACGGAATTTACATACCACTCTATTCCCAGCTTTATCTGACCTCACAATGATAAAACGCTCATAATTCCTCCATAGAGCAATTGTCGTTGTGTAGCGGCACTTGGGGGTGAAATAATGAGCTTAATTTACATTGCAATTTAGTTTATCTTGCCTATATGTATGAACGGGAACGTGCCCCAGGGCTTGTCGTAACTTCACCAAAGCGACTTTTGGCACCGCAATACGAAGTCCATATTTGATAAATTAAGTGCGAAAGTTCGGCAACAAGAAAGTTACAAGTTGGGCAAATCTGTTCCACGGGCATTGTTGGAACTGGATAGATGTGTAAGGATTTGAGTAATAAAGCCGAGACAGGTCTGGCAGAAAATCGAGAAATCAATCGGGGGAAAGCCTATAGGATGAGGCTGCGGAAACTCGTCTATCCAGCTTTTCATGGAAAATCCGCTCTTATTAGATTTCTATTTGCTCAACATCTAAGATACGAGGGTGGACGTCAATATTTTCTTGGGATTTCTTTTGATATTTTCACCGATTTCATTCATATAAAAAACCATATTTTTGCACGTTTCTTGGTGTACATTGAGTAAGTGTTTTATAGCAAAAAACTTTGAATTTTAAGAGGTTTTTTTGCCTGAGTATCTTCTCAGTCTAAGAACTGCATTCATCATCAAAGTTTAAACCATAAGTACCAAGTGGAACAACGAGTCCTCCTTAGAGAGTTTTGAATTCAATTTAGAGACCGCGAATAAAATAAATATTACCGAATACAATACATAATCTATAATTCATATGTGGTCCTCCTTCGCGGGATGGTAAAAACCAACATGTTGGTTGGCCGATGGGCTTGTTACCGCAGGATTTATCTCCCTCCTTCGACTGATTGTGCATAAAACAGAGATAAAACGTCTTGATTTTTGTGCAGGAGCAGGTCCGCTCAAAAGGAAATTAAGAAAGACAAGATAACTGCCGCCTATATACAATGCTTGCATTTTTTGCCGCATCGATTTGATTATGAATTCCGAATTTTTCATCGGCTACATTTGCCCATTGGTGTAATTTATTTTTATTTCTTTTCGATGGCCCGAGACATATTTATGGTATCAGTAGATCTCTGAATCGATTTCAGATTTGATCTGAGGAAGATCGAGCCAGATATTCTCTCGAGAATGTCATTAAAGATGAAGCTCACTGTATTTACTTTAAATTTATGAACCGGCCCTGAAAGCTCCAACTGATTTATTGAACTCATATATTTTTAATACTGTTTATCGTTGATTGAATTGAGAACTGCACTGTTACCACAAACAATCTTCAATCCCCCCAAAGAAATTGGCCATCGACCAATTGGTTTTATCGACTCCCCAGTGATTTTTGGTCGTCGTGAAAAGTAGCTTCTTCCCTAACGTTTCGCAAGCACTAGTGGATTGCATCTTCAGAGGTGATTTGCTTGCCTACCACATGGCAATGGTTCCACTCCAAACAACTGTTTCTTCACTAACCAGGTCACAAAGTTCTTAAGCGCTTCCACGCTGAACTTTGTGGATCTAAACACTTTCAAAACTGTATTCAAATCAAATGTAAATGAGGAAAAATAAAAAAGGCATCGGGGCGCCAAAGTATCCATTCTTAAACTGCGTTACATGTCTTTGGGCCGGTTTTGACTACCTATTAAGAAGGAAATAAAGTGGAACACCAACATTGGTGAGCAGGTATAAGGAGAAAGACAGATAGCATCTAGAGTTTAATCAGCATCATTTTTTACCTGGGTTATTTTGAAAGTTCGCAATATGTACGTCGTCCAAAGGGGTTTCACTGATTTTAAGATGTTTAGTTTGTTCTAGCAAAAAAAGTGCTTTTTGTGGCTTAATGGAAAACATTTGCCTCTTTAAAGGAGCAAGAGTTGCCCTTAAATTGGCAGAAAAACGTTGCATATGTAAACCTTCCCCCATATGCAAAGCTGTTGAGAAAAGCTCCAAATTTCGAAAAATTTTTGTGTGTGTGTTATTTAACACTATGAATTTGTTAAATATATATTTTTGATTTTCTTTGCTTTGGAGTTTTCATTACGTTTCCCCATGATAATTTATATATTTTGCGGAAATCGATTCTTTTGGATCTTCGAATCATCTTGCAAATTTGCGTTTTTGTTTTGTAAATTCGAATCCTGTTAACTGCTTGATTTACAAATTGGTTGTTCCTTTACAGCGACACAAAATGGTCTGCGACGTATTAACCGAACCTGAAATAGACATAAACATGAATGAAGCGGAAAATATAAACACCTTAAACGATGCTATAGCGAAGGCCCCGACAACAAGCCAAGATAAACATTCCTCAGTAACCAAAAAGAACGACAGGATAAGCGAAGAAACTAGAGAACTAATGCAAGAAAGAAGAAACAAAAGAAGTGAAGAAGTAAGAGCTAAGGGAACTAAACAGACAAATCTCCGCAAAAGAAGAGATGCAAGGAGATACAAAGTGAGAGAAATTGAACGAACCCAGAGAATAACAAAAGCATGAAGGTACTCCAAAGAAAACTTACTAATGGAAGGAAAGAGATATGGAAAATGAGAAACCAAGAACTTACGATCAATAGAAAGGAAATATTAAATATTGTGAATTCTATAAACTCCTTTACAAAAGTCAATATGATGATGATGACGAAGAAAGTCCTGAACCCGAAATCCTCACATTGAAAGGGCGCATTGCCAACCAAGGACCAGAAGAGCTTCCTAATATTACCATAGAGGAAATAGAATTAGCATTAAAAAATACAAAAAATAATAAAGCGCCAGGGGAAGACAACATAGACGCAATAAAAATAGGAGACCAACATCTACTGCTAAAAATGAAAGATCTTTTTAACCTCTGTCTATTCAATAGCAAAGCCTCCAAAAACTGGCATAATTCCATTATAATCGCCTCTTTAGGGTTTAGTATTTCTGAGGCAACTTTCTCCCATACTGAAGAAAAGCCCATAATATGTTGGTTGATAGGATCAGAAGCCTCTGATAAATCCTAGTATATCCATCTTTTTACATAGTGGTACATAGTATTTTACATAGTATTTATGTACTAGCCTCGGTAAAATCTGAGTTGGTTATACCTTTTATCGGAGTCGAAATGCATTTATAAGCAGCATATTTGAATTAGGAGTGCCCGAACATCCCACGCAAAATATGGCCCACGTATTCGTTTGGAAAAGCTACCTTAAATACTACACCGTTAAAGAGTCGGAATTAAGCCACTATCTCCGTCCTGCGGTTCCCAAATCAATGAATAGTTAATTAGCTTTTTTCATTTTCAGATAGAAGTCTTATGAAATCGGCGTTGTGAAACTCCAGTATCAGCTGAGGTCTGAAGAAATTGACTCATTTGGGGATTATCCCCGATGGAATCAATTGCACATTTAAGTGATCAAATCGATGAATGGCGTCGACCACCCATCGGCTAAAGGATGAGGTCTTGAACGAAAAAACTGAATCCAAATTCGGAATAAATTTGAGCTGCGTCTCTCCCTCAAGAGCCCTCGAAATTTGGACATCGATTTATAATTGCAAAATTGCCGCAAACAAGACTTTGGATCGCACATCTTAACAGGTGCTTTGACGAAAAACTCTAATCAGCATTCTTAATTTATGATTTATGTTAACGGGGCTGAAGAAGTCGGATGGCTGTTGAGCGTCGACCACCCACTGGTAGCGAGTGCTTTTTTCAATTGATTTATTTCAGCTGCTTATAATTGCACTTTTTTCGTTACACTGCAATAAATTTATCGCATAACCAGATAATTAGGCTCTGCCTTTTAGATCGATCCGGTTTCCCAATTTGCTACTGCCTACTGATTAAAATCCTCCGGTAGATATTGAACCAAAGCATCCAAACCGTGCTCCCAAAAACTTGTGGACTACGCATTAAATGCGTATTCAAATGACTTCTCGGAACCGTTTGCGTGGCTGATTTATTAATCGGCCAAATAGTTTGGAAATTCAATCAACGGCTTTTTTTCAGGGGCGACACGCTTGTTTCACCTGTTGAAGTAGGCAGCTAATTTTTTCCATTTGGAAAGATATGGATATCAGTAGGTGGTTGAAATTGTGGTAGAATTTCAAGTCGGTGCAATTGAATCTAGGATAAACTCAACCTACGGAAGTTGGGTTTTTAATATACAAGGCGTTCACATATTGAAAATAAAATTCTTGGTTTCTTGGCTTTTCATAAGGAAACACAATGATTTATTTCCAGAATTTGACCATGTTTTGGTTTGATCGAGAAGAAGTAATCGAATCTAGACGCATTTTGCAGGACTGCGCGTTTTTTAACAATCGTTTTAAAAAATGTTTAATGTTAAAGTTGTGCCGAGGCCTTCGGGCAGACACTGGTTTTGACTCGAAAAACACTCCAAATTTAGTGATTCTGCACTTTTTGTCATCCAATCAGTGTTTGCCCGAAGGGCTCGGCACAACAAACACTCCGTTTTGGCGCGAAAAACACTCCAAATTTAGCAATTGTTCATTGACTTTTTGTCATCCAATCAGTGTCGTGCCCGAAGGGCTCTGCACAACAAGCGCATTAAAGAGTGTTTAATGTTAAAGTTGTGCCGAGCCCTTTGGGCACGACACTGGCTTTTTACTGGCTCCCAATTTAGTGATTCTTTACAGAAGTAAATGGATGACAAGAATGTCATCCTCCATGTAATCCTCCATGTCATCCTCCATGTAAAAAGATGACAAGAATGTCATCCTCGCATCAACGCATTAACGACGGTTTAGTGTTAAAGTTGTGCCGAGCCCTTCGGAGGGAATCGAGAAAATAAAAGTTAGATTGGGAATGACGCCGCATTCAAACAAGGAACTCAAAAACACCGATTAACTAATGTTTCTTGTGTGTGCCTTTGATCATATTTTATCAATGTATGTGAAAAGCTTGAGTTTAAAGACAAAATTCGAAAAAACAGTAGAAATTAAACAGGCTTTTTAAAGAGCAAACAATTTTAAAGAATTTGAAATCTGCAACCAAAGTTTTGAGGCTCCGAAGGCAAGGAAACTCAAAAACAGATTACAGAACGTATATGATTTTGTTCGATTTTTAATTAAGGAATATATGTATATAGAAAGCTAACAAATTTGACAAAAAACAAATAGACAAAAAAGCTTCATGTGGTGTCAAAGCCAAATGAACTAAAAATTTTGAACCCACTAAATCCTCATAACACTGAGACCAAATTTCCCCACCTCTGTGAAGAGGCAATGGGGACTTCGTCATTGTCTTTTTACCAGGAGTCTCAACTCCTCAAATTCCGTTTAATCCTGCTACGGTGGCCACTTTACTAAAACATTATCTTTATTCATAAAATCAAAATTAAGTTAGGAAATTGCGTGCTGTTTGATGCGATTTTTAACAAGGCTTAGCGTAAAATCCCTTCCTGATAAAATATATGCCGCCCTGAGGGCGAAAAGGTCGTCTTTCAGTCGGAAAGTGTCAAAGTTGTTAGAGGGGAAATAAAGGAGGACAATTTACCAATTTGCTGTGGATTTTTAACGAGAATTTGACTTTCAGTCTTTCCTAATTATTATTTTGCCATTAAATAATTTCACTTATTTATTACGGCTATTTTCATGTAGATTCGCTCTTTTCAGGTATTCTGCAGACACTCGCTGACTGACCCACATATGCACTCAGTAGTTGGACAGATGCAAATATTGGCACTTAAAAAGATCGAGAAAAGCGGGAGGCAAAATGACGAGCCAAAACGGAAACAAAGTGAAAGAAAGTCCCAGTTCTAATTATACTTTTAATGCGCCGGATATTTAGGTTGATAAATGACTGGAAGTGGCATGGGAATTAAGCAAGATAGACTAGGTAAGTTTTTTAAGCGAAGCATTTCCAGTGGTTTAAATATGAAGCTAATGGCAATTCTAACAACTGCATAAAATACGTTTTTTCTCTCAAATTCCTGTTGTGTTAATATGTGGCTTCCTGAGCTGCTGCATAAATAACTCCTTTAAAGCCTTCAATAAAAACCCATTCAGTATAATACCGAGGGCATACAATAGGATTTTAAGATATAAGTGTGCGTAACTTTTCTCAAAGATCCAGTTGGTACCTACATAAATTATGACTCGCATAACCATTTGAATTCCTCACTGACAAAACATATACAATAAACGGTTTTCAAAACATATGTCCGAGCCGCTTTAAAAACAATGGCGAATAAATTTCTCAAACATTTCGCCCTGTTGATTATTTCTCCATAACAAGCGAATACTTTTAAGTTAACGGGCGGCTCAAATAAACAACAACTTTGCTTAATTTATCGTCAGTGTTTACATCAAAAGCAAAAACGCAAGAGATTTCAAAGTTAAATTGAAATAAGCCTCAAACTCGCACACACCTGTGAAGCACAATTGGAAGGTGTCGCTTTTTCCATCTACCATTAATATTAATTCCCCATATTTAAACACCTACTCATCTGGCATTCCGGTACATCCTCTGCTATTTGGAAGATTAACATCGTCGATAACGTCGTTTAGTTTCGTTCAGTCAATTTTAATTTTAAAACATCTTCTGCCCGAAGATTTGCAGCTTTTGGCAACTGGAAAAAAACTTCTCTTCCCGGAGTTACTCAAATTTGGACGATTTTTTCCGAAAAATGCTTAAACTGGCTGAGAATTTGGGCTAACGTCCATCCAGTGAAGCTGGTGAGTTTTTCGTACTTTTAGTGCCTAAAAGCACGAAACCAGTCAAAAAAGTCGGCCTTTTCGTTTATCGTTTAACCTAGACTTTCACTGTCCGAAAATTATCATTAGATTCTCAGAATTTTTCATCTATGGTGTCAAAATGTGCTTTTCAGGCCATTACATAGAGCACACTTGACCATATTAATGGTACAAAATCCAGCTGAATGACGTTTTTTTTCTGATTTTTTTCCAAATTTTTATTCAGGAAAGTGGCTATCACTATTTTTTTGCGAAGAAACTAACTGAGCTGGAAAAGTCATTTATACACCCCTGGATAGAGCACATCCGACACTATAAACGCTACTAACTGAAATTCAGTGGCGTCAAGTTTTGATTTTGTATGAATTCTTCCTCAGGCGAGTGCCCGTGTGACTTGCGGCAAAACTGTTTGCAAATTCTTTTTACGTCATTTTTGTTGAAAAATTCAAATGGGTCTAAAAAGTTCTAGGCATGCCACTGGATAGAGCATATCTAGCTTTATTGATCCTGGAAACTTCAGTTCAAGGACGCTGTTTTCTGATTTTTTGCGAAAGTTTAAATAGAAAAATTGCACTTGTGGATTCACTCGAAACTCTCCGAAAAGTCGTTTTCAATATTTCTTTTCGAGAAAAGAAATAACTCGTTCATATATACAGGCAGAGTTGCACAATTGGCAGAATCTGCGGAAAACTTCAGCCAGTTATTTCCCTCAACCGTACAGTTCCACATGTGGGAACTTCTTCATCTCCTTATCTCGACGTCTCCTTATGAAGGTTGGCGATCCAAATGGACAGTGTGGTTTTAGAAACAGCTGCTCGAAAGGCCTCTGGGGATGTGCGCCCCAACCACCTGCGGATGTCCTTTAGCCATGAGTTCTGGCGTCTTCCGATGGATCTTTTCCCCTGAATCTTCCCTTCGATGATAAGGTTCAGGATTTCGTATCGGCTGCCCCTCATAATATGTCCAAGATACTGTGTTTTCCTTACTTTTATCGTCTGTAGCAGTTCCTTTCCTTTATTCATACGTCTGTCAACGACTATATTGGTTATCTTCTGTGTCCAAGAAATTCTAAGCATCGTCTCTTCTCCGTTATGGGATCAAGGGTCCAGCTCTCACTGCCGTATAGAAGGACAGAGAACACATAGCAACTCCAAGCTCAATTCCAGTCTAGTACCTTCCTCGCCTGTTCTATTTTGGATCTGATTTCCCTTTTAGGGCACAGTCCTGATCATCGAGGTGCCCAGGTATTTAAACGAGGAGACCTGCTCTACACCTTGGGCTTTTATGGTCAGGGGTATATTTTTATGAGTTTTGGAGAAGACTTTGGGCTTGGTTTTGGATATGTTCATGAAAAGACCATATCGTTCACATTGTTTGACTATTTTATGGATCATTCCCTGTAATTCACTTGGACTGCTGGCTATGATGACGGTGTCATCCGCGTATCTTAAGTTATTTATTAGCTTCCCATTCACTACTATTACTCCTGTTGTTTCGTCAAGTGTTTTTCAGAATATTGCTTCTGAGTATATGTTAAAAGGAAGCGGTGACAAGACACAGCCTTGCCTCACTCCTTTCATGATCCAGACGTTTTCTAACGTTTGTGGCCGACTGCCTCCAATATAGGTCACCAATCACACGAATGTCCCTATTACCTATACTTGTAGATGTAATGATCTGCATTAGTTTTTCGTGTTTAACGCAGTCAAATGCATTGCGATAGTCTTCAAAGCATGCGTCTACGTCAATATTCATATCTCTACATCTTTGGATGGCAGGGTGATGAACTTAGATCTCAGCCAGCTAAGTGGTATGTGGGAACTGGAAAATACTTAAAAGGCTAAAATATGATTTGCCATATTTTGTGCCCGCCCGCTACTTAACCTACTTTAAAAACCACTTTTCTCTATATAGAAATGCTGGTGTGCGCTTGAAACCGGCGGCTTTATCTAATTTCTGCGTTATCTCGCCTGAGAAAAGTTTTAATGCGTTTTTTGCATCGTTTTCCATGCTTGGCAAATGTTCGACGAACTAAATATCCGCGTATAAATGTGCTGTTTCTGCTTCGATTTTCCAGTAATTTCCAGTTGTACTATAAAAATTACTTATTAACTAAAACTCCGGGAAATCCGGGGTAAAGGCCATTCTTCACACCTTGGCTGAGTGTTTTCGTTCCAGAATATTAAAGCTCTGACTCCATTTTCGCATTTCAGATACATCTGTTTGGAGGCGAAAAAATCGCCCACATTTGTCACATGAAAGCTCTTGTTCAAACTGAAATTCTATTGAAAGGACGCGACGCCTCAGAACATTGCGTCTGATTCATGTGCCCGCCCCTGCCATAAAAGCGACACTAAATTTTGGAAAATTTATTCAGCAGCAATTTTCCATCGATAATAAATGTTCTCACATAAAGCCAGACGTTATGAGAACAATATGACATAGTTTCCAGTTCTCGGAAAATATGGGCAAAGTTTTCCAAATACCCACTGTTCGATAAATTTACATTTTTCCCAGTTAGTCAAAATCCTCCATGAAGTATTATTATAATATCCTGTATTAACTTTCAAATTTCCCAGCAAAATCGGTTCGAGTTGAAGTTTAAAGCTGGAACTTTGCGCCCAGGAGTGAATTGAGTTAAAACCAGTGCTGAAAAAAGCACAATTTCTTTGAGGGAAAAAAGTTCCATTAACTGAGTGATTTCCATTAGTTGAATCCATATTAATTGATTGATGTAAGCACTTAAAGTGAGAGCTTGGTTTTGGGCGATTTCCACCGGGCGATTTTCCCAGAAGCACCAATTTCCGGGTAATAAACAACACACGGTATAATTCGCGACCTTTCATGTAGAAGATTGTGGAGTCTCCACAAGGAAGGTGGACTTTATGCCTGTGTGACATTGCCATATGTTTTAAGTTTTGAGGAGCGCAATCAGAAAACTAACCTCCAATGCGCTAAAATGTTTACCCAAAATATCTGTCCAGATGCTGGGCAGCACTAGAAACTTTTACAACAAAGTGCAACTTCAAGAGCAAATATCTTCCAGAAATTAACTCAAATTTAGTGAGTTTTTGGTGCTTACAATACAATAATGCGCATTTTCAAGCCTGATCAAAAATGACCCCAATTTTAAATCACTCTGTATCTGTTCAGTAGCGCCCTCAAAACCTAAAATGTAGCCCCATGCCATTAACGAGTTGAAGTGTGAGAAAGACCAACAAGTTCAAGCTTCCATTTAACAGTGTTTACCATAAACCAATAAGACATAGATATAGATGTTCGTAATAGATCTAAAATGGATTTAGAGATTTCCAATTCGTTTTAATGAATGGAAAATCATTATCAAATGTTCAATTAATATTCATGGGCACGTTCTGTGCATCCGACACAGATATAGACACAAGTCCACAATAGGAACCCGATGGAATACAAAGACGGATGTGACACGAACCAGATGGCTTCCTCCAACCCATATTCTTCACACATTTTGGGCTCCGATTGAAGAAACAGCCGCTGTTTTTGTTAATTCTTTGCCAGTACGTGACTCGATGAATACAGATGGGAATTTTCAAAGTCGACATGTTGCGACCATCCCGCAGCCCGTTCGATAAATTCGTAAACGTAAATCCAGCTTTGTGTTCAAGGAAATTAACTTAGAGTTTTGCACAATACGCCCTGTGCAGAGAAACTGGCGGTTTTGTGCCAAGCCTGGTAATTTGGCCTGCATTTAGTTGATCAATTTCTATTTTGAGACGGAATTGGGTAAAAGCTTTGTCGGATTTTCTCAGCAGCCTCTAAGCTATATATAGAGAATATATAATTAGTGTTTGTGGCTGAAGTCACAAGACAAGTGAAGTAATGCGAGGCTTTAGTGAATTGAAGCATCGAATGTGGCAAACTTAACATTTTGTGAAATATCGGCAAAATTTACATGGAAAACTCTCTTAAGAGCTGAGTCAAAACGAGCGAATATCGTATAGAAACTGCAAAGTTACTTATTGATGTAAAAAAGGCGCAACTCCTTTAAAGCTCGCAAGGTCAGCAGGAGTTTAAGCAGGCCGATGTTCGATTGGCAAATGGCAGTTTTAAAATTTCCTTTATTGGCCGGAATTGGACAAGCTTTTGATGCAAACGATATTTTTTTCACGATTCATGCAAGTTCTGTCGTATAATTTTAGCGAATGCTTATAAAATGTTGACTTCTAACTGGGACACTCTGTATATTATGCGCGACATTCCACATCAAAGCTTCTATTGTTTTTTATAAATCACTAACTTTATTTGAACTCCTTATTCAAAAACAGTCATTTTCCGGCGAATTTTCGTCTTTCGTCCAAATGTTACCAACTTTTTCCGCAACTGAAACTGTAGAGTTTTGCAGGTTTTTAGCCCGGAAAACTCCGGAAACAGTTTTGTGTTCACCATATTTTTGGCGATTTCGGGACGAACTATACAAATCAACTAAAAAAATTTGCTGGCATCTGCTTTTGGTACTTGAACAAGCTGAAAACTGGTTCTGTATGTTGACATGTTATTTAAAATAATGTTAATAAATATTTCGCGCGTAGGTGGCAGACCTCGATTTACGGTTTATACACTCGCTTTCCATTCAACAATTCATCAACTAAATGGAAAACTGTATGTACCTGATTATTTAACAAAGGGTTAGCTCACCTTCAGCAAACCGATTTCCGCTGACCACTATTGCTGTTTTCAAAGCTCTGATGCATGTTTCCGCTTCCGCTGGACGCTCTTCACTACGAAAACTACTGCCCCAAAAGAAAAGCGATTTTTTTCCGGTACCGGAAGCACCACTGTACCACTGGTACCACTTGCGAGTTGATTGTTCAATGATTCATTTTCGACTTTTCTGTTTGAAAACGACCGACTGGTTGGAATGAAAATTAATCTACAAAGTCCTAAACGGCACGTTTAGGACGTTTGGATGTTGCCGGTTCAAACTGGAGCGAATGCGGAAACTGTCCGTCTACATTTTCCTGGATTTTTCCAAAAAGAAAAACAGGTGAGGTACGCGGAACGCGTGCGTTTTTGACGGAGCGCCGAAACGACGTTGCAGCAGCCAAGTTCAGGATGGGAATACAAGATAATCGAAACGGGCAATGGGTGCGTGGACGGAAAGCAATGTTGCCATTCCGAGTTTTTTTCTTGGATACTTTTACGAAAAAACCATAAAAATTTGCTTCTAGTTAGTAGGTGTCCACCACTTGATACACCCAGTAAAACTTGAGATGCAAAAAACAATTCAGTTTGGGTTAGTGAAACAATCCAAATGAATCACTGAGTGAGTTATTAAATTAACTAGGTTGACCCGTGGGGCAAATAGTCCAGGCGCTCTTTTCCAGCGTCCAGTTTCAAGGACAGGCGCTTTCCGCCCAATGGCTAAGCGCCTTTTCGCTGCGGAAAAATTGCGTTGCACCACCGGTGTGCCTTGAATTTTCGAAATTTTTGTTTATGTGAGGTTTTTGGAGGAAAATACAGGCAACAACGCTTTGATGTGAGAAAACGCGTGGTATAAGTTTGGAGACAACATCAAGCGCGCAACGTTCTCAGTCGGCCGACACAAAAGGGTCATACACCTACTAACCAACCCATTCAGTTGCGTAAATAACAGGGTATAAAATCTGCATATCTCTTCCTACATGGAATCACTTTATTACGGACACTTGGTGCCATAAGGAACACGATAGTTCGATCGAATGGGGGATTCACTGTTGCGATTAGCAAATTATGTAAAGTTCTGCATCTTCAGGACTATTTCGCTCAAAAGCCCACACTGGACTAATTGAATCATGAAGTATACCCCTGAAGATTGTAGTCATGTGTGCTAGCGAAACGTCAGGATCAAATTTTCACTACTACTTCTTCTTTTTGTTTATGGCAGTGTCCTATTTCCACTTTCCAAATAATCAATCTCAACTTATGAGACATATTGAGAATGTAAGTTCTTCAGAGCACAAGCAAACACTTCTTTGAGATGCTCATGTTGCATTTAGCAGCATTTTCATTAAAACAAGACGTGTTTAATTAACGGATTACTTAATGGATTCATTCATAAGTGGATTTGCCATGTACGGTTACGTTAAATTTTAATTAAAAATGTTATAGTTGGTGAAAGTGCCAAGCCAGGCCAAGCTTATCGATCAACATTGTACAGTTGTAGCACTCTCCTCACGCACCACGCAAGTTTTGACATCAATGAGCATGTAGGTTGAATATCGTTGTTTTTTCATTAAACTAGTTTCTTTTTGAAAATGAGAAAAAAATCACATTTAGGTATATCAGAAGGAAGTTTCTTAGATAAAATTCTGAGACGCCTTAAACCATGACTAAGATTTAAGAGCAAAAGGTCAATGGATCTTAGTCAACCAAAGGTAAGTCTATTAAGAGGCCACATTTGGTAAGAGGTGAACTATTGAACTAATTACCATACAACAGAACACAACGGCACAAGACATAACTTGACGTCGATTGTTGGAGACGGAATTCTTTGAAAAAATCCCGCCAGCATAAAGAGTACCTACGTATGGGTGGGTGTAGGAAGATGTATGTAAATTTCCAGTTATTATATTTGCTTAGTTAATGAATAAGCTAATAATAGTCTGGAAGTTATCTTTCGTTTAGAAAGAAACACTGCTGGAAATTAGAGTGTGGTAAATTGACGCCCACTTTTTGAAACAGTGGGATTTTTTAACTTTTCTGGTGTTTTTTTGTCGAAAAATGCAGTTAGAAGGATAGTGGAAAGTGAGCCTTTCAAAAAAGTGCCGGGCAAAAATGAAAAATCCGTGTTTTTGGCGCTTTTTGTTAGATAATATCGCAAGTACAAGTAGGGAAACAGTCACGTTGCCGGCGATTTTCTTGGATTTTCCAGGACTTTTTTGGCGAGCAGACTTGGGCAAAAATTACCAAAAGAAAACCGAAAAATTGGCAACTTTGACTTTTAACGCATTCGAACCAGAATCGCCGGAGATGAAATTAGGGAAAAATCACTTTAACAAACTTTCCAAATGTTTTACAGGAATTGTCTGGATCTGGTCGTGGGACAAACAAGATGTTTTTCAGGAAGGAAAGGAAACGAAAAATCTCCCAATTCCACCTTTTAGTCCATCCGAAAGCAACTACTTTGAGCCTCCAAGGCTGAAAAAATTTACGTCTCTCAAAATTTTCTTTTCAGGATATTTCATTTCAGGAATCGGACTAGCGTGTCAACGGGCCGCTAGATCAACAGGATATTTTTCAAAAATTCGTTAAGAGAAAACCAGAACTCCATCCACTCTTCTTTTTACTTCATTCGGAAGCAATTACTCCAAACTGCAAGTGACTACAAAAAAAACAGAAACTTTCTTGGAATTTTTAGGAATATTTCATCCAAGATAGCGGACAAGCTGGGTGTAGGACTAACAAGATTTTTTCAAAATTTCGTCAAGAGAAAACCAGAACTTTTTCAAGCCTACCTTTAACTTCATTCGAAAGCAAAAACTCTAAACTGAAAGTACCAACAACATTTTTGGATTTTTCAGGCATTTTTCATCCAAGATAGGTAAAGAAGGTAAGTAGAAGGTAAACTGGCAGCTAGACAAATGGAATTTTTTTCGAAAATTCGTAAAGAGAAACCCAAATTTAGATAAAAACGCGTTTTTATTTAATTCGAAAGAAAATATTCCGAACTATAAGAACATAGAAAAATTGCGTCACTGTCAGTTTTCTGTGATTTGGCGAGATTGCGAGTAAACTGGGCGTTAGTTTAACAAGCTTTTTTTCAAAAAATCGTCACAAGAAACTCAAAAATCTCTCTAATCTCCTTTTCACAAAAAAAAACTAATTTTATTGGACACTCGGATTTTTCAAGCATTTTTGATCCAAAATAAGTACTGTAAGTAATAAAGTAAACTGCACAGAAATAGGATTTTCTCCAAAAATTCGTTTAGAAAAAAATCTAAAGTCGCTAAAATCTTTTTTTATTTAATTGTAAAGCAAATGCTCTAAACTGCAAGTACACAAAATCCGGTAACTAGTAACTTTATTGGTATTTATCAGGTATATTTGAAGTAAAATAGGACAGGAAAAAAACTGGTCGATAGACGAAGAAGATTTTTTCCAAAAATTCGTCAGAGGAAAACGGAAAATCTCTCAACTCTGCCTTGTACTTCACTCGAAAGCAAATTCTACAACTTTGAAGTACAAAACAAAATCGATTTTTTGGAAATTTTCTTGAATTTTTGAGGATTTTTTAGCGAGTAGAACGTTTTTTAGCGTTAGTAAACAGGAATTCTGAAAAAAGTGCTGAAAACAAAACAAGCCGAAAATTCCTCTTTGAAAAAACTTTGGCTTTTAGCGCATTTGAAAGAGAATCGACAAAACGACTATAAGGGAAAAATATCACGAAAAGTCCTGAAATTTTACAGGAATTTTTGTCATTGATTTAGTGAGATAAACAAGATTTTTTCAAAAATATGTCTGAAGAAAACGAAAACTCTGTCAAATATTTCTTTTAGTCCTTTCGAAAGCAATTGTTTTGAGCTACCAGTGCGGAAAAGAATCACTTTTTTTCAACTTTTTTTGAATAGTTCAGGAATTTTTCAATCGGCCCAAATAGTAAACTGCCCATTAGAGAAACATAATCTTTTTCAAAAAATTGTCAAGCCTTTTCCTTCGTTCGAAAGCAAATACTCCGACTTATAAGTGCGAAAAGAATTTCTTTTATTGGCAGTTTTCTTGTATATTTCCAATTTTTCAACTGGAATGGCGAGTAAACTGGCCGTTAGACACTGATAATATTTTTCAAAAATTCCTCAAGAGAAAACCAGAACAATTTCAATTTTTCGTTTAACTTGATACAAAAGCCAGTAATCTAAGCTACAAGCCCAAAAAAAATCACTTCACCAGCAATTTTCTTGATTTTTCAGGAATTTTTCATCCTTGATATCAAGATAATTGACTGTTAGACATACAGGATTTTGTATAAAAATTCGTCAAGAGAAAACCATGAATGTCTCAGTTCTGAGTTTTACCCCCTTCGAAAGCCAATACTTCAGGCTATAAGTACGAAAAAGGTGTTGGAGTTTATTGGATTTTCCAGGAATTTTTCAGCCAGGCTAGCGAATAGACTGCTGTTGACAAACAGGGCTCTAAGAAATTCCTCAAGGGGAAACCGAAATCCCTTAAGTCCGCCTTTCATTCGATGCGATAAGGAATACTCCCAGCAGCAAGTGGAAAAAAAGCATTTTTCTAGAACTTTTCGTGGATTTTCCAGGAATTTGTTAAAGAGTATAGCGAGTCGATGGGTCGTTGCCACATATGGATTTTTCAAAAATTCCTCAACAAAATTTAAAATTTGCTCAATTCTACCTTTATCCCATTGGAAAAAGGATTTTAGCCATTGGAAACGCTCGAAGTGCGCTAAAAATGACTCGTGAAGCTTTTCCTGGCTTTCCAGGAATTTTTCAACTGAGGCTTGGCAAACACAATTTTCTCAAAAACTCTTTAAGCTAAAACCAAAAACCCTCGACGCTGCCATTCATTCCAAAGAGAATATTTCAAATTACAATAAAAAAATTTCACTTTCATCCCAATTCTCCAGGAATTTCAAAAAAATCCCAAAATCTTATCTATTTCGCTTTCCGTTCTACCCACTGTCTTCACGCTGAGGCCTGATTTTTCAGGTTTTTTCCATCTTGATCCATTAATATCAACAGCGAATAGTAACAATTGATTAAATAATGAGACTTATTCTCATCAAAGAGGTTTGCGGTTAATCGTTGCATTATTAATAACCATTGTTTATGCTGACCTTCGCCAACTTCGGACATTTATGCAGATGGGCTCAATTCAATGGCATTTACCGAGGAGACACCAAAAGAATAGATGTGGATTTGGGCCAAAGTTTGTGGAAAAAATAATTTTTTTTCTTCGGCTAACGCCTCGGTAATAGTTTAGTCGACATCAGGGATTCTGGACGAGAACCGTGTATTTCTTAGAGGTGGCCGAGTGCAAAACTTCTCCAAATGTGCCTGATGATGGATGAAATGTAGCCGAAACTTTTGGTTTAAGAAATTCCGTGTCTTGTTCGGACACTGTTGACTGAAAAACCTACCATCCTCGCTAGGAAGAAAGAACATTCTAAAAATCCCTGATAGATACATTATTTATACGCTATCTGAATAACAATGAAAAAACCGTCGACTGTACTGATAAACATCGTTGCTGTTAAAAGAGAAAAAAACAACAGATTTGAAATCCATGAAAGATAATCTCAGTTGACCTCAGGCTGGCCTAAGAATAGCGCGCTTCTGTTAAGTTTGCTTGGAAAAATTCAATCTACTTTGGCCGGAGAAAAAAAGCAAAATGTGGATTCAAAATTTCTGGGCAATATTTGCTGCTTTTGTCGCAATGAGTTTTACAAAAAGTAAGTAAATTATCAATCACTAATTTCCATATTTTCTTTAAACCAATGCGTTTTTTCAATGTCTAGCTGTGGTTGTGGCCCTAAATGATCGACTGAGAAATGACTTTTTCTACATCTACAAAAATGCTGCTGTTGAAACCAGAGACATCCAGCAGAAGCCTGTTACTGAAAACGAAGTCACATTCTATCTTTACACCGGGGAGAATCCCAAGGAATATTCTGTAATCGGCCAAGGTACATTTTCCAATTTTCCTCTCCTTGTTTATTCCCATCCAAGCTACAGAAGAAACTTGCCCAATTAACTGTGTTTTCGACTCATCCAGATAATTTGGACCAGTTCCGGAACACAACAAATCAAATCGTCCTGTTAATTCACGGTTGGACAAACAGTCGGCAATCGGCCTGGATGGAGGATTTGAAAAACGCTTTTCTAATTCGAGATAAGGACAGTTTTGTTATCATGGTAGACTGGCAAGAGCCGGCTAATCAACTGTATTATGTGTCTTCGATCAATACCTACGACGTCAGTAAGTTACGCAGTATAAAACAATAAAAGGGTGACCAGAAAAACATGTTTTCCAGGTAAAATTATAACGAAACTTTTGGTGAATCTGTATAGGAACTATGAGGTGGATAAGGAGAATTTCCTGCTGGTGGGGCATTCGCTAGGGGGCCAGATTTGCGGCTTTGTTGGGAAACTATTCAAAAAGGAAACTTCGGAAACTTTGCCCAGACTCATCGCCCTGGATCCTGCAGGTAAATCAATTTACTCTACATTGGCTTGATTGGTCCAAGCCGTTTGTTGCAGGTCCACTGTTCTCAACCCGGCCAGTAGATAAGCGACTCAACAAAAACGATGCTCGAGTGGTGGAGGTTATCCACACTGATGGAGGCACGTTCGGGTTCCAAAACTCCTGCGGAACCATCGACTTTTTTGTGAATGGTGGCAGCAGCCAGCCTGGATGCAAGCAAATCGACTTGGCAGATTTAGCCGGATCATTATCAGAACCTGGTAAATGTTAAACTGCTGCTTTTTCCGGGCGTTTTTAGCATGATCAAAATTTTTGATCGCCAAATTCATTTTCAACTTTGCCTTTTCAGTTACTTGTGACCATAGAAGAGCTTGGGCCTATTTTATAGAAGCAGTGTTGAATCCCAGCGATTTGGTAGCGCAGAAATGCGACACTTGGGCAAAGTTCAAGCTCAGTTCCTGCAGTCAAGACACCGTTCCTTTGGGCGATTTGACCACCACTATGCAAGGCAATTTTTTCCTAAAAACCAACAAGGAACGACCCTACGCCAGGAAGGTTTCTGGAGGCTTCAGCTTGTCCAGATTGCTGTTGTGATGGTTTTGAATGTTGTTAACAATTTCTTTGTCCGTACGTGTTTTAAAGCCAAATGTTTGCTGACAAACTGAAAAATTCCCCAGGATTTAATTGGTAAGTCCAAGTTCCCTTGTTTCACATTCAAATGGTTCATAGGGGAGTAGGTTAAGTAAAAAATCCACTTGTTCTTAATTGTGCTTTATTGCTCATCAATGATTTTTAATTTTTGTGCCTTAAGTTTCTACTATTTCAACGACGCATATTTTAAAAGTGGACTATCCCCCAACTGGCTTTAAGCAATAGACATAGACCCTGTTAGTACGAGATTTTAGGCAATCTATTTAGTTTCATACAGCAGATGCGGAGAAATTTGCAGTGTTTCAATAGCATGTCGATTACAAAAAGATGACCATGTGCATCTTTTAGTAACATATAAACATTCGACTGCGGAAACACAAAACTACAAGCAAAAAAGTAGTTTTTACCTCCTTGTTTACGTACATTCCATTATGAAACACCCTCAATATATGAAAATTATTAGCTAAATTCAAGCAAATGCGTTTTAGGACTAAATTAGGTATCGTCAATTGATGAGTTCACTAAATCACATTCACTAGGACTGAAATCATGTATCACAGCTTTGAAACAATTGATTAGAGACAGTTTTGAATTATTCATAAATATATAACAATTAGAACTTAATAACTTATAACAATTCCCGGGAAATTAAAGGAAAAAGGCAACTTTATATTTAGTTCGTTGGTTTTACTCACTAAATATAAGTAAAATTAATTTCCAGGAGCAATCTGATATTAGTTAATTTGAATTTATCAAATCCATCCACGATAACTGACTCAAAAAGTATAAGCATTTAAATGGAATAGCTTATCTTCCCTTTTCTTAATCCAGTTCAGTAACTTACTCACGCTCATTATTGCACTGGAAGTTTCAATTAGCGGTTCGAAGATCGCATACAACTCAAATCCTTTAGTGTCCCAAGAGAAAACGGCCTCATCCGCTGACCGTTCAAAGCTGAGCTTTAAAGACCTGCTCGAATAGTGTATTTTATGATGGGCTCTCTTGTAAAGCTCCATCAGTTTGATGCGATCTTTGGTATAAGGCGGACATGAAGCAGGTTGATAGAACTGAGCAGTGGATTTGCACTTGTACAAGTAATGGCGCAGCTCTGGGAATCCGGCAGCCAAAGCGCTTTCCTCCAATGAGGCCAGCGACGTGTTGATATGCTCCATCCCCCCGTTGATTCGCAGTTTTTCCACAATTTTCTGTTTGGCGCCGCTTAGAGGGAAAAACACGTCGCGTTCCACCGTCAACAGCAGCAAACAGGCCTGACAATCGTCCGCTAGATACGAAACGTGAGCGTAAAGAAAGCCGCTGTTGTCGAACCGTGGCAAACAGAACGGGGTCCAACTTTCCGAGTATTTTAAGCTTTCGGTAGCCTGCACTAGGTTGAAGATCAGGTGGAGATCTATGGGGTGCAGATGGTACTTTTTCATTTGGACTATGGTGATTAGGCGGTTGTTTCCCAGAAGAATTGCAAACACCAAATTCTAAAAATTGTATTCCCAATAAAAACAAACCCGAACGTTCGCGTAAAACACACCTTTATTTTACTGCAGGCATCCTTAATGGCTTTGCTGATTGAATCTCGATCCGACAAAGCAAGCGGTAGACACTGTATAGCCCCCAGAATAAAAGCTGGCTCTGTTTCAGAGAAATCCAGCAGGTGATCAATCAGTCTGTCTACCCCAGTCAACAGCCTTCGCAGATCGTAGTTGGGTCTCTCATCATAAGTCTTAGTTAGTTTTTCAGAGTTAACATACTGACTATTTGGTTGAATACATAACTGAAAAAAAACACCTATAATTAGGTTCTTTTATATAAATCTGCAAGCTACGGGCGTACTTTAGCTGTAATGTCAGCTGACTAACACTCTCCCCAGTCTTTGATACAGCCACTAGAATTAAGGGCTTTTTGGACAGAAACACATAGGTAGTATCGCCGGCATGGATGCTCTTGATGCTGTCGCGACTGTACTTGAATAGGCCTAACATGACCCCAAATAGCCAAGCCAACTTATCTTCATTTCCATATCTGGGAACAAAAACCAGGCAATATTCACGGCCAACTCTAAAGAAGTTTCTAGATTGGACTTACCTAGAATAGATAGGTTTCCCTGCCGTACTCAAAACAAATATATGCTTCTTCTTTGAGGTCCATTCCACCGAGTTCTCTATATCTTCTTCAGGTTCTACCCCATTTTCCGCTTTACTGGACGCCTCCTCGCCATTGTCTGCTTGAGTCCCTATCAGATTTAGGTCTTCCCGTGAAGAAACCGCGTTTTCTGTGATGATTTCTTCCAAACTGGAGCTCATTTGCTCGAAATTGTCAAACGACCCCGAAGCTATTAACACACTGTCTCTGGCAGCTCCCGGCTCGATGTCGAACTCTGCCATGGCGGTTATAGGGAATTAGGACTCTATTATATTAATCTAATTAAATAAACTAAACATAATCAGGTTTGTTTACTTTGGGGGTTGTTTAAGTTTCTATAACCTCAATTACTAGGATTGACATTTAAGCAAATTCTCCTTGAGTTGGTCGATTTGGCAATATCGAATAAGTTTTTTTGATTATTTGATGTTTTTTTTATATTTTGCGTTAATTGTTGATCATTTTCCTTTGCAGTAGCGCATTTTAGCACAGCAACAGCAGCAAAATTATAGCATAAAAACATTTTTAGTCGACCATTTAGAAGCGAAATCCGGCATCAAGGCACTTTCTTCAAACTAAATTTCTTGTGACATTTGACCGCAAACCTAACCCCATAAAACCTAAAGTCGAGAATGTTTTATAAACAGTTTACAGACATCGGTTATTTTGTGTGAGAAATGGCAAATCGAACGGTAAAAGATGCCAAATCGATCCATGGAACCAACCCCCAGTACCTGGTGGAGAAAATCATCAGATCCCGCATCTACGATTCCAAGTATTGGAAAGAGGAGTGCTTCGCCCTCACTGCTGAGCTTTTGGTTGATAAAGCTATGGAGCTGCGGTTTATCGGTGGTGTTTATGGGGGCAACATCAAGCCAACCCCATTCCTGTGCCTGACGTTGAAGATGCTGCAAATCCAGCCCGAAAAGGACATAGTGGTGGAGTTTATCAAGAATGAGGAGTTCAAGTATGTGCGAGCGTTGGGAGCCTTCTACATGCGACTGACCGGGTCCTCGTTGGATTCCTACAAGTACCTGGAGCCTCTTTATAACGACAACAGGAAATTGAGGCGCCAAAACAGGCAGGCCCAGTTTGAGCTGGTTCATGTCGACGAGTTCATTGACGAACTCCTCAGAGAGGAAAGAGTAAGTGAAATTGGCTCCACTCCCATGTGGTTGTGTGTTGAGAATCAAGTTATTTTCAGGTATGTGACGTGATTTTGCCCAGGATCCAGAAACGCCACATCTTGGAAGAGAACAATGAAATAGAGGCTAAAGTGTCTGCACTCGAAGACGACATGGACGAGGAAATGGAGCTGGAAGAACCGGACCTCACAAAATACCACCTGGTTGAGAACGCTAAACCCAAAGAGAAAAAGGAGAGGAAAAGAGAGCGAAGCAAATCAAGGGAAAGACATCGGAGCAGAAGCAGAGATAGGGAGAACAGGCACAAGAAAGAGAGGCGGGATAGAGGACGGGACAGGGAGAGAAGAGATAAAGACCGGGACAGGGAGCGGAAGAAGAAAGAGGATGATAGAAAAAGGCGATAAGGTCAGTCAACACCAATTTTTAATTACTTTCCACTGGATTAAATGGTCTTTGTTACGGATCTCCAGTCAAAATTATGGTTTTCGGGTTTTAATAGACGTTTTGCTGATCACGATGTTTTTTTGACTTTCCATTTTGTGCCCTCGTAGAGCTGAATGACTTGGCTTGGTTAGTGGCCGTCGTTTCGGCACTGCAACATAGAATATTCCAAAAGTTCTAATTATTGAAAACGGAACATGATTATTAAATGCTTGCTTACAATGATTCCATGATAGGTAAACGGGCTCAGCATCATCAAAAGCCGATAAATCGGTCAATTGTCTGCATCTAATTTCCCGGATTATTGAAGCAGAAGCGGCCTTTTGCAAGCTCTTGGGGTAGTTGCTGGGCAGACCTGAAATCACTTTAAGTAATAGAAAGTTCCATGTTTTGAAGCGGGTTTTGATTTGAAACATAAATATAAACAGAGGGAAAATGGAATTTTTCGGTTTTTGTGGCCGACGGGTTTATTTATCAGTCAGTTATTTGTTTATATATTGAGCAGACGAGCGCAAAAACCGGTTTTTGAACCAGTTTGCACTGTCCACGGCTAGTGTATTTCAAACTGTGTCTAACAGCGATATCGACATTTTATTCTCGTATTTGAGTGCGGTTTTAAATAAAAGTGCGAAGAAAATGCCAATTTATCAAAGGTAAGAATAGAATAGAATTCACTTGCATTCTGTTGGAATTTTTGTCAATTTTAAAGGTGTTTCTGGAAATTTTCTATTTTATTTAAACGGGCTGTTGATAGGTTTGCAATGTTGCGTTGGACTACAGCAGATCATTTAAACTGATGAAACAGTCTAAAGTTGAAACATCCATTTTACTTTCAAACCTTCAGCATCTTTAGAGTCGCGTGTTTTCTAAAGATGGTGAAAATTTCAAGTTGCTACTTGTTTTGGTTTGGAAGATGGGAATTTTTAACGGAGAGGCTGCAGTTGAGTTAAAACATCCATTTTAAGGGCGATATTCCCTAAGCTCAAAAAAATCAAGGCCCAGCGTGTTTTTGATGAAACTTTGAGTATCATTAGAGTCAAGTGTATTCTAAAGATCGGGAAAGTTTCATATTGCTACTTGCGTTGGTTTGGAAGATGGGAATTTTTAACGGAGAGGCTGCAGTTGAGTTAAAACATTCATTTTAAGAGCGATATTTACTAAGCTGGAAATAATCAGGACCCAGCGTGTTTTTGATGAAACTTTGAGTATCATTAGAGTCAAGTGTATTCTAAAGATCGGGAAAGTTTCACATTGATACTTGCTTTCGTTTGGAAAATGCGAATTTTTAACTGATATACTTGGAGTTGAGTTAAAACATCCATTTTAAGGGCGATATTCCCTAAGCTCAAAAAAATCAAAGCCCAGAACGTTTTTGATGAAACTTTGAGTATCATTAGAGTCAAGTGTATTCTAAAGATCGGGAAAGTTTCACATTGCTACTTGCTTTGGTTTGGAAGATACGATTTTTTAACGGAGACGCTGCAGTTGAGTTAAAACATCCATTTTAAGAGCGATATTCCCTAAGCTGAAAAAAATCAAGACCCAGCGTGTTTTTGATGAAACTTTGAGTATCATTAGAGCCAAGTGTCTTCTAAAGATCGGGAAAGTTTCACATTGATACTTGCTTTTGTTTGGAAAATGCGAATTTTTAACGGATATACTTGGAGTTGAGTTAAAACATCCATTTTAAGGGCGATTTTCCCTAAGCTGAAAAAAATCAAGACCCAGCGTGTTTTTGATGAAACTTTGAGTATCATTAGAGTCAAGTGTATTCTAAAGATCGGGAAAGTTTCATATTGCTACTTGCTTTGGTTTGGGATATATTATTTTTTTACGGAGACGCTGCAGTTGAGTTAAAACATCAATTTTAAGAGCGATATTTACTAAGCTGGAAATAATCAGGACCCAGCGTGTTTTTGATGAAACTTTGAGCATCATTAGAGCCAAGTGTCTTCTAAAGATCGGGAAAGTTTCACATTGATACTTGCTTTTGTTTGAAAAATGCGAATTTTTAACGGATATACTTGGAGTTGAGTTAAGACATCCATTTTAAGGGCGATATTCCCTAAGCTGCAAAAAAATCAAGACCCAGAACGTTTTTGATGAAACTTTGAGCATCATTAGAGTCAAGTGTATTCTAAAGATCGGGAAAGTTTCACATTGCTACTTGCTTTGGTTTGGAAGATACGATTTTTTAACGGAGACGCTGCAGTTGAGTTAAAACATCCATTTTAAGAGCGATATTCCCTAAGCTGAAAAAAATCAAGACCCAGCGTGTTTTTGATGAAACTTTGAGTCTACATTAGAGCCAAGTGTCTTCTAAAGATCGGGAAAGTTTCACATTGATACTTGCTTTTGTTTGGAAAATGCGAATTTTTAACGGATATACTTGGAATTGAGTTAAAACATCCATTTTAAGGGCGATATTCCCTAAGCTGAAAAAAATCAAGACCCAGCGTGTTTTTGATGAAACTTTGAGTATCATTAGAGTCAAGTGTATGCTAAAGATCGGGAAAGTTTCATATTGCTACTTGCTTTGGTTTGGGATATATTATTTTTTTACGGAGACGCTGCAGTTGAGTTAAAACATCAATTTTAAGAGCGATATTTACTAAGCTGGAAATAATCAGGACCCAGCGTGTTTTTGATGAAACTTTGAGCATCATTAGAGCCAAGTGTCTTCTAAAGATCGGGAAAGTTTCACATTGATACTTGCTTTGGTTTGGAAAATGCGAATTTTTAACGGATATACTTGGAGTTGAGTTAAAACATCCATGTTTAGGGCGATATTCCCTAAGCTGCAAAAAAATCAAGACCCAGAACGTTTTTGATGAAACTTTGAGCATCATTAGAGCCAAGTGTATTCTAAAGATCGGGAAAGTTTCATATTGCTACTTGCTTTGGTTTGGGATATATTATTTTTTTACGGAGACGCTGCAGTTGAGTTAAAACATCAATTTTAAGAGCGATATTTACTAAGCTGGAAATAATCAGGATCCAGCGTGTTTTTGGTGAAACTTGGAGTATCATTAGAGTCAAGTGTATTCTAAAGATCGGGAAAGTTTCACATTGATACTTGCTTTTGTTTGAAAAATGCGAATTTTTAACGGATATACTTGGAGTTGAGTTAAGACATCCATTTTAAGGGCGATATTCCCTAAGCTCAAAAAAATCAAGACCCAGCGTGTTTTTGATGAAACTTTGAGTATCATTAGAGTCAAGTGTATTCTAAAGATCGGGAAAGTTTCATATTGCTACTTGCTTTGGTTTGGAAGATGGGAATTTTTAACGGAGAGGCTGCAGTTGAGTTAAAACATCCATTTTAAGAGCGATATTCACTAAGCTGGAAATAATCAGGACCCAGCGTGTTTTTGATGAAACTTTGAGTATCATTAGAGTCAAGTGTATTCTAAAGATCGGGAAAGTTTCACATTGCTACTTGCTTTGGTTTGGAAGATACGATTTTTTAACGGAGACGCTGCAGTTGAGTTAAAACATCCATTTTAAGAGCGATATTCCCTAAGCTGAAAAAAATCAAGACCCAGCGTGTTTTTGATGAAACTTTGAGTCTACATTAGAGCCAAGTGTGTTCTAAAGATCGGGAAAGTTTCACATTGATACTTGCTTTTGTTTGGAAAATGCGAATTTTTAACGGATATACTTGGAGTTGAGTTAAAACATCCATTTTAAGGGCGATATTCCCTAAGCTGAAAAAAAATCAAGACCCAGCGTGTTTTTGATGAAACTTTGAGTATCATTAGAGTCAAGTGTATTCTAAAGATCGGGAAAGTTTCACATTGCTACTTGCTTTGGTTTGGAAGATACGATTTTTTAACGGAGACGCTGCAGTTGAGTTAAAACATCCATTTTAAGAGCGATATTCCCTAAGCTGAAAAAAATCAAGACCCAGCGTGTTTTTGATGAAACTTTGAGTCTACATTAGAGCCAAGTGTGTTCTAAAGATCGGGAAAGTTTCACATTGATACTTGCTTTTGTTTGGAAAATGCGAATTTTTAACGGATATACTTGGAGTTGAGTTAAAACATCCATTTTAAGGGCGATATTCCCTAAGCTGAAAAAAAATCAAGACCCAGCGTGTTTTTGATGAAACTTTGAGTATCATTAGAGTCAAGTGTATCCTAAAGATCGGGAAAGTTTCACATTCCTACTTGCCTTGGTTTGGAAGATACGATTTTTTTAACGGAGACACTGCAGTTGAGTTAAAACATCCATATTAAGAGCGATATTCACTAAGCTGGAAAAAATCAAGACCCAGCGTGTTTTTGATGAAACTTTGAGTCTACATCAAAGTTGAAACATCCATTTTACTTTCAAACCTTCAGCATCTTTAGAGCCAAGTGTCTTCTAAAGATCGGGAAAGTTTCACATTGATACTTGCTTTTGTTTGGAAAATGCGAATTTTTAACGGATTTACTTTGAATTGAGTTAAAACATTCATTTAAGAGCGATATTTACTAAGCTGAAAAAAAATCAAGACCCAGCGTGTTTTTGATGAAACTTTGAGTATCATTAGAGTCAAGTGTATTCTAAAGATCGGGAAAGTTTCTTTCTAGATACTTGCATTTGTTTAGAAGATACACATTTTTAAAGGATATTCCGCAGTCGAGTTAAAACATCCATTTTAGGATCGATTTTTACCAAGCTGACAAAAATCAGAACTTTGGGCGATTTTTATGAAATTTGCAGTATCCATAGAGTCAAGTGTCTTCTAAATATGGGAAGAATTTCAAAAAATGGACCAAAGTTCTGATTTTTGTCTGCTTGATAAATATCGGTCAGAAAATGGATGTCATAACTCGTCTGCAGTCTGTCCTTTAAAAACTTGCATCTTCTGAACTAATGTAAGTAGCACTTTGAAATTTTCACCATCTTTAGATGACACTAGACTCCAAAGACGCTGAGACTTTCATAAAAATCACTTAGAGTTCTGATTTTTGCCAGCTCAAAGAATCTCAAAAATGGATGTTTATTCATCTGCACGTTGAATTTAAAAAATCGCATCTTCCAAACTAAAGCAAGCAACATTTCGAATTTCTCACCATCTTTAGAAGACATTCTTATAACACTCTGTATTCTTAGCAAAAATTACCTGGAACGACATCAGCAATGTTTATGCTGGTTTTCGGTCCGCACATCAGTTTCCCTTCTTCAAATCTCTGAATAAATGTTCTACTCAGCTCTGAAATGCTTTTATTGTCCAAAGTCTCTGAAATTAATCACGTCCCATGCAATTTTTGTTAGTTAATGTCTTCGGTTCCATACCAAGACACTGAGCATTGGCAATAATCTCCTCCCGATAACGATGCTGTTTACTGATCGGGTTTCCATTCAGTTTGGCTTCTCGCAAATAGAGCCAATTTCTTATAGTTTGGCACACGTCTCGCATATCATCCAGGTCGTTAAAAGAGGCATCAATTACCATCAGCTTTTTTAACGGCGACAGAAACCTTAGAGAGATGATTTTGTTATGGGAAATATTGAGCACTAGCAGGGTTTCCTGGAAATAAATTGCCTATTTTCGTGTCATTTTAGGGAATGAGGCCATCATGTACTCACAGATAAACTCATTATTGTCCTAGGATCGAAACACAGTGGGGCATTATCTGGGGAGTTTTGTTTCTCTACGTGTAACTCTTCCAAAGCTTCAACACACTCAATTCCCTCGAGAACCCGAATGCGGTTTTTGCCCAAATAGAGTTTTTTTAATCGGTGCAAGTTGCACATGTTTTCCATTTTGTCAATTTGGTTGTTTTGCAAGTACAAGCTGGTCAGGCTGGAAAGACTTTCCAGGTTTTCCATTTTGGCTATATCGTTGTCGTACAGATAGAGAGTTTGGACGTCTTGACCATTGGCTATTTTCGGCTAAAACATACGATTTCGTCCAGTGCAATTCAATGATTTGGGGGTAAAATTTACAATTGTCCTTAGGTGCTTTTCTTGTAGGTACAGGTGGGTCACCCTGTCGCATACGCGGGATTTTTTCTTTTTTGTCTTCAAATTTTCCATTTCTTGCTGGACTTTTAAATATTAAATGACACTAAACTTTTTGTCACTGTTGATGCCCTTTTACTCCGTCCGTTTCTGGTGACTAAGCAGGTATTTGATCGATATCAAACTGTATAATCAGCCGACATTTTAAGTCAAAAGCGATTTATTAACACACAAGTTAAACTACCTGTACAAATTAGGATTTCATATACATTTTGTCATTTCTATATAACAATGTGAATTTTACAATGGACCATTTAGAACCCTACTATATGCCCATCTGGCAGTACAAAACCTCGGACCGAGTCCCACATCGACTTCACAGAGGTTCGGGGTTTTAATCCCCATTTTTAAACAATTTTCCTCTTCGCATCCACATTGAACTCGATCGATGCGGGTTTTTGGTCCGATTCGAAGTGAAGTGGGGAAAATTAACACATTCTGCTTGATCAAAATGTGCCGGAAAGTGGATTACATACATTTATAAATGATATGACATAAAGGCGGGTGCTTTATGGATTCCAAGGGAATGTTTTCATTTTTTAAGCTACTTATACAGGGTGGCGCCAGCTTAAGTAAGTTCGGCTATATTTTGGAAGTCATTTGAGATGAACTGCTGGGGTTTTTTGCCGCTAACTTGTACGCCACTGGAAAAAATGGTGAGTCGAAAGCACATGGTGAAAGCCCAATGTGTTCTATACAAAAAAGATGCTCTTAGTCAAAAGCTCTGATGTGGACCGTTTTGAAGAAAAGTTGCATTTTATCACAGAAAATACTTGTTAAAAGTTTTGCTTGATAAAGTGCAAATTTGCTCCAAAACGGTCCACATCAGGGCTTTTGACTAGGAGCATCTTTTTGTGCAGAAAACATTAGCCTATCAAGGCCTGCCTTCGAATCGCCATTGTTCCCACTGGCGTAGAAATTGGGGGCAAAATAATCCCTCTCAGCAACTGGACAACTCCCATAAAATTCCTATAAATATTGGTAAAACCCACTTAGGTTTGGGTCGCCTTGTATACTGTCGTTTTCCTGATAAGCTCCAGATATGTAACTTTCCATAAGATTGATTAAATTGTCGATTAATAATCGTATTGCTTTGGGAACTAAAGTTACCTACGTTCTAACACCTACAATGCAGACATGCCCTTGGAATTGGAAATGTTAATTTCCCCATTTGCGTCGGGAGATGAAATTAAATGACAAATTAATATAAAATAATACAAAAAGCTTAAGTTAGTGATTTCTATCTACAAGATCTAACACAAAATCTGCTGGAAATCGCTGGTAATCAACGTCAACGGATAATAATTTGGTTTTTTGATTATGCTTGAGTGTGCAGTTGATTTTTGATATGGAAACATACAGACTCTTTTTGCTTCTCCAATTTCCCTACCTAAAACCAACCGATTGCTGTTGATTACCCTTTTCCACTGTTCAGAATATCATAAGTAATTTGCAGACATCTTACATTTACTACATATAAATTTAATCTATTTCTTGGGAATTTTCCAACAAAACCCAACCGACCAGTTGCTGAAACTGATGAGTTTTGTCTGATACCTGTATACCTCTGAAGGTGCAAGTAACTGTTACTGGCGAAACATTGGCCCGAAACTCTTTTGATCGATAAAAGCCAGAAAAACTCAACATTTTCAACCAGGCGTTGTTGGAAAACCGCAAAAGTTAATAAACATTTCTAAAGATATGGTGTTTGGAAATTCATGTGCCCGGATTGTGCATTAGTTGGTAGTTTGAAGCATTAAGAATACATTGAAGCGGCCACTCAAGAAGGAGAAAACACCATAGATTTAGAGAGGAAAATAGTTTAGGTTCAGTCAGCCTTATGTTTAAATCTCATGATCACACACTTAGTGTTTGGGTGTCCAACCGCCCCGATTGGCCGTGTTACTAAATTTATAAATGTTTTATTTATAAATTTTAAAGTACACATTCGCTGCGCGAATGCTTTATTTAGTAGCAATTGGCCCGATGCCACAGTTTTTTCTTCATTTCATTTTAAAGCTTTAAGCAATGTCGTCTCAATGGGTATACGTGTTATTATCGGGGCTCACTTTTTACAATTATCATTTTAATTTGTTTATTTCCTTATATTCGTATGAGAGTTTTAGAGCGCAAATTTCATTTTTTTGACTAGTAAAATGTTGGTTTGCTCGGGTGGTTTCAACCTCGTGGTTTTCAGTTCAGGGGTCGATTTTTTAGAGAAGTAAATGTGGGGAAAACTGGAATTTTCTTGTCTTTATGGAGACATGGAGGGGCTTTCAATGTTGTTCAGAGGACCAAATTAGGAAAGTCGACTTTTGACTCTCGCAATAATAGTTTTAATCAGTTTTACCAGAAAATAGCTGCTAAAAAAGGCAAAAAAATTGCGAAATTGCAAATAGTTTTCAATTAAAATTGGGTCGAAAGTTCGTAATTTTTTTGAAAAGAATCTGAAAATTGTACAATTGCGGAATGTTTTAAAGAATCTAATACATACAAACGCAGTGGTTTTAGTGATTGAATTTCAGAAAAACCATTTTTCTAGCGTCATTGGTTTAGGTACTTTTAGGCCTCGTGGAAAGGGCATTCTTCCTTCTTTCGAACGGATATTTCCACATGAAGATTGCGAAAGCGGTTAACTCGGACCGAATCGCTAGAAAATGATTACACCAAGCGATACAACTCGCAAATAATTTTTAGCCTTTTTAACGGAAATTTTCGGGTCTTTAGGCCGTCGCCCCTAGGAATTTAGTCCTGACGTTCCGCTACCGGACGATAACTCTGAACATGAAGCATCAGGACCAAACTACAAACCTAAAAACCCAAAATTTTCTGCCTGTTTATGACGATTTTTTTCCACAATGGGCTTAAAGCTCGAAAGTCGTAATGAAGAGGAACTGGAGGAGGAAATCCCGAAAAACTCACCAGTTTTAAGTACCTAATGCTCGCGAAAGCCCCTAATTTTCCATTTTTAAGCCTGGTTTGAAGCTGAAAAACGTGAAAACGTCGCTCTTTAACTTCAGAATGAACCAGAAAAGCGATCTGACCGTGTTTATGTTTTGGAAATCTCTAGAAACCCAAATTTAACAAAAAATACTTTATTTGCAGTCTTTGAGTTTATGTTGCAGAACCAGGTTTAAACCAACGCAAAAGCAAAATCCTTTGCTTGAAATTGCCGACGTTTTGCCATAATTTTTTGGGCACCTTCAGGGTCCAAAAATGGCACAAAAATGTGTTTGATCGTTAAGGAGACACCAATTTTTCTGGTCATCTTTCGTGCCCTGAGGATGGGATGCTCAGAAAACGAGAGCGAAACGTCAGCCATTTCAAAAACATTTATTTTAAAACCTTCCTTGCAGTGGCAATTTTAAAGAGTGTCCCCCCATAATAACTGTTACCTATCTTAAGACGTGTCGTCGTTATTATTCGATATATTAGTAGCTCTATTATTGACTTTTATAATAGTGTTTATTTTTGATAGCCACGAACTTATTATAATTTTTTTTCAATATAAAACCGTTAAGTACAAACCTAGACTTACAAGGGATAAAGAAATTGACGTGTTCTATTGCCGGGATTGTATGCGACACTGATTGAGGCCCGTCCAAGTATCACTTGCGAGGAAATATAGTGGGTTTTATTTGCGATACAATTTGCCTCTAAAATCGATAAAACGGCCAGAAGAATTATATGTTGAGGTTGCAGAATTAGAAAGCAAGACAGAACATCTAATAGCACACTTGTTATTGTAGTGGGTATACCAAAAACACATCATATTTTTGTACGAAAATTCCTTATGCAAGTTGTGTATATTTGACATCTAAACGGTTCCATCACTTTATTGCGCCATAGTCTCCTCACAGTCCTGCAGCTAGTCAAAGTCACTCTAAAATCCCTCAATTACTCTTAGGCAATTCCTCTCTACCACTAGACGAAGATATTTGGTACCCCATCATTTCTTCAGTCGTTTAAAAATTAAATTACTTGCTCAAGTGCATTTTTGGTGCTCCTGTCGCATAGTCTAACTGTATATTTACAAAAATCCAGCATTTTAGAGTGATTTGACATGGGGGGCTATTTCACACCTCCACGGGCGTGTTCACACCTCACATTCTCCAATATTGTGTCGCATTGCCGACCTATTGATTACTCCTAAGTGATAATCCGCGTTGATCACCAAATCTGCTATGCAGCCTCTGATCCCTGACCGATATCCAGTCACCAGCTTGATCAGCCGATGAGGCATCCCTCCAATGAAGAGCCCATCGGCCTCAGAAGGCGCAAACGGTTTATCTGGAGGCCGGATCTGCACCGACTGTCTCGTAATCGCTGGCCCATTATCCACAATCAAAAGCCCCGTAGATCCATCCCTGAAAATTGTTCATAAAACTCTTCATTTGGTTCAACCTGCTGAAGATGCTGAAAATTCCTTACCGTACAGCCTTCACTCGATGCCACAGCCCATCGTTCACAGTGCTGGAATTGTGCACCACCAGCATCTCATCCTCTCGATAGTTGGCGGTGTATCGGAGCTCCAGCGCCCCCCGCCAGAGCCCCAAGGAGACAAAGCTGCTGCCAGTGAAGGCCCACAACAGCAATCCAGATTCGGAACCCGTTTTGAACCGCACATTGATATCCAAGGGGTCAGTGGAAATCGCTTCCATGGTAGTCGCGTCGCTCAGATGGAAGTAGCTGTCCACTCCATGGAAGGAGGGCGGGCCTCTGGAGCACAGGTGGTCTCGGTAGCCGGGTTTGCATCTACCAAGAAGCAAAAGTGATGTGTTGGATCACGGGGTGGTTTATTGGGACTGGGATATCGAGGAACAGGATTATTTATACTCTAAACCTACAGGAGCAATCAGTTTGAGTGGTCTAGATTCATATCGAGTTTTCGGTCAGTTTTACGAGATCTAAAAGAGTAACAAAAGATGAGGGAGGAACTGTTTTGCCCCTAATTTCTAGGCCAGTGGGAAAAATGGTGATTCGAAGCCACATCAGGTAAGATCAATGTTTTCTATACAAAAAAGATGCTCTTAGTCAAAAAGCTCTAATGTGGACCGTCTTGGAGCAAATGCGCATTTTATCATTAAAATACATGTTAAAAGTTTTGCTTGAGAAAGTGCAAATTTTCTCTAAAACGGCCGACATTAGAGCTTTTGACTAAGAGCATCTTTTTTGTATAGAAAACATTGACCTTTCATGATTTGGCTTCGAATCAGCATTTTTTCCAGTGGAGTACAAATTAGAGGCAAAATATTCCCTCTCAACCCAAAAATCTGCGCCATTGACTAGCGAAAAAATGTCCCTTCACGCTCATAATGCATCAATGAGTATTGAAAACATACGAAAAATTTTACTTATACCGAACTTATACCGAACTTTCTTAAGCTCGCGCCACCCTGATGTGTCAATTTTCCTAATTTTCACTCGGAATCGGACCAAAAACCACTTCGATAGCATTCAATGTGGATGCGAAGAGGAACATTGTTTAAATATGGGCTTTTAAGCCGTCGTTAAGACGAGTTTCTTCCGAATGTTTCGCCAGTACGAGTGGCTTGCATCTTCAGGGGTATTTCGCTCGAAAGCTCACACTGAACTGATCCCAAATTTTAGTTTGGATAGATTATATTTTCATGTAGTAAAAGTACGACCTTTTCATTGGCCTCAAATGAAAATACAGTTTGCAAAGAGCTCATCCATTGGTTGGCGTGAAGAATGGTGGCAAAGAATACAAGCCACCAAATATTGACTTTCCAGCTTCTGGATATCCCATTATGGTTTTTGTATGCTCCCTATATCACCTTGTTTATTCATCGGCAAATGAAACTTACTTGCAAGTGAAATAGTCCATTTCTGGCACACATTCTCCGTCTTCGCCGCATGGTTTAGCCACACAAGGATGCGGACAATTGTCCACATTGGCCCCACCTAGAGCTTCGGCCAATATAGCGACTGATCGCCCATTGATTTGAACCTGCCAAAAAGTAGAATTTGCAGAATTAACCAGCCCCTAACGCTAAAGGGCCAATCAGAAACAGATTCAGCTCCAGTGAATAGTGCTGGTACTCACCTTCTGGATGCATCCAACAAACGCTGACCGGACTCGAACCTGTGGAGAAACGATTCCAAAGTTGGGCACTCCTCCCAAGTACAAGTTCTGGGGTAAAGATAATTGGGTGAAAGCCCCGGGGGCCAGCACTTCCACAGGCAACTGGTTATCGACGGCCAGAATGGCCAAACGACCGGTCCGGGACAGACGCACCTATTGGAAGAAAAAGCGATTGCTTTTAGATCTGGAGGAATTTGATTCGAAGCCATTTCCCGCTGATGTGGCCCCGAGTGATGGACAATTTTCAATTTGTTTACTGGAATCGTATGTTTGGAATGAACAGCAGGAAGAATTTCGCATGAGATCGAAAATAATTGTGGAGAAACCTTTCAAAATGAAACAAAACTTATGCTTAATTGAGCAAAACAGTCACAGAAATAAAGGTAAAGCAGCCGTGGATGATTAAAAAATTTTAAATGAAGGCGGATATTCAAAATAAAGCAAAAAATCCAGAAAAAGAGGTTGTTTTAATGAGCAGTTTTTAAAAAGTGTCAGCCCGCAGGGGAAAATAAAAAATGTCAATTTAAAAATGACCCTACATTTTCTTAGTTAAAAGAGACACAGACAATGTTTTCTGCACAAGGTCCTTTATAATGATTGTTGAATAATCGGCCGTTTTCAGAATTTTTCAGAAAGTTTCCTCTTTCGGAAAACGGCAGATTGTTCAGCGATCATTTCAAAGAAACTTGCGCATTAAACATTTTTCTGTATCTCTTTTGACTAAGAAAATATAGGGTTTTTTTGAAGTCTTGAGTCTCTTGACAATTTTTTGATTAAATCTCTTAAACGAGCACAATTTTCCAAATTTGGATTTTTCAATTTTGAGTTTGACCTGAAAGAGTACAAGAAACTTGTATTAATCGGCAATAAAAGACGTGAGGAATTGGAAAATTTGGAGACGAAAAACCCAAGAAAAAGGGTTTGGAAACATCAGTGCGCCTCAACCATATAGAATTTAATGCCCTTAAGTTGCGAGATTGAGGGCATTTTTCTGTCCATAAACCTGCAGCGTCTGTTACTGTTGCCTGCTATTTCTTACTTCGTCAATTACCAACGCTGACTCAGCTTGGCCAGCTCCTTTTCGATTGATTTCCCGCTCGCATTTCCCGATAGCGAATGTTTAGAAAGCGTTTTATTTATCGGGCATTTTCCACCCGTTTTTGCTTACGCTCGCTTGACTTTCCCGTACGCAAGTTTCGAGTAATCGGCGTAAACGATAACGATGCATTTTTCCACTCAACGCTCTGTATTTCTTTGCGCAAATTTCCATCAAGTTTTCCAGAATTTCCCAGAGCACAAAGCTGCACAAGTTCACTTTATAACCTCATCTCACATCAGCTCGTGGATAAACAGCGCTGTTTAGTTATAAAACTTTTGGACTGAAAAAACGCATTGATGTGATGGTTTGTGCTTGAAAAAGGTTGGATTTTCCAGCACAACACTGTGGCTTGATTGCACATTTTCCACCATCAAGCTTGTTTGGGAATCGCCAAATCGATCGGCGTTGAAATAAATTAATGTTGGCCCATTGAAAAGCCACCGGACGAATTGAATTTGATTAATTACGTGTGAAACTGGTTAGCAGAAAATTGTTATTAACTTTGCCGTTGTTTTGCGCGCTAATTATAATCGCTGAACCGAAATATTGTGATCAATCAGTGTTCTGAATGTTGTGTTATTCGGAATATGCTAAATCGCGGCTCTGTGCGGTTGGAATCGCGTCAATCGAAGTTATTTTAGTGGGTTTGAACACGTTTCAGACTGACGTTGGATGAGAGTTTTCAAACAAGGATTTCAGATTTGAGTTTTGTTTGTATTTATTTATTTATTCAATACAGTCTATAGGTTTATTTTCCCAATTTATCCATGACCAAAAGTGGATGTGCTCAAAAATCCTAAACTAATCCAACTGGCCTTTTACCTGCTTGAAAATCGAATTTATTGCCTGTCTTCAATTCGGCCCATAACTTTCGATTGGAGTTCGCAAATAAACGGAAGTTGCGCTGCATTTGAAGGGGATTACTCGATAATCGTATCAAAGTTTGAACGAGAATCGGGATCCGTAAAGGGAACAGCAAATTAAATACAATTAAGAAACGGCTCAAAATGGGCAAAAAATGTTGATTATTTCGGATCTGGAGAGTTCGTTGTGTTTTTTTGATCAGCTCGTTGCATTCGTCTCCCTTTTCCGGTGAAAATGATGTGGAGTTCGAGGTGTTTTGAGAGACTTTAATTTTTTGGAAAAATATACCTCTTAAGAAATGTTCGGCCAAAAATTGAAATTTCACAACCGTGTTTTTTGCGTTTATTGGACTGTTTCCAACCTAAGAATCTGCCTAAGAACGAATATGAGGTTTTCGAGTCTATAATAAGGAAGATATCGCCCGTTAAAGACTGCGATCGCTCAAAAACGGCTCAAAATGGGCAAAAAATGTTGATTATTTCGGATCTGGAGAGTTCGTTGTGTTTTTTGATCAGCTCGTTGTATTCGTCTCCTTTTTCCGGTGAAAATGATTTGGAGTTCGAGGTGTTTTGAGAGACTTTAATTTTTTGGAAAAATATACCTCATGAAATTTTCGGCCAAAAATTGAAATTTCACAATCGTGTTTTTTGCGTTCATTGGACTGTTTCCGACCTAAGAATCTGCCCAATAACGAATATTAAGTTTTCCGGTCCATAATCAGGAAGATATCTTTCGTTAAAGATTGCAACCGCTCAAAAACGGCTCAAAATGGGCAAAAAATGTTGATTATTTCGGATCTGGAGAGTTCGTTGTGTTTTTTTGATCAGCTCGTCGCATTCGTCTCCCTTTTCCGGTGAAAATGACGTGAAATTCGAGGTATTTTGAGAGACTTGAATTTTTTGGAAAAATATACCTCTTACTCTTGAAATTTTCGGCCAAAAATCTAAATTTCACAACCGTGTTTTTTGTGTTCATTGGACTGTTTCCGACCTAAGAATCTGCCCAATAACGAATATTAAGTTTTCCGGTCCATAATCAGGAAGATATCTTTCGTTAAAGATTGCAACCGCTCAAAAACGGCTCAAAATTGGCAAAAAATGTTGATTATTTCGGATCTGGAGAGTCCGTTGTGTTTTTTAATCAGCTCGTTGCATTCGTCTCCCTTTTCCGGTGAAAATGACGTAGAGTTCGAGGTATTTTGAGAGACTTGAATTTTTTGGAAAAATATACCTCTTACTCCCCCTTTTTGAAATTTTCGGCCAAAAATCTAAATTTCACAACCGTGTTTTTTGCGTTCATTGGATTGTTTCCGACCTAAGAATCTGCCCAATAACGAATATGAAGTTTTCGGGTCTATAATCAGGAAGATATCGTTCGTTAAAGATTGCAACCGCTCAAAAACGGCTCAAAATTGGCAAAAAATGTTGATTATTTCGGATCTGGAGAGTTCGTTGTGTTTTTTAATCAGCTCGTTGCATTCTTCGCCTCGTTCCGGTGAAAATGACGTAGAGTTCGAGGTATTTTGAGAGACTTGAATTTTTTGGAAAAATATACCTCTTACTCTTGAAATTTTCGGCCAAAAATCTAAATTTCACAACCGTGTTTTTTGCGTTCATTGGATTGTTTCCGACCTAAGAATCTGCCCAATAACGAATATGAAGTTTTCGGGTCTATAATCAGGAAGATATCGTCCGTTAAAGATTGCGACCGCTCAAAAACGGCTCAAAATTGGCAAAAAATGTTGATTATTTCGGATCTGGAGAGTTTGTTGTGTTTTTTAATCAGCTCGTTGCATTCGTCTCCCTTTTCCGGTGAAAATGATGTGGAGTTCGAGGTGTTTTGAGAGACTTTAATTTTTTGGAAAAATATACCTCATGAAATTTTCGGCCAAAAATTTAAATCTCACAACCGTGTTTTTTGCGTTCATTGGACTGTTTCCAACCTAAGAATCTGCCCAATAACGAATATGAAGTTTTCGGGTCGATAATCAGGAAGATATCGTTCGTTAAAGATTGCAACCGCTCAAAAACGGCTCAAAATTGGCAAAAAATGTTGATTATTTCGGATCTGGAGAGTTCGTTGTGTTTTTTGATCAGCTCGTTGCATTAGTCTCCCTTTTCCGGTGAAAATGATGTGGAGTTCGAGGTGTTTTGAGAGACTTTAATTTTTTGGAAAAATATACCTCTTAAGAAATGTTCGGCCAAAAATTGAAATTTCACAACCGTGTTTTTTGCGTTTATTGGACTGTTTCCAACCTAAGAATCTGCCTAAGAACGAATATGAAGTTTTCGGGTCCATAATCAGGAAGATATCTTTCGTTAAAGATTGCAACCGCTCAAAAACGGCTCAAAATTGGCAAAAAATGTTGATTATTTCGGATCTGGAGAGTTCGTTGTGTTTTTTGATCAGCTCGTTGCTATTCGTCTCCCTTTTCCGGTGAAAATGACGTGTAATTCGAGGTATTTTAAGAGACTTGAATTTTTTGGAAAAATATACCTCTTAAGAAATGTTCGGCCAAAAATTGAAATTTCACAACCGTGTTTTTTGCGTTTATTGGACTGTTTCCAACCTAAGAATCTGCCTAAGAACGAATATGAGGTTTTCGAGTCTATAATAAGGAAGATATCGCCCGTTAAAGACTGCGATCGCTCAAAAACGGCTCAAAATGGGCAAAAAATGTTGATTATTTCGGATCTGGAGAGTTCGTTGTGTTTTTTGATCAGCTCGTTGTATTCGTCTCCTTTTTCCGGTGAAATGAGGTGGAGTTCGAGGTGTTTTGAGAGACTCTAATTTTTTGGAAAAATATACCTCTTATGAAATTTTCGGCCAAAACTTGAATGTTTGGGCAGGTATTCTGGGTATTCACCTACTGGGACCCGTAATTTTGCCATCTCGGCTCAATGGTGAAAATTTCTTTATTTTTCTTCATTCGGAGTTTGAAAATCTTGTTGACAATCTGCCCCTAGCCTCCGTTCAAAATCTGTGGCTCCAAATGGACGGGGCTCCAGCCCATTTCGCTGCTCCGGTAAGAGCTTGGCTGAATCAGGAGCACACGGACAAGTGGATAGGCCGAAATGGACCAGTAAACTGGCCACCAAGGTCTCCTGACCTGACTCCTATGGATTTTTTCCTTTGGGGACACATTAAATCTCTTGTCTATCGAACACCGGTACAAAATGAGCAGGAGTTAGTTACACGAATACAAGAAGCTGCTCAACTCACTTTTCAGAACCACCGATTTATATCTAAGATTTTCGTTTTACCAACAAGCACCGAAATGATTTTCGTATTTAAAGGTTAATGACTCAATTTTTATAGGTTCTTCACTTACCGTGGGTTGGTTTCATTAAGCTATAACTTTTTATTGGAGGTATTATTGAAATCAAATTGAATTTTCAAATTATTAAGTCGCGCCGTATTTAAAAAATATTCTTATTTAGTGAGAATTATTTTGTTTCGCATCATTTATTTTCCGAAATCTGGAATCGCATTGAAACATTAGTTAAATACAAAAAGGTACTAGCAAATTAGTACTCGCAAATGACGTCATCACTAGTATAAAATATTAATTTCCGAACAGACCAATTGACAGAAAGGGGAAGAAGCTCTTTACAGGGTTGTCCTAACCCCAATCAAATATAATTTTGACTTCAATGTTTAGTTATGGTTACCTGAGTTCTCGATCATTAATAAGCAACAAGTATTTATGTAATGTTAATTAGGCTTATTACCTTGCGAAGCATCGTTGCCGTAATTCTGATCTAGTTTTTGATACGAATTAATTTTTTTTACTATTTTTCCTGTACTCCCAAAACACCTCCAGACAGCACCCCCAGAGGAATGACTCCATTTTTGAATCACCCTGTACACCTCTTACTTCCCCCCTTATGAAATTTTCGACCAAAAATCTAAATTTCACAACTGTGTTTTTTGCGTTCATTGGATTGTTTCCGACCTAGGAATCTGCCCAATAACGATTCCTGTTGTGTTTAGTGCATTTGACTTTTTAGGGACTACATTTTCTGCAAAATATTGTGGACAAGTCGTTTTAAGATATTTTTAGGCCTCAATATGCAATAGCGAGTTAGTTTTTTTTGGGTCGATTCTTCATATGATGAACAGGTATTTTTGTCGTCCTGTCGTATTATGGCGATAAACATCCAAGGCAGGCGGAATTTATGCTCGAGCAAATGCCCTTTACCTTTGGTAGAACCGAATTTATTGCCTGCCTCCTATACGTCCCATAACTTCCAATAGAAAGTTTCAAATAATGGGAAGTTGAAGCAGGAATTTGCAGGAATTACTCGATAAACCTGCCAAAGTTTTAACGAGAGTTGCGACATTGTATCATCGAGTTTTCGTGTATTTTTTCCCGAGTTTGCAGCAAAAACCCCACACGAGAGAACACCAAAGTCCTACTTCTCTAAACTCACCTCGTGCCACTCGCTCAAATCCACCCGATCATGGCTTCGAATGATGGCTGCTCCCGTACCCAAATCGTAGGCAAACTCCAAGAACCCATCGTTCAAATACAGCCCCATAAAATCCCCAGTTCCATCCATTCGATGTCCATTGTAGATGATCAGGCCATCCGAAAGAGTTGGTTTGAATGTGATTTCCAAATCCAGCCAAGTTAGAGCGGATTCGGCCAGTCCTCGATAGCGCAAATGGCTGGAACCGTTGAATGATGGTACCTGGAAAACCATCGGTCCTTGAAATGCATATTTTGCCCGAAGTGGGTAAATTTCCATCTTTAGCGCACTGGATAATGGCAACAACACAGTCTTTTGGAAAATTTGCTTTTCTCGGCAAAAGAACAAGCTGCATGCTGTTAAATCGGGTCATATTCAGCCAGGAGCCGTGAAATGACGGTTTCGCTAAGAGCAGAGAGGATATTTATGGCTCTTTTGCATAAGGGCCGATTAAAAATTCAGGGGTTTTTAGGCTTTCAAAGAACTTGCAGACTGGAGAATATCGGGAATGGCAAGGATTAATGAATGAGGTTTTAATGGAAGTAGAGACGGATTAGGGCTTTGGTTTATACTCGATTTTTTCTGCAAATATTTCGGTGTTGTATTCTGCACTTTTGTGGGTGCTTTTGAAGCTTTTTGTTTCGGTTTTTCGCCAAAAAAGAGTACAATATTTTGCAACTGATAGTGTTTGAAGAAGATGAAAATAAAAGGAATCCAAACTTGCGTCTTTTTCTTCGTCAACATCAAAGCTGGCAAAGAGACACCAAGAGTTGCAAAATATCTCACTCTTCAACTCTCCTACAGGAAGAGATAGAATGTTATACTGTAAAAGCTATTTTTGGCTTTGCAAATACTATTAGCACTGAATCGGGCACTTTCCTTTTGCGACCCTCTCGCTAGTACAACGCAATAGAGCTCCAAGACGTAACGCCTTATCTTCGTTTAGCTCCCTCGATTGTTCCCGGAACTTCCATCTAATTTCCGTCATATTAGCCGTGAATGTTTAACGAAGACTTTCTGATGTTTCAAAGTTGAGCAGCATATATTTACTGGCATGTGATGCCAGCAACTCGCCATACCCCAGAGCTGAATGGGGACTTGGGATCTGAATTATTCATCCCAAAGTGGCGTTAATAACTTCGTTATTAATCCCTAGGGGTGAATTAAATGTTAGCATTATCGCATAGGTAGCGTAGGTGGAGCCGATGTCTTTATTGGGATTTTCCCCGACATTTTTTTATGTGTGCAAGAAGGTTTTAATGGCATTTAGTCGTTCGATGGTCGGTCGTGGATAGCGTTAGGAATTCAAATTTTCTTGGCTTTTCTTAATGTTGCAATGCCACTTTCCTCTTTTCGTAGAAACGAGTCGCATCAACAAATGCAAAATTAATAAAAAGTGTGCTAAAAATTGGAAAATTAGGCCACCGTTTCCAATATGACGCAACTTTTTCGCGTTTATCTCCAGAACCATTTGAGCCAGCGGGTTCTTGTTCACACCACTGGATAACGAATTAACTAACACAAATATGATGTGAAACATCATTTGGGAACCATTGGAAGCTTTTACACAAAAACCGAAAATTTTAAAGGCTGTTTTTCAAAATGAGCCTCGGTACCTACAAACATGCCGCGATCCTTTTGCTCATATCTCAAGAACCATTTGATCTGAAAAGCTCATTTTTATTTTACTGGATAGAGCTTGAAAAACTCCATGGACCGTGTGCAAGATCAATTGGGAAATATTTACAGGTTTTAACGCACAAAGGCGAGTTTGAGCATAGCACTTTTTTACGTATTTCACTACGACTTTGCCTTTGAAAACACCGCAACCCGTTTTAACGCTCTGTATATCAAAATCCGATCAAATCGAACAGCTGTTCTGAGCTTTTCGGTAGACCGCGTCAAGAGCTACTTTTTCGCATTTAAGTTTTAGCAGATATTTTTACTCGTTAAGATGGTAGAAGGGAAAATATGAAAATGTATGTGACCATCCATGCTGGCAAGAATTCATCTCAGAAACGGTTGAAAATATCAGGTCTTACGTTATGAGCTCTCAGGGTTATGAGCTCTCAGCTCTGAGCTGCCCGTTACGGTCTCAGAAAATTTCTTCCGCAATAAGGCTTTGACCGGAATTCCTAATCTGTAAAAAGTCATAGGCAAAATTATGAAAAATTATGCGATTATAGAAAATATCGGGCGAAGTTTGAACGCATTTATCTCAAAAACAGTGGAATTATCGACTCAGACCCAATGACTTTTTCGGTAGAGCGTTTTACAATTTGTGGTTTACAATTAGGGATTATCAGCAAGTTCCTAACCTCTAAAAGGTTAGAAGCAAAAATATGAAAACGAGTGCAATTTTCTACGTTTGAACGCATTTATCTCAAAAACGGTGGAAATTATCGACTCAGACCCAATGACATTTTTTGGTAGAGCGTTTCACAATCTGTAGTTTACAATTAGGGATTATCAGCAAATTCCTAACCTCTAAAAGGTTAGAAGCAAAAATATGAAAACGAGTGCAATTTTCTACGTTTGAACGCATTTATCTCAAAAACGGTGGAAATTATCGACTCAGACCCAATGACTTTTTCGGTAGAGCGTTTCACAATCTGTGGTTTACAATTAGGGATTATCAGCAAGTTCCTAACCTCTAAAAGGTTAGAAGCAAAAATATGAAAATGAGTGACATTTTCGACGTTTGAACGCATTTATCTCAAAAACGGTGGAAATTATCGACTCAGGCCCAATGACTTTTTCGGTAGAGCGTTTCACAATCTGTGGTTTACAATTAGGGATTATCAGCAAGTTCCTAACCTCTAAAAGGTTAGAAGCAAAAATATGAAAATGAGTGACATTTTCGACGTTTGAACAAATTTATCTCAGAAACGATAGAAAATATCGGTTCAGACCTAACGACTTTTTCGTTAGAGCGTCTCAGAATCTGTAGTTCGCAATTAGGGATTACTAACAAATGCTAACCTCTAAATGGTTAAAAGCAAAAATATGAATCCGAGTGCGATTTTCGACGTTTGAACAAATTTATCTCAGAAACGGCGAAAAATATCGGTTCAGACTTAATGGCTTTTTCGATAGAGCGTCTCAGAACCTGTGGTTTACAATTAGGGATTACCAGCAAATTCGTAACCTCTAAAAGGTTAGAAGCAAAAATATGAAAACGAGTGCGATTTTCGACGTTTGAACAAATTGATTTCAGAAACGGTGGAAATTAACGGCTCAGACTTAATGACTTTTTCGATAGAGCGTCTCAGAATCTGTGGTTTACAATCAGGGATTACCAGCAGATGCTAACCTCTATAGGGTTGGAAGCAAAAATATGAAAACGAGTGCGATTTTCGATGTTTGAACAAATTTATCTCAGAAACGGTAGAAAATATCGGTTCAGACCTAATGACTTTTTGGATAGAGCGTCTCAGAATCTGTGGTTTACAATCAGGGATTACCAGCAGATGCTAACCTCTATAGGGTTGGAAGCAAAAATATGAAAACGAGTGCGATTTTCGATGTTTGAACAAATTTATCTCAGAAACGGTAGAAAATATCGGTTCAGACCTAACGACTTTTTCGATAGAGCGTCTCAGAATCTGTAGTTCGCAATTAGGGATTACCAACAAATGCTAACCTCTAAAGGGTTAGGAGCAAAAATATGAAACCGAGTGCGATTTTCGACGTTTGAACAAATTTATCTCAGAAACGGTGGAAAATATCGGTTCAGACTTAATGGCTTTTCGATGGAGCGTCTCAGAACCTGTGGTTTACAATTAGGGATTTCCAACAAATTCGTAACCTCTAAAGGTTAGAAGCAAAAATATGAAAACGAGTGCGATTTTCGACGTTTGAACAAATTGATCTCAGAAACGATGGAAAATATCGGATCAGACCTAATGACTTTTTCTATAGAGCGTCTCAGAATCTGTGGGTTACAATCAGGGATTACCAGCAGATGCTAACCTGTATAGGGTTAGAAGCAAAAATATGAAAACGAGTGCGATTTTCGATGTTTGAACAAATTTATCTCAGAAACGGTAGAAAATATCGGTTCAGACCTAACGACTTTTTCGATAGAGCGTCTCAGAATCTGTAGTTCGCAATTAGGGATTACCAACAAATGCTAACCTCTAAATGGTTAAAAGCAAAAATATGAATCCGAGTGCGATTTTCGACGTTTGAACAAATTTATCTCAGAAACGGCGAAAAATATCGGTTCAGACTTAATGGCTTTTTCGATAGAGCGTCTCAGAACCTGTGGTTTACAATTAGGGATTACCAGCAAATTCGTAACCTCTAAAAGGTTAGAAGCAAAAATATGAAAACGAGTGCGATTTTCGACGTTTGAACAAATTGATTTCAGAAACGGTGGAAATTAACGGCTCAGACTTAATGACTTTTTCGATAGAGCGTCTCAGAGTCTGTGGATTACAATTAGGGATTACCAACAAATGCTAACCTCTAAAGGGTTAGAAGCAAAAATATGAAAACGAGTGCGATTTTCGATGTTTGAACAAATTTATCTCAGAAACGGTGAAAATATCGGTTCAGACCTAATGACTTTTTCGATAGAGCGTCTCAGAATCTGTAGTTCGCAATTAGGGATTACAAACAAATGCTAACCTCTAAAGGGATAGAAGCAAAAATATGGAACCGAGTTCGATTTTCGACGTTTGAACAAATTTATCTCAAAAACGGTACAAAATATCGGTTCAGACTTAACGACTTTTTCGATAGAGCGTCTCAGAATCTGTGGTTTTCAATCAGGGATTACCAGCAGATGCTAACCTGTATAGGGTTAGAAGCAAAAATATGAAACCGAGTGCGATTTTCGACGTTTGAACAAATTTATCTCAGAAACGGCGAAAAATATCGGTTCAGACTTAATGGCTTTTTCGATAGAGCGTCTCAGAACCTGTGGTTTACAATTAGGGATTACCAGCAAATTCGTAACCTCTAAAAGGTTAGAAGCAAAAATATGAAAACGAGTGCGATTTTCGACGTTTGAACAAATTGATTTCAGAAACGGTGGAAATTAACGGCTCAGACTTAATGACTTTTTCGATAGAGCGTCTCAGAATCTGTGCCTTACAATCAGGGATTACCAGCAGATGCTAACCTGTATAGGGTTAGAAGCAAAAATATGAAAACGAGTGCGATTTTCAAAGTTTCAACAAATTTATCTCAGAAACGGTGGAAATTAACGGCTCAGACTTAATGACTTTTTCGATAGAGCGTCTCAGAGTCTGTGGATTACAATTAGGGATTACCAACAAATGCTAACCTCTAAAGGGTTAGAAGCAAAAATATGAAAACGAGTGCTATTTTCTACGTTTGAACAAATTTATCTCAGAAACGATAGAAAATATCAGTTCAGACTTAACGACTTTTTCGACAGAGCGTCTCAGAATCTGTTGTTTACAATTAGGGATTACAGACACATTCCTAACCTCTAAAAGGTTAGAAGCAAAAATATGAAAACGAGTGCGATTTTCGTCGTTTGAACAAATTGATCTCAGAAACGGTAGAAAATATCGATTCAGATCTAATGTATCTAATCAAAACCTGTATTTTACTAATAACATTTTACGAATAATTGCTTATGTACAAAAATGTAAAAGGAGCGAAAGTGTGAAACTGTCACGAATCTTTAAACGCTCATCACTTAGACAGCGAGTAAAAATCTCAAAAATTTAGTGCAGAAAATATCAAAACGAAAACCCGATAGTAAATAAAAAAAAAGTTAAGTCTTTAACAACAAAATAAGCACTTTATTAATCCTCTAGTAGTTTAAAGGCAGATTTCAGTCCAAATAAACTCCATGTCGCAGTCTAGTCAAGGCGCGGCTGCAAGCAAGAATAAATCAAAGTTTATATTCGCCGGGCTCAAACGCACACAAACAGTAGATAACTATAGAGAAAAGTAAACTGAAGAGTTTCGCGCAATAATACAAAACGTGCCATGCGACACATTTGAAGGATTTCAAGCACTCATGGCTTTTCAACAACCGAAACGTTTCTGCGCTATTTGCATATGCTCATCCGCTCAACATTAAAACTTTGCAAATAAATTGGGCAAATAATTGACGAATTAATTAAACTAATTAGCCCCATTAGTTGTCGTTACATTTCCAATGCATTTTAATACAAAGTTGGAAGATTGGATTTTCCACGTAATTTAATTTGTGCCCTCAAAGCCCAATCAGTTTATTAGTATGGCAGCAGCAGCTTTCTCTGGAGATTTCCAGTTTACCTTCAGTGAGTTGTGGTGACTCCCTTTGTCGTGACAATACGGTAACTTTACGACTTAACTTTATTATTGGAAGTTGCCTTGTTCGATTTTTGCCCCAAGTTCAACGACCGAACCGGCTGTTAGAACAGCAGGAAATTATTTCTTATAGTAATATTTTAGTTCACTCACCTGTAAATCCACTCGGATTTCACACAAGTCGCCTGAAAACCCCAAAGGGCACAAACAAACAGCCGAAGTTTCACTTGTCAGGCATTTTCCTCCGTGCTGGCATGGAACGCGACTGCATCGGTCTGCTGTACATTCCTCTAAAAAATGCAATTATTTGTTGAAAAAAAAATATGGAAATTCGGTTGGAGCGAAGAGCAATTGTACAGTTCTGGAACGAAAGCCAACAGTATATAAATTTCCCTTTACCCAGCCCGAAGAAAAGCATAATAAATAAACAGCTCGGAAACCTGTAAAGTTTCCCTAAAAAGAAAGTACGTCCTCGAGATGGCTCCGAAACTCTTCAAACAAAGAGCGTCTTCAAAGCGAACTTTACCAGGCTGCTCGCCTAATGGTTAGAGATTTTTCTCGGCCAAAGTTTTCCCGTTTCCAGCTTCATTAAATTACAATATATTTGCATACATTTTTCAATAAATCAAGCATGGACTGCAGGCGCCCCTAAATAGATATTTGCAGTAGACCATTGAGGTTCCCTGTTCGATTGCTACATATCCAAGCTACAGCCGCCTTCGGCTTTCCGACTGGCTGCAAATACTCTCTAATTTGATTTAGCGAAGCTTTAATCTGGAAATTACGAAACACAACACCTGTTCGCACTAATTAAGGGATTAAATTAATAACTTCGATAGCAGCAACGTCATAAAGCGAGATTTCCTGCCAAGTCTGCTTTGAGGATTGTTCGCTTTCGAATTATATTTAACGTCCGTTTTCCCATTCGATGGTTGTTTGATTGCTCAATTTCGTTTTTTAATTGTGGATGATCGACGTTTTCACAGAAATAACGCGAGAGTTGCAGGATTTTTGCAGCAATTAATTATATACAGGGTGAAAAAGCTATAGGTCAATGCCTTCTCTTATTACGTGAAAAGTCCAGGGAAGAAACCTGCAAAGTCAGTGTTTTAGGCAAATTGCTAAAAAATGTTCTTCATTGGCACTGGAAATTCCACACTCCAGGAGATATTTAAGGTTTGTTTTGTAAGTGTATAAAGGGGCAAAACGTGTCAAGCCATAGGAGGTAAGAGTGCAAAGTCCCGAACTGGTTAAAAGTGCAGAAAAAACGCCTTTGCACTTTTTTTGCCTGTTGGCTTCACATGCGTGTCCTCACAATACTACTTAACCTCACTTCACAACATCAGTTTTCAAAGTTTCAAGCATGTTTGGATCTTCCAACTGAGTCCGACTGGAGTCACCAGTAGATAAACATCGAAAGATGCAGATTGAACAGTCCGTTCCCCACAAGCTGCCCCCAATACCCGAAACCCTTGACTTAATAGAGTGAATTTAATAGCAAGCGGTTGACGATTTACCCAGTGGCCCAACAAACCGAATTTATCGAATGGGAAGTGGGATGTTGTTATTTGAGTCCCGATTTGCCCGGTTACCGCAAATAGAGGTCCAAACCCACCTGCCATAAATTGCCCTCCATTCAGCGCCAGTTATGGCATTACTCAGATAATTTAAATTCGCGCTGGAAATGCAAATTCACCCTGGGATACTGCTCGCTATTGTGTACGTGCGCCTTTTTGATATCCAAGCACGAATCGCAACATTATTTCAGTTGTAAATTGTCAGTATTTAATTTTTTTCTTTGGGCGCACCATGTTTGAACCAGTTTCGATATCAATTTGATGTTTCCGGATCCGGCTCAAAACCAATTCCAGACGGTTTCCTTTTCACCGAACAATCGCAACTACACATTGACAAATCGGTCGATTCATCAAAATCGTTTTCAGGATTACAAATTCGCCACCAAGCTGGCACTCAAATTGTTCCGCGGGTATTTATTAGCATTTAGGCTGCTGTTTAGTCTGTTTTGCGTTCACTTTTCACATTAAACACACTAATTTACTGTCGAAATTTCATGTTCGAGGAGAGTCTAATGCTTAGTGCACATGAAAACTGGTTTTGGCACGATTCTGTACAGGGTTGGTGCGGAAATTTACGGAGAAAACTGGTGCTTTTTTTCGCGGTTTTCTATGGGAGTAGAAGAAGACGATCAACAGGCCCTTTTGGATGCTTTGGTTTCCAGCAGAGGAAATTTTTTTACCATCCAATTTAAAGACAAGGAATCATCAAGTAGCTCACAGATAAAGCCAGAAAAGTTTGCGGGCTGCAACAGCTGGAAGCCGACTTAAAACTACATCAAGAAGTTTTTTCAAAGCGGGTATTGTTATGCGGATAGACAGAAAGGATCAAAGAGTAACGGCAGAATTGATTTTTTTGCAAAAATCGACCTTTTACTCTGCCATTATGGAATTTTCGACCAAAAAGTAAAATTTTGCAAGCATTTTTTGCGCTCATTGGATTCAGTCCGACCTAAGTAGATCTGAAGAAGCTGTTTCTTCATCAGCTCGTTGCATTCGTCGGGTTTTCTGATAAAACTGATGTAGAATTTGAAGCGTTTTGCCTCCACCTCTTATGAAAATTTGGAGCAAGAATCAAAATGTCACAAATGTATTTTTTGCGCTTTTTAATTTTTGTCAGCACTAAGAAGCTCCCCAAAATATGCACTTAACGTATTTGAGTTTGCAATAAGAAATATTTTGTCGGTTAAAGATCTCGATCGCTCAAAAACTACTCAAGATGGACAAAAAATGTCAATTATTTCGGATTTGAAAGTTCTGTCGTGTTTTTTAATATGCTCGCCACATTCCCTGCCTTTTTCTAATAAAAACGATGCAGAATTCGAGGAATTTCAAGAGACTTTTTTTTGCGAAAATCGACCTCCACCGCTTATGAAATTTTCGGTCAAAATTCAAAATTTTACATGCGTGTTTTTTGTGCTCATTGCTTGTTTCCAGCCTAAGAAGCTCTCCAATATATACCTTTAGAGTATTTGAGTCTACTATAAGGAATATTTCATCGGTTATACATCGCGGCCGCTCAAAAACTACTCAAGATGGACAAAAAAGTCAATTATTTCGGATTTGAAAGTTCTGGCGTGTTTTTTAATAAGCTCGCTACATTCCTCGCTGCTTTCTGATAAAAATGATGCAGAATTCGAAGCATTTTAAGAGACTCAAGTCTCTTTTGCGAAATTTTTGCGAAAATCGACCTCCACCCGTTTTGAAACTTTCGAGTAAAAATCAAAATTTTACAAGCGGGTTTTTTGCACTCATTATATTGTTTCTGCTCCAAGAAGCTCCCGAAAATACGCATTTAAAGTATTTGAGATCACAACAAGGAATATTTTGTTGGTTACAGATCGCGACCGCTCAAAACCCACTCAAAATGGACAAAAAATGTCAATTATTTCGGATTTGAAAGTTCTGTCGTGTTTTTTAATAAGATCGCTACATTCCTCGCTTCTTTCTGATAAAAATGATGCAGAATTCGAAGCATTTTAAGAAACTTGATTTTTTTTGCGAAAATCGACCCCACCCCTTATGAAATTTTCGGTCAAAATTCAAAATTTCACATGCGTGTTTTTTGTGCTCATTGCATTGTTTCCAGCCTAAGAAGCTCCCAAAATATCATTTAGAAGAAACCTTTAGAGTATTTGAGTCTACAATAAGGAATATTTTATCGGTTATATATCGCGACCGCTCAAAAACCACTCAAAATGGACAAAAAATGTCAATTATTTCGGATTTGAAAGTTCTAGCGTGTTTTTTAATAAGCTCGCTACATTCCTCGCTTCTTTCTGATAAAAATGATGCAGAATTCGAGGCATTTTAAGAGACTTGAGTTTTTTGGCGAAAATCGACCTCCACCCCTTTTGAAACTTTCGAGCAAAAATCAAAATTTTACAAGCGGGTTTTTTGCACTCATTATATTGCTTCTGCCCTAAGAAGCTCCTCAAAATACGCATTTAAAGTATTTGAGTTTACAATAAGGAATATTTTGTCGGTTAAAGATAGCGACCGCTCAAAAAACACTCAAAATGGAAAAAAAAGTCAATTTTTTTGGATTTGAAAGTTCGGCCATGTTTTTTAATAAGCTCGCTACATTCCTAGCTTCTTTCTGATAAAAATGATGCAGAATTCGACGCATTTTAAGAGACTTGATTTTTTTGAGAAAATCGACCTCCACCCCTTTTGAAGCTTTCGAGCAAAAATCAAAATTTCACAAGCGTGTTTTTTGCGTTCATTATATTGTTTCTAGGAAGCTCCTCAAAATACGTATTTAAAGTATTTGAGTTTACAATAAGGAATATTTTGTCGGTTAAAATCGCGACCGCTCAAAAACACTCAAAACGGACCAAAAATGTCGATTATGTCGCATCTGAAGTACCAAGCGGGATATTTAATGAGCTCGCTACATTCCTAGCTTGTTTCTGATAAAAATGATGCAGAATTTGAGACATTTTGAGAAACTTGAATTTTTTTGCGAAAATCGACCTCCACCCCTTTTGAAACTTTCGATTAAAAATCAAAATTTTACACGCGTGTTTTTTGCGCTCATTGCATTGTTTCCAACCTAAGAAGCTCCCCAATATACACATTTAGAGTATTTGAGTCTACAATAAGGCAGATTTTGCTGGTTAAAGATCGCGAGCGCTCAAAAACCACTCAAAATGGACAAAAAATGTCAATTATTTCGGATCTGAAAATTCTAGCGTGTTTTTTAATAAGCTCGCTACATTCCCCGCTTCTTTCTAATAAAAATGATATAGAATTCGAGGCATTTTAAGAAACTTGATTTTTTTTGCGAAAATCGACCTCCTCCACCGCTTATGAAATTTTCGGTCAAAACTAAAAATTTCACATGCGTGTTTTTTGCGCTCATTGCATTTTTTCCAACTTAAGAAGCTTCCCAAAATACGCATTTAAAGTATTTGAGTGCACAATAAGGAAAATTTCGACGGTTAAAGATAGTGGTCGGTCAGAAACGAGTTTAAATGAACAGAAAATATCGATTATGTTGGATCTGAAGATTGAAGCGCCTTTTTGAATCAGCTCGTTGCATTCGTCGCTTCTTTTTGATAAAAATGATGTTGAATTTGAGGCATTTTGAGAGACTTTAATTTTTTTGCAAAAATCGACCTCCATCCCTGAAACTATCTATGAAACTTTCGATCAAAATTTCACAAGCGTGTTTTTTGCGCTCTTTGCATTGTTTCCAGCCTAAGAAGCCCTCTAATGTACACATTTAGAGTATTTTTTTTATCAACAACTACTCAAAATGAACAGAAAATATCAATTATTTCGGACTTGAAGATTCGAGCTGGTTTTTATGGAGCTCCTTGAATCCCTCGCTTCCTCCCGGTGAAAATGTTGTACAACTCAAGGCACTTTGAGTGACTAATTTTGACCACTTAGTATCCAAATCTACTCATTGAACCGTTAACTTCTTATCACATTTTGCCTGGCACAATGAAGTGAAAATATGGACAAGCGACAATATTAATCGCTTTGAGAACAATGTGCTGGACACAACCAAACTCGGAATGGCCATTATTCGACCAATTTCGTGATTCTACCGCAAATTGAGGTGCAAATTCCACCTGCAATAAATTGCCACCCATTTAGGCATGTTTGCAACAAAATTGGAATAGTTATATGAATAGAGGTGGCATATTCGCTCCGGCCCAGACAGATGCGGCATTTTCAAAGCGAATCTGTGTGCAGTTGACCGATAATTTATTTTGCTAATTTAGCCGTTTGAATGGTCGAAAATTTCGCATGTTTACTGAGTTTTGCCAAGCAAAAAGCCCATCAATGTAAAAAGCGAATTTGGCTATTTACTGAGTCTTCCAATCTATCCATATGAGTTTCACTTTGTAAAAATACAAATCATCTGAAGTTCCTCTTCCAGTTTTAACTCATAGACACTGATCATGGCAGGAATTGCCTAAGGAAACTTTCCCTCTAATCCCCCGTGAGCCTTTCGCCAATACTCCACAAAAACAAACAGAACTCAAATATGAATCGGCCGATTTTTCATACCTTTCGGCTTTGGGGCCGAAAAACGCTTCATGTGAAAAGAAATGCGGCCGAGAGTTTTCCCTTAATGGTCGGACGTTTTTCACCGAAGAACTTCTTGAAGTTCAAGAGAGTAATGATCGAATGGATTTACATAAATATTCGAAATGCGCATTGGCTCTTCGCATTATGTGCCATCCATCTTTTATTCAGGCCCGCATTTGAATAGAGGGCTTAATAATGTCGGCGCCTTAATTACTAAGTAAACCGATCGGTGCCGACTTGTTTTCCCACACAGTCAGCATTATGAACTGTTCCAGATGATCGTTGAGTTTTCAATTATCATTGGAAAACTCCCTACTCTGCTTTGAATGCGGCAGAATAGTGGAAATGGTGTGATTGAATTAACTACTCCAATTTGCCAGTCCAACTGGGAGCTGAAAGAGCGCATTCATAAAGCAGTTTTATAAATTTTAATTAGATGGGCCCCAGTTCCCGTTCAAATTACCTAATTATGAAATATGCAGTAGTTGCGGAACAGTGTGTATTTTACCTTTGGGACTTATTTACATACTTATTAAAATAAACGTGTTTGTAAGCGTGTAAAATTACCCGACAAATAACTTCGCTGCGTGGAAATATGCTGCAAATCGAGAAAACTAGATTGGTTTAATAAATTCCACCGTTTTCTGGCCCAAAAATTCACTATTCACTTGTGTGATTTTTGAATTCAAATTATAGTTGCCGAGATGAGAAGATTCTTTATTTTATATACTGGGTGGTTACTGGCCATGTCTCGCACTGGTGAAAATTTTCGTAATTAAAGTGACCAAGAGAAAATCCTGTAGTTAATGTTATAAACCCCAAATTCCTCCGAAAATTTCCAAATTAAGAGCTTAGAGAATTGGAAATCTTGAAGGAAAAGTAATTGCAAGTTTAAACATTTAAATCGCTTTTATATTTCGCCTTTTATGTGAAAATTGCCACCATTTCTTCGTTCATGTGCCTCCTGCTGCATCCGATTTTTAGTTCTCTATCCAACGATAGCAAAACGATCTCTGTAGCTCAACTGGTTCTTGAGATAAGACGAAAAAGGCGGCGTCATGTTTGCGCCAGTTTTGCTAGTGAAAAAAAGCGCACTTCAAAGGCGATTTAAGGTTCTATCCATGGCTCCAGCTCAATCTGATGCTGAGAAATGGACAAAAAAGTGACGTAATTGCAGCCTAATCACGTACCTAAATATATGATGTTGAAATTTCGCCTTTTATGTACAAACTACCAGCATTTCCTCACTCAAGATCCACGTTCTGAATCCGATTTTTAATCGAGCTCTGTAGCTCAAGTGGGTCTTGAGATACGGCGAAAAAGACGACTTTAGCGATTGTCAGCTTACTTGCTTTCTATAAACCCTATAGAACACGCTTCTGGCTAAAAGGTCTGCAATTTTCAATGAAATTGGGAAAACGACTGATTTTTACCAAGTCTGTTAATGATGGGCGGAAAATCAGCATTGTCGCTCAATTACACTGTCGGTAGAGGCATTGCTAGAGGACGTAATAACAGTTTTTTTTTGGTTTCAACTAGAAAATTTAAATAGGAATGTATAATTATGACACGTTAATCGAAAAATGGATAAAATGGTCTGCCAAAAACAGAAAAATATAATAAGGATAAAAAAACGGGTTAAAACCAAAAAAGTGTTATTGCAACAAATTCCGCTTTCTAGCAGTGTTGGTTCGCATTATCGGGTTTTACTGTGCACGGCAGTGAAAAGTACGTACCTTTTTCTTCCAAACCAGCTGAAAATTACTAAAATCGAACTAGAGGTTTAGAAGTTATAGTGATTTAAGCCAGATGAGGCGCAATCGAAACGGAAAAATTAAAAATCCAAATTTCTCCAAAAATTCCCAAATTAAGGTACTCTTTTAGTACCATCGTTGAAAAGCTTGGAGATTTTTGTATCTTTTTGGTTCAAAAACAGGACAATATTGGTAAGAGTAGGAGGAGTCATTTTAGTTTCAAAAGTCGCCCTCTACCAATGCAGTTTAGAACGATCGGGTCGCAGTCGATACAACTGTAAAAATTTACCACATTTCTCTTCCAACCAAGCCAAAAATGACTAAAATCGAACTAGCGGTTTAGAAGTTATAGTGATTTAAGCCAGATGAGGCGCAATCGAAAAGGAAAAATTAAAAATCCAAATTTCTCCAAAAATTCCCAAATTAAGGTACTCTTTTAGTACCATCGTTGAAAAGCTTGGAGATTTTTGTATCTTTTTGGTTCAAAAACAGGACAATATTGGTAAGAGTAGGAGGAGTCATTTTTGTTTCAAAAGTCGCCCTCTACCAATGCAGTTAAACGATCGGGTTCGAGTCGATAGAACTGTAAAAATTGGCCCACATTTCTTTCCAACCAAGCCAAAAATGACTAAAATCGAACTAGCGGTTTAGAAGTTATAGTGATTTAAGCCAGATGAGGCGCAATCGAAACGGAAAAATTAAAAATCCAAATTTCTCCAAAAATTCCCAAATTAAGGTACTCTTTTAGTACCATCGTTGAAAAGCTTGGAGATTTTTGTATCTTTTTGGTTCAAAAACAGGACAATATTGGTAAGAGTAGGAGGAGTCACTTTTGTTTCAAAAGTCGCCCTCTACCAATGTAGTTTAGAACGATCGGGTCGCAGTCGATACAACTGTAAAAATTGCCCACATTTCTCTTCCAACCAAGCCAAAAATGACTAAAATCGAACAAGCGGTTTGAAGTTATAGTGATTTAAGCCAGATGAGGCGCAATGGAAAGGAAAAATTAAAAATCCAATTTCTCCAAAAATTCCCAAATTAAGGTACTCTTGTAGTACCAATCCGTTGAAACAGCTGGACGATTTTGTATCCTTTTGGGTTCAAAGACACATTGTAAGGTAGGAGGAGTCACTTTTGTTTCAAAGTCGCCCTCTACCAATGCTAGTTTTAGAACGATCGGGTCGACAGTGATACAACTGTAAAAATTGCCCTACATTTCTTTTTCCAACCAAGCCAAAAATGACTAAATCGAACTAGCGGTTTAGAAGTCTAGTGCATTTAAGGCCAGATGAGGCGCAATCGAAACGGAAAATTAAAGATCCACAATTTCTCCAAAATTCCCAAATTAGGTACTCTTTTAGTACCATCGTTGAAAAGCTTGGAGATTTTTGTATCTTTTTGGTTCAAAAACAGGACAATATTGGTAAGAGTAGGAGGAGTCACTTTTGTTTCAAAAGTCGCCCTCTACCAATGTAGTTTAGAACGATCGGGTCGCAGTCGATACAACTGTAAAAATTGACCACATTTCTCTTCCAACCAAGCCAAAAATGACTAAATCCAACAAGCGGTTTAGAAGTTAAAGCGATTTGAATACTAATACCTTCAATAGCTTCCCCCTCACTTATGAAAGCCGGTACCTCAATGAGCTTTGCAGAAAAACGATGCAAAATTAGCCCAGCTTTCTAACGAAGTCACTAAATGTGGGCGTTAATTTGGAAATTTTCTGAGCAATTTACGTTTTTAATATTTACTTTGCAGTTGCGCCCCCTTGTGGTGAAGTGCGGAACTTAAAATTAGTCTAGGAGTGTCTGATGGCCACTTTAGTGGTGAAAATGTTCTTTCGAAGTTTGCAATCCCAGCATTTCCGTGAAATGGCCCTAGCCATCCTTAATTAAACACCCGGTATAAGGAGCAGGAATAACTAGAAAAATACCAGCGATTAAAAATCGCGAACGCTCAAAAACTGGTTGAATTAACCAAAATTTTCGATTGTTTCGCATCTGGAATGTCTAAAGTGTTTTTCATTAAGCTGGCGAGTTTGAGAAATCTTGGTAAGGAGATAAAGGTCCGAATAAGGCATTCAACTTCAACATTTCCAATAGTTTCGCAACAAAAATTAAAACACGAAAATGCCAAAAAAAAACGACAAAAAAACAGCCTTCCATCTCTGCAAGAAACTGGACGAATTTTCGTTTTCGAGTTTTTCGAGTTCCGCATGGGAAAACGTTAACATATAAATTAAAAAAAAGAGAGAATCCTCTGATGGAATTTGCAGAATTGAAAACAAAATATTCCATTCCATAACCGACTTCACCCTCATCTCAACTTACCAATTCCATAGCCTTTGATCGCTTCCCCATTCGGATCCAACGCAAACTTGTAGACGTGATCGTTCACCTCCAAGTGTCGTATGCAGCCTTTTAGGCCCTTTGATACCGGCAATTTTTCATCCAGACCGGTTGTATTGCCCGGCCCACCAATGAACAGCGGCTCCCTAAAGGTTATTCTAGAACAAAAAAGGAAATAATCGATCCACTACTACCCTCCATATAACCTCGGGAAGCGATCGAAAATAGCCCTCAAAGTGTCCTGGCAGCTGGTTGTACACAAACTAAGTTTAACCAGGTCAAAGAAAACAAATAGCTGGTTTGGTTGCCAAGCTGAACCGGTTCGATTTGCGTTTAATTAAGTTCTTCGACTGTCCCTCAAACCAATGGAATATTTATCGGGTTTTATTGATTTGGAGACTGGTTGTTCAATGGAAACCGGCTATTTGAGTTAGGGGCAATTTCCGCAAAAGATCCATAATTAAAAGAAACGATCAACAAAGCCGGTTATCTCAGTGGCATTTCGGGCAAGCCCATTTTCTCTGGATATCTGGAGCACTGGCAATAATCCAGCTCATGTGGGTCAGTGAACAGTTTCGCGTGATCGAAGACGCATTTATTCGTTCAGATTTCAGTGGAAACGATTGTTGAGGGCCAAAACCAAAGAACTTTTGGAGGCGATTGCTGCAACAGTCATGATGCACATTTACCTTGAAAATAGGCCTTTGCTTCTTCCTTGTATGTGTTTTCCATTATTCAGTTGCAACCAAGCGTCCCATCGATGTCTGTACAGTTTGATGTGGTTCCATTGGTTCAGTAGAACCGTTTCATCCGAGCGAACCACTCCAATGCCCGAACCGCAGTCGAATCTGAAACAGACCAAACCAATGTTTTTTTCTTGTGATGGTAATGTTTCAGCTTAAATGCGCCAATATCATAAATTGGAAGTTTTATTGGACAAAGTCCGGCCAATAACTCCACTTGCCCGTAGAAAGCCATTCGGGTCTTCCTTTATCTATTCTTTACGTCGCTTTAACCGGTAATATAACCCGTATGAAGCTGTTTTATTATGAAATGAATGGCGTGCTTGCATGCAACTTAAGCGGGAGTTAAATGAGCGGTAAAACCACATTTAAATGATTTGTATGCAGTCAAAGTTACAGGGTGAGTCGACAGTGATCGCATCCCGTTTGAGGGACCCACAGGATAGATCGTCCCAGCCTCAATCAATGGCGCAAAGTGCAGTTCAGTAGCGCTTTTTCATGATTTTTTGCGAATGCGCTGCAAAAGTGATTTCCAGTATTTTTTGCAAGCAAACTAAATGAAGTCACAAAGTGCTTGTTACACCACTGAATAGCTCCTACCTTCAGCTGTAACCTTGGCAAAGTTCAGTTCAGTGGCGACTTTTTCGGATTTTCTCCAAATTTTTAGTCAGCACTCTGCACGCTTAATTTTTAATATCAGTTTTTGAGAAAACCAAATAAGATAAAAAATGTTATTGTTACGCCACTGACTAGATCGCACTTCGCGCTATTAAAGATACAGAGTGCAGTTTCGTTGCTCTTTTTGCGGATTTTTTGGCAATTTTTAATCAGACGAGTGCACTTTTGACTTCCTGTGAAACTCGTTGCAAAGTGATTTTCAATAATTTTCCTAGATCACACCCAATAAACTGAAAAAGTGCTTGTTGCGCCACTGAATACAGCACACTTTGCTCTATTAAAATCACAAAGTTCAGTTCGCTGGCGCGTTTTGTCTGAAAATTTCAAATTTTTAATCAGGCGGGTGCAAAAATGACTTTTCTCGAAACTTTTTCGAAACTGATTTTTAAAAATTATTTCCAACCAAACCAAACAAGATAGGCAAGTTATTGTTACGCCACTGAATAGACCGCACTTCGCGCTATTAAAGCTACAAAGTGCAGGGTCGTGAAGATTTTTTCTGATTTTTTGAGAATTTTTAATCAGGAGAGTGCACTTTTGACTTCGCTCAAAAATCTTGGCAAACTGATTTCTAATAATTTTTCCGGAGCAAATGAAACGAGATGCAAAAGTTCTTCTAACGCCAATAAATTGACCGCACTTCGCTCTTTTAAAGTGACAAATTGTAGATTCCTGCCGTTTTTTTCTGATTTTTTGAGAATTTTTAATAAGGAGACTGCACTTTTGCCTTCCTGCGAAGCTCGTTGCAAACTGATTTTTAAAAATTTTGCCCGACCAAACCAAATAAACTGAAAAAGTGCTTGTTGTGCCACTGAGTAGATCTCATTTCGCTCTATTAATGGTGCATAGTGCAGTTCAGTGGCGCTTTTTTCTGATTTTTTGAGAATTTAAAACAGGAGAGTGCACTTTTCACTTCTCTCAAAAATCTTTGCAAACTGATTTCTAATAATTTTTCCCGAGCAAACAAAACGAGATGGAAAAGTTCTTGTAAGGCCAATAAATTGAGCACTCTTGGCTCTATTAAAGTTACAAAGTGCAGTTTCCTGTCGTTTTTTCCTGATTTTTGAGAATTTTTAATAAGGATATTGCACTTTTGCCTTCCCGCGAATAAATTTTTTGCAAACTCATTTTTAATATTTTTCCACGAGCAAACCAAATACGAGGATAAAGTTCTTGTTACATCACTGAATAGACCACATTTCGGTCTATTAAAGTTCTCGAGTGCAGTTCCGTAGCGTGTTTTCATGATTTTTTGGGAAATTTTAATCAGGAGAGTGCACTTTTGACTTCTCTCAAAAATCTTTGCAAACTGATTTCTAATAATTTTTCCGGAGCAAACTGAAACGAGATGCAAAAGTTCTTCTAACGCCAATAAATTGACCGCACTTCGCTCTTTTAAAGTGACAAATTGTAGATTCCTGCCGTTTTTTTCTGATTTTTGAGAATTTTTAATAAGGAGACTGCACTTTTGCCTTCCAGCGAAGCTCTTTGCAAACTGATTTTAAAAATTTTGCCCGACCAAACCAAATAAACTGAAAAAGTGCTTGTTGTGCCACTGAGTAGATCTCACTTCGCTCTATTAATGGTGCATAGTGCAGTTCAGTGGCGCGTTTTTCTGATTTTTTGGGAATTTTTAACCAGGAGAGTGCAGTTTTGACTTCTCTCAAAAATCTTTGCAATATGATTTTTAATAATTTTCCCCGATCAAACCAAATAAACCGGAAAAGTGCTTGTTGCGCCGCTGGATAGACGACACTTTGCTCTATTAAAGTTACAAAGTCCAGTTTCGTCTCGCTTTTTTCAGATTTTTTGGGAATTTTTAATCAGCAGACTGCACTTTTGACTCCTCCCGAATCTCTTTAAACTGATTTTTAATAATCGTGTCCGAGTAGACCAAATAAACTGGAAAAGTACTTCTTGCGCCACTGGATAGAGCCCACTTGCCTGAATTTGTTCCATAAAAGTCAGTTCAGTGGATTTAACAACAACAGATGCACTTACAGTAATTTGCTCTTCAGAGGTGTTTTCGCTTGCAAGCTTATGGTTTTTAATCTTTGTAAATCAGCAAACCCACCAGATTTCCTAGCCTAACTTTTGTTGTAAAAACTGATGTTGTAAAGCGAGGTTATGCAGTGAATTTGATTCGCCCTGTGGTAAATTGTGTGGTTTTGTCCTAAAATTCCTGTACTGCGAATGCAGTTCCCATATTTTTGAGCAGGGAAGTCAACCGAAAAAACTAAAGTCTGATTCTTTACAGTCTTCCCAACTGATTCAAAGTTCTACCAGTAAAATGATGTGTATTTTTCTATTTGCCTGTTAGTTTCACGGGTTTCAGCAACTGCGGCTAGGCTTTAAAAGATTTCAATTAGACTCAACCAGAAACCAGAAGAAAACCAATGCATTTCTCGTCTAATTTCATCCGTACTTTTTGTTCCTATGGCCAGTTCCGGCTGTTTTCGCCAGCTAAAGTATAAATTTCCAGATAGCAATTCAGCTGGACACACGAAATCCCGATTATCATGAAAGGACATGAGTAAGTGGAGTTTGTCGTGTCTAGCCAGAATTACTCAATATGCTGAATGGGGAACGAAGGATTTGGCCCCACTGTTTCATGTCGCTTTAATATTAATAACATTGCCGGTCCGCTAAATCTAGGTTATTTGCTTCAGATTTTACATGGATATGGCTTTGAGATTGGTCGAGTGTCTTTGGGGAATTTCAATAGGTCCTTTGTTGGCGCTCTAACCTTTCTGGCAAATCCTAACTCCATTTCGTAAAAAATAGCAAGGTGTGCATCATACCTTGATAAATTGTGAAAATTATGATGGTTTTCCAACCTATTTGGTTGGAAATTGTACAATGAAGTAAAAATAACGCAACTTTAATAAATCCAAGCTTCTACCCTCATTAGGCCGCTGAATAGGGTCTAATAAAACCTAATTAGGAAACATTTCCCAGCTGCAAAACTTGGCAAAAAGAGAACATTTGAAATCCAACTGCTTCTTGTTGTGTGCCAGCATCTGCAGCAGCTTATAAAATATTCCTGCATTGTGCGACATACCGTTATATTTCTGAGGCTCTAACTGCACAATAAAATCTCCAGTTGTGAAAAATTGCACTTTAGGATAAATCCGGGAAAAGTGCACATCCGGAAGCTGGACTGGACACCCTTTGAGGGATAGACGTGCGAATCGGAGCAGAGTGTGGTTGGGAAGTTAGTTGCAACGGGAATTAATTTATTCCCTATTTCGTGGGAGTTTGGCATGTTATTAATGAAAAAAGTCCTCTAATAATTGTCAACTTGCGGATAAAATTAAAAAAGTCCGATGTTATATATTGGATTTGTCCCGGCTCTCCCCTGGGTTATTAGAATTACTCCCTGTTCTCTTTCCATTCGCGTTTCGTGCGTCAAAAATACCCGGAATCCTATTAATTACGTCCGAATTTTTTGCCAGTTTTTCTCTAATACATTTTCCGACATCATTAGCTCATTCATTAAAGATAAAGCTAATTTCAGGTTTCTGTCCTGGCCCCATTCAATCGACTTTCATTTGCTTAATGTATCGGCGGTGGTTCGATTCAACCCATACCATTTTAGACTGGGTAATTATTCTCACACTTTTTTTTATATGAAAAAAGCTCTCACGTTTATCCAGGCACTTTTGGTGAATTTAATCTCCGTCTCTCTTGAAGATAAATATCGCGGCAATAAAACCCAAGACGCGAACTGCACTTCATGAGCGAGCAAATGAAATTCCAGTGAGTGTGTGCAAAATTGTTAAACCGGGGGTTTATTTTGTAATTTTTTTATGATTTTTAATCGAATTGGCTTTTGTGCATGAAACCATACACGCACATTAGCAATTTTCGGCGCTGTAGAAAGAAGACGCTCATTATGGTATGGTCACTTACAAAGGATGCCAGGCACAAAGGGGCCAAAACGAATACGGCACTGGACTCCTCAGCATAGGAGAAAACGTTGTAGACCTCAAGATGCTGGAAACTGGACGTTACGGAGGCAAGAGAACTTAACGAGGGAGACTGGAACGACCGCAAACGATGGGGATTGGAAAGCGAAAAACTCGAGCGGATTAAAAATGTCCTGTGTGTTTCCAGTAAGTGACTCATAAAGTGTGATCATTAAACTTGGCAACAGAGTTTGCTCCTGTTAAATCTGTCCAGAAAAATCCATCAAGAAATAGGGAGAAAGCCCTAAAACTGGCAAAAATATCCATTATGGAAATGGCTTGGAAGCCCACTAATAAACCACGAAGCCCCTAGCAATTAAATTTGCCCATATTCATAACGAGCCAATAAAATCAATAAGCGCCAGCGGCAAGCGAGAGTTTTATTGTGAAATTATTGCAAAATAAAATTTCCACTCTAATTACCGGGATTAATTAACGATAAAATCAACAATGGAACTCGCATCCTCATTTAACCAATCTGGATTTTTTCAAACTGTTTCTACTGGGAACCGTTGGGACGAAAACCTTTTAATCAGCTGCCTGATGCTGTTTGGGAAGATTGGCGCTATTTAATTAGCACCAAGATGTATTTTTTTGCAAATTAATTGTTCGCTATTGTGCCTCTCTAATCACAAAAGCTGATATTCAACACGTTACTAAGCCTGTCAGCTTCAGCTAGATGGTGTCGCCAACATGCCGTGAAAATGGAAAGATGGCACATAATTTATGCGAATCATACTCGAGCCGTTAATGGAAAACCAAGAAATTGTGCTTGGTTTTTCACTTTTCTTCTAATAATAGCCATGGAAGCTGACACTAATAGTGCTAATGGAGAGTCATCATTTGAAACCTTTGAATATTTGCTGCCTGCTTCCAATAGTATTTGGAAATTGTAAATTTTATACCACTGCATGTAACTGGCCTTTGTGTATATGAAATTTAAGGTTTAAAGTTGCACTTGAGGCCTTCACATCAGATTTGAATGTAAAATTGGAGTTTGAAGGATTGAAAAAGTAACTGCGAAGGTGAAAACTTTAAAGGCAAAATTTTCGAAAATGGTCCAAGGCTCAGGCTAAATGTTGAGCGGGATTGAATTCAAAATTTTGGGTTTAAATCGAATCTACTGGTAAGATACCAAAGCAGAATTTGACTATTGACAAATTTAAAATTGATATTTCGACCATTTTGCAGTGAGGACGTCCACTAGCCTGCTTAAAAAATCGCCAAAAATCAGGAAAAAACGACACTAAACAGCACTTTGGGGTATCGATAGAAGCATGCACACTCTATTCAGGGGCGTAAAACGGGTCGTTCTGTCTAATATAGTATACTCGGCACAAATTATTGAAAATCACTGAGCAAAAAGTTTCAGCTGGAGTCGAATATGCACTCGCCTGATTAGAAATTCGCAAAAAAATCCGAAAAACGCGCTATTTAACTGTACGTTTCAGCATTAAATGCGGCAGGTGCACTCTATTCAGTGGCGCAACTGGTATTTTGCCAGCTCGGTTCATTTCATCGAAAACAAATAATGAAAATCACTTCAGTGGAAAGTTAGTCACAAGCACACTTCCCAGATTAAAAATTTGCAAAACATTTCCGGAAAGCGCCACTGAACTCTACATGCCAGCCTTAATAGAGCCAGATGCACTCTATAGAGTGGCGAAAGAAGCATGTTTGCAACGTGTTGAAGTTGCTCGGGAAATTTTTTTGAAAATCACTGTGCAAAGGGTTTTGCGGGACATCACAAGTGCAATTGCCTGATTAAAAATTCGCCAAAAATTTGAAAAAGCCGCTAATTAACTAAACTTTGCAATAAGAATTGAGCAATTTGCGCTCTATTCAGTGGTGTAACAAGCACTATTTCATCCCATTCGTTTTGTTCAATAAGATTATTGATAGTCACTTTGCACGAGTTTTGCTGGAAGTCACAGGTGCAGTCGCCTCATTAAAAATTTGCAAAACATTAGGAAAACAAGCAAGTTTAATGCGCTTTGTAGAATTAGTAGCAGCAAGTACGCTCTATCCACTGGCGTAACAAGTGCGTTTGCGTCTCCTTTGGCTTGTTTGAGAACAATTTTGCAAAATCACTTTGCACAGTTCCTGGAAATTTCAATCGCCGGACCGAAAATTCGCAAAAAATCGCAGAAAACGCCACTGAACTGCACTTAACGGCATTGATAGAGGCAGGTAGGTTCTATGCAATGGCGAAAGACTCATTATTCCATCTCATTTGGTTTGCTCGGGAAAAATGATTGAAAATCAGTTTGCAACAAGTTTCATGGAATGGAAAATCACACACTGATTAAAAATTCACGAAAATTCAGAAAATTGGGTCATTGGCCTGAAATTTTCGGCATTGATAGACGCAAGTGCTCTCTATCCAGTGGTGCAGCCATCCCGTTTCCAAGTCATTTAGTTTCCCCAGGATAATTTTTTGAAAACCGAGTTGCAAAGAGTTTCGCCAGAAGTCTTGCATCTTCAGAGACTTGCGTTTTTACTTCAAGATTTTCAGTTTTATATGGAATATTCTGTATTTGGCTTTGAGTGTTTAGCCTAAAAAGACTTAGCAGCCCTCTAAAGAAAATGTAGGCACTTTTAAGCTCGAAATTTCTAGCATTTTCAAAAAACTGACTTTCAAAAAAAGTTAATTTGCTCATTTTTCAATACACGATTACTTTGGGAACTTTGACCTTAAAATGAAAATGACTCAAATTTCCAACTCTGCAGTTAATTTTTCAATGCCTGAACACTCGAAAAACTCCCTTCAAACCCAATATGAAGCTGCAAATTTCACCTTTGCCCAATTCACCAATTCCCAAAATGCCCTAAAACTCAAAAGCGAAGGTTTTTAACTGAAAAATGAAACTTCAGGAAATTATTTCCGATTTCATACACCAATTGCGAGCTTACACTTAGATTTTCCGCAACTTCAGCTTAAAACTCCAAAACTCCACTGCAAAAGTAACATTTTATTAGCCAAAAACTGCAAGTGCAAACCATAAATTGAAGTTCAAATCGTACTTTTAAACATTTTTCTCAACAGAAAATGCTCAACCCTTCAAACCCTTTTTAGATAAAAAATGCCAACCCGAAACGAAACTTTCTGATCTCATCCAGAAGACAAACGTGGGAAAACCCATGAAAATTCAACTTTAACCGGATTTTTCGCCCTCAGTTCTGGTTAATCCCGATAAACCTTTTGCCAATTGAAAACATACATCAGCAGCAAAGTCCCCGAACGCTCGCGTTGCCATAAAACTGAACCTGGAAGCCATATAACTTTCGAAAATAATGATGCGGGCGTTGCCGAAACAATGTCTAGATTAACATTAATACTAATGAGTTTACCGTTAGCAGCTCAGAAAGTTAGTGTTATGGACGGTAAATGAGAGGCTATTATCGTTAGGAATTTCCGCCGTTCGAGTGGTAACAGAATATTTCCGCAACTTTTTAATGGTTTACTCAAGTTATCGTCTGGAGAAATTGGTTTAGGCATCCATTACACTCAGGTGGAATTAATTGAGCCAAAACGCTTACATTTTAAATATTTCCAGCTCAGAAACGACGTTTAAAAAAGCAACTTTCCCGGATCTAATAGCGGCATACTTTTCCCGGATCTAATAGCGGCATACTTTGCTGAATAAGAACGTTATCTAGACAAACTGATGAAAATTTTATGCTTTTAGCCAGACGTTTCGCTAGCACGCATGGCTCACATCATCAAGGGGATGCTTCCATCGGTCTTCGATTGAAACTGATGAGTTTTTCAAGCTTTTTTGAATTTTTTTTTCGTTTGATCGGGATTGTAGGCCCGAAAATTTTATGACATGAAACATCCATGACTTAAAGGCCGAAAAACACTAACCAGTTTCTAGAAAAAGCCGCTAAAGTCTCACACCTTGATATACCATTCGGTATTCAAATTCCTAATGTGGAAACTTCGCGACTGTAAGACCGGAGAGCTTTTCGATGTAAAGTTTCCAAGCAATCTTCATATTGTGTTAGACGAGCAACTTCTGGGGGAAATATTTTAAATAAATCCTGGGCAGGAACAAATAGACGTAAATGTAGACAAAACAACGCCACACACTCTACTTTGGAGGCGTCAAGAAACTTTCACTTATTGAGGGGTTTGGAAGCGATTGGAGTTTCTGGAGGGTTTTAGCTTAGAAACTGCCAGATTTTCTGAGTAGCTAACCAAAATTTACTGTTTTTATGCTTCTTCCGCAGAAATAACCATCCACTTTCAAGCGAACAGCCATTAAACTTCTTAAACTGCAATTTCTCAACAGTTTCACAAAATCAATTTTAAACATTCCCTATTAAGATTCGGGAAAGAAATGCAGTTTCGCAGCCAGGCGGCAGCTTAAGGCGCCAGATAATTTAGTGGCAGAAGTTGTCGCAATGCCAGCTAGAAAAGAAAATTGCTAAACTGCCATAAAATCGCTTTTTATTAAGCGGCGAAACTGACTCGAGACAATCAAATATAAAATGTGGAAAAAGACACTGTTGGATAAGCCGGAAACTTAGAGACAAATCGCAATAAAAATATAAAAAACTTTAGAAATAAAACAAAAATTGCAGTCCAAACTCCAAAATAAAAACGAGTCGAATTATCCGGTGGATTTGAATTAAAATTCCAAACAGCAAATTGTGGCCGCATGTTTTCGAAAAAGGCCACAGGGAGCGAACCAGCTAAACCCAATTAAACATAAGCGTTTATAAAAAGGGTTTTCCTGTTGGGTAGCGCGAGAAGTCCCGCAGGAGTTTAGCAGGTTCGTTCTATGGAAAAACTGAATCTAGTTGATTAGTGAGCGGTTTGACCGTAATCGGCTTCCAATCAGCAATCAAAAAGAGAATTTTCAGACTGCGGTTTGCACATTTTTATTCATTAATATTTTCTCTGTGGTTAGCGACAGCTTGGATTATTTATTGTGCTTAATATTGAAGGATTCGCTTTTGGCATTGTTAAGTTGTAGACTGAAAATTTAAATTGTGTCTTCAAAACTTGCTTATGTCTTTTTCTTGTTATTTTCTTTATTTGAAGCCATGAGCTTCAGCTGGAAATCCGGATTTTTTCATCGAAAACTCCATCAAAACATGAACATTTTAGGTGATTTTCTCCTTATTAATTCATAATAAGTGCATGGTGAACATCTCCGGAACTAATTTCTTTTCGAGTCGGACTCTAAACTGGCTAAGTTTCCGATGTTCACGCGCAAATGACACGGAAAAATCCACGGCCGATGCACCAAGAGCCTCATAGTAGGCCCAAATGAGTAAAATGCGTGGTGAGTGGCAGGCCTATAAGCCACATTTAGGCGGTTATACACCAATATGTACATTGGAAACTTTCAGTTCGCGTCCACCATATGGACATTTTCAATCTTTTCTGCTTGAAATAGTCAATGAACACGAACAACTGGATATGTCGAGGATTTTGGTCGTCGTTGATAGGAATTTGGTCCTAAAGTTTCGCCAGCACCCACGGCTACCATCTTCAGAGGTGAGAAGTGATTCTTTGCACAATGTCCAAAACTATTCAAGAGCAATTTTTCAAAAATGTTGCGTAAACCGTTTTGACGAAAATGTCGAGTAAACCAAAGAAAACACAGGATTTTACTTGTGATTCGAATTTAATTTTTGTCTCGAACCCCAGGTTCTTCAGGGAAGAAAGTTGTTTTGGTAAAATGCCCGGTGAATCCAAAAGAACTCACTGGAAAAATTTCAAGATTCTAGCTTAAACCGTTTTCAGGAAAATTTCAATTTAGTCAAAAGCGACCACACAGGACAGGATTTTTACTTTTAATTTTTTCTCGAAACCAAGGCCTTTTATGGAAAAAAGTTATTCTTTGTAAAATATCGCGTTTATCCCACAGCATTCAAAGGAAAATTTCCAAGACTCTAGCTTTAAGCGTTTTTACGAAAATTTGGAGTTAGTCATGGCGCTGATATAGAGCCAAATTCACATGAAACCGATAAGAAAGAAAGTGTGAACTTTCCGCTCTTAAAAACCAAATTTACAGTTTCTCATTTTTGTTGGCTCAGCAAGAATATTTTTTGGCGGAATTCCCTTTGCCAGCATGTAGAAAATTTTGCTTTATGTTCTCAAAACGAAAATTTCTGGTCAAAAATCCGTCCTAACAAGCGGCGCGTAAAAGGAAAATTTGGAGGTTTTTGCAGAAATAGTTTGCCAGAAAAGTCAAATTGAAACTGAAGAAATCTCTTGACAAAACTCCTCTTGAAAATTTTAGGGACACAAACTCAAGAAAAAGTTTGCAAAATCGCTGATAAACGATCCAATCCACAAGGAAGGTAAACTTTATGCATGTTCGACATTGTTATACATTTCAAGTTTTGAAAAGCACAATGTCGAAACTAACCTGAAAAATGCTGTAACGGTTCCAGGTTTGTCAAAAAATATATGTTTGGATGGATGCGATTTTTTATTAAAAAAGTTGAATAATCGCAATTTTTTCCATGAAGAAAGTTTCCAAAATGGGCCAACTATTTGATAAATAAACGGAAAGTCAGTATTTTAAGTTCTTAGCACAGAAGAAAGTTGAAAATGCTGCCGATGTTCGCAGAACACACCTCTGAAGATGGTAGCCATGCGTGCTAGCGAAACTTTAGGAGCAAATTTCCCTTGACTCGTAAAATGCAAATTGCCAATTCTCCGAAATATTCAACGAAAATTATGACTTTTGATCGAATACCGTCTTTATAAAGCGAGAACTAGACGAAAATTGCGAAGAACGGTTTTTCGTGTGCATCTCACCTGAAATTCCTGCATAATAACTGGTGCCGCGACTTTGAAAAATCGATGCACCCATTATAATTCAGCAGTTTCGTGTCGGGGGTTATTTCAGGTTAAAACGAGGCATTTGTGAAGGCATTTTTAACACTGCCGTCGTGCTGACATGAAATCCACCTTTGAATGCATGTCGTTTGCGAAATGAAATCGCGTGTTGCTAAAAGTCGCAGGCGAAAATCTGCGGCTTCATTTACCGTATTGAAAATGGCACTGCGATCAGGAGATTTTTTAAATTAAACCAGTGGGAAACTTTGGATTTTCTTCATCACCAACTTGAGGCTAGTTCTAGATCAGTGGACTTCGTTCTTGATTGCCGATAATTAATGAAGAAAACTTTTGTTCAAGCCCAACAAAAAAACCCAAATTTCACACTCACTTTCCCCGAACTTTGCAGTTGTATTTCCAACCCCAACTACATTTAGCCTACACATGTTACCGTTCAGGGCAATTTATATAAAGGGTCAGAATCCCTTCCGCGCTCAAAAATTGATACGGTCGACTTGTTCGCAGGAAAACTCTGACCCGCCAGCCAAAATATGACAGCGGTCTCATTACAAGGTCTAGAGGAAAACTGAAAAATTCAACTATCAGCAAGCCGGAAGGTTTTCAACTATGAAAGTTCCGACCGGCTCTTTATGTTCGAGCCGCAAAAACTCTAGCAAAGAAAAGTTCGAAAGGAAACCGTGTCTTGGCATCGATTGCATGACGGAAATTAATGACCTAAAGTTGGGACATTTATTTCGCCCAGGTATTTATTGAGCAACTTTCTGAAAGTTTCGACGTTACAAAGTGGAAAATCCGCTTTATGATGGGCCATTCGCAAATGGCCACTGCTATGAGTCTTTACAAGTTTCCCTAATGAAAGTGTGGCATTAAGCTATGAAAGCAATCATTCAGTTGAACTGAGCTAAAAATTTCTGATGGGTTAAGCAGCATTTTGAGCTTTCTGGAGACGAAATATTAAAAAAAAAGGAAAAACACAAATTTTGCTTCGTTTTTTTTATATGAAATAGCAGCCCCCTGATTTTCTATTTGGAAAAATATGCGATTTTATCAATTTTTTAAACGAAAAACCGGCATCATCCAGGAGTATATTGGCTGACAAACTTGGAAGTGTTGCATATTTGAGGTTAGTTTTTAGATTGTGCAGTTCAGAGCTTAAAATGTATAACAATGTCGAACATGCATAAAGTCTGCCTTTTTATGGATACTCCAAATACGTCCATCGTGCACATGAGAGAACCAAAATTCTATTTTCATCGAAACCACGATTTTTTTCATTTATGCTACAGGTTTTTGTCAGCGGTTTTCCAAACTTTTTCTTGAGTTTGTTTCTTTACAATTTTCAAGAGCAGTTTTGTCAAGAATTTTCCTCAGTTTCACTTTGATTGGTTGGCATTTGCTGGAAAACTGTTAATGTCAGGGTCATGAAGGATAACTGCAATTTTTTCGATAAAAAGTTTTGGTTTTGAGAAAAAAATTAGAAGTGAAAAGTAATCAAATTTCCGTAAAATGTCACCAAAAAAGCGATTTTTGTGAATATTTTTCATGAGAGGACTTTCCATATAGACAATCTGCGCCTTGGAAAATGTTAGTGCTTGCAGCGGGGCTTTGAGCAAAAGATTTTGTACATTCTCTTACTTATTTATTATCAACTTATCATTTTTTATTTATTATTCTAATCAACGCTTTTTACCGTTTAAATCAGCGATTTATATTAAATTATCCTCGAATAAAGTGTTAAGAACAAAATGGTCATAATTTGCTGATATATGATACACACGTTATTAGTTTTTTTCAGAGCAAGAGCATAAAAATTCAGATTTGGGGCTAATTTTGCCATTTAAATCAGCAAAAGTAGGCCGCTAAAGGTTCTTGAAGCTGATGTCTGTTAAAATATATTGAAATATTTCCGGGACAGAAACTGGCTCTCATTTCAGGAAAAGAGCAGTTTTGTCAAGAATTTTCCTCAGTTTCACTTTGATTGGTTGGCATTTTCTGGAAAACTGTTAATGTCAGGGTCATGAAGAATAACTGCAATTTTTTCGATAAAAAGTTTTGGTTTTGAGAAAAAAATTAGAAGTGAAAAGTAAGCAAATTTCCGTAAAATGTCACCAAAAAAGCGATTTTTGTGAATATTTTTCCATGAGAGGACTTTCCATATAGACAATCTGCGCCTTGGAAAATGTTAGTGCTTGCAGCGGGGCTTTGAGCAAAAGATTTTGTACATTCTCTTTCTTATTTATTATCAACTTATCATTTTTTATTTATTATTCTAATCAACGCTTTTTACCGTTTAAATCAGTGATTTATATCAAATTATCCTCGAATAAACTGTTAAGAACAAAATGGTCATAATTTGCTGATATATGATACACACGTTATTAGTTTTTTCAGAGCAAGAGCATAAAAATTCAGATTTGGGGCTAATTTTGCCATTTAAATCAGCAAAAGTAGGCCGCTAAAGGTTCTTGCAGCTGATGTCTGTTAAAATATATTGAAATATTTCCGGGACAGAAACTGGCTCTCATTTCAGGAAAAGAGCAGTTTTGTCAAGAATTTTCCTCAGTTTCACTTTGATTGGTTGGCATTTTCTGGAAAACTGTTAATGTCAGGGTCATGAAGGATAACTGCAATTTTTTCGATAAAAAGTTTTGGTTTTGAGAAAAAAATTAGAAGTGAAAAGTAGGCAAATTTCCGTAAAATGTCACCAAAAAAGCGATTTTTGTGAATATTTTTCCATGAGAGGACTTTCCATATAGACAATCTGCGCCTTGGAAAATGTTAGTGCTTGCAGCGGGGCTTTGAGCAAAAGATTTTGTACATTCTCTTTCTTATTTATTATCAACTTATCATTTTTTATTTATTATTCTAATCAACGCTTTTTACCGTTTAAATCAGCGATTTATATTAAATTATCCTCGAATAAAGTGTTAAGAACAAAATGGTCATAATTTGCTGATATATGATACACACGTTATTAGTTTTTTCAGAGCAAGAGCATAAAAATTCAGATTTGGGGCTAATTTTGCCATTTAAATCAGCAAAAGTAGGCCGCTAAAGGTTCTTGAAGCTGATGTCTGTTAAAATATATTGAAATATTTCCGGGACAGAAACTGGCTCTCATTTCAGGAAAAGAGCAGTTTTGTCAAGAATTTTCCTCAGTTTCACTTTGATTGGTTGGCATTTTCTGGAAAACTGTTAATGTCAGGGTCATGAAGGATAACTGCAATTTTTTCGATAAAAAGTTTTGGTTTTGAGAAAAAAATTAGAAGTGAAAAGTAAGCAAATTTCCGTAAAATGTCACCAAAAAAGCGATTTTTGTGAATATTTTTCCATGAGAGGACTTTCCATATAGACAATCTGCGCCTTGGAAAATGTTAGTGCTTGCAGCGGGGCTTTGAGCAAAAGATTTTGTACATTCTCTTTCTTATTTATTATCAACTTATCATTTTTTATTTATTATTCTAATCAACGCTTTTTACCGTTTAAATCAGCGATTTATATTAAATTATCCTCGAATAAAGTGTTAAGAACAAAATGGTCATAATTTGCTGATATATGATACACACGTTATTAGTTTTTTCAGAGCAAGAGCATAAAAATTCAGATTTGGGCCTAATTTTGCCATTTAAATCAGCAAAAGTAGGCCGCTAAAGGTTCTTGAAGCTGATGTCTGTTAAAATATATTGAAATATTTCCGGGACAGAAACTGGCTCTCATTTCAGGAAAAGAGCAGTTTTGTCAAGAATTTTCCTCAGATTCACTTTGATTGGTTGGCATTTTCTGGAAAACTGTTAATGTCAGGGTCATGAAGGATAACTGCAATTTTTTCGATAAAAAGTTTTGGTTTTGAGAAAAAATTAGAAGTGAAAAGTAAGCAAATTTCCGTAAAATGTCACCAAAAAAGCGATTTTTGTGAATATTTTTCCATGAGAGGACTTTCCATATAGACAATCTGCGCCTTGGAAAATGTTAGTGCTTGCAGCGGGGCTTTGAGCAAAAGATTTTGTACATTCTCTTTCTTATTTATTATCAACTTATCATTTTTTATTTATTATTCTAATCAACGCTTTTTACCGTTTAAATCAGCGATTTATATCAAATTATCCTCAAATAAAGTGTTCAGAACAAAATGGTCATAATTTGCTGATATATGATACACACGTTATTAGTTTTTTCAGAGCAAGAGCATAAAAATTCAGATTTGGGGCTAATTTTGCCATTTAAATCAGCAAAAGTAGGTCGCTAAAGGTTCTTGAAGCTGATGTCTGTTAAAATATATTGAAATATTTCCGGGACAGAAACTGGCTCTCATTTCAGGAATTCTTCGGTTTTCGGGATAAATTCTTCGGAGACTGAAACATTCTAATGAATCCTAATCAACTGCGGAAAAGAGCAATTTAACTGATTGGACGTTTCCAGCTCTTTTAAACTTTAAGAATAAAAAAATAGGTGGAAGCCGGTTAGAAGAAATGCAATTTGAAAATGTTCCTTGCCATAAATGCAATCTTTCCGGCCGTGTTCAGGCTAAACCAGATGCGAAGGCTGGTTTGAATCCGAAACAATCATCCGTTTTATCCAATCCCATTAAGCTAGTTGAAGAGACAGAAATCTATTCCCTCAGGTGAATGAAAATGCTCTTTTCAAGACGGAGTTAGAGTCGCGGTTCTACGCTAACCAAAAATGGCACGCAGCAAAAACACGACTCTACCTTCCTTCAACAAAAATCGATTTTCACTCATCCGGAGGAGTGAATTTATGTTCCTTTAATTGCCAGGAACTATCTGATCTAGAAAAAGCGTAGCCCCAAATTTAACCACTCGGGCTGTCTTGCCGCAAAGAAATTCCGAAAAGCTACGCCTTCACCGAACATTCTTACACGAAACAGCAATTTTCCAACTTTAAGGAAAACTTAGTTCGCGATGAAAGTCTGTTGCATGTCAGCCTGTGGGTGGTTATTACGTTTCAAAGACGCCGCCAGCTTAGCCAATTCAGCCAATTTCTGCCAGGAAATATATTCTTCGGGAAATGTTTCGCGGTGGAAAATTCCCTTTAGCCAACTTTACACCGAAAGGTTTCGTACTGTTGTATAAGAGCTGTTTACTGATGCCCGACTATTTTCGCCGTTATTTAATATTAAAACTGCTAGTGAAAAGTCTAAAAGCTTTTCCAATGCTGTATGTGGAAAAGCTACTGAAAATCCAACTGAAGCTTTGGAAAGATATTTCAGTCCAAAATTTCAAGCTTTGATAGTTGAACTTACCGAAACTCGACGAAGCCCTGATGGAGGAGGAGGGCCATAAAATCCCCCGCCATATCGTCCCTTTCTCCAGTTAGGAAAAAAATTCCATCGTACGCCTCCGGCCGAAGTTCCAAACTGAGTTGAACATGTTTATATGCGCCCCTTAGGGCTGGAAACGCCAACCAGCTAGAGCCAGTGAAACGGGGGGATTGTATTTCCATATCTGGAATAGAATGAAAATTCAGCCAGACGTTCTTTGCAGGGGGTAATTTAAAACTGTTAACGTCTTCTGATCATTTTCCGAGTACAAAAACACGCCTCTTTTCTTCACTTATTACAAGCTTGTTTCAACATCAGCACAGATGTTTTCCATTTCCAATAAACATCTCAACTGATGGTTTGATAAACTGCCATCCCTCGTCACATCGTTTTGTTATCGAAAAAAAAATGCGAACGAGCCCCCAATTCCGACCCTTTTTGCTTAAGCAATCAAATCACAGCTTCGATTGGTTTGAGACGATCGATCTGATGCCCTTGCGTAATAAACAAGGGTTGGTCTGGCCCTGTCACGCTATTCCATTCTTCGTTTTGTCGAAAACGAGCTGGGATGGTCTCTTCAAGTGAAAACGCCCGAGAAAACGATTAATTACCGTTTAGTATACGGGCGTATTTTAATTGATTTTCGATGGAAATTAATGATGATTTTCAATTTTGCCCTCTTTCCTTCTTCAACTGCGCTCAAATCAAGTTACGCGTATGTTCATTAGGTTAAAAGGGCCTTAAAGTGGATGAATACAGACTACTAACATACATACCGGGTGATTCAAAGGTACAATTGCTCTTGAATTTAACGCTTTCAAGCCAGAAGTGCACTCGTAAAAAATGGTAAAAAATATGAAAAAAATACCACTAAAAGTAAGTTTGTAGAGTTGAAAGAAGCAGGAACATTTAATCCAGTGGCGTAACCAGCCCTTTTCCAGCTCCTTTGGTGTTCTCAGGACAAAATAGTTAAAATCGATTTGCAAAAAGTTTCGCGGTAGTACAAAAGTGCGCTTGCCTGTTTAAAAATAAGCAAAAAATCAGAAAAAGGGCGCGAGTGAATTGCATTTTTCAGTGTTAATAGGGTTCTATATACTCTATCAAGAGTCATAATAAGCGCTTTTGTATCGCATTTGGTTTGCTCGCAAAAAATTATTGAAAACCACTATGCTAAGAGTTTGTAGAGAAGCACCAAGTGCAATATTCCGGCTTAAAAATTCGTCAAAAATTACCAAAACACGTCATTGCACTGCACTTTATAGCATTGATAAAGCCAAGTGTGCCCTATCCAGGAGCCGTCCAGGCACGTTCTGACCTTACTTGCTTTTCTGGATAAAAATTATTCAAAACGACTTTACAAGGAGTTTCGCCGGCGGCCGTTGGTGCACTCGCCTGTTTAAAAATTAGCAAAAAATCAAAAAAAAATCGCGAGTAAATTGCGTTTTATGACATTAACAGAGTTCCTTATGCTCTATCCAGAGTTATAACAGGAGCTTTTCCATCCCATTTAGTTTGCTTGCAAACAGTTATGGAAAACCATTTCGCAAAGAGATTCTAGAGCAGCCACAAGTGCAATTGTCCTGATTAAAAATTCGTAAAAAATTATAAAAAAGCGTCTTTGCACTACACTTTATACCATTCATAGGGCTAAGCGTGCTCTATCCAGCGACCTACCAAGCACATTCTTAGCCCATTCGGTTTCCTCGGCCAAAAATATTCAAAATCACTTTTCAAAGAGTTTCGCCGGTGGTAAAAAGTGCACCTGCCTGTTTAAAAATGAGCAAAAAATCAGGAAAAGCTGCCAGTGAATTTCATTTTACCGCATGATTAGAGTTATGTGTGAATTTCATTTTACCGCATGATTAGAGTTATGTGTGCTCTATCCAGAGGCTGGACAATTGCATTTCTGCCTCATTTTCTTTGCTCGGCAAAAATTATTGAAAACCACTTTACAGAGAGTTTCGAGGGAATCCACAAGTGCAATTTTTCTCTTTAAAATTTTGCAAAAAATCGGAAAAGAGCGTGCTTGAGCTGAAGTTTTCAGGATCAATAAAGCTAGATACGCTCTATCCAGTGGCATACAAGAACGTTTTAGACTTATTTCAATGTTTCGACAAAAATTATTCAAAATGCCTTTGCAAAAAAGTTTTGCCGCAAGTCACACGTGCACTCGCCTGAGGAAAAATTGATACAAAATCAAAATAAAACGCCACTGTTTCACACCATTTAAGTTAGTAGCGTTTATAGTGTCGGGAGTGCTCTATCCAGTGTTGTATAAATAAATTTTCCAGCTCAGTTAGTTTCTTCGCAAAAAAATAGAGACAATCACTTTGCAAAAAATTTCGCCAGAAGACATAAATGTACTCGTCTACGTATATAATTCGTGCAACATGCGAAAAAATGCCACTGAATTACCGTTTGTGAGACTTAAAGTGTCGGACGTGCTCTATCCAGTAGCGTAGAAGCGATTTTTCCAGCTCATTTCGTTTGGTTGGAAAAAAATAGTCAAAATCACTCTGCAAAAATTTTCGCCAGAAGACACAAGTGCAACTTTCCTGATTAAAATTTTGCCAAAAATCAGAAAAAAAACACCCTTCAACTGCATTTGGTACCATTAATATGGTCAAGTGTGCTCTATGTAATGGCCTGACAAGCACGTTTAGAGACCAATTGGTTTGCTTGGAAAAAATATTCAAAATGACTTTGCTAAAAGTTTCACCGGTTATCACACGTGCACTCGTTTGAGGAAAAATTCGTACAAAATCAGAAAAAAGCGCCACTGAACTGCTCTTCGTGGCGTGTGGAGCACGCTCTAGCCAGTGGCGTAACAATGAGCCTTCCAGCTCAGTCCCGTTTCTTTTTTAAAATATAGTGAAAATCACGCTGCAAAGAGTTTCGCCAGAAGTCTCAAATGCAATCGTTTGAGTAAAAATTCGTATAAAATCAGGAAAAAACGTCAACCAGCTGGGATTTTTGGCGTCAATAGCACAAAGTGCGCTCTACTCAGTGGCGTAACAGCGATGTTTCCAGCTCATTTAGTTGGCTCGGAAAAAAATCGTGAAAATCAATTTGCCAACAACTTTGCAAAGTATCATTGCATCTTTCGAGTCCTCGTTGCTTGAACGTTGATGTGTGGTAGACGTGACTTGTTCACGTTCCTTGAAATTGAAGATGCAAGCAACTCGTGCTTGCGAAACATCAGGAAAACTTTTTTCCTAAACTCCTAAGAAACTCAGCAGTTTCAAGCAATAACCGCAAAAGCCTGATTCTTTTGAAACATTCAGGGAAATATTCCAATTTACCTCTAATGAAAAATGCATGGTTCTTTTCAGTTAAGCAGACATGCCGGTTTCGAATAGCTTTTAAACTAGTTCATCAGCTACCTGGAACTTTGTCGATATTTTAAAATAGAAATTATTTTCCAGCTTCGGGGAAAACTTCGATATAAAACGACCAGAGAAAAGCGTTTACATCGGCGACTTTCGTCAAAGTTTTAATTAGTTGAAAGTTGGCAGATAATAATAGTTGGGTGGTAGATGCTTAGATGCCGAATAACTTCACAAAATCCTCAATTTTTCGCGGTTTTTGTCCTCCAAATAGGTCAGGAGTTGGACCAGTGCCACTCTTTTACATGTTTATGTGAAAACCTACAAGTATCATTTGTCTAGATTAGCAGTGGAACCGAGCGGTTCAGACAATACCAGAGTGCATTCGTTCACTAATAAATGGTCTAGAAGATGAAACTTTTGAAAAATGGATGATTATTTTGATACAGTTCGGGGCGATTTATTTTCCACTCTATTTAATATAACGTAATGGAACAATTCCAGATAATGCAAAGGATGTGTGTTTGATAAAGAGCGCATTTACTCCATTGCTTGCAACGGAATTCACAAGTTCCCCAATTGGAAACTCCAACAACAACGAATCAGTCATTGTGAACATCCATAACGTGTATTTTACGACCGAATACAATGAATGCATGATGAAACACAGCGCAAATAATCGATTAGTGGCGTAAAATCCACTCCAAAAAATGTCGCTATTAAATTAAGCACTTGTTAACAATTCTCCATTGGACAATTCAGTACTGGAGTTGTTTGTCCCACTGCGTAAGGGTGACTTGCCATCATGCAATTTGCCTCAGTTTTCACACCGTTAAACTGTGTGAATTTACACTGGGGGATTCGGAACGGAGTTTTTTTAAATGTACATTTAGTCAGTGCACTTGGCATTTGCCTCCCGTGCGAGGTACCTAATTTTGCAGTAAAATCATTTAATTTCTATAGTTTTTTAGATGAACAACCAAATAATGTTTTGCTTGAAGTGATTTTCTAGCGTTGTGGCCGCTGGCCTCTATGCAAATTAACCGAAATGGGTTCACATGGAGCCCAGGATATCAATCTGATGCTGCAAACAAACATCGAGTTCAATTCAACTTTTATCAAATAAAGCTGAAATCACAAACTCGACTCCAGCAGGAAAGCCGGTAAATCCGGGAAATTTTTATGAGTTTTCGGTCGTCGTCTTATTTTCTTGTCCGGATTTTTGTCGGCACTTAATCGATTGTAAACACACACTGTTCCATAATCTTTTTTCGTTTTTCATTTATCCGACACATCGCATATGCGAAGCATTTTCTCATTTAGGAGACAGTCGCAAAAATGTTTAGTGCTAAAATCGCAGCTTTTTTTGCAGTCCCAACTTCAGCTCTTAATACTGTAGAAGGAAAACATTGAAGGTTGGAGGCGCATTTTGATGGTTTTCTCATCGATTTCGAGGCCTAAAGTTGAAAATCATGCAAACCCACACAGCGCGATTCCTTTTTTTTTCAGAAAAAAATCAGTTTAGAGCATTGGAAAGTGAGGTCAAACACTTATCACCCCTGGAGGTCGGTTTTCCTCATTTGTCCTCTTATTTTGTGTGTGTTCTTGTGAAGTCGTTCAGTGTGGATGATTCAGTTTCAATCTGCAATCTGATTCCAAAGGTAAAAAACTGGAGAGTGTTAGGAAACATTTCGATATTAGACCACCGTATGATCCGATTCGAAATTCAGTTGAACCAGCAAGACATTACACCTAAAATGAGGAATCCGAGGAAAGCTGATTGGGCCCACCACAAGGACCACCTTAGCCAGTCCATGGGTTGCTATAAAGGTGACATATAACCTCCAGAGAGGAGCTGGAACTCCAGGTAAGAAGGCTAAACGAAGGTATAACGTCAGCCTTCCAGAAATCTTGTGAACTCAGGGCTGTTGGAACCTTTACGGTTCCGTGTATTCCACCAGGGCCCTTCAGCGCCTGAGAGGGAAAGCTAAAAGGGCTTTTCACCGAGCCGCCAAGGGAAATCACGACGAAAAGTGGGATATCATCATTCAGACCCATAAGTTTAAATTCTTTCCTTATGAAAACGTTAGAAAAGGTGATAAACAAGTTCCTAACAGAAGAAGTCCTCATCAGTACTCCCCTGCAGAGTAACCAGCATGCATTCAAGAAAGAAAGGTCGACAGATACGGCTCTCCATGCCCTGGTGCAAAAAGCTGAACAAGGACTACAAGATAAAGAAGAGACACTGACCCTCTTTTTCGATGTGGAGGAGCTTTTGACAAGGCCAGGCCACCTACACCTACTAGGAATTGGTGAAAGACCCGGATGTCCACAATGTGGAATGGCGTAGGGAACATCATACCACCTATTAGGCGTCTTCCATTATTGGTCGTCTACTAGGAGGCACCTTCTTGGGGCCTCCACACTCTCCTGCATCGAGTTGTCTTGCTTGGAGTGGAGACGGAAACTTGCTTTTGTCAGGGAGACGGGATGCCTGGGTGGCGAGGTTCAAGAATGGTAAGGTGGAGATAGATGGTGGGGGCATAGCTAAAAGGGCCTTTAAGGCCTACTCGCCGGACCCATTGGGTCCCCCCACAGTACTACTACCACTTCAATCTGCTAAACTTTAAAAAACTCGAAATTTTTAACAAAAAGTCATATTGACTCAGTCCAAAAGCGTCTACTAGCAAAGTTAGGGCTTAAACTCTCAACAAGTTTTTATCCGTTCATTTCAAACAACCACAGATATAAGGATGAAACTCGGTATCCGTGTTAAGTCTCCCAGGCTTAATAAACCTATGGAAACTCGATTTCGAAAAAATTTCTAGGAGAGATACCAGGAAGGTTCAAAAACTGTGACAGGTCGAATGTTTTTGGGCGGTAACTTTGAGGCATCGTCGAAGGAAAACCGCGAAAAATCTGACTATAAAACGCCCCTCAATTAATCTTTTCGGAGTTAAGACAGGAAAGGAGTTAAGACAGCTCATGTTCTGTTCTCCGGACAAAAATGTGAAACTCACTTTGCAAAAAATTTCGCGAAAATTCAAAAGTGCACTCTCCTGATTAAAAATTTGCAAAAAATCAGGCAAAAGCGCAAGTGAATTGCGTTTTAGGGTATTAATAGAATCATGCATGCCCTGTTCAGGGTTAAAACACGCGCTTTTCCATCTCATTTGGTTTGCTCGGGAAAAAGTATTGAAAATCACTTTGTAAAGAGTTTGGAGTCACAAGTGCACTTGCCTGATTAAAAGCTCGCAAAACTCTGAAAAATGCGTGATTGAACTGCACTTTTATAATTAATATAGTCAAGTGTGCTCGATCCAGTGGCTTGAAGAGCACTTTATGAGCCCATATGCTTTTCTCGAAAAAAAAATCGAAATTTGCAACAAAAAGTTTTCTCTGAAGTTGGATCCGCCTGATTAAAAATTCGTACAAAATTAGACAAAAGCGCCACTGATCTGCTCTTTATGGCCTTTATAGTCTCAAGCCCGCTCTATCCAGTGGCGTAACAAAGACATTTCTGCACTTTTTATGTGTGTTATTGCAAAAATTGCAAAATTTGCAAAATTTTGAGACGTTTTTAAACAGCCAGGTACAGAGTATTGAATGCTTGCACATGGTGGTCCAGATTCGATCTGCAAGATCATATTCCGCCCTCAAAAGCGTGTAAGTCTCCCCGCTTTAATAAAGCTAGGGGCAATTGATTTAGAAAAAATTCCTGGGAGAGATACGGGGGCGTTTAAAAACATTGGCAGATCGAATCACTTTAGATGGAAAATTCAGAGTTTTAACGTGAAAAAATCAGCTTTTTGGAAAACTTTACAGTTTTGGAGAAATTTAAGATTTTCAATATTTGTAAATAACGAAACTTTGCTTAATTACATTGCCGGTAACGACACTAGGGAGCACTTTTGTACCATAGTGTATAGGACATTTTGGATTTGCTTTAGGACGTAGAATATTCACTAAAAAACGCGCAAAGTAAAGCTCATTGAAAAAGTCGGTCGATTTGGTCCTGTGCACATATGGGAAATTTGAAATCATTCGAAAACTGTTGAGTTTTTCACAAAGTTTCAACCCGCCCTTTTTTACTTGGAAACTATGTTGTTTAAGAAAACGTGTCTGAGCACCAAAGTTATTTTTGAAAAAGTTACGACTCGTCAAAGTTTTTTAACGTCCCCGGTATTTCTTCTGGTAAAACTTTACACGCACTCCGAGTTTCATTCTTTTATCTGGTGTCGTTAAGAACCTAAAAGCAAAATTCTGGTTAGTTATCAGTAGAATTTGCTTTTAGAGTCGGGCAGATTGTAATTGGATCACCCTGTACAAATAATACTGTTAACCTGGACGAGTTTGCAGTTTTTTGTCCCGTTTTCTCCATTGGGCTCTGAATTTACGTGTTTGTGGAAAATGTTAAAAGTGCCCTAAAGCTGATGGCCCCAGATAACCATCATCAGCCAGCCCTTTGCAGCTTCCTGGTTGCAACCAATCGCTTAAGCTTGAAGCAGATGCATTTGTTAATGCGCTTTAAGGTCTAAACTCATTTGTAGCAACGGATTATTATTTAAGCACTGGTTCTAGTCGCAATAACCGTTTCCATCATTAAACTCATCAGTTTGTTGAAGCGAAATCCCTCTAAGCTCGATGTCTTTGTAAAATCCATATTACGTCATTAAATATGCCTCCGGTTGAATTGGGCAGACATGCATATCCTAAACGCGACTTTAAAAGGTCCTTTCTGCGTAAATACGGCGGAAAATTTCCATTGCAGCCTCCAAATGGAGTTGACAAACCAGAAAATGGAAACGGTGAAGCGTCAGCACGCTATTAAGCCGATACTTGGCGCGATATGATGAAGTCGTCGGCGATAATCGGGAACAAAACTACCGTAAATACTCTGAAACAATGGACGCTTTATTTAATGGAATTTTCCCGATGGAAGGTTGGCCCGGTTTTTACATTGGAGCGATCCGGACCTTGATTGCTGGCGACTATCAAACGAATCGGAATTAGCCAAAAGTGCACTGGAATTAGCAAGTTTGTGTGAACTTTAAGCTGGTTTTTTTTGCGCAAATTCCCCAAATTTCCTGACTAGTTTTCCGATGGAACGCGATCATTCAACTCGCTATCGATTTCAAAGTAATACAATACAAAAATTGCTTAATACGAACGGATAAAACGAATAATTGATAGGTTTAATCCGCTGACAATGAGCCTCATAAACAGCATTTCCTCCGCATCGAAACCCTACGTTCTAAAATCGGATTATTTGTTTGATACTAATCTTGTCTGTTCATGACTGTTCCGACTATTTGCCAAATGCAAAGTCTGTTTTAGAGAGCTAATTCGGTTAAGAGAGAATGAGTGGATTTGTTCGGGGCATGCTCTTTCAGAATTGCGTTAAATTGTGTTTGTTTCAATGTCAATTGGACAAAGGTTGAGGCGAAAATGGTGATATTCAAATTGAAAAAATTGAGGCTCTGGCTTAAATGCTAAGCGTAATTCAAAGTGCAGCACTTTGACTCATGACACAATAACTCATTAGCTGATGAGTTATAACTCATTAACTCACAGAGATGCATCAGCTCAAAAGCGCAACTCAACACAGTGTTACCCTTGCCTACACCGGATTTAGACACAAGACACATTTGAAATATCCTGCAAATAAAATGAATTCCCCAACTGAAAAGTGATTATTTCGTGAAAACAACGAGATATTTGGAACTTGTTTTTCAATTTCGCATTATTCGAAAACGCATTTTTGTGAAATTACTAGAACAACATTGTTGTTGGCTCTATAGATTTAAAAGCTGGATTATTGCTTTGTCAAGCCGATGCACACTAAAATCTGATACTCTAATTGGTTTCGACACGTGAACTCATTTATATTTCACATGCAATTTCATTTTAAATTGCATCTAAAGCCTGGTTTTTTTCATTGTTCATTCGTTTTTCGGATACAAAGCCTTGATGAAAGCTGTACTTTGTCCGGGGTTTTGGGCTTGAAACTGGTCAGGTTTCCTGAGAGTGTCTGAAAATCTCCAGTCGATGGAAAGGTAAAGAAAACTGAAAGAGTGAAACATTAAAGCGCGTTCCTTCGTTTAATTCCTCCAGAAATATGTAAATCTAATATATTTTTGTTGGAATTTATTCTTTTGCTAGGGCAAGGTCAGTTCTGTAAATCTCAAGCGTTTCGGTTTTCGGTGATCATCAGGCAGTTTTCAAGTAGTTTTCAAAATGGCGCCTCGTTTTCATGGTGGTTTTGTAGGTTGGAGTTTAGCATTTATTTGCTTGAGAACTTGCCACCGGAGAAACTCAATTTTCGATGCATTTTGCAGGCCAATGTTCGCTCTATAAGTAGGCAAAGTGCCAATTTTCAGCCATCATCAGGAAATTTTCTAGGCTTTTTCAAAAGTGCGCCTGAAACTGATTATGCATGTGAAAACCATGATTTCGCAGATGTCTAAGCAGGTGGTTATTTGACATTTATTTCTTCAGGAACTTGCAAAATAAGAGAGTCAATTTTGTATCAGATTTATAGAGCAAAGTGCGTTCTTTGAGCGGAAACCGTTTCGATTTTACATCAGCTTTAGGCGATTTTTAAGAATTTTTCAAAATGTCGTTTGGTTTTCATGCTTTTTTTAGTAGGCATGACGAGTTTAGTATTTATTTCCTCTGGCATCTGGCACGTGACAAAGTCAGTTCTGCATGGGTGATATAGGGCATACTCTCTTCTATAAGTGGACAAAGTTTCAACTTTCAGTCATCATCAGGAAATTCCCAAGGATTTTTAAAATTTGCATGTGTGTTTTCCGGATATTCAAATAGGTCGTAGTTTAAAATTTTTTTGCTCAGGAACCTGCAAAGTAAGAGAGTTACTTTTGGATCAGATTTATAGGCCAAAGTCCGTTCTATAAGTGAAAAACTTGTTGATTGTAAATTTCCATGAAGCGATTTTCAAGAATTTTTCTAAATTCTGTCCGATTTTCGTGGTGGTTTTTGTAGGCAGGAGTTTAGCATTTATTTCATCTACAACTGGCAAAGTGCAAAAATACTAATTCGGATGCGTTTTGCAGGCAAAAATCCCTTCTATGAGTGGACAAAGTTTCAACTTTCAGTCATCATCAGGAAATGTACAAGGATTTTTCAAAATTGCATGTGCATCTCCCTGTGTTTGATCTTTATTTGCTCAGGAACCTGCCAAGTAAGAGAGTCATTTTTGCATCACATTTATAGGCAAATTCTGTTCTATCAATGGAAAACGTTTCGATTTCAATTAATCTTTTTCCAAGATTTTTTCTAAATGTCGCTTGGTTTTTGCAGTCTGTAGTTTAGCATTTAGTTCCTCTGCAACTCGCGAAGCGAGAAAGTTACATTTGGATGCATTTAGTGAGGCAAAATCCCTTCTATTAGTGGGCAAAGATTCGATTTTCAGTCATCTTCAGGTAGTTTTTTCTAATCCAAATTCTGAAGAAGCAAGCCACTTCACATCAGACAAAAATTCTTTTCCACAACCGTCTAAAAACCCGAAAATCTCATCAGTTTGCCTGTGAATTTGCCAAAGAAGTGAATGATTGAAACTGGAAAAAAGCTGTATGTTAAGCAAAGTTTATTTCAATCAACCGAACAAAAGACTGAAAGAACCGGCCAGGAAAAAAATGATTTAAATATCCAATTAATGTTGTTATCTAGATGTATTTTTCCCGGAAACATAATGGGGCAAAGTTAGTGCTGAGGAAACAACGTTGAAATCGGGGAAGTTGTAATGAGTTGGACTGAAAAATTTATCGCCGCACCCAAATAGAAGGGAAAAGCAAATACAACTATGCAATATACGACGTTGTTGGCGATTTATTTTAATTTCATTCGCTCCAGCCTTAAAGTTTTGGCGTAAATGCGATTTTGAGGTCCATGTTTAGTGAATGGTATAAAAGGCTCTGAAGTGCGATCCACAACAATGGGGCGGTTTGAATGGAAAAAAGCACGAATTGTGTTTTCGATGTGCCCCATGGTTTTCATGTTTTTCCCGAAATGTATTTTATTTTATTTAGCGGCAAAAAATTACATTAAAAACACTGTCACTTGCTCTTCTCCGGGGGCAGGTTTCCGACATCCATCGAGGATTTACTGACGGCTTTTCTCCTGAAGAAAGCTGAAAATATTGCAACCTTTCAGCTGAATGTCGGCAAATTTAACACGGCATTCGGAGCCGGTGCCCCGGCCAATTTAAAAGTTCCCGATAGTTTTAATCTGGATGAAATATTGATGTAGTTTCAGGTTCACTAGACATGCCAGTATGAAAACATAGACCTTTCCAGACACGCAAGCCGAGCTTTCTGTTGAATTTTTCACTCAAATAAGCCACGTTCCATCGTTAATCATCAATAATTTGTTTTTGACCCCTGAAGATTTGGGGAAGAATCACGAATTGAGGACATTGAGGGATTTGTGTTTGCGAATTAATTTGGTATCTGCACCCAGCTCCCTTTCAATTTTTTGGGGAAAATTGGCTAAACTTACCCCTTTCGCATTGATCTCCGCCCCTGCCTAAAGGGCAAAGGCACTTAATGGGTTCTTCGTCAGTCTCAGCATGACAGCCGCCCCCTGGACCACAATCCATAACGCAGGGCCGTACTGTGGAAATGGGCAAAGTCGATTTAAGCACACTCGAACTGGCCGAAGTGAATTTCTGTTCTAATCGGGGACCCACTGTTGTGTAATTTGTGATTTCTGGAAAAAAAAAGTTATTATTCTTACTTGGAAATGGCAAAATTTGAAAACTATCGCTTTACAAGTTTCTGAGCAAATAAATGTCGAACGACGACCTGTTTAGGTATGCGCAAAATCTTCAGGCAACCCTTGGAAATTGTCTGATGATGCCTGAAAATCGAAACTTTTCTCACTTATAAAGCGAACTATGCCCTAATAAGTTACACAAAAGCCAGTCTCCAACTTGACTAGTTGATGAGCAAATAGCTGCGAAACTCTGGCTTGTTGGAATTGGCAAGTTCAAAATGAACACAAAATTCTAAAAAATTACACGAAACCTCCCTGAGGATGAATGAAAATCGAAACTCTTTCCAGTCAAAGAACACAACTTGCGTTGTGAAATGTATATTTATGTGAATCTGCAGCTTTTCCAGGTGTGGAGAAAATAAATGCCAAATTTAGGCTTGCACAAACCACCACAAAGTTCAATAGCAAAATTTAAAAATTTTTAAAATAAACCCGATGATGATACAAAATCGCAACTTTTTCCGCTTATAAAACGAACTATGCTCAACAAGTTCCATCGAAAAGTCATTCTCTGGCTTCACCAGTTTCAGAAAAAATAGCCATAAAACTCCGACCTGCATAAACAGGCGATAAAAATCAACAAAATTTGAAAAAATTATTAAAAATTTCGTAAAGGTGGTTCAAAATTAGAACGTTTCGCACTTTGAAAACAGACATTGACCTATAAACGTAAAAGAAAAGTGAAACTCTCCCTATGCAAGTTTCTGAGCAAATAAATGTCGAACGACGACCTGTTGAGGTATGCGCGAAATCTTCAGGCAACCCTTGGAAATTGTCTGATGATGCCTGAAAATCGAAACTTTTCTCACTTATAAAGCGAACTATGCCCTAATAAGTTACACAAAAGCCAGTCTCCAACTTGACTAGTTGATGAGCAAATAGCTGCGAAACTCTGGCTTGTTGGAATTGGCAAGTTCAAAATGAACACAAAATTCTAAAAAATTACACGAAACCTCCCTGAGGATGAATGAAAATCGAAACTCTTTCCAGTCAAAGAACACAACTTGCGTTGTGAAATGTATATTTATGTGAATCTGCAGCTTTTCCAGGTGTGGAGAAAATAAATGCCAAATTTAGGCTTGCACAAACCACCACAAAGTTCAATAGCAAAATTTAAAAATTTTTAAAATAAACCCGATGATGATACAAAATCGCAACTTTTTTCACTTATAAAACTATCTATGTTCAACCAGTTTCACCAAAAAGTCACACTCGAGCTTCACCAGTTTCAGAAAAAATAGCCATAAAACTCCGACCTGCATAAACAGGCGATAAAAATCAACAAAATTTGAAAAAATTATTAAAAATTCCTTCAAGATGTTTCAAAATTAAAACGTTTCGCACCTATAAAACAGACATTGACCCATAAACCTAAAAGAAAACTGAAGCTCTCACTTTGCAAGTTTCTGAGCAAATAAATGACGACCTTTTTAGATCTGCGCGAAATCTTGATGCAACTTTGAAAAACCCTTGAAAATTGCCTGATGATGGCTGAAAATCGAAACTTTTGACTGGTTGTGCCATTGTATGCTTGGCCCTGCAAAACACACACAAAAGAAACTCTACCACTTCGTTAGTGCCTGAATAAAAAACTGCCAAACTCCGGCCTGGAAAAACAACCTTGTTAGCTAAACGAAATTTTGAAAAAATTGTCAAAAATTATATGAAGATGATTGAAAATCGAAAATTTGTTCGCTTACAGAAACCATTTTGTCCTCAATAAGCAGGCTATTGACTTTCGCCAGATAAAATTTTCAAACTTTTCCCGTTTTTTCCGGATGTATTTTTGGAAAATTTTCACTTGGCAGACCTTAGATGATCCAAAACAATAAAAAATCAGAAAACAGTTTTAGAAAATCGGCCGTCAACAGCTTTTGATCTTACTCAAAATTGTAATTTTATTTTTTTCCTAATCGAAGTCTCGTAGCAAAAATGGTGTACTTAAAAAACGTCCGGTAGGTCAATACGTAAAAGGTGCATCTTTTTAAGTTTACAATACGTTAAAAGCGCTTGTGAACGGTTTGGGTGGAAAATTAAAAAAGGAAATGTGAAAAACGTCCTCAACAAAACTGAGGAATTTTCGATTATCGGTCCAATTTTGCGGGAAAATTTTCAGGGGGAAAAAACTAGCTGACTTTTGGGCAAATTTTCCCTTGGCGCGCTTTGCAAGTGAGGAAAAATAAGCGAAACCATTAAGAAATTCCTTAATCATCAGGCTTTAGTGTTTGCCGAAATTGACATTTTTTTTCCTCAAAACTAAGCTTTCAAGCCAAAAAAAGCCTCCCATTTTCTGGGCAAAAAAGGAGAAAACGTTGCTTCCTAACAAAACCAATTATCTGCAAAACTACAAGAGATGGACAATTTCTGAGCTGGGCACTGGCTAGAACGAGCCAAAGCGCTTTAAAAGTTGGTATTTTTTTGCCTTAAAGTGCACATAAAACCACAGTAAAACCAAAGAATTTCTCAACAAAACCAAGTTTCTAATTTGTAAGGAACGCGCTAAGCAGATAACTTTAAAGTGCAAAATTCCCCACTAAAGTTGCAATTCTTGTGAATGATGAATGAAAGCTCAATGTAGCTTGAGCCGAAGTGTTTTCTCGGATCTCCTAGAGGGTCTAGGTGGTAGCTCTTGCTTACCTTTTGATATGGAATTCGTTCGCTCTTTTTTGTGAAATACGAACTCTCTTTATCGATCTGGAATAGTTTTGGTATTTTCAAACTTTGGGGCAAAAACAGGTTTGGTAAAACTTATCAAAATAACTAGGGCCAAAATTTCCAATCCCTGTCTAACCGCTCTACATGTGTATTTCGCTGTCTGCAACTACTTGCTTTTGTCGAATACAAACACCTAGCGGCTTACCAATGTGCGGGTTGTCAGCATTGAAAAAATCCTTCAAGATGTTTCAAAATTAAAACATTTCACACCTATAAAACAGAGATTGACCCAGAAACCTAAAAGAAAACTGAAACTCTCACTTTGCAAGTTTCTGAGCAAATAAATGACGACCTTTTTAGATCTGCGCGAAATCTTAATGCAACTTTGAAAAACCCTTGAAAATTGCCTGATGATGGCTGAAAATCGAAACTTTTGACTGGTTGTGCCATTGTATGCTTGGCCCTGCAAAACACACACAAAAGAAACTCTACCACTTCGTTAGTGCCTGAATAAAAAACTGCCAAACTCCGGCCTGGAAAAACAACCTTGTTAGCTAAACGAAATTTTGAAAAAATTGTCAAAAATTATATGAAGATGATTGAAAATCGAAAATTTGTTCGCTTACAGAAACCATTTTGTCCTCAATAAGCAGGCTATTGACTTTCGCCAGATAAAATTTTGAAACTTTTCCCGTTTTTTCGGGACGTATTTTTGGAAAATTTTCACTTGGCAGACCTTGGAAGATCCAAAACAATAAAAAATCAGAAAACAGTTTTTGAAAATCGGGCATCAACAGCTTTTGATCTTACTCAAAATTGTCATTTTATTTTTTTGCCTAATCAGTCTCGTAGCAAAAATGTTGTACTTAAAATACGTCCGGCAGGTCAATACGTAAAATGTGCATCTTTTTAAGTTTACAATACGTTAAAAGCGCTTGTGAACGGTTTGGGTGGAAAATTAAAAAAGGAAATGTGAAAAACGTCCTCAACAAAACTGAGGAATTTTCGATTATCGGTCCAATTTTGCGGGAAAATTTTCAGGGGGAAAAAACTAGCTGACTTTTGGGCAAATTTTCCCTTGGCGCGCTTTGCAAGTGAGGAAAAATAGGCCAAACCATTAAGAAATTCCTTAATCATCAGGCTTTAGTGTTTGCCAAAATGGACATTTTTTTTCTTCAAAACTAAGCTTTCAAGCCAAAAAAGCCTCCCATTTTCTGGGCAAAAAAGGAGAAAACGTTGCTTCCTAACAAAACCAATTATCTGCAAAACTACAAGAGATGGACAATTTCTGAGCTGGGCACTGGCTAGAACGAGCCAAAGCGCTTTAAAAGTTGGTATTTTTTTGCCTTAAAGTGCACATAAAACCACAGTAAAACCAAAGAATTTCTCAACAAAACGAAGTTTCTAATTTGTAAGGAACGCGCTAAGCAGATAACTTTAAAGTGCAAAATTCCCCACTAAAGTTGCAATTCTTGTGAATGATGAATGAAAGCTCAATGTAGCTTGAGCCGAAGTGTTTTCTCGGATCTCCTAGAGGGTCTAGGTGGTAGCTCTTGCTTACCTTTTGATATGGAATTCGTTCGCTCTTTTTTGTGAAATACGAACTCTCTTTATCGATCTGGAATAGTTTTGGTATTTTCAAACTTTGGGGCAAAAACAGGTTTGGTAAAACTTATCAAAATAACTAGGGCCAAAATTTCCAATCCCTGTCTAACCGCTCTACATGTGTATTTCGCTGTCTGCAACTACTTGCTTTTGTCGAATACAAACACCCAGCGGCTTACCAATGTGCGGGTTGTCAGCATTGAAATGACATCCATTATTTCGCTTACCTGAAGCTGCAGCTGGCATGCTCCAGTTCGTGTAGCTTTGGGGAATATCGTTCGAATCAGAGCTGGCATTAGCAAATGGAATTTCCTCTGCGTCAATTTCCACTTCTTTTATATAGATTAGGTCCAGTTTTAGGTCTTCGGTTGATTGGGTCGATAGCGAAGAATTCAGTTCTGAAACAGCAACAGCAAAAAACCGCTTTTAGATAGATCGCCTTTAGCAAACGCTCAGTTTAAATCCGAATTAAAACCCGTGTTGAGCTAATATTTCTCTAGGGTTTCGTCGATTTCTTTCGGCTTTACCCACTTTAATCAGCTTTAATATTTTTCGATTTAATTAATTTGCTGGGCGGCGGGAGTTCTTTGAATTAACCGGCCACATCGGCCTGCAACAATTTCTAAAGAGTAATTAATTAGCGTCGCGAGGTCCATTAGCAAAATCGATATTTCGAACTTTTCCTATCAACTTGTTGAAATTGAAATTTCGGCTACAACACAGGTTTTTGCCGAGAATTTATCGAAAAAGGACGAATAAGGGAAACGCAATTCGAACACTATGCATGATTGGACGGGTACAGGAAGTTTCCTCTTGAGAATGGCTAATTCAGTTCAGAGGCCTGTACGAATAAGCAACAATCAATTAATTTGCGTCCAATTGGCAAATTGCCATCCATTTGCGATCAATAGGCCATTCGCATTTAATTTAATCCCAATGGGATTGATTGATTTAGTGAATCGAGCCCTTGCTTACAGCACATGTGTGCTAAATCATCACTTAAGGCCATTGGCCAAGGATCTATAGTCGTATGAAACAAGAAGGGCAGAAAATCAAGAGTTTTTCTAGATAGAATGGGAGTTTTCAAGTGTTAATAAACCGCGCAAAATTTAGGAATATTCCCAAATGAATAAAAGTTAAACCACTGGGCCAATGGGAACAAAATTCGTAACGGAGTTTAAGTGAAGCGTGTTTAAGCGACTGCTGAATCGCTCATCCTGGTATTTGGGGTGGACGTTCAGAAATGAGTAGTACCGGAAGGCGGTGCAAAAATGACCAAACCGTGCAAATTTTAGCAAGGTTTCGGAATTAATAGAAATTATACCACTCATCCCCAATGCGACGAAAATTCACAGTCGATCTTAAGCAAAGCTTCTTTGAGCGACTGTTATAGTTGGTGTCCCGATATCTAGACTGGACGATGAGAAATCAGTAGTAACAAAAGACAGTGCAAGATTGGCCAAACCTCGCAAATCTTAGAAAGATTCCGGAATTAATAAAAATTAAACCACTTGCACGATACGAACAAAATTCACCGCCAATCTTAAGTGAAGCTTCTTTTACCGACTGTTATAGTTGGTGTCCTGATATCTAGACTGGACGATGAGAAATCAGTAGTAACAAAAGACAGCGCAAGACTGGCCAAACTGCGCAAATCTTAGAAAAATTACGGAATTAATAAAAATTAAATCACTTACACGATGCAAACGAAATTCACCGCGAATCTTAAGTGAAGCTTCTTTTAGCGACTGTTATAGTTGGTGTCCCGATATCTAGACTGGACGATGAGAAATCAGTAGTAACAAAAGACAGCGCAAGACTGGCCAAACTGCGCAAATCTTAGAAAGATTCCGGAATTAATAAAAATTAAACCACTTGCACGATACGAACAAAATTCACCGCGAATCTTAAGTGAAGCTTCTTTTAGCGACTGTTATAGTTGGTGTCCTGATATCTAGACTGGACGATGAGAAATCAGTAGTAACAAAAGACAGTGCAAGATTGGCCAAACCTCGCAAATCTTAGAAAGATTCCGGAATTAATAAAAATTAAACCACTTGCACGATACGAACAAAATTCACCGCGAATCTTAAGTGAAGCTTCTTTTACCGACTGTGATAGTCGGTATCCCGATGTCTAGACGGAACGATGAGAAATCAGTAGTAACAAAAGACAGTGCACGATTGGCCAAACCTCGCAAATCTTAGACAAATTCCGGAATTAATAAAAATTAAACCACTTGAAGGATGCGAACAAAATTCACCGCGAATCTTAAGTGAAGCTTCTTTTACCGACTGTGATAGTCGGTATCCCGATGTCTAAACGGAACGATGAGAAATCAGTAGTAACAAAAGACAGTGCACGATTGGCCAAACCTCGCAAATCTTAGAAAGATTCCGGAATTAATAAAAATTAAACCACTTGCAGGATGCGAACAAAATTCACCGCGAATCTTAAGTGAAGCTTCTTTTACCGACTGTGATAGTCGGTATCCCGATATCTAGACGGAACGATGAGAAATCAGTAGTAACAAAAGACAGTGCACGATTGGCCAAACCTCGCAAATCTTAGAAAGATTCCGGAATTAATAAAAATTAAACCACTTGCACGATGCGAACAAAATTCACCGCGAATCTTAAGTGAAGCTTCTTTTACCGACTGTGATAGTCGGTATCCCGATATCTAGACGGAACGATGAGAAATCTAGTAATAAAATACAGTGCACGATTGGCCAAACCTCGCAAATCTTAGACAAATTCCGGAATTAATAAAAATTAAACCACTTGCAGGATGCGAACAAAATTCACCGCGAATCTTAAGTGAAGCTTCTTTTACCGACTGTGATAGTCGGTATCCCGATGTCTAAACGGAACGATGAGAAATCAGTAGTAACAAAAGACAGTGCACGATTGGCCAAACCTCGCAAATCTTAGAAAGATTCCGGAATTAATAAAAATTAAACCACTTCCACGATGCGAACAAAATTCACCGCCAATCTTAAGTGAATCTTCTTTTACCGACTGTTATAGTTGGTATCCCGATGTCTAAACCGAATCATGAGAAATCAGTAGTAACAAAAGACAGTACAAGATTGGCCAAACCTCGCAAATCTTAGAAAGATTCCGGAATTAATAAAAATTAAACCACTTGCAGGATGCGAACAAAATTCACCGCGAATCTTAAGTGAAGCTTCTTTTACCGACTGTGATAGTCGGTATCCCGATGTCTAAACGGAACGATGAGAAATCAGTAGTAACAAAAGACAGTGCACGATTGGCCAAACCTCGAAAATCTTAGACAGATTCCGGAATTAATAAAAATTAAACCACTTGCACGATGCGAACAAAATTCACCGCCAATCTTAAGTGAAGCTTCTTTTACCGACTGTGATAGTCGGTATCCCGATGTCTAAACGGAACGATGAGAAATCAGTAGTAACAAAAGACAGTGCACGATTGGCCAAACCTCGCAAATCTTAGAAAGATTCCGGAATTAATAAAAATTAAACCACTTGCACGATGCGAACAAAATTCACCGCCAATCTTAAGTGAAGCTTCTTTTAGCGACTGTTATAGTTGGTGTCCCGATATCTAGACTGGACGATGAGAAATCAGTAGTAACAAAAGACAGTGCAAGACTGGCCAAACTGCGCAAATCTTAGAAAAATTCCGGAATTAATAAAAATTAAATCACTTACACGATGCAAACGAAATTCACCGCGAATCTTAAGTGAAGCTTCTTTTACCGACTGTGATAGTCGGTATCCCGATGTCTAAACGGAACGATGAGAAATCAGTAGTAACAAAAGACAGTGCAAGATTGGCCAAACCTCGCAAATCTTAGAAAGATTCCGGAATTAATAAAAATTAAACCACTTGCAGGATGCGAACAAAATTCACCGCGAATCTTAAGTGAAGCTTCTTTTACCGACTGTGATAGTCGGTATCCCGATGTCTAAACGGAACGATGAGAAATCAGTAGTAACAAAAGACAGTGCACGATTGGCCAAACCTCGCAAATCTTAGAAAGATTCCGGAATTAATAAAAATTAAACCACTTTCACGATGTAGACGAAATTCACCGCAAATATTAAGCGAAGCTTCTGTTAGCGACTGTTATAGTTGGTGTCCCGATATCTAGACTGGACGATGAGAAATCAGTAGTAACAAAAGACATCGCAAGACTGGCCAAACTGCGCAAATCTTAGAAAGATTCCGGAATTAATAAAAATTAAATCACTTACACGATTCAAACGAAATTCACCGCAAATCTTAAGTGAAGCTTCTGTTAGCGACTGTTATAGTTGGTGTCCCGATATCTAGACTGGACGATGAGAAATCAGTAGTCACAAAAGACAGTGCAAGATTGGTCAAACTTCTTTTCCGATAATTTTTCGATTCCGATAATAATAAAAATTAAACCGCCTGCACAATGCGAACAAAATTTACAGTGGATCTTAAGCAGAGCTTTTTTTAGCGACTGGTATGGTTCACATCCCGATATCTATACTGGACATTGACAAAAAAGTAGTAACAGCAAGCGGTGCAAGAATGGCCACCCCGCGAAAATCTTAGGAAGATTCCGGAATTTATAAAAAATTAGACCACTTTCTGAAGGCAGACAAAATTTACAGCGAATCTTCAGGGAAGCTTGTTTTAGCCACTGTTAAATCTCAAATTCCGATATCTGGGCTGGACATTGAGAAATTAGAAGTAACGTAAAGGGGTGCAAATATGCCCAAACCGCGCAAATCTTAGGAAGATTGCCTAATGGCAACCAAGTTCACGATGTTTCGTAAGTGAAAGTTTTTATAGTGACTGTTGAAGCCCGCATCCTGATGTCTGGACTATTAGATATATAGATTGGAATGAGATTGACACCGAAGGCCTTGCAAGACTCGCCAGACGTCCAAAGATTTCCAGAGCAATCCTTCGGGCCAATTTCCAACTGAAAAATTAGCTCCTTGATCATTGTAAAAATACAACAATTTTTTGATGAAAGTACGAAAGCTTCAAATATTCATGAAGCATTTCCAGAGTAATGCTCTTGGCTATTTGCTTGATGAAATCCTATGGAAGCATCAGAAATTGCTCGCGTCATCTGAACCTGCTTCCGTGACATAAACGAGAATGAAAAGGTTCGCTTCAGCGTGATGGAAGTTTAATGGAGGACGGGAGTTGTTGATCAAATTACGCCTGCAATTTAAATTACAGCTCGAGTGCCATTTCAGCCACATTTAATATCCAGCCGTAGATTGCAAGGGATTATGAACTGATCGCAGTGGGAAAATGCAACGAAAAATTCCCCAATCAGATTGGAAATTCGAATATTCCAGAAGAAGTTTGTGTCGATTTTATAGAGAATGCCTGTAACAACAGGTAAATGCATTGCAATTTTCATTAAAATTGAAAATATATTCAAACGCCAATAGAAAATCCAGAAAGGAAGGTTGCAGAGGGATTAGATTTCTATCGACCCTGGGTGTTTTCATTTGAAAAAACTTTTCTACAAATGTTTGGTTTTCTGTGATTTCAGAACCGAAAAAAACTATAAAACTCTAGTCAAAGTTGCTCATTAATTACATGTTTTATTCACGGTGGCCTCAACCCTTATTGATTTTCCTGCGTTTAGAAAACGACAATTGAATCAATTAGCTGAAGTTCTATGTATCGGGACATATGGAGTTTCCCATGAGCTGAGCAACGTTCTTCCATAACAAACTTGGACAATGGAACATCGCTGATTAGTTAAAAAAACACTCTCGAACTAGATGATCCAGACATCAGTCGTATTAAAGTGAAGAAAATGAGTTACCTTCACAACTGTAACCATCTGCTCTTAGAAGAAATCCATCCCGGCAATCACACTCGTACATGCCATCGTGCAATTCGAAGCAAATCTGCTCGCATGGACTGCCATGTCCGCAACGGCCTGAAAAAATTGAAGAAAAACCACGTAAAAAATGAGAAACACTAAAGTGAAGAATCAACACTAATTCAGAGGCAGTTTTTTCACGCGTTTTTGTCCTACATTCTAATTGCTTTGGATTCAAAGGCCTGCCCATTAACTCGATGGGATTTTGCTCCGGTTTGAACAACTTTCCCCCAAGAATCACGTGCGGAGCTTTGCGCAATAAAAACCGTTGCGGTTTGTTGGCCTCATTACTGCAAAGTTCATCAGGTGGATTCTCCACAAAGATAAATAGCAAATTTCGCCAAAGTACACTTTTGAGGGAGTTCGATTTTTTCCCAATTACATTAGAGCAGAGAACTTTGGCCCGTAGTTTATCACATGGCTGTTGTAAACTTTCCCCAACTTCTCAAGAGCTAGAGAGTTGTAGAAAGTGGCAACTATTGGAGACTCTTCTCGAACAAACTTCCAGCTCCACTTAAGGGGGCTCGTTTGCGTTTGCAGCTTCCACTACATCTACATACACACTACACACAGTGAATAATCAACTTTCTTTACGCAAATTACACTTGATTACTGAAATTGGGAAAAACAGCGGAAAATCAGCATTCAGCTCCAATCACTGGCTGAAATCTTGGGGCAGGAAAGCAACCGGAGTTATAAACGGTACAAAGATGAGGGTGTGTGAATGCCAAGCGGGCATTTTTTGCTGTTCCAGAAACTTTATCAATGCCAAAGGCCTGATAAGGGTCGGACAGCATGGGAAAGTTTTCTTTAAACTACAGTCAAAATTTCGGCTATTATGTGCGAGGAGGATTTATGTGCGTGTTTCTTGAGGCCTTTTATGTCTAGAGAAAACAGTTCGAGTCGTAAAATTGTGCAGAAAAAAGACCACGACAGTAGGGGAAAAATGATTTGAAGATATTTTCCCACTCTAAAGTGAGAACTGGAATGAAGAAAGCCAGATAAGATGTAATTGAGTTGCAAATTCTGAAGTGAAAAGCTTGAGAGCAAAGGGAATTTCGAGAAGCACCGGGACTGGATACTATTGAACCTGAATTCTTAAAGCGTCCAAAAGAAGAAAGAATAATTTGGATAAATATCTGTTCAAAGATGTGATTTTTTATAATTTTAATGCAATTGATTTGAAATTTTTTCAAATTACATTGCGCTTCTTCCATGCAAAATAGACAGAAAATGTCGATTATTTCGGAACGGAAATTTCTAGCGTGTTTTTTAATGAACTCCTTACTTCTTTCTTATAAAAAATAATATAGAATTCGGGCCATTTTAAGAGATAATTTTTTTTTTGCGAAAATTTTGCACAGTTCTAGCTTGCTTTTTCATAAGCTCGCTACATTTCTCGATTCTTTCTGATAAAAATAATGGAGAATTTAAGGCATTTTGAGAGACTCAAAAATTTTCGATCAAAAATCAAAATTTTTAAACTGTGTTTTTTGCGCTCATTCGACTTTTTGCCACCAAAGAAGCTCCCCAACATGCAAATGTAGAGTTTTTTGTATCATATTATGAAATAAATCGTCGGCAAAAAACCTTGACCGCTCAAAAGCCACTCAAAGTCGACCTCCTCCCCTTATAAAATTTTCGATCAAAAATCCGTTTTTTTTTGCTAATTGGATTGTTTGAACCTAATAAGCTCCTTAATGTGCAATTATATAGTTTTCCGGTCCATAATAAGGAAAAAATTACCGGCTATAAATCTTAATCGCTCAGAAAACACTCAAAATAGACAGAAAATGTCGATTATTTCTGTTCAAGAGATTTTAGAGTGTTTTTTAATTAATTCATTTCATTCCTTGCTTCTTTCTATTAAAAAGGATACAAAATTCTACCGATTTTCAGAAACTTAAAATTTTTAGCGAAAATCGACCCCCACCCCCTTATAAAATTTTTAAATTTTAAAGATCGCAATTGCTCGAAAACCGCATAAAATTACCCAAAAATGTGGATTATTTCGGATTTGAAGTTTCTAGCGTGTTTTTCAATGAGTTCGTCACATTCCTCGCTTCTTTCTGATGAAAATCATGTATAATTCGAAGCGTTTTGAGACATTTGATATTTTTTCAAAAAAAATTACCTTTACTTACCCCTTACGAAATTTTCGGTCAAAATTCAAAATTTCACTTGCGAGTTTTTTGAACTCAATGGATTGTTTTCGACCTAAGAAGCTCTGTAATATGCATATATAAAGTGTTGAGAGTTATAAGGAAGATATTGTCGGTTAAAGATCGCAATTGCTCGAAAACCGCATAAAATTACCCAGAAAATGTGGATTATTTCGGATTTTAAGTTTCTAGCGTGTTTTTCAATGAGTTCGTCACATTCCTCGCTTCTTTCTGATGAAAATGATGTATAATTCGAAGCGTTTTGAGACATTTGATATTTTTTCGAAAAAAATTACCTTTACTTACCCCTTACGAAATTTTCGGTCAAAATTCAAAATTTCACTTGCGAGTTTTTTGAACTCAATGGATTGTTTTCGACCTAAAAAGCTCTGTAATATGCATATATAAAGTGTTGAGAGTTATAAGGAAGATATTGTCGGTTAAAGATCGCAATTGCTCGAAAACCGCATAAAATTACCCAGAAAATGTGGATTATTTCGGATTTTAAGTTTCTAGCGTGTTTTTCAATGAGTTCGTCACATTCCTCGCTTCTTTCTGATGAAAATCATGTATAATTCGAAGCGTTTTGAGACATTTGATATTTTTTCAAAAAAAATTACCTTTACTTACCCCTTACGAAATTTTCGGTCAAAATTCAAAATTTCACATGCCAGTTTTTTGAACTCAATGGATTGTTTTCGACCTAAGGAGCTCTGTAATATGCATATATAAAGTGTTGAGAGTTATAAGGAAGATATTGTCGGTTAAAGATCGCAATTGCTCGAAAACCGCATAAAATTACCCGGAAAATGTGGATTATTTCGGATTTGAAGTTTCTAGCGTGTTTTTCAATGAGTTCGTCACATTCCTCGCTTCTTTCTGATGAAAATGATGTATAATTCGAAGCGTTTTGAGACATTTGATATTTTTTCAAAAAAATTACCTTTACTTACCCCTTACGAAAACTAAAAAAAACCCCTACGGCTAAAAGTGCGGACCGCTCAAAAACGACCCAAAATGGACAGAAAATGTCGACTATTTCGTATCTGAAGAATTAAAGAGGGTTTTTTAATAAATTTGTTTTGTTCCTATTTTCGTTCTGATAAAAATGATGTAGAATTAGAGGCATTTTAAGAGACTTGAAGTTTTTTGCAAAAATCGACCCCACCCCTTATGAAATTTTCGACCAAAAATAAAAATTTCAAGTCCGTTTTTTTTCTTCGCTGATTGGATTGTTTGCGGCCTAAGAAACTCCCTATTATGCAAAAATAAAGCTTTTCGGTCCATATTAAGTAAGAAATCGTCGGCAAAAAGTGCGAACCGTTCAAAAACGACCCCAAATGGACTGAAAATATCGTTTACTGCGGATCTAAAGATTCGAACGTGTTTTTTAATTAATTCGTTTCATTCCTTGTTTCTTTCTGGTAAAAACGATGTCGAATTAGAGGTATTTCAAAATACTTTCAATCAAAACACAAAAACGTTTTTCTTCTCATATTAAGGAAGAAATCGTGGGCTAAAAGTGTTGACCCCTCAAAACCAACTCAAAATGAACAGAAAATGTTGATTACTTCGGATCTGAAAAGTCTGGCTTGTTTCAAGGATCTACATGCTTTCTTGATCTCTGTCTGGGAACATCAGTTCTGAAAAAACCGTTTTTTATAAAAGGCTGAATTCGGGTTCTAAATGTTTCCCATTTTCCCCCATTTTCCCATCACCAGTGAATTCATCCCATAATTTAGATCCCCAACTAGAGATGCATAAAATTAAACCAATAATTTCGAAGCGAACTAAAATTGTTGTTGTTGCTGTTGGATTTGTGGCTCGCTGGCAAACTTAAGTCAGAAGATAAGCCGACGCAAAGTTGATTATCCATTCGAAACATGAACTTCGAAGTTCTTAACTTGAATAATGATCTTATTGCCGTTAAACCGCGCCTTAATTGCGTTTCGAGTAAGTGGGTCGCTTCGGAAAATAAATGGATAAATAGATGTGGCCATTGCGCATTTGTCGACCAACTAATTCCATTAAGTTCAAGACAGACATTGTAAATACAGAAGTGAATTGAAATCATTATTGTCCAGTCGAAGCAAGTAATCGATAGCTTGGGATCAGCCCTAGGGCGCCATTAAAGCACTAATTCGAATGCTCAAACTTTATAAAATTCCCGAATAGAGCTGATTAAACTCTAGAGTGTCGTTATATATTCTCAGGACGTTCGATAAGGTCCAGGTCCTGAAATCGGGATATTGGATTCGTGACCTTTAGGCGACAATAACCTAGCGATATATTTGAGGATCGTTTCCACTATACCCTTGCATTTACTATTTTATGCGCCTTCTACTCAAGTCGTTTGCCCTTTGGAGGAAACAATCCATTGCCATAAGTAGGAGTAAGTTCGGCATCATAAATCAGTCTTCTTGTCCTGAACTGAGACTTTTTATTATGCTAAAGGGGAACGTTTGACTCCTCAATGAAACCCACCCGTATCATGTCTTCTTTTGTCCCTAGTTTCGTCACAAGTGTAAGCTAAAGTGCTCTTAATCTGACGTAGGGCGAAGGGATTTTTCTAAGTGGAGTGAAACATGTTTCTGCCTCACTAGCAGGTCGAATTGGGAATTAAAACCGCTGGATTTTTTGCTCAAAAAGTAATTGCAACTGTAAAATATCTTCAAGCCCAAAAACCCCATTTAGCCTGCTCATTCTCAGCGCTCACAACCATCCAAATTCAAAGCGACAAAGGGGACGAAGCATAATTTTTTTCCACCATATTATGAAGTATTACGTTTCAAAACCGCGGGTTAAATTGGATTTTTTATTGTCTGCTGGAGAGCAAAGGAGAGTCGTAACACAGACGCTTTGACAGTGGCACGTAATTGAAAGCTGAAGAAAAACATCGCGTTTTTAGTTGATGTTTTATCAAATTTTCCCGCTTTGGAGTTCCAAATTATTCATCCTGGAATGACAGTGTCGGGCTTTTTTTCCCGAAGAATCAAACAATTTGAGTTTAACAATTAAAGTTGCTAGCTGCGTTTCTTGCAAGTTTTAAACAAGAAGTTGTGCAGCTTGTAAGCTGTTATTTAATATTAACAGTTTTACTTGAAACTTTGTTAGTTACACTGAATTGGAGTTCACTTCTCTTGCTGCTTGAGTATCAGCTCAGTTGCATTCGAATTTAAAATATTGGAGGAAACTTTGCACAAACAGCTACTTCCAGTTCTCAATTTAAGTTAACGAAGTCAAAATTGCCGTATTTTCGTGCTTAAGCTTGTACTTTATTGCATTGTCGTTGAGGAACGTTTTCTGCCAACTGTTTTCAACTGCAGGGTGTTTTACTTTAAGTTATCGAAGACGAATATACTCAGTTTCGATGTTTTGGAGCTTGGAAGCTTGAGCTTTTAATATATCTAAACTGTGCAACAAACTGAACTTTACACAGCCAAATGTGCCCAAACTTTGAAACTGGATGACCTCTGATGGTTTAGAGCGATCTGGTTTCTGTTTGAAGCGTTATTGAGCCCCATTTGTTTTCTGTTAGTCAATCTTTTGGTAAAAATTATGCGGAGCAGTTGAGTTTTCTACAGGGCGGCAAATGAAAAGGTGCATAAAGTTCGGCATGCTCCTAGTTGTTAACAAACTGCTGAGCATTTTCTACAAGCTGGGAAATGGTCTTCGCCAATCAGACTGGGATAAGGTCGGCGCCATCTCTTACAACAGCATGCGAAGAGAACTAGAGAGAGCCACGCAGAGGCTAAAGCAGAAAGACTAAAATTAAACAACTCAAACTTCACCAGGCCTGGACCCAGTACGAACTGTGGCCTGGTGTCTCAGCAGTCATACTTTAACTCCTGTGGTGCTGAAAGTCACCAAAACGTGCTTTTCTCCAACTGAGGGCATGTGGAACTTTCAGCAATTTTGCATCGTTTGATTTGCCACCATGTAGAAACTTTATTTGAAACACCAATTTTTTTGCTCCAAAGTTGATCCAAAAGTGTCAGTGTAACCTTAAGATTAAATTCCTCTACATCTTCTATATGAAAAACACCATTCCTTTCTTCACTATCTGGACTGGCACTGAAGTTAAACTAGCTAAATATTCCAACTATTTTCAAATAAAACAAACCTGCTGCAGAAGTTCCCATTAAAACACGACCAATTGAATTATTCGTTACCCAGTTTAATCCGACATTCATTTTAAAATGAAATTAAATTATTAATAAAGCACCGGATAAATTTCTTGCAATCTAATTCTCCGGCTGCTAAAAATGATGGCAATTTGACTATGTCAAGGTAGGTGCAGCTGAAGTGACTGCAACCGGCATTTTTAAGGCACTCAAATCGACATTGAGAAACGCTGCACCTCATCTGGCTGTGAATAATGAATAAGCTTTCAGTCTCAGGCCTAGAATTGGGCTTCTGGTAGAGGATTTTCGTGTTCTTTGCCTGCTTTGGAAGCGAGTTGAAGTGAATTGGAATTGTTTGACTTGGAAATTTGCAAAAACAACCCGAAATGTGCTTGGTTCTTGTACGTGCATCAACTATCTATTAGCTCTATTTTCCTTATCCCGATGAAAACTAATCTTTTAACTTGTGGAAAGTGCAATCAGCTAACACCGTTCCGATTGGAATCGTGGTAAAATTATGCATTAAAAGTCGGCAAATGCCTCCAGACTACTTGCAAGATCAGTCTGAAGCATTTCCACCCTAGTCGAGATTTTCCATTTCCAGTATTTTCTATAATAACCCTCTGATATATCAAAGGGAGGGCACGAAATGGGATCGAAGTTTATTTACTACGATTGACTTCAAGCCGGAGATCGCTTTTATTAAAAGTGCTCTTCAGTGAACTGGGGCGCTCCGCAGCATCCAAACCGTGTTTTAGTGGTTGAAAATAAACATTCCCAAGCGCGGTTTTTGCTCAATAATAAATATTTGCATCTTGAGTAAACACTCCACATAAACGTATAGAAACAGGGTTTTTCTTCTGTAAAAGACAAAAAATTGTAATAGACTTATAAGTCCATCGGTAAATGACTCGTAGCGAAAAGTGTGCTTCTGAATATTTCGTAAAGTTTCAAAAAATATCGGCAAAAGATCGACAATTTATGTGCATATAAATTGCGGTTGTAGCTGACGACGCGAAATATGAATCGTGACGAGGCTCTGCTGTTCCGTCTCTTTTATGGATGTTTTTATCACTGTGTTGCGGTGCCAGCGGCAGTAATATTCAATAAAACCTCCAGAAACATTTTGTAAAGGCTCTATTAAAACGGCCAATTAAACTTGATTGTTTTACGCTTCACAAGACACAGCTTATTATTTTTTTGCCATTCGAAATCGATGTTTTGCGTTCATCGCAACTTTGCACATTTTCCATTCTTCAAAATTCCATGTGATGGACACATTTGTGCAGGCAGCACACAAAAACCCGCAATCAACGATTAAACTTCCGAAACATTAAAATTTCAAAGTTGCTGTTGCGTTTTTTGGGGAAGATTAACCTGCCTTCAGCCCTTGTCCGCATTTTTATCAAGGGGTTATATGAAAGAGGCCACCGATGAAATATGAGCTCATATATAACCCCCTGTAGCATGGCGGTTACCTGTTTTAATCAAGTTATTCTTTAAACAACGGGAAATTTGGGTTGTTTATTAGCGGATTTTTTGATTAAATTTAAATTAAACGGCCTCCATTTATCACTGCGCTATTTGGTATTCAAGGTTTGTAATTTTGTATCTCTTCTACTTCTTTTCTTAGGGCTTCGTTTTTAGTGATTTTTTTTCTGTGCAACGTGAAGAGTCAGACAGTTGAGAAATGTTTAAGACTACAAACATCTAAGAAGCGAAAATTTCAAGATTTTCTGAGTTTTGCGCGGTGGAAATGTAAAATTGGTGGGTCTGAAAAAGTGTTGGATTTCTCAGGCTTGGACTGAGCTAGCGCACTCATTTCTAAAACACTGGATCGAGCACTAATTCCCACATTTACAAAGTAAAGCATTATGTGAGAAATATTTGCAGTTTTCCCAAAAGAACAGGAAATTTCGAGATTTTGGCAAAAAGCACAGAATTTTTCATAATTTAAGAGAATATGATACACCGTTAATTAGATTTATTTTTATGTAGATTTTCCTTTTCACAGTAGCTGAAGCCCAAAACAATCAGTATCACTTATAATTTCCAGTTTTTCATATGTCGAAATTAACATAGATTCTGGTTGTTAAAGTTTGAAATAAAAAAAATATATATTTTATTAAAAAATATATTAAACTTTCACTGGCTCAAGAACTGTTTCAAGTTCAGCCATCCTTTTTAAACCATTAGATAAAGAAGGTGCATACATTCACTAAGTGGCACTTCAGTTAAGAAATAGTGGCGGTTTTTATACAGAAAAGCAAATTTGAAATCGCACATTTAGGTGCAAGATTAGGCGAAAATGTCATGTTTTGCGCCCCCTTTTTGCTCATTTCTCAGGAACAGCTGAAGCTAGCGCTCTCATTTAGAAACCACTGGAGAGACCACTAAATTTCACATATTTGCAGTGAATCAAAATGTGAGAAATAGAAAATAGAAAAAGAAAATTTGTAGTTTTCCCACAAGAAACAAAACTTTCAAGATTTATCAGTTTTGCGCCGTAGAATTGCAAAATCGGCTTCAAAGTTACGTCGCTTTATTCGTCATCTCAATAATAATTTGACTCCGATTTGAGTCCGTTCCCCTAGTATTGGATAGCAAATTAAAAACTCAATGCAATAAGTGAAACTTTACTTAGAAACTAGTGGCACTCTACAAGACAGCTGGAAACTTCGCGTGTTTATAGGCGGATTTGGTCATTAAATTTAAATTGAACGATCTCATTTTATGGCTGCATTATTTTGAGAGCAAACTTTCCAATCTTCTAACGATTCCACTTCACTTGTTACTGCTTTTTTTATTGAAATTTTAGCGTTTTCTGCACCTTTTCGTTTAGTGCCAACCGGACAATTTGCATTTTCCTGCCTCAAGCTGCCTCCTCAGCCCTCGGCTTGGTTTAGAGCTAATTTGGCTTTAAAATGCTGTTATTAAAAGCAGATGATATTTAAAAGTTTCCCCGCCAATGCGTTTAGAGAAAAATGCATTTTTTTACAGGCTTAATAAAAACGGAAAGTGGAACTTTTGCATCAAAGAAAATATAAATCCTAAAACATATCAAGGGGCTTGGCATCGGTGTCTTTAATGGCATAAAAGCGGACAAAAGTCCTTTGTTCGATTAGACAAAAACGTTCGCGCAGATTTTGAGCTTTATAAACATTTACGTTCTCGTCTAGCGACGTAGATAAATAATGGGGGCTTAAATAATAACCGCATTCAACACTTTGGTCGCTGTTCTCAGTTGATTAAATTCCATAACGAAGCGCTTTTGTTCAGCAAAACCCGCAAATGGGACCATTTAAATATGATAATTGAAAAGCTGTTAGGCGCGTAAAGTGCACGTTTGGAAATGATGAAGCGAATTCCTTTGGCAGTTGGTTCTTTGGCATGTTTTATGGAACCACCCAGACGCTGAGATAATCAAATATCTGATTTATAGATTTGTGTCTCGAAGCATCAATACATTCAAATAAAATACTTAAATGCCCAATTCCATACGTATATTCCATAAAATCCGAATAACCCTCGGGAAACAGGAAATATGTCGGGAGTTGGCCCGTTATACGATGATTTATCGTTTGGGAGCGAACCGCCTTCACTTGACTTATGTTTGAGACCATATTCCCCTGAAGTTCTCAGCTTTATATCTTGATTACTGTTCAGTTTCGTCTGCATTTTTCCTGGTCTTTCCTCAAAGGCGAGATATAAAATCTCACGTTTTTTTCTTAATCACATCAACAACCCGAAAACTAGTTTCTCATCAAGTTTCCTGGTGAAACTTCTCCGTCTGGTTGAAACTTTCACAATTCGCTACCTAAGAAAAAACAATCACCCTCCAACTAGGCGCCACCGATCTTTTCTCTTTCCCATTAAACTGTCCCCGTTTTTGAGATGAAATTTCATAACGACAAATAATCCTCCCTTATTCTATCGGGCTAATTTGTTCCCGGGGGAGGTTATTTCGTGCCCTTTTTTTCTCATTTACTCGCCCGTGCTATTAACGAAGGGCCTTCACTAAAAGAATGCAATTAAGCCCGCATGAAATGAACTTTGTAGGGGTGCATACATGCATGTTGTATTTGTTCGGCGAAATGGACTTGATTTGCTCTTTTAGAGCCAAAACTTTAAAACTAATTAGCGGTTTTTTCACACATAAAGTCGGTCTAAAAAAGCTGCATTGAAAAATAATCATGCAAAGAAATTTAAGTACAGAAAGGAGCCAAAAACACTGATAAATTAGAGAAAAAAGTTCCCATTGGAGCTTTCAAGCCCTCATTGGAGCTTTCAAGCCAAATTACAATAATACAAGCCTTAAAGGCACAAGCATAAAGGAACATTTTTCGACCAACATTGAATTAATTACGGTTGTGTAATTAGAAACATTTACATACAGCTAAATCACTAACCCGAAAGTTCCGACGAACATTAAGGTTTCGGCAGTTTCCACCGCCAAATACAACTTTTAACGATTCTTTAATAAGCTATCCGTGACTAGATTTTAATTAGTGCTTTGTTGGCAGGGAGGCTGCTTATTCAGCACTGATTAAAGTTGAATTAGTCAACTGCATTTTAATTAAGAAATTAATAAAAGCAATTCATATTCACCGAATGGTTCTAGTCACGGTAACTGGGCAGAATCTGCCGAGGCGCAGGAAAGGATTGCTTCAAAGTGGCAAATTGAGTGCAGCCAGTGAATCAAGAGTTTTATGCTCAAAAGGTGCATAATAAACGTTTTGAAAAATTAAATATCCAAAACAGAACAAAGCTCGAAAAGGAGATGAAATTTCTCACTGGCGCACAAATTTTTCATAATTTAAGCGAATATGATACACCGTTATTTAGAATAATTTTTAAGCGGATTTTTGTTTTTTCTGCAGATTGTACTCAAACCTCATTTTAATCATGCGAACTGCAAATCCTCTAGCTCTTGATCTACGTACGATATTTTGAGATAGTTATGTGTGATTGATTCACTATCAAAACCGTTCAAAATGTTTAAAAACGTCTGCAAAATCAATTAATTAGCGCTTTGATTTGGAACCTTCTCATTTTCTCAACCATGGTTTATTCTAGAATTTTGCAAAGTTTCCAGGGTGAAACAGCATCTGGAAACTTTCGCCAGTTTTCACACAAAAGGCACTAATTCTCCACCTTATTTCCATCTCGAGCTTCGCATTGAAAAACTTGTAGCAAATAGTTAATTGTATGTTTGTGTAACACGCAATTTTACCAAAATTTTCAGCTTTTGACCACTAGGAAAAAACCCAAAATTCTCACCGAATCCAACATGATTTATTAGAACACTTCACTAAGCGATTTAATTTGAATCATCCCACTTTCCTACAACTTTTCTTCCCTCTGAAGCAATTAATATTCTCTCTGCATCGATTAGTTTTATCAAAAGGTTTTGCTTGGGATTAAATGGCCCTTTCGGCAGCTTAGATTTAATGAAACTCTTTGCTTTACTGCGAACTTTCCCTGCTTAAATTTCCATGCAAGCCTGTTTTGTTTGGGCATTTGGCTCATTGTAAAGGGGATTATCGGCGCTGGTTTCAAAGGATCACGCTGACGATTGGCTGGTGAAGAACTGCCGGTTTTAATCCTTCGAGTGGATGCAGAACAAGTTTATTTTCTTAAAATTCTCTTAGCCACTCAACAAGAGTCACTAGTATCCAGACTTTTCCAGATGTTCCTTCATTCAGTCCAGGCCCACTTTTTTGCGATGGATCCATAAATCTTGCGGCATGTTCATTAATAACTCTGGCTAGACATATCAATTGGGAAGACCATCTGAAGCTCTTTGCCTGCTTAAGTCGACCATTTTTTAACCCTGACATATTATCTATGCTAATGTCTTTACTATCGTAAGCCCCGAAAAGGTTTGTGGCTTAAACGATGACGGTGTAATTTGGAAATTTGCAGTTAAAACCCGGAAAAGTTGAAAATATGCAACAGTGGAGCTTTCGCGCCTGTATGGAGCCTAAAGGCAAAGCTTTTCGATTTTGATGTTTTTCAGCGACCACTTCGTTTGACCACAGCACTGAAAGCAGCAGATGCGGTGGAATCAGAGCCTTTTAAGAACAAGTTTCCATTTACAAACTATTTCTTTCTTCAGTAGTTTTCGTCAGTTTTAAGCTTGAAAATCGACAGATAATTGCGTGCTAGTTTGCTTCTGGTTACAAATTTTTGGTTTCTAAAAAGGACGTAAAGGGCGCAAGAGTTCTTAAAAAAAACGCCAAATGTGATCTTTCCCACCCTTTTTGCATGGGAAAATAAACGAGAATTAACTGAAACTTGCAGCTTTTCCCAGAATGTCAATCGTCTACCTCTAGGCAGAAAAACTCGAGTAAAAAAAGGGCAACAGCGTAGATTTCGCGCCTGTATGATTTCCGTGTTTACTTTTTCGGAGAAATCCATTGACCAATGAAAACAACAGAAGCGGTTTACATGTAAAGCTTCTGCCTTTCTTCCGATGTTTACTTCAATTTTAAGCTAAAAAAGCGCCGCATTTATGCGCGCTGGTTTGCTTCTGGTTGGAATTTTTTGGAAAGTTTCTAAAAACAGCCCAAAAGGCGTAATATTTCCAACGAATATAAGCCAAATATCAGCGCACTTTGGCCCTTTGCCGAAGGCAATTATGAATGAAACCTTGTTAAATAGTTGGAACGAAATACCTTGGAAAGCAGCTTCAAATTGCAATTTCTGGATCTCGTCCTGGTCCTTGGCCAGTCCGGGCGCCAACAGGAAACAGAGCAGCCCCCAAAAGGGCCCCCAGTAAGGTCGCATGTCCGTCAATGGCCCCAAATGCCCCTAATAGTGGCGCTGATTCTATAAGGGCACATAACCACCCTGGGACGGCGCAAAACACTCCGCAACACTCACTGCACTAATTAAACCGAAATAATTCATGAATGTCTCAACTGTTGAATGGGTTCAGGCAAAAGGGCCAGTAGGGAAATTTGGATCGGACGCAACGCGTTTAGGGCCCAGATTCCCGTCATTTACCGTACAAACATTGTCTTGTAATACGCGCACCCACGAGTTCTGATCGACTCTGGGGGGTTGAAATTGTGTATTTGGGCCCCCGTTCGTTCAATACGGGGCCGATCGAATACAAGCACGCACGCCTGAATTTCCCTGGATGTCACGAAGGTAGCAGATTTCCAGGCCTGGATTTGCTTGCGACATCTAGGGATTTCAATCAGGAAGACCAGGCGTATGGTGGTTTTTCCCAAACAGAGCACTGGAACCTTTATTGATTTTTTTCTAAACTTGCTGTTCTCAGGATTAGATTGACTCACAGCGCTTTTAGGAGAAGAAAAATCCATTGGAATATCGTGGCAGTTTTGTCAAAAAAAATTAATTTTAAAAAGTGCTAATTTTGGGCAGTTTTTTTGAATTGCAATCGACTCAAACAAGACAAACAATTTTTGGCGTTTCTTAAGAACCATTTGAGCCACGGAGCTCGTTCTGCCATCATTGGATAGAGAACTGGAAGCCCGATTCAGGCATAGCAATCTGAGTGAGGAACTAGAAGCAATTTGCACACAGAAAGCCAAATTTGAATATCAGACATTTAGGTGCAAGATTAGGCCAATATTTCATGGTTTTCCCCATATGTTTGCTCATTTTTCAAAAACAGATTGAGTTAGAGCGCTTATTTCTACACCACTGGATAGAGCACTAATTGACGCTTTTAGGAGGAGAAGATTTTTCCCCTTTTTTTAGGTGTTTTAGTCAGAATTTAAAAAAATCCTCTTTATATAAAATCGAGTTGCGTCAAGCTAAAGGAACAGGAGAAAACAAACTACTGAAATGATTAAAAGATTTTTGAAGTATTTACAGAAAATAACGCTGCTCCACTTAGTAACGAACAATTATTATCGATGATAAACTAAATAAAAAAATATAACAATAAGTCATTTATATAATGCATCTTTGGAGCCTCAGCAGGCACTAATTAGTCGAATCGGCGTTTATAGATATAAAAAATTTCGAACACCTTTGATGGACGGAAAAATTAAATAATCATATAAAATTACAATATAATTTCAGTCAGATTCACGAACGGAGTTACCAACTTTTTGCCTTTATTACAAAACTAATTCATGGAAAGGTGGGTTCATTCTTGAGGTTCATTTGTCGTCTTCTTTTGTACCTTGTTTGCACCAGATGATTAAAAGGGTTACGAATTGGTCATCACAGAGGATTTCAGTGTCGTCCATGTTTCCTCAATGGGGGCCAAAGCGGTTATCACAATGAGAGCAATGACAATTATCAGAATTATCACAATGTAGATTGCCAATAAGGCTCGTCTGAAGATGGAATACTAAAGCAAAAAACACACATTAAGTTATTTGCCTAGCAAGTTGAAACTATCCGAGTTTTTTAATCATGCTTTCGTCTAGAATTGTGGAAAATTTCAAGCTGATGGCCCCTACTGTTTGGAAATTATGACTTTTTTTTGGAGAGCTGTGGTTAATCACTTACAAAAATGGCCGATTTTTGAGCAATTTTAGAAATTTTATCACTATTTCTCCCTGAATCAAAAGTTTCTAATCTTTTCAAGTTTGTTATCTACTAGAGTTTTGTAAAATTTCAAAATTGAAGCTCTTGGATTTTGGAAATTATGATTTTTGTTTAAAAGAGACTTCGAAAATTTTATGTTCTATAAAATTTCAAAACTACTAAAAAATCATTAAACTCACATAGCAATTGAAATTTTCTGCTTCTTTCACCATGTTCTTTTTCTAGAATTTTCCAAAATTCGAAGCTCTTATTTCTGTATGATTTTTTTTAAACTGCTTTGAATAATTTAGTTACTATAAACATCAAAATATTTGAAAAATTCTAGAATATCGATTAATCAGCGAAATCCGCTGAAAGTTTCAGCTCTTTTAATCGAGATTTTCATCTAGAATTGTGAAGAATTATTATATTCTGTCTATAAGTTTTTAATAATTATTAATTTTATTTCTTTTATTACATGGAAATGTTTGAAAAATTCTGGAAAATCGGTTAATGCGCAAAATTATTTAAAACTTTCAGCTCTTTTTAATCATTCTTGCGTTTAGAATTTCGCAAAATTTCAACCAGCCAGACCAACAAAATTGTTTTTTTTTTCTCCCGTCACAATTTCAAAATGTTTTCCCCTTTGAAACACACTTACCGGTGCATCCGCACTCCTATCTTCAAACACAGAACTCCGTCCAGTGCCTCCAAGATCCTTCATTGGGAAGGCCGTGACTCTCCGTTCCGAAGATCGTTCGGCAATACAGTTCATTAACTGCAAACAAATAAAACTCTTAATCCGAAACGTTCATAAAAAGCTTCTGCTGCTCCTACCGAAAGCACCAAGTGGGTGATCACGTGAACGACCACGTACGCCACCAAGATGTAGTCGAAAAATTCTGGCAGTTCGGCTTTGGTGAGCTTCACAGCAAAAAACAACGTGATAACTGAAAGGAGAAAAGCACTGCTAAGTTTAAGCTCTGATTTTCTCCTCCTACTACCCACTGGCAATGATATGAGCGGCATTTCCAACACTCCAATGCAGCCAGTTGAAGATGGCCCTCTTTGGAGTACCAGGATGTGGCCTGAAGTAGGCACCGATGGGCTGAATGAAGCAAAGAAGGGTCGTTACAGTACCCAAAATCGCATGCGGGTTGCGTTCTCCAGACCAGGCTTTCAGCTCGACAAAGATCAGAACAAAGGCTGCAATGGTGAGCGCCCACGTGAGCACCATGAAGGTTCTGTGCCACTGAAATTGAGGGCAAATTTTCAATGGTTTCCGGAAATTTAAACCCATAGGCACACATACAGCAAACCAGATATCCTTGCCCATAATCTGCTTCCCCACCCAGGTTTGTCTGTAATATCTAGCCAATAGAATACCAATGGAGGCGGTTCCCAACCAGGCCGCTAACATGAAACCCCCATGAAGTCTGATGAGGAGTTTGGATTTGGCAGCCAGCGACGAAACGTCGGCTAGTGCTTGGGGCTCCGCACTGGCCAGATAGGTTTGGTCATGGAATGAAACTCCGTTGGCTGAAAAAAAACCATTCGAATTTTGGTCAACAAGATCTTCCATAGAAAGGAGTTATAGATACTCACGTTTAACACTGGATCCTGAAGCTATGAGCAAGTTGTATTTGCGCCCGATCAAATCAAACGGTTTTCCATTGATGATGGTCAGAGCGTCTCTTCGGACTCTACAGTAGAGCACTCCATTGACAATGCTGGAGTTCAGCAGCTGAATTCCCAGCAGCGACTAAATAAGCCAACAGGTTTAGGGTAAGAATTACTGTTTTAAATGCGGTGCTGTTGAAGGTCTTACATTTGGGAGTCGAGTGGCTCCATAATTTGGAGACCCGCTAGTATAAGACATGAAAGCCGCAACTCCGTTTCCTCTTTTAACGCATTCGATAACGGAATCGTCGCCCATTTTATCGTCTTCTGATAGGCCGACTCCCACCCAGGCGGCATTTTCAGCTTTCAGTTCAAAGTCGTATTTGTCACCAGCTACTGTTACAGCAACAGCCTGAGAACGGAAATTAACAATTTTTATTTTCCTTATAGAATCTTGTCTTTATAGGGCAATGGTAGAAAATCAAGTTATTCTCTCGAGCATCTTAAACTTTCTGTTCTTTCCGAGCCCGCTTTCTTCTAGAAATGGGCGAAATTTTAATCTCGTAGCTCTAGGGTTTTCGGTATTTTCATGACCTCTGAAATTATGAACTCTTCATAATTTCCCAACAATATAGATAAAAATGTTCGAAAAATTCTAGATAATGAACTAAGGATATCTATAAATTGAAACTTTCGGCCCCTTTCAACTATCTATTTCTCTAGAATTTTTCACATTTTCAATGTCTTGTCGCATTTTCAGGGAGATTTGGATAATTTTTTTACAATACACTTGGGGAATGTTTGAATAATTCTAGATAATCAAATACTTCCCTACGTCAAATAAAAATTTCTGTTCTTTTGAAGCGCTCCTTCATCTAGAATTGTGTAAAATTTCAACCTTCTATCTCTCAGTTTCACGGAGGTATGATGTTTTTGTTACACCGCTTGATAATTTCCTGACAATAAAACATTCGCATTACAATTTTCGAAGAATTCTACAAAATTAACTAATGCTTTCTAAGCATTGAAAGTTTCGCCACTTGTTAATCATGCTTTCTTCTAGAATCCTGTAAATTTGCAATCTCCTGTCTTTTTTGTCTCAATTGTTTCGTTTGGGAATTATGATTTTTCTTACGTTTCTTCAGCGGCGTCTTTTAGGTGCCTGCACTTCAGTAGGTGCGGTCTGAAATTTCTTTTTTCTAAGCGTTTTCTCATTCTTTTTTGACATCCTGTATCGTGCTATTATTTTTTCTCTATTTAGTTGTATAGTTTTTGAATGTTTCAAATAAATCCCAAAGTGGGAAAATAGTCGATATTCCTAAAACCGCGAATAGATTTTTGCTCATGATTAGAGACTCGATAGAATAACAAGACTCTAGTTGTTTCTACTGGATAGAACATTGAAGGGCTCTCATTTTGATGTGAAACATCATTTTAGTTTATTTCTAATTATCTCAAAAAATGCCAAAGTAAGAAAATAGTGGATTTGCTCAAAACCGCGCTTATATTTTTGCCCCTAGTGAGAGAACTGTCAGAGTAACAGACCTATAGTTTATCCTACTGGATGTAGCACTGAAGTGCATTCAATTTCAAATGACACAGAAGTTTAGAAAAGTTTCTAATTATCTCAAAAAATGCCAAAGTAAGAAAATAGTGGATTTGCTCAAAACCGCGCTTATATTTTTGCCTCTACTGAAGGAATCGTCAGAGTAACAGATCTCTAGTTTTTTCTACTGGCTATAGCATTTAAGTGTGTTTATTTTGATATGAAACATAATTTTAGAAATGTTTCTAATTATCTCAGGAAATGCCAAAGTAGGAAAATAGTGGTTTTGCTCAAAACCGCGCTTAGATTATTGCTTCTACTTTGAAAATCGGCAGAGTAACAGACCTTTAGTATTTTCGACCGGATATTACATTGAAGTGTGCTCATTTTTGTATGTAACAGAGTTTTAGAAAAGTTTCTAATTATCTCAAAAAATGCCAAAGTAAGAAAATAGTGGATTTGCTCAAAACCGCGCTTATATTTTTGCCTCTACTGAAGGAATCGTCAGAGTAACAGATATCTAGTTTTTCCTACTGTATATAGCATTTAAGTGTGTTCATTTTGATATGAAACATAGTTTTAGAAAAGTTTCTAATTATCTCAGGAAATGCCAAAGTAGGAAAATAGTGGATTTGCTCAAAACCGCGCTTATATTTTTGCTACTAGTGAGAGAACTGTCAGAGTAACAGACCTATAGTTTATCCTACTGGATAAAGGATTGAAGCGTGTTCATTTTGATATAGAACATAATTTTACAAAAATTCCTAATTATTGCAGAACATGCCAAAGTGCAAAAATACTGGATTTGCTCAAAACCGCGCTTGGATTTTTGCTTATAATTAGAGAGTCATCAGAGTAACAGACCTCTATTTTTTACTACTGGATGTAGCACTGAAGTGCATTCAATTTCAAATGACACAGAAGTTTAGAAAAGTTTCTAATTATCTCAAAAAATGCCAAAGTAAGAAAATAGTGGATTTGCTCAAAACCGAGCTTATATTTTTGCCTCTACTGAGAGAATCGTAAGAGTAACAGACCCATAATTTTTTCTACTAGATAGAGGATTAAAGAGTGCCCATTTTGATATAAAACACAATTTTACAAAAATTCCTAATTATTGCAGAGAATTCCATAGTCGATTTGCTCAAAACCGCTCCTGGATTTTTGCTTATAATTAGAGAGTCGTCAGAGTAACAGACCTCTAGTTTTTACCACTCGATGTCGCATTGAAGTGCGTTCATTTTGATATAAAACATAATTTTAGAAAAGTTTCTTATTATCTCAGGAAATGCCAAAGTAGGAAAATAGTGAATTTTCTCAAAACCGCGCTTAGATTTTTGCTTCTACTTTGAGAATCGCCAGAGTAACAGACCTCTAGTTTTTTCGGCCGGATAGAACATTGAAGTGTGCTTATTCTTATATGTAACATAGTTTTAGAAATGTTTCTACTTATCTCAGAAAATGCCAAAGTAGGAAAATAGTGGATTTGCTCAAAACCACGCTTATATTTTTGCTTCTACTTAGAGAATCGCCAGAGTAACAGATGTCTAGTTTTTTTCTACTGGAGAGAACATTGAAGTGCGCTGATTTCCATAAGAAACATCATTTTAAAATAGTTTCTAATTATCTCAGGAAAAGCCAAAGTAGGAAGATAATGGGTTTGCTCAAAACCGCGCTTAGATTTTTGCTTCTACTTTGAGAATCGCCAGAGTAACAGACCTCTAGTTTTTTCTACTGGATATAGCATTGACGTGCTCTCGTTTTCGTATGAAACATAATTTTAGAAAAGTTTCTAATTATCTGAAAAAATGCCAAAGTAGAAAACTAGTGAATTTTTACCTCAAAACCGCGCTTAGATTTTTGCTGCTTTTTTGAGAATCGTCAAAGTAACAGATCTTTAGCTTCATCTACTGGATATAGCATTGACGTGCGTTAATTTTTCTATGACACATAATTTTAGAAACTTTCTAATTATATCAGGAAATGCCAAAGTAGGAAAATAGTGGATTTGCTCAAAACCGCGCTTAGACTTTTGCTTCTACTTAGAGAATCGTCCGTGTAACGGACCTCTAGTTTTTTTACTGGATAGAACATTGAAGTGCGCTCATTTTGATATGAAACATCATTTGAGAAAAGTTTGTAATTATTGTATGAAATGGAAAAGTCCAAAAATAGTCAATATTTTCAAAACCCCACTAAGAGTTTTGTTCATACTTAGAGAATCGTTACAGTAACAGACCTCTAGTTCTGTGTGTTCAAGTTAAAAGAGCTCTTTTCTTGATGAAAAACTTCATTTTTGCCTAGAAGAAATGTTTCTTACCGCTTTGCAATTTTTGTTTCCAACACAGCTAGCTGGTGATCCAAAGCACAGTTTCGTCACCGAACAGCCCACATAAAAAGGATCGATGTTTTCAAAAGTCGCTTGGACTCGAGGTGGCGTATAGTTGGGCGGGGTCGGTTCATGAGTGTGAGTGGGGAAGGAGATTTGTGGATCGTCGGCTCCTCTTTTTGTTATCTCCACCGGCCTGGATTCCACTCCTATCCAAAATGTGTCGTAGCTTTGGGCTATTGTAGCACTGGAAAGTTTCAAAAGAGTTTTTTAATCATATGCAAAATAAAGCCGGTCCGATTTATTACAAAACTAATTAAAACATAGACGAGTTATGTATGAATCTACATATTTAATGAATCTGAGTCGAATTGCAGCACGGCGGTAAGGTGAAAGGTGCCCAAGAACCGCGACATTGTTCAAATTGTTTAATTCAAGGATAAATTTACGTTAAATTCCATCCCATTGCCCAAGAAATAATGGACGAGCACTCGAGTGTTTTGATCTGAAGTTGCCATTTAATTGTTCCTTTAGAGTCGCCACTTTCTGAATAGAATTAGATCCGTCAATTGTTACTTTTGCATAATGGTGTGATTGGAGCTATGGACGCAAGCGAAGCCACTAAACGCACAAACCTTGAATGATGAAAATTTACCACCAATAAGCAACGTTGTTTGAATAATAAATGATCAAACGACGGCTACAAGTTGGAATCTTGAAGAAACCAAAGTGCAAGTCAGTTAATTGGCTAATCGTGAGAGATTTCATTGGTTGCTTTACTCAATCGCAATTTTCGCATAAAGAAAAATGCAAGTCAATTAGTCATCTCCTTGGGCCCAAACTTCCGCACTTAAATGTATTTATTTACGGCTGAGAAATAACAGACTCAATATGAATATGTGCAGTTCAATAATTTTTATTTTTAAATGCGATTTTTATACCAAATTTATTTTTAATGAGTGGTTTAAATGAGCCTTGGAAGCAGACATCATAAATAAAAAATTGTCATCAATTTCCTGATGATGGTAACAGTTCGAAACTCTCAAGGTTTGTTGAGCCAATTCTGTGTTATACAATCCAAAACCTCTCGTAATTGTAGCTTCTCACGTTATTGAGAAATACATTTTTTGAGAAGCATTGAAAACTGTTTTTTCCATGAACAGTTTAGGAGACTGTCGAAAATTCCCTGATGACGGTAGCAAATCGAAACTTTCAGGGCTTATTAAAGCAGCTTTTGTTCATCCAGTGCAAAAACTTGCAAGTGAGTGACTTTTCTGGATTTTTTTAAGCGATTTTTTAAGTATTGGAGATACCTAGTGCTCTTAAAAGCACAGACTACTAGAAAAACCCTCAAAAATTATCTGAAGATGGCAGAAAATCGAAACGTCCAGCACTTCAGCTGCAACAAAGTGAGTTTGCAGATTTTACAGTTTGTGCAAAAAACAAATTTCTGCCAAAACCATCGAGGAATTGTTCTTAAACAAAGAGCTCACTTGCAGGAAGAAAAATGATCAAAAATTTTAAAAACTTCAACTTCAAAAAATCAACATTTTGTCTGGTAAAGTACAGAGAAATTTTTCCCTTCCTATATCGTGAATAAAGTGCAGAATAACTCTGAGTTCTTATGATCAAAAATATCCAAAATCCAACTTACTTGAAAACTACGGGCCCCTCAAAGGCAGGTGGCGGCACCCATTGCACTTCTATGCTATTCTTATCACTAGGTGAATTGTGCGTTATAGAATCAGCAGGATCGTAGCAGTCCAGAGGATGGCCTTCGTTGATTGAGGCAGAATCGAACTGGCCAAGCACCTGCCTGCAACCCCAGTTGTTTTTCAAGCGAATCATTGATTGAATCGTGATTGCTTACCCATCAGGAGTGCGGCCCTGCATCAGGAAGCCCTGAAATGGTATTCCCAGGCCTGAAGTGACGGTTATCACAACACGTCCACCTAGACGTCGAGGGTGGACCTCATAGGGGCTAATTCCGCCCTGTGGTCGAATTCCTCCTCCATGGTAGGGCGTCATGGTGTGGCAAACTTGCTCAGAGTTTGGGGCGCCTTGTGGCAAGGCCCATGTCAATGTGATGGTAGTGAGGAGGAGAATGTGGAGGAAAATTGTGGACATTTTGGAGATCTAGAATGAAATCACAAGATTGAGATCAATGGTGTTGGTAATGGATCTCTTGCACTTTGCAAGCCTCATTACTTTAGGCAAAAATGAATGTGTTCGTTTTCCACGCCAATCCGCCACGCTTCAGAGCCACAATGAACCTGCCAGTTGTTAATTATTAAGTTCATAACAGCGCTAAAAACCATAAATCAGTGTAATTAGCATTTTATGCCTGCAATTCTCGTTTTTGATCAGTGGAGCTTATTTTTAGCCGATGAAAGTTGCTGGTAATTATCTAATCGAGACTACGCTTTTTTTGTTTGGTGCGCGTTCTAGGTATGAACAGTGGACGTTTTTGGAATCCAAATGACCCAATTCACACTTTGAGGGGCGCAGGAAGCATTCGAGGGATCTCAAAAGACTAAAGTTTTCCACAAAAACTCTTGGCTCATTTGGTTTTTGTGTGATTATTTTGGCTCTCCCACAAGGATCTAAATACGATCCAAAACGCAACTGATTTTTTGTCGTTTTTCTGTTCAAACTGGTAAGTCTATAATGATAATTAGCCCCAAAGGTTAATTAAATCGGCGATCATTACCTTTCAGGGTCAGGTTGCAGTTATTTTCGAAAATAATTAGCAACTATTCAAGCGGCTCCATTACAAAATAGGGGAGACTAATGTACCTTGGGACGTTTTTTTGGTTTAAAATTCATTTTTTCGATTGGGTTTTTAAAAAGGTTTTTTAATTAGAACCACTGTGCTTGAGCCACTTGGGACAGCGTAAATTGGACATTGGGACGATGCTAAAATCTTGGTTATTATTATTATTGCACATTTAACGTTATGAAGTACCCACACTTCTATTCTTTAATATCTTTTTGACTTCCTCGATGTAAATGCCCCATGATTTCTTCCATTTACGTTCTACAAAACCCAACTCTCCATATAAAATTGCAGCATTTTCCATTTCTATCTTTGGTCTGTTTCTTCAAAAATGCTTCTTCCAATTCATTTATTTCTGGAGTTTTTGTTAGTATTCCTGATTTTCCATTCGTTCTTTCCGCATGGTCTTTTCTCGATGCTTCTTTTCAATGCGTCCACATTATTTCCAGAGGAACCAGAAGTGGCTGGTTTCACAACAAAACCTTCATTCGATTCTTCAGCTTCGAAGGCGCATAAAAAGCCATTTTGATCACAAATTTTCGCATTTTAAGGACCACTTTACAGCGGGTACTTTTGAAATACGTTGTTAAGATGATCGTGTTTGAATCAGCTTTTCCAGAAACTTCAGCAACCTGCATAAAGCGTCTGAAAGCACATGCATCCTGCGATACAACACTCCATTTTTCCTGCTTATTTGTTCAAAGAACAAATAAGAATCAGGCAGCCAGAATATGAAGGCAAATGCTCTGAATCAGTCGCATATCCTTCACTAAACCCATACGTGAGTCACATTTCAAGGGAATTCCGCATTTTAAAATATTCCTGATGATGACCCTGACCACCATGACCAGCAGGTCTGGGCTAAATCGTGGTACGTTTCAACGATACGATCTACCCACATAAATTGGTCGGTCTGACTTAATGTGCAGTGTTTTTTTCACAATGTTTACGATCTGAAATTGCTTTTAGTTTCCTGGTTATTTCGGTTCGGATCAGTTGCGAAACTAAAACGAGAATAACATGGAAAAGTTGGCTTAATTTGGAAGAAAACTTCTGGAAAACCACTTCGTTTGCCATCTTATTTTAGCAAAACTTTGCTGGTTTCAGTACTTTTCTGGTGACACATCAGTAGCAACCCATAGACGAGTAATAAAGCGCCATTCTTCGTCATGGCCCTGATCATGACCTGCAATTTCCACTCAGTCTCAGTATCGTAAAATCAAGCCATTCTCCAGCTCGTTCTTGAAGTAGTTTTGGTTTATTAGACCATATCATGGTCTCTAAGCCAAGTCGTGATCAACGGCAAACCCATTTTTACTTGCACCTAATGGTTATTTATCAAACTGGTTCTCTAACCCAGATTGAAGTGCTTCGGACCTTTACAAAAAAACCCTGACTAGTGCATTTCAACCAGGCGATAAAATGAGGTTTCAAGAATGAGAAGAAGTTACTAGCAGAAGAAATATTTACCTTTTCGTTCACTGCACAAATCCCAACTGAAATTTTCAGTTCAACAAACTTCAATTACCCGAAATGCTTTGGCTGGATGTTTCAACCTTTCACTGGACAAGACTGATTGATAACCTCCAACTCCACAAGTTATTTCATATTTTATTCACAGCCCGAACTAAGGGAGTTAAGAAGGGTTTATCAACCCCAATCGCCCTTTACTGCGGCTAGAAATGGGACTTTTATCGGTTCCAAGTCTAAGCGAACGTGTTAAAAATGGGGCAAAGTTAATCGAACAGTGTTCTACTTTAATAAAAGGTGCTATTATTTAAATGAGGCTACAGGGTGTTTTCATTTTGCGATTGGTTTTCTGATTCTGATTGGTTTTCTGATGGTTCTGATAGCGGGTTTGGGGCTGGACTAAAACTTCCCCACGTTTTGACCTTTTTGGTGGTGCGAAAAGAAGGTTTTAAAAATCCAGCACCATTTGATTTTTAAGAATACAGGAACCACTCTGTACGCAGTGAAAGAAGACTCTTTGTTCTTTAAACTGATACCAGAGTGAGCGCTCCAAATGACCCACACGTGGCTCTATTAGACTTTTAAAATTCGCATGCAAAGCACCAGAAAAATTACATCAAACATTGAAAAAAATAGTCACTTCAAGGGCGCAAAAAACTCCGCATAAGCAAACAAGGTACAAACATCATTCTTCAAAATAACACTAAAAGAGACTCCCCCACATGGCCTATTTTCGTGGCTACTGAAGTTTGAAAAATTCGCATGCAAAATACGAGGAAATTTTCACCAAACATTAAAAAATTCGTTGAAATTCGTCCTTTAAGTGCAGAAAAAACACCGCATGGGTAACGAAAGAGGGCATTTTGCTCTTCAAAGTGACACCTTAAGAGACCCTCCACATGCTCCACTTTAGAAGCTCCTGAACTTTGAAATCTCGCTTGCAAAATGCGAGAAACATGATATCGAATATTTTAAAAAATCGTCAAAATTTGCTCTTTAAGAGCGCAAAAAGCACCGATTGGGCGAACAAAGTACAAATATTACTCTTCAAAATGACACCTAAAGAAACCCCTCGCATGCCCCGGTTTCAAAGTTATTGAAACTTAAAAATTGGCATGCAAACGACGAGAAAAATGTTATCGAGCATTTAAAAAATCGTAAAATTTGCTTTTTAAGAGCACAAAAATTGCAGCGTGGGGAATCAAAGAACATACGTTTCTCTTCCAAATAGCTCCAGAAGAAACCATCTACATGGCTTACGTTCGGAGCTACGAGACTTTGAAAATTCGCACGCAAAATACGAGCAAATTTTCATTTTTCAACATTAAAAAATTCGTTCAAATTCGTCCTTAAAGTACAGAAAAAAACAGCGCATGGGCAAACTAAGATTGCACTTTGCTCTTCAAAGTTACACCTTAAGAGACCCTCCACATGCCCCACTTTAGAAGCTCCTGAACTTTGAAATCTCGCTTGCAAAATACGAGAAACATGATATCGAATATTTTAAAAACTCATCAAAATTTGCTCTTTAAGAGCGCAAAAAGCACCGATTAGGCGAACAAAGTACAAATATTACTCTTCAAAATGACACCTAAATAAACCCCTCGCATGCCCCAGTTTCAAAGTTATTGAACTTTAAAAATTGGCATGCAAATGACGAGAAAAATGTTATCGAGCATTTAAAAAATCGTAAAAATTTGCGTTTCAAGAGAACAAAAATTGCAGCGTGGGGAACCAAAGAACATACGTTTCTCTTCCAAATAGCTCCAGAAGAAACCATCTACATGGCTTACGTTCGGAGCTACGAGACTTTGAAAATTCGCACGCACAATACGAGCAAATTTTCATTTTTCAACATTAAAAAATTCGTTGAAATTCGTCCTTAAAGTACAGAAAAAACACCGCATGGGCAAACTAAGAGGGCACTTTGCTCTTCAAAGTGACACCTTAAGAGACCCTCCACATGCCCCACTTTAGAAGCTCCTGAACTTTGAAATCTCGCTTGCAAAATGCGAGAAACATGATATCGAATATTTTAAAAAATCGTCAAAATTTGCTCTTTAAGAGCGCAAAAAGCACCGATTGGGCGAACAAAGTACAAATATTACTCTTCAAAATGACACCTAAATAAACCCCTCGCATGCCCCAGTTTCAAAGTTATTGAACTTTAAAAATTGGCATGCAAACGACGAGAAAAATGTTATCGAGCATTTAAAAAATCGTAAAAATTTGCGTTTTAAGAGCACAAAAATTGCAGCGTGGGGAACCAAAAAACATACGTTTCTCTTCCAAATAGCTCCAGAAGAAACCATCTACATGGCTTACGTTCGGAGCTACGAGACTTTGAAAATTCGCACGCAAAATACGAGCAAATTTTCATTTTTCAACATTAAAAAATTCGTTGAAATTCGTCCTTAAAGTACAGAAAAAACACCGCATGGGCAAACTAAGAGGGCACTTTGCTCTTCAAAGTGACACCTTAAGAGACCCTCCACATGCTCCACTTTAGAAGCTCCTGAACTTTGAAATCTCGCTTGCAAAATGCGAGAAACATGATATCGAATATTTTCAAAAAATCGTCAAAATTTGCTCTTTAAGAGCGCAAAAAGCACCGATTGGGCGAACAAAGAACAAATTTTACTCTTCAAAAAGACACCAGCAAAAGGCCTCCACATGCCCTACTTTTGGAGCCAGTGGACTTTGAAAATTTGTATCGTCAAACAAATCGCCAAAATTTGCCCGTCCAGAGCAAAAAACCTCCATTGGTCAAACGAAGTTTGCCCTAAAAATTAAATAGTTTTGGGCACAAGAAAATCCTCAAAGTGAGACAATATTCCTAAGAACGTTAGCTTTTTGTGAGTGTTTTCATTAAAATTAAAATTAAAGTCGATGATAGAAGTGTGTTTGAATTAAAACTTTAGTGTTTTATGCACAACACAGCTGTTCGTTTTCGTTTCCCAATCATTCTAGTGTATGTAAAAGTGTTTATTGATAGCAACTTATCTTCATGAACACGCTCATTTCGTTCTATTTTCAATCCTCGACCTCGAACTAATTAACCTTGTGCAATTAACAAAATGTAGCGAATGTTTCAAAGAAATTAAGCGGAAAATCCATTTGTCGCTAACTGTTTCGGTAACCAAATTTTGCAAGAATTCATTCATGTTTTCTATACCCGGTGGCACGAAAAAACCTGTGGTGAAATTTCCATTTTTTTAAAGTGCGACAGTGTTGAAATTAAACTAAAAATTAGCTCGGAAACAAACCAAATTAATGCGCCGGAAAATAGCATGGAGATTAATTGTTCTGTAGCATCTGAGTAGGATTTTTATTGTTAAACAAAGTGGGCATTGTTGATCTAACGTATCGCAAATATGTGTAGTGAAAGTGGCCCGTATAAACCTGCAATCGTGTGAAAAGGAGGGTCACTCACTCTGAAAATTCTCATTGATCTGATACCGCACTAGGAACTTTCAAGATGGGAGTGGCCAAATTTTTTCAATGAATTAGGCATTTACACCGAATGAATTCACCTCTCAGTCGCGCAAAAGAAATGTGAAAGCCTATTAGCTTTTTTGCACGGAGTAACTTGATGGTGAAGATTTGAAAAAAGGCTGTTTTATTCTTTTCCTTGAATCTTGACATCCTGCTAGTTTCTCCCCATGAATAGTTGCTTTCCTCGGGCATGTTCAAGTAATAAAATGCGCATTTTCCATCGTCTATTAATAATTGTTAAATTGCATGCTTACTCTACATGCCGTACAAAGACAAACAGCTGTTGAGTAACAAACAATGTGATTACAGAATCGTGAAATTCCTCTCATAATGCGCATAAACATTCCAGCTCTGGCAAGGTAATTTAATGTGTCTTTTGTAACGTTTCTACCTACTTAATGTTAATTTTATTGATATTAAATGAGCGCTAGGTTTAATAGCTTTTTCCCACTATACTTTGGATGATTATTAGTTTCATTTATACAGGCGATTATCCCCTAAGTGAGCAAACAGGGGTGGATAGTTTAGGTTTGTCTTTATCGAGCGCTTATTATATCAAAATACTCGCAGACAGTTTAGAGAAACTATTTGTGCGGTAGCCCCAAAATCCCCCCCGAAAAATCGATATTGCCTATTCTGATGAAATGGCGTGAAGAGGTCGAAACGCCGGAGAGTTTTTCATTTTTTTGATGCTTTTTTGGATGTAAACGTCCTAGTCGTTTGCATGTGTATTTCAGTCCAGTGGCATCGAAAGTGGGGCATGCGAAGGAGTCAATCTTGTGCGAGTTCAAGAAGCCAACTATTATTACTCACAGAGTGGTTCCAAAGCCCTTAAACTTTAGCGACTTTTCAAAGTCTGCAGTGTCAGTTTTCTCGCGGTTTGCATGTAGGTTTTCAAAGTCCAGTAACGCCGAAACTGGGGCATTTGAAGGGCACAGTCTGATGCTAGTTTAACCAGCAAAATATCTTCTTTGGCTGTCTGGAAAGTGGCTGCTATGCAGTTAAATTCGAGCAATTTTTCAAATTCTTCGGTGTCTTTTTCCGCGCGGTTTGCATGCTAATCCTCAAAGTCCAGAAGCGCCACAACGGGGGCATGTATAAGACCTTTTCGGGTGTCATTGTAAAGAGCAAAGCGTCTTCTGTTCATTGCATTTAGAGTGGTTTTAGCCCCATTAAAGCACAAATTTTGGTGATTTTTCAAAAGATGCGGTGTCACTTTTTGCGCCGTTTGCATGCTAATTTTCCAGTCCAGTCCAGTAGATCCAAAAGTGGTGGTGGCTTTCCTGGACTCATTTTGAGTAATGATTCTTGTTCCTCGCTCGCCCACAAAATAGCTTTTTTGTGAAAGCGATTTTTCTGCTCAGTGACATTTTCTTCATCTTTTGCATGTGAATTTTCATTGAGCGCCTAAAGAGCGGTTGTTATGACCTTAAAAAACAAATTTTGACGACTTTTCAAAGTCTTCAGTATTTTTTTCCGCGCGCTTTGCATGCTAATTTCGAAATTCCAGTGGCGCCGAAAGGGGGTTTCTAGCGGGTTTTCTTTGGTGTCGTTGGGAAGAGTAAAATTTCTTCATTGTTTGTCTTCCGAATGGTTTTTGCACCCTTAAAGAGCGAATTTTGGCAATTTTTCAAAACCTTTGCTGTAATTTTTCGCGTCTTTGACCCTCCCTCTTACGTAGTCCCGCAGTCTTGAACCTGGGGCTTGTGAACTGTTTCTTTTGATGCCATTTTGAGGAGCGAAGGTCGTTCTTCCTTTGGTCACCGAGCGGTTTTTGTGTCCCAAAAGGTCGAATTTTGGCGATTTTTTAAAATCTTTGGTGTACTATTCCGCATCGTTTACATGCAAATTTTCAAAGCCCAATTGCGCCCAAAGTGTTTCTTCTGTCGCAGAGCTAGAGAGCAAAGTATCGCCTTTAATTGCCTCCAAAGTGGTTTTTGCGCCCTTAAAGTACGAATTTTGGCAAATTTTCAGTTTTAGGTGATTTTATGAGCGTTTTGCATGGCAATTTTCAAAATCCAATCGCGTCAAAAGTGGGGCTTGGAGAGGCTTCCTTCTGGTGCCGTTATAAAGAACAAAGTTCGGTCTTTCTTCGCTTACCGAGTGGCCCTTGCCCTCTTAAATGGAAAATTTTGGCAATTTTTTTAAATCTCGGATGTAATTTTCCTTGTCTTTTGCATGCTAGTTCAAGTTTCAAAGTCCAGTAGCGCCAAAACTAGGGCGAACGGGGGGTTCCTTCTAGTGCCCTTTTAAACAGTCCACTCCATTCTTTCTTGGCTTATCGGATGGTTTTTGTGTCCTTAAAGGGCAAATTTTGAGGATTTTTCAAAAAAATTCCCACTATATCTAATAAAATCACTTTTATGCACAGCGCAGCAATGACTCCAACAAGAAAAACTTGTTGGATTGTTCCAAGTAAATTAACCTAAATCAGTAATCTTCTGCAGCTGACGTCACCAAAAACCCATTAAATAATCAAATTCCATCGGATTTACCATTCCACTCACGTGCCAATTAAACACTTCTTAGTCGAAGTATTTACCTTTCTCGGCGGGTACTGCAATAGTCCGGTACCTTTTGGACACTGCACAAAACACTGAAATTTCTTTTGCGGCTTTATTACTCAGATTTCCAACATTGTCTACCGAGAAAACACTGTTAAAGAAATGTTTTCCCAACTGTAACTGAAACGCACGTATTCTTGGGTGCTGCGGCACGACCTCAGCGTTTACAAGCGCCAACAGAATGTTTGTATATTCAGGTTCGTTTTACTCTCCTTCTACGTTCAACAGTTAAAGCGAACAGGTACTACATTGGCGTATCAACTTGTCTCTGATGGAGGTTTAATTGGACGGGTGTTTACTTCGCATCTGTTTGGATTTGATGTGATATTAATGAACGATGTGAGTCATGTCATTTGGGGAATTTTTTTCTGTAGAATTAGTTCCGGACTTTCCGCAGGAATTTTGGAAATTTGACACTCTTCGGGGAAATTTAGTGAAAGTTCTTATGGCAGTTTTGTACAAGAATATATTTGAAGAAGCGAAAGGTTCAAGAATGCCGTTTGGGAAAGTGTAGAAGATTTCAGGATGAACTGTAGAAGTTTGCAAAAAGTACTGAAATCGATGCTGTTGCCTCTCAATAATGATGTTTCCCAGCTAAGGTTTGAGGCTTTTTTTCATGAGGAGATGATGACTTTAGCCCTCCAAACCAGATCAAGACCCAAGACCAAGTAGGTCAAGTAGATGATTCTTTGTGAAACCATCAAACTGCGCTACTGAGTCTAATGCTATGCGTATTTTTGTCTTCGACAAATCTCCTTGCTAGTCCCCTGTATGTGCTGAAAGTGATTAATAATTTTCAGTCCATTACCGCAAGGTTATCCTGCAGTGGAATGGTCTCATTGTCATGCGGTTCCATTGAAACCCATTGAAAACGATTTTATTTGCAAAATAGGGAGTTTCAAGAAAAATGAGTTAGAAACAATTCTTCAAAATGATCTTCAAAAGTATCTGAAGAGATTTGTGAAATACTAGGGGAGAGCTTTCTGTCTCTAGACTCAAGTTCAGGGTGGCCTCATTTTCGACACTTTTAAAGGGTATTTGCATCAGAAAACATTCTTTACAGACCCCCCTTTTGGCGCTTCTGGACACACACCTTGAGGAAGATTATTTGCTCTTCAAAACGGCCTCCCAAGGAAACCCTCATGAAGCCGCACTGTCGGCGCTACTGGATTTTCAAAATTCGCATGTAAAAGACGAGGCAAATTACAACAAAGATTTATTTTCATTCTCAAAATTCGTCTTTAAAGGGCGCCAGAACAGCCCTGTAGCTGTTGAAAGACGATTTTTTGTTCTTCAAAATGGCAGCAAAATGAACCTTCCAAAGACCCCAGTTGGAGCGCTACGGGACTTTGATAATTCACTTGTAAAAAACAAGGAAAATTACTCCAGAGATTTTGAAAAATTGGCAAAATTTGCCCTTTAAGGGCTCATAAACCGCTTTGAATGCCATCAAGGAACATTTCTTGCCATGCAGAATGGCACCAAAATGAAGCCTCACATTCGGCGCCACTGGACTTTGAAAATTTGCATGTTACAGACAAGGAAATCTACACAAAGGATTTTGAAAAATCTCTAAACTTAGACCTTTAAGGGCACAAAAACCAGCCGGGGAATAAATAAAGAATGAACCCTGCCCCTTACAATGGCTGCAGAAGGAATTCTCCACAAATCCCGCTTTTAGTGCTTCAGGACCTGGAAAATTCGCATGCAAGAGACGAGGACTTTTACACCAAAGATAACGAAAATTTGTCAAAATTCGATATTTAAGGGCACCAGATCCATTGTGGTTAATCAAAGGATTCTTTGTTCTTCAAAATGGCATCAAAAGAAACCCTCCGCAAGCCCCCCTTTCGGTGCCACTGGACTTTGAAAATTCACATGCTGAAGGCGCGAAAAGCGACGGCAAGATTTTTGAAAAATCGCTAAAATTCACCTTTTTAGGGCACAAAAAAATCTGGTAAGCGACGAAAGTATAGACTTTGCTCTTTTAAATGGTATTAGAAAGAATTCTCCACAAGTCCCTCTTTTGGCTCTACGGGACTTGGAAAAATCGCCGGCAAAAGACGATGCGCAAGAACTAGTCTCAAGGATGCCAAAGAAGATTATTTGCTCTTTAAAACGGCATCAGAAGAAACACTCCACAAGCGCAACTTCGGGCGTTACTGGACTTTGAAAATTCGCATGTAAAAGGCGCGGACATCTACACCAAGAACTTTAAAAAATTGCAAAAAAATCGCTCTTTTAAGGGCTCAAAAACCATCCGGTAAACCGGAACATTTTTAATGGCACCAGAAAGAATTCTACTCGCTTTTGGCGCTGTTGGAATTCGCATGCGAAAGATGAGGGCTATCTTCATTAAAGATTTTGAAAAATTGTCAAAATTCGTCCTTTAAGGGCGCAAACACTACTTTGAATGCAATCAAAGAAGATTTTTTGCTCTTCGAAATGGCATCAAAAGAAACCCTCCACATGCCCCACTTTCGGCGCCACTGGACTTTGAAAATTCGTATATAAATAACCAGAAAAACTACACCGAGAATTTTCAAAAATCGCTAAAGTTTGGCCTTTTAAGCACACAAAACCAGCCAAAGGCCAAGCAATAGAAAGGACCGTGCTCTCTAAAACGGCACCACAATAAACCTCCTACAAATGCCACCAACTACGCTACTGGACTTTGAAACTTTGCATACAAACGGCGCAAAAGACTGCATATAAGACTTAAAAAAATTGCCAAAACTCGCGCTTTAAGGACACAAAAATCAACCAATGGGCAAACAAATAATGAACATTGTGGTTTAAAAGGGTACCAGAAGGTCCCCTCCAAAAAGCCCTCTGCCGGCGCTACTGGACTTGGAAAATTCGCATGCAAAAGAAACGGAACGTGACAACACCAAGAATTTTAAAAAATCGCAAAAATTTGCTCTTTAAGGGCACAAAAACCACCCGGTGGACAAAGATAAGAAGGGCTTTGCTCTTTAAAATGCCATCAGAAGGAATGCTCCACAGGCCTCGCTTGTGGTGCTTCTGGACGTTGAAAATTCGCATGCAAAAGGCGAGGACAATTATACCGATGATTTTGGAAAATTGCCATAATTTGCTCTTTAAGCTCACAACATCCACCCTGCAGGAAATTAAAGAACAAACTTTGCTCTTTCAAATGGCACTAAAAGAAAACTTCCATAAGCCCCACTTTTGGTGCCACTAGACTTTGAAAACTAGCATGTCAAAGGCGCAGAAAGCTACACTAATAACATTGAAAAATCTCTAAAATTCGCCCTCTGAGGGCACAAAGACCATCCGGTAAATGACACAAGAATGGACCAAATGACACCAAAAGACATTCTCTGGACGCCCCACTTGCCTGGAAAAACAGTATCAAAGATTTTTCAAAAATCGCCAAAATTCGCTCTTTAAGGCGACAAAAACAACCCAATGGGCAAATAAAAACCGAAACGAAAAGTGTCGAAAATGGGACACTATGAACCTACTTGCGTCCCACGGTTCCCAACCTTCCCCTGGTCTGTTTCCTTGGGATGCAGACTTGGGAAAGGAGCGACAACATGCTAAGTTCAGTAACAGTCACTTCCTGTACACGAAATGGAAGTGTGTAGAAAGTGAACCTTCATTGTTCACTGAAAGGCGTGCCCGGCTGACTTTGCCCGAAAAGAACCCACAATCGGAATGTTCAAGCGAATAACTCATTAGGAATGGGTTTTTCGGGTTGATTAATGCCACGTAATAACACTCAGTATTAATTAATAGCTGACTTGGTTAGTTGAACGAAAAAAAAAACAGTTTTTTTGTCGACATTGGCAGCCAGTCTCACTCTCTGGTGCTCGGCTGTGTCTCATTTATGCCAACCTTGGTCAATGTTCCATAAAATAGGCTAATTGAACCGATTGAATGTTAAAGCGAAAAAATTCAATACAGAAAAAACACCATCACAAACAATAGATGAGGTATTACTTCACACTTGCGTAATTTTAGCTAAAACTGATGCTTTGTGTTCGGTATACACCCACCCAACAAATAACAAGAACAGTCCATACACATATAAACAAATGCTGAAACTTAACTCTTCTACTTTTCACCATCTTTTTCTTCAGTTTTCTCGTTTTTCACCCCGGCAAAACCGTCGTCGATTCGCCGACTAAATCGGGGCATTTCAACGCTTCTTCTGAGAGGAAGATGGTTATTGGGCGCGATCATGAGGAGGTTGTTGCCCATTTCGGTCGCATATGGGCAAAGGTTGGGCGGCCAAAACGTTCCTCCTCAATCTGGCTCGACTTCTGGACACGTGATGAACAGCACCGAACGGATTGTGCCTGGTTATTGATTGCAAGTCTTCACATTTGATTTTCACGTGAATCGAGTTGGTGTGCTGCCATTCCAACACGTTGGTTAGTAGATGGATATATCTGAAAACAAAACTTGATATCAAAAGAGATAGACTTTCGAGGCCATTCCTTGAAACAAGTGGGTTCTTCGGGTTTTTAGGCCGTCGTTCGGTAGAATTTCTTCTTGACGTTTCGCAAGCACGTGCGGCTTGCATCTTCAGAAGTGGTTTGCTTGAACGCTCATCAGAACAGTGTAAGCGTTCAAGCAAACCACTTCTGAAGATGCAAGCCGCACGTGCTTGCGAAACGTCAAGAAGAAATTCTACCGAACGACGGCCTAAAAACCCGAAAAACCCACTTGTTTCAAAACTTGACTTAAAAGCCCGAAAAAAATTCATCAGTTTCAAGGAATCGCCGTCAAATCAACAGAAGCGAGCCTCTTTTTGAATGTTCTAAATAGGAAATTTTAAATTTGGTAGTTTTCCTTATTGAGTCGTTAATCAAAATTACCCGAACCTTTCTAAAGCTCCAAGTGCACTGACTAAATGTGCAGACCGTCGCGGGGTACAAAGAGCGCGGGCCGCAAGGTTTCCACCAATCAGATTGCACTTACTATACACACGTGCAGTAAACGAAGCTATTACGCGACTAGTTGGATTAAAGAAACGGCTCGCAATCGTTGGAATCAATAAATGATAAAAGTATATCAAGAATTTGATAATTTAAACAAGTTTTTTTATCAAAAGACTTTGAATTTGCATGTTATTTTCCAGTTGTCTGCGAATTTTGCATGGGAATCTTTAAAGCCTCATAACGTCCCAGGTGGCGCTGTTGGAGGGTTCCTCTGAGTAAAATTTTAAAGGCCAAAGTCCGTTCTTTGTTTGCTCTTCGGGTTATTTTTGTGCTCCTAAATGATGAATTTTGGCGATTTTTTAGGTTTCTCCACCATTTACATGCGAATTTTCAACGTCCAGTAGCGCCAAAAGCGGGTCCTGCAGAAGGTTCCTCTATTTTGAAGAGCAAAGTCCGGGATTATTTGTCTAATGGGTTGTTTTCCTACCCTTAAAGGGGAAATTCTGGCAATTTTTCAAAATCTTTGTTGCTCTTTTTCTCGCCTTTTACATCCGAACTTTCAAAGTCTAACAGCGCCGAAAGTGGAGCGTCTAAAGCATTTCTTTTCGTGCAAAAACTGGAACTTCTGGAGGGCTCCTGTTGCTAGGTTTTGAAGAACAAAGAATCTGCTTTGCTCATCTGCAAAATGATTCTTGCGCCCTTAAAGGGCGACTTTTGACGATGCTTCAAAGTCGTTGGTGTATTTTTCCAAGCCGTTTGCACGCTAATTTACAATGTCCAGTGGCGCCGAAAGGGGAGCCACTGGAGAATATTTTGGGGTACCACTTAAAAGCGTAAGGTCCATTCTTTTGTCGTTTACCGGATGGTCTTTGTGCCCTTAAAGGGCGAATTTTAGCGATTTTTCAAAGTTATTAGTGTAGCTTTCCGCGCCTTTGACATGCTAGTTTTCAAAGTCTAGTGGCACCAAAAATGGGGCTTATGGAAGTTTTCTTTTAGTGCCATTTCCAAGAGCAAAGTTTGCTCTTTAATTGCTTACTGGGTGGATGTTGTGAGCTTAAAGGGCAAATTATGGCAATTTTTCAAAATCACCGGTATAATTATCCTCTCCTTTTGCATGCGAATTTTCAACGTCCAGAAGCACCACAAGCGAGGCCTGTGGAGCATTCCTTCTGAGGACATTCTAAAGAGCAAAGCCCTTCTTATCTTTGTCAACCAGGTGGTTTTTGTGCCCTTAAAGAGCAACTTTTTGCGATTTTTTAAAATTCTTGGTGTTGTCACTTTCCGTTTCTTTTGCATGCGAATTTTCCAAGTCCAGTAGCGCCGGCAGTGGGCTTTTGGGAGGGTCCCTGCTGGTACCATTTTAAACCACAATGTCCATTATTTGTTTGCCCATTGGTTGATTTTTGTGTCCTTAAAGCGCGAGTTTTGGCAATTTTTTTAAGTCTTATATGCAGTCTTTTGCGCCGTTTGTATGCAAAGTTTCAAAGTCCAGTAGCGTAGTTGGTGGCATTTGTAGGAGGTTTATTGTGGTGCCGTTTTAAAGAGCACGGTCCTTTCTATTGCTTGGCCTTTGGCTGGTTTTGTGTGCTTAAAAGGCCAAGATTTAGCGATTTGTGAAAATTCTCGGTGTAGTTTTTCTGGTTATTTATATACGAATTTTCAAAGTCCAGTGGCGCCGAAAGTGGGACATGTAGAGGGTTTCTTTTGATGCCATTTTGAAGAACAAAAAGTCTTCTTTGATTGCTTTCAAAGTAGTTTTTGCGCCCTTAAAGGACGAATTTTGACCATTTTTCAAAAGCTTTAATGATGATAGCCCTCATGCGAAGTCCAACAGCGTGCAAAAGCGAGCAGAATTCGTTCCGAAGCCATTTAAAAGAGAAAAATCCATTCGTTTCGGTCGTTCACCGGATGGTTTTTGTGCCCTTAAAGACCGATTTTTTGCGATTTTTTTAAGCCGTTGGCGTAGCTTTACGAGCCTTTTGCATGCGAATTTTCAAAGTCCAGTAGCGCCCAAATCGGGGCTTATGGAAATTACTTCTGATGCCATTTAAAAGCACAAGGTTCACTCTTTCGTCGTTCACCGGATGGTTTTTGTGCCTTAAAAGACCGATTCTTGGCGATTTTTCAAAGTTCTTGGTGTTCTTCCGCGCCTTTTGCTTGCAGTAGCGCCCAAAGTTGCGCTCGTGGAGTGTTTCTTCTGGTGCCGTTCTATAGATCAAAGAATCTTCTTTGGCATCCTTGAGACTAGTTCTTGCGCATTTAAAGGACGAATTTTGACAATTTTTTTTTAATCTTTGATGTAATAGTCCTCGTCTTTTGCCGGCGTTCACCAGATTGTTTTGCGCCCTGGAAAGGTGAATTTTAGCGATTTTTCAAAAATCTTGCTGTCGCTTTTCGCGCCTTCTGCATGTGAATTTTCAAAGTCCAGTGGCGCCGAAAGGGGGGCCTGTGGAGGGTTCCTTTTGTTTCCATTTTGAAGAGCAAAGAATCTACTTTGATTGTCTTCACAATGGATTTGGTGCACTTAAATATCGAATTTTGACAAATGTTCGTTATCTTTGGTGTAAAAGTCCTCGTCTCTTGCATGCGATTTGCGAATTTTCCTTGTGGTTTACAAGTGAATTATCAAAGTCCCGTCGCGCTCCAACTGGGGCCTTTGGAAGGTTCATTTTGCTGCCATTTTGAAGAACAAAAAATCGTCTTTCAATAGCTTCAGAGCGGTTCTTGAACCCATAAAAGGCGAATTTTGAGATTTTTTTTAATCTTCGTTTTTATTTGTCTCGGCTTTTGCATGCGAATTTTGAACATCCAGTAGCGCCGACAGTGCGGCTTCAGGCCGGTTTCTTTGGGGGGCCATTTTGAAGAGCAAAGAATATTGTCAAATACCTAACAAAATTATTTTTAAAATAAGACAATTTAAATACGTTCTTTTAACAGAAGACATTGAATTTGCATGTGCACTCAGGACCCGGCGCTGTTCGAGACTACATCAGTGGCAAAACTCTAAAATAAATATACCTTACCTGATGGCCATTCTTAAGATCTCGTTTTTCGACAGTTTCTTATCGGGAGGATGAGTCGGCACCAATTTCCTTAATTCCGCAAAAGCCCCGCTGACATTCTGCTGCCTCCATCTCTCCCGGCTGTTCGTAAATATTTTCTTAACAAATCCTCGCTGATGTAATTCCTTGGGGGCCTTAAAGGAATTGCGAAATGTTCACCCGATTTGCACCTTTTCCCTACTACTACCTGGATTGCGTTATGTGGCGAATACCGACTCAAATCGAAGCGTTTCTCATCGTCACTATCAACCAGAGAAAGATCATCAGAGAAATCATCATCCTCAGACAACGAGTCGATTTCTTGATGAGTGGAACCAATTTTCCTGCCAGCTGGGGAAACTTCCATAGCCACAGTCCATAGTTTCTTGATCACCTGACCATTCCAGACCACCGTCTTTGGGTTTCGAGTCTGGGACGGTCGTAATCAAGGGCTAGAAAATTTAAGGTTTTCCATTTGAGAAACCCTTCAGTGAAACCGCTGTGTTTTGCGTGCACTTTTAAGAATTAAGTTAAACTACACAAGAACGCATATCCCTCACCATTCTTGCACCTATTCCGCACACAAAAATATTAATTACGAAGAAGAAAGTCTAGTAAATCACAACGGGGCCTGCCGAAACGGAAATGACCGGAATAACAATTTGTGGATATCAGCATCACACATCCTTGCTGCGGCCTTATCACCAGCATCCAGGCTCTCTTTTCCAGCCAATCGCGAGCGCAGATTTACAAAGTAGAGGGTGGAACGGGATTATTAAGCGGGATGGAAACGCCCTTTTGTGTCACCTTTAGCAGGAGGGTGGCAGCAGGCATTGATTGAATTCGAAATATCCCGTCAATAGAGAAAATTGGTTTTAAATTGAATGAAAACTTTGTTGGTTGAATTTAGGGGGAGACTCAAAAAGTTCATTTGTTCCTGCCATCCTGCCGGTTCTTCTTCTATCAGACTTTAAAGAAGTTTCCCATAAAGTCGCTTTAATCTGCTAGTGACTCGTCTTTACTGCCTTTTTTTATGGATAGGAGTAAGACATGCTTCTCTCCACGAGGAAGGTATTTTTCCCCGTGTGTAGTTCTGTCCATAAACTCAGTCAGGTTTTTATCAGTTTAGGTGTTCCACATTTTATGAGTTCGGCCGCAATTCCTCAGTTCCAGTTTCCAGTCTTAAACCCCCACAAACTCAAAAAAAACCCTCTCTTGTAACAGGATTTAATGTTAAAAATTCCGACTTGAACCCTTAACTTTTGTCATCTTCGTGGGAACGAGAGACAGTGAAAAATGCTAATCTAAAGCCTAATTTGCAGCGGCACGCGTTTCCAATCCCCTGATCCACATTAATTAGGGCTCAAGGACCAAAAAAGATCGTGGTGGCAGATTAAAAAATAAGCGAGGGTCCCGGATTTGCCACTTTCCACCCGATACAGAGCGCAGCTTTTATCGAGCATTTCACTTGTAGCTGATTAGTTCAGTTTGCCAATTTTAAACAATTTTTGGGCGTTTCCGGTGTTTTCATGTCTTTAACTGTTGTTTTAAGCGATTGTGTCTCTTGACCGCATTCCCAGGAGGCTCTCAATGAGCGATAAAGCAATGTTTACCTAATTTGGATGCTCACTTGAGCCTAATGTGATAACAAAGGGTGTTTTGACGCGTCAATATGCTTCTGGTATATGAATAAGGGTGGATCACATGACACTCGGGGGTTAAAAGCGGAGGGTGGTGCTTCAGCGAGTCCCAACGAGATTTTATATAAAGAATGTTTTCCTAGAGTTTTTACTTTTTTATCAAAACCAGACAACGCAAAAGCAATCTAAGTTGGGTAACATTAAAATCGCCCTCGTAGTATAACTGAGGCGTTCGAACGAGGTCGCTAATTTTAAACAGCGTTTTTCTGTGTGATTAGGAGTGAGCGCAACATAGCAATTGCCATGGAAACAATGCGGTTCTTTTCTAAGCAGCGCGATATACGAGAGCTGATCGTTTCATTCAGTTTCCAACAATGCTTTTTTATAAGTTGAATTAGGTCCCCAATTTTTTTCAATTTCAAAATACGAACTCTCAACGTACATTTACGTTGATGTGGGATTCACCAAGATTTCAATGGCACTTGGTCGATCTGTTTGGGGCTGATACCGCACCTAATCACCATAAGCCCCCAAAATGTTCTCATGAATTTATTAAACCGGAAAAATCACTTTGAACGACTGCAAAAAAACGATAATCGTTGCTGCCTAAACGCAGTTCCAAGGGATAATATTTGATTTCCCAATTGCTTTTTTATTGGGCGGTCCTGGTCACGTGCGGGTTTTCACAAAAAAACCTGACCAACGCGCCAAAGGGTGGCTTAATTTATTGCCTAACGCGTTATAAATTTGATGTTGAAAAAGCGAATTGGTTTTAAAACCAGCACTGTCCTTAAATGGTTGTTGTCGATTTTCCAGGTGAAAAGTGAATTAAATCCCGAAATATGGCAAGAGCAACAGTGAGTGGTCGAAATTCAAAAATCGGCACAGGGAGAAGCTGAAAAAAAATTAAAGAAATTGTTCAAAATAGTGTCGGGTTTTCACTAATCTAAAATCGCCCTCGTAATATAATTAATGCGTTCGAACGATGTCGCTAAATTTAAGCAGCGTTTTTCTGTGTGATTAGGAGTGAGCGCAACATAGCAATTGCCATGGAAACAATGCGGTTCTTTTCTAAGCAGCGCGATATACGAGAGCTGATCGTTTCATTCAGTTTCCAACAATGCTTTTTTATAAGTTGAATTAGGTCCCCAATTTTTTTCAATTTCAAAATACGAACTCTCAACGTACATTTACGTTGATGTGGGATTCACCAAGATTTCAATGGCACTTGGTCGATCTGTTTGGGGCTGATACCGCACCTAATCACCATAAGCCCCCAAAATGTTCTCATGAATTTATTAGCCCGGAAAAATCACTTTGAACGACTGCCAAAAAACGATAATCGTTGCTGCCTAAACGCAGTTCCAAGGGATAATATTTGATTTCCCAATTGCTTTTTTATTGGGCGGTCCTGGTCACGTGCGGGTTTTCGCAAAAAACCTGACCAACGCGCCAAAGGGTGGCTTAATTTATTGCCTAACGCGTTATAAATTTGATGTTGAACAAGCGAATTCGTTTTAAAACCAGCGCTTTCCTTAAATGGTTTTTGTCGATTTTCCAGGGGAAAAGTGAATTAAATCCCGAAATATGGCAAGAGCAACAGTGATTGGTCGAAATTCAAAAATCGGCACAGGGAGAAGCTGAAAAAAAATTAAAGAAATTGTTCAAAATAGTGTCGGGATTTTCACTAATCTAAAATCGCCCTCGTAATATAATGAATGCGTTCGAACGATGTCGCTAAATTTAAGCAGCGTTTTTCTGTGTGATTAGGAGTGAGCGCAACAGATCAGTTGCCATGGACACAACGTTGTTCTTTTCTATACAGCCCGATATACGAGAGCTGGCCGTTTCATAGACGAATTCTCAAAAATGTGTTTTATATCATTTTGAAAAACGATTTGCTTTTAGAAAAATTTCGAAATTCGTTGCTGCCTAAACGTCCGTCTGAGGCATAAAATTGTATTTTAAAATTAGTTTTTGTGGGGCGGTGCTGGCACGTGCGGTTTAACGCACTTTAGAGTGAATCACTTGTATGATTGAATGGTATTTTTTTGCCCAACTGGTTTATGACTGAGCAATCAATCAATAAACAATTTTCATACAGACAAAATCAACACAATTGAAAACGATAATATTTATTTACAACATCAGTATGAAGAATACAACTCCTCAGTTCTCATATGTTCAAATCACAGTTTTCCTATTCAAGAAAATGCAAACAATATAATAATAACAGGAACAGCTATCACACAAATTGCATACAATGCAGTTCTGGGCTCGCACTCGGACTCAATAATGAACTCTTCGTTCCACAGAGTGTCATTGCCCAAGACCGGTAACTCTAATACTAGTTTTTCCGATGAGAAGAACTTCAAATCCACTTCGCACGTATTTGAGGAGTTTACACACACCGCCACTGGATCTGTCAGATTATAAACCGCCTTATTGATGTGAAACTGCACCCGGATGTAGTTGGGTTGCACCTCATTTTCACTGTTGAAGACGAAGAAATAGTAGCCATTCACTGGGACCCTGAAACATTTGCTCAGTTCTAATCTAAGATCATTTGAGGCTCGATTAACAAAACTCACCGGTAGGTAATGGAATTGGCCAAATAGGTTTCCTCAGCTTCTTGTTCGGACAGGTCGCTTCTGCAATTGTGGTGCGGTGTGAGTGGTAAGTTCAAAATCAGGCCCTCGCAATTGAGCAAAGCTTCTTCAGAGCTGGAAAACGAAGACCAAAACTCACTGTTGCTCATATCGTGATCAGTGGTTTCGTTTAACATTCCCCGATGGTCGGCTATGCCATCAGGAGCTTGAACAAAACCCTACAAGACAAAAGATCCGCAATTTATTGTGCAATTTTCCAAGCTTTTGCACCTACATCTTCGTTGGCGTTGTTATTCTCGCTGTCGTCCCTGTTCAAGTCCACATAAGCTCCCATCACCTCCCGTTTCCTCCTGCTGTCAATGTCCTTATTGAAATTCACCAGAGGCTTCTTGTATTGGCGCCCTTGCGTCCCTAACTGCCCTAAGTTCACGTCACCCTGCGTTGAAAGTTCTGAGCGATTCTCGTTGTTGGTATCGAATTTTTTGCTCAGTTCTTCCAGGTACTTTGGCGCCTTTTCGCCCAAGCTCTTCAGTCGGTTGAAGAGCTGAGAAACGATTTCTTGCGAACTCAATTTAGAAGCTTCGCCTGGAAATGGAAATTTTATTTGAAAAAGCCTATTGGTGTACTGGAATTTTTACTGGGTGAGTAGATGTTGAGGTTCTCCGTCTCATTTTTGGCAATGGTGGAGTTTCTTTTAAAGTGCGGATGGTCCTTCCCCCCCTTTTTGTTCTTCTTCAGCTTGAGGGCTTCCAGGATGGTTTTCAAGATTTTTGGGTCGTTTAGATCGGAAACATCCACATTATCTTTCAGAGTGTGATTGTCCTTATTGATGGCATGGTGAGGGCTGCAAATTTAAGGGTTTAGTCCTTCTGGTCAATTTTGCAATTACTATGATATTGACCAAGTCGAGTTTGGCTCAAAATAATTCGCACCTGTGGAACTCCACATCCGATCTATGGCGCTTCATCAGCTCTGGATCATTGGTGATTGATTCATTCGAGACGGGCTTCTGAAGATCCTGAGCGTTGCCCACGTATGTTCCTTCCTTGATCGCTTCCATCAGTTCATCAAGTTCTTCCGAAGAATCGTCGCCGATGTAGGCGCATTCGTGCAGGTGTCTGTGACCGCGAATTACTATTAAAGAAGCTCCAGGCCACCTGAACGTCCAACAAAATATTATCATGATGGGGTAAGCGGTAAGCACTTGTTACCTCACGCAGGTGTTTACAGTAACAGAAGATCCCTTTAGGAGATAGAAGCCCCAATATTCTTTAACATCGTCCTCCAGAACCAGATGTCTGACCATGGAAAGGGTTCGGAGGCTGTTTGAAAGTTTCGGAGACTCCGCCAGTAGAAACGCATTGAAAGTGGTGTTGGTTCTAACTCGTTGCTTCTGAAACGGGGAGTTAATGACTGATTATTATTTAAATCGAGCGTTACACAGATATGCGGTTGAATTTAACTCAATTTGCCAAGTCAGTTGATACACGAGTCATAAAACAATAAAGCAATTTAACCGATTTTTTATATCTCGGCAGTGTAATAAAAGAAATTTTCACAAATGTGCGGGCGAATTCGCCGATATAAAATTGAAATTAAAATCGTTTTTTCCACTGCTAAAGTGAATTTAATCCCGAAATATGGCAAAAGCAACAGTGAGTCTTTGAAATAAAAAAAATACTAATCAAATTGTTCAAAATAGTGTTGGTTCTTGATTGATCTGAACTCGCCCTCGTAATATAATCAATGCGTTCGAACGAGGGCAATGATTTTAAGATCCGGTTGTCCCTGTGCACAGGAGTGAGCAGAACATATAAGTTGTCAAGGTAACCGCGCTGTTCTTTTCTAAGCAGCCCGATATACGAGAGCTGCCCGTTTCGTAGGAAAATTCGCCAAAATGTAACTCTTTTTCTAGTTTTCTAAGCCAGTTGATTCATGAGCCAATAAAGCAATTAAAGCGTTTTTTTATATCTCAACAATGTAATAAAAGAGTTTGTTTGGAACTTTCCAGTAATTGTTACAAATGCCCGTGGGAATTGTAAATTGTTCGCGAATTATTAACGATGTTTTCGCCTAAAATTCGCCGATCATTTAATAAGTTTGTGATTACGCGTAAGTCCTCTGGTGTTATTAAACTGATTAAATTCTAGCCATTTTAATGCCGTTCTTGTGAGATAAATCACATTTGCTTTCAATAAAAGTTGAAGTTGGGAGACAGATTATAAGGGGATTTTTGAAGAATTTCATGGCGAAAATGGGCTAGAAATTTCAGATGCACACAGCTAAAAACTGCTTCAGTTAGCATTAAAAACGCGAATATTTATTGGATATACCAAAATAAATTGTTGTTATAAAGATAGTAGTTTAATCCCTATCTAAACTGACTATTAGGCAAAGGTTTTCGCTGGTCATAAAGGAAAATGCTGTTATCACAGCAATTTAATGGTTTCGTAAAGTCTTATTAACAACTGCAAAGTAAACCGGAGATAAAGAGGTTTCATTATCTTCAACGAAGCAACTGACTAAATTCATGATAATTTGGTTCCCATCGGAAGCTGAAGATAATTCTGAAATGGGCGCCATTTATCAGAAGAAGTTTTCAAAAATTAGACAAGTTAGATTTGCAAACAAAAGCTGATACATTTTGGTGATGATTTTTACATAAAAATATATACATTTTTGCACGTGTGGGAATTGAAAGATTTGGATCTTTGCGGAATTTATCAAGTCAATCCATACTTGAAAATCGATTAGGAACCCCTCAATGATAAGGTGAATCAGATTCTCAATTTTTTTTGCGAAAATCGACCTCCCAATTTATGAAATTTTCGAACAAAAACAAAATTTCACAAGCGTGTTTTTTGCGCTTATTGGATTGTTTTCGACCTAAGAAGCTCCCCATTATGCAAAAAGAAAATGTTTGGGTTTATAATACGGATGATATTGTCGGTTAAAGATTGCGACTCCGCAAAAACCACTCAAAACGGACGAAAAATGTCGATTATTTCGCATCTGAAGGACCAAGCGGAATTTTTAAAGAGCTCGCTACATTCCTCGCTGGTTTCTGAAAAAAATGACACAGAATTTGAGACATTTTGAGGGACTTGAATTTTTTTTCGAAAATCGACCTCCCACTTTATGAATTTTTCGAATAAATATCGAAATTTCACAGGCGTGTTTTTTTGAGCTCAACGGATTCATTTCCGACGTAAAAAGCTCCTTAATATGCATTGAAAAAGTGTTGAGTCTATAGTAAGGAAGATATCGTCGTTTGAAGATCGTGGCCGCTCAAAAATCGAACTAAAATCTCGATTATTTTGGATCTGAAGCTTCTAGAGTATTTTTTTACTGAGCTCGTTGCTTTCCTCGCTTGTTTCAGATGAAAATAATGTTGAATTCAATGAAGTATGAGCGATTTTATGTTTTTCGAAAAAATTGACCTCCACCCCTTATGAAACTTTCGATAAAAAATCAAAATTTCACATGCGTGTTTTTTGAGCTCAATGGATCCCTTCTGATCTAAGAAGTTTCTCTAAATACATTAATACAGTGTTTGAGTCCATAAAAAGAAAGATATCGTCGGTTAAAGACCGCGACTGCTCAAAAACCGCGTTAAATTGGCCAAAATTTTCGATTATTTCGCGTCTGAAGCACCAAGCGGGATTTTTTATGTGCTCGCTACATTCCTCGCTGGTTTCTGGTAAAAATGATGTAGAGTTTAAGACATTTTGAGAAACTTGAATTTTTTTGCGAAAATTCACCTCCCCCTTTATGAAATTTTCGAACAAAAACAAAATTTCACAAACGAGTTTTTTGCGCTTATTGGATTGTTTTCGACCTAAGAAGCTCCCCATTATGCATAAAGAAAATGTTTGGGTTTAAAATACGGATGATATTGTCGGTTAAAGATCGCGACCCCACAAAAACCACTCAAAACGGACGAAAAATGTCGATTATTTCGCATCTGAAGGACCAAGCGGAATTTTTAAAGAGCTCGCTACATTCCTCGCTGGTTTCTGAAAAAAATGACACAGAATTTGAGACATTTTGAGGGACTTGAATTTTTTTCGAAAATCGACCTCCCACTTTATGAATTTTTCGAATAAATATCGAAATTTCACAGGCGTGTTTTTTAAAGCTCAATGGATTCATTTCCGACGTAAAAAGCTCCTCAATATGCATTGAAAAAGTGTTGAGTATAATAAGGAAGATATCGTCGTTTGAAGATCGTGGCCGCTTAAAAATCGAACTAAAATCTCGATTATTTTGGATCTGAAGCTTCTAGAGTATTTTTTAATGAGCTCGTTGCTTTCCTCGCTTGTTTCAGATGAAAATAATGTTGAATTCAAATGAAGTATGAGCGATTTTATGTTTTTCGAAAAAATTGACCACCCTCCACCCCATATGAAATTTTCGATAAAAATCAAAATTTCACATGCGTGTTTTTTGAGCTCAATGGAGCCCTTCTGATCTAAGAAGTTTCTCTAAATACATTAATACAGTGTTTGAGTCCATAAAAAGAAAGATATCGTCGGTTACAGACCGCGACTGCTCAAAAACCGCGTTAAATTGGCCAAAATTTTCAATTATTTCGCGTCTGAAGCACCAAGCGGAATTTTTTATGTGCTCGCTACATTCCTCGCTGGTTTCTGGTAAAAATGGTGTAGAATTTAAGACATTTTGAGAAACTTGAATTTTTTTGCGAAAATTGACCTCCCCCTTTATGAAATTTTCGAACAAAAACAAAATTTCACAAGTGTGTTTTTTGCGCTTATTGAATTGTTTCCGACCTAAGAAGCTCCCCATTATGCATAAAGAAAATGTTTGGGTTTAAAATACGGATGATATTGTCGGTTAAAGATCGCGACCCCACAAAAACCACTCAAAACGGACGAAAAATGTCGATTATTTCGCATCTGAAGGACCAAGCGGAATTTTTAAAGAGCTCGCTACATTCCTCGCTTGTTTCTGAAAAAAATGACACAGAATTTGAGACATTTTGAGGGACATGAATTTTTTTTCGAAAATCGACCTCCCACTTTATGAATTTTTCGAATAAATATCCAATTTTCACAGGCGTGTTTTTTTGAGCTCAATGGATTCATTCCGACGTAAAAAGCTCCTCAATATGCATTGAAAAAGTGTTGAGTATAATAAGGAAGATATCGTCGTTTGAAGATCGTGGCCGCTTAAAAATCGAACTAAAATCTCGATTATTTCGGATCTGAAGCTTGTAGAGTATTTTTTAATGAGCTCGTTGCTTTTCTCGCTTGTTTCAGATGAAAATAATGTTGAATTCAAATGAAGTATGAGCGATTTTATGTTTTTCGAAAAAATTGACCCACCCCTTATGAAATTTTCGATAAAAAATCAAAATTTCACATGCGTGTTTTTTGAGCTCAATCGATGCCTTCCGACCTAAGAAGTTTCTCTAAATACATTAATACATGGTTTGAGTCCATAAAAAGAAAGATATCGTCGGTTAAAGACCGCGACTGCTCAAAAACCGCGTTAAATTGGCCAAAATTTTCGATTATTTCGCGTCTGAAGTACCAAGCGGGATTTTTTATGTGCTCGCTACATTCCTCGCTTGTTTCTGAAAAAAATAACACAGAATTTGAGACATTTTGAGGGACTTGAATTTTTTTTCGAAAATCGACCTCCCACTTTATGAAATTTTCGAATAAATATCGAAATTTCACAGGCGTGTTTTTTTGAGCTCAATGGATTCATTCCGACGTAAAAAGCTCCTCAATATGCATTGAAAAAGTGTTGAGTCTATAATAAGGAAGATATCGTCGTTTGAAGATCGTGGCCGCTCAAAAATCGCTTAAAATCGAACAAAAATCTCGATTATTTTGGATCTGAAGCTTCTAGAGTATTTTTTAATGAGCTCGTTGCTTTCTTCGCTTGCTTCGGATGAAAATGATGTAGAATTCGAAGAAGTATGAGCGATTTGATATTTTTCGTAAAAATTGACCTCCACCCCTTAGAAATTTTCGATAAAAAATCAAAATTTCACATGCGTGTTTTTTGAGCTCAATCGATCCCTTCCGACCTAAGAAGTTTCTCTAAATACATTAATACAGTGTTTGAGTCCATAAAAAGAAAGATATCGTCGGTTAAAGACCGCGACTGCTCAAAAACCGCGTTAAATTGGCCAAAATTTTCGATTATTTCGCGTCTGAAGCACCAAGCGGGATTTTTTATGTGCTCGCTACATTCCTCGCTGGTTTCTGGTAAAAATGATGTAGAGTTTAAGACATTTTGAGAAACTTGAATTTTTTTGCAAAAATTGACCTCCCCCTTTATGAAATTTTCGAAGCAAAAACAAAATTTCACAAACGAGTTTTTTGCGCTTATTGGATTGTTTTCGACCTAAGAAGCTCCCCATTATGCATAAAGAAAATGTTTGGGTTTATAATACGGATGATATTGTTGGTTAAAGATTGCGACCCCCGCAAAAACCACTCAAAACGGACGAAAAATGTCGATTATTTCGCATCTGAAGGACCAAGCGGAATTTTTAAAGAGCTCGCTACATTCCTCGCTGGTTTCTGAAAAAAATGACACAGAATTTGAGACATTTTGAGGGACTTGAATTTTTTTTCGAAAATCGACCTCCCACTTTATGAATTTTTCGAATAAATATCCAAATTTCACAGGCGTGTTTTTTTGAGCTCAATGGATTCATTCCGACGTAAAAAGCTCCTCAATATGCATTGAAAAAGTGTTGAGTCTATAATAAGGAAGATATCGTTGTTTGAAGATCGTGGCCGCTCAAAAATCGCTTAAAATCGAACAAAAATCTCGATTATTTTGGATCTGAAGCTTCTAGAGTATTTTTTAATGAGCTCGTTGCTTTCTTCGCTTGTTTCGGATGAAAATGATGTAGAATTCGAAGAAGTATGAGCGATTTGATATTTTTCGTAAAAATTGACCTCCAACCAACCCCTGATGAAGTTTTCGACCAAAAATCAAAATTTTATATGCATGTTTTTTGAGCTCAATGGATCCGTTCCGACGTAAGAAGTTTCTTAAGAAGTAAAAATGATGTAGAATTTAAGACATTTTGAGAAACTTGATTTTTTTGCGAAAAACCATCTCCCCCTTTATGAAATTTTCGAAGAAAAAACAAAATTTCACAAGCGTGTTTTTTGCGCTCATTGGATTGTTTCCGACATAAGAATCGTCGACGAATCTGAATGTTCTAGAGAATTTTTTATGATTTCGTTGCATTCCTCGCTTCTTTCTGATAAAAATAATGTGGAATTTGAGGTATTTTGAGAGACTGGCATTTTTTTTGGACTATCCCAAAATAGCCCCAAAGAACAGCCGTAGTAGACGTTACACTGTGTGTTGTGTACTAAGTGTGCAAACTTTTATGGTTTTCCCTCCATTTGAACTAATTTTCTGTTTTTTTATAAACAGTTTGGCCTAGAATTTTTTCCAATTGCTCAACAGCCGTTTCATATGCTATTTCAGATGCAAATTCTCCATTTGTCACACTCACAAACTAGGTTCAAATGGTTCCATAATAAGTGGGTTTTTAACAACACTTTAATTTCGAAAAATACCAAAAATAGTGTTGGTTTCAACTGAGATTCAAAGGGAATCGCATCGTCTCATCAAGCCAGACTTTTTGGTTCTTCCTCGCCATTTTATCTGCGAAAATCTACACTAGTGCAACGCCAGAAAAAAAGGAGTAAATAATCAAATGCTTTAGATTTGAATGACAATAAATAACGCAGATTTTTGAGTCAATATTTGGCGTCGTTGGCCCATTGTTGTAAGGCTGCAGAGCAAATAGCCGAAAATCCACACTCCACATGAACGCATTGTTCTTATTTCACAAGCCATTTGCGCTCGAAATTTCTCCTTTAATCCCGCATTGCAATATTTATTTTACTACTGAGTTTACTGGAAAAAACACGCGCAATTTTTAATGCTTTAAAAATTCAGATTTTTGCCTGGAAATTTTATGGCAAATTCCAGGCAGTTTGCACCAGTTTCTCAGATGATTCTAAAAACGCAAATTAACTAATTACTCAAGTCACCAAGATAAGAGGTCAACATACAGATTAATTTACATGCGAGAGGAAAATACAAAAAAAATATCGTGTTTCGGCGAAAACAGTTGGGTATTTTTACTGTTTGAGTGCATGAATGCATAAAATAAATCAAAAGAAGAGATCTTATTTTACCTGGCACCATGTCGTGGACACTCTATTATCTATCATCCGCATATCGGACATGGCCAATGGATAAAGCTGGGCACCGTAAACATTGTACCTCAAATACAGAGGAACTGCCAATATAAGGGTTGGAACCACAACTCCTAAGATGCATAATCGCACCACCCGTAAGGGCCCCTTGATGAGGTTCTTTGACGATCTTCGATCGTAGGTTCCAAACGTTTGTAGCGGTACCTCTGCAATGAAAAATACATATTTTTATTGATGGTCAGTTCAAATAACATGGCAAATGTCTAAGTGAAAATCCAAATGTTGATTATACAAAAAGCAAATGTTTGGCTTGAATTTACGTGCTTTGCACAAATCATATTTATTGATAGCCATGTCAAGGACTGGCTAGGAAATGTGTTAATTACACCAAAAATATAGGAGTGTTTGGGTGAAAATTCACCAAGCTTTCAGCTGAATTCTGTTCTTTTTACCTGCGAATTTTTAAAGATTTAACTCCTTGTAACCGAATTATTTGTCGTTTATTGGCAATTGATTCCTTTATTTTCATTTTTGCGCATTTTTCTGGCAAAAATCCAGGACTAGAAATAATAAAGGCTTTACGAATTCGAGGAATATTTACTTTGCAATTACCTGATTCAAAAAAGTTTGTGTTTCTTGTCTGTCTTGGCAAATGTGCACATTTTGTGAGTAAATAAACCCGACCTTTTTCTATGGTTTAGAAAAACAAAAGGTTCCTCAAAAGGAGCAAGTTGTTTCCTCAATTTTATTGCGCAAAGCATATGGTTTTTTTATTGTTGCCAAACCTTCCAATTACGCCGCTTTTATAGTGGATTTTTCGAAAATTTGTCATCCACTGACAAGAATTTTCAACGATTTGAGAGATCATCTTTGAACGTTCGTTCCTCAAAAGCCAGACCAACTTTTAAGGTGCTGCTAGATTTGTCCAACAGAACATGGTTTTTTGAATAATTTCAGAAACTTTTGTTAAAATTGAACCAACGAGCGATTTTTGAAAAGATAATAAATGTCTGAATGCAAATTGTCTTTCCCTAGCGATGATTTACATCGATTTTTACTTGCGCATTAAAATTTCAAAAGAACGATTTTTTTTAGAAAAGGCGTCAATTCTATTGAAGAAACCATACATTTTTCTATTGGGGTTAATATTTCTAAGCAATTCGCTTTTTTTGTGGATTTTGAGGAAATTTTAGAAGATCCACTGACAATAAATTACAGCGATTTGAGAGACCATTTTGGAACATTCATTCCTCAAAAGCCAGACCAACTTTGAAGGCGGTTTAAAATGTATCCTGCAGAACAAGCTCTGGTGTAAAATTTCAGAATTTTGTTAGTAAAAATGAGCAAATAGTCTATTTTTGAGAAAATATTAAATGTCTGAATGCCAATTGTCTTCTCTTAGCGTCGTATATCTATTTTTAATTGCGCCTTAATTTATAAAAAAAAACGCATTTTTGAACGAAAGGCATCAATTCTATTGAAAAGGACATACATTTCTCTATTGTAATTAATATTTCTAATCAGTTTGCATTTTTCGTGGATTTTGAGGAAATTTTAGAAGATCCACTGACAATAAATTACAGCGATTTGAGAGACCATTTTGGAACATTCATTCCTCAAAAGCCAGACCAACTTTGAAGGCGGTTTAAAATGTATCTTACAGAACCAGCTTTGCTGTATAATTTCAGAAATTTTTTAGTAAAAATGAGCCAATAGTCTATTTTTGAGAAAATATTAAATGTCTGAATGCCAATTGTCTTCTCTTAGCGTCGTATATCTATTTTTAATTGCGCCTTAATTTATAAAAAAAACGCATTTTTGAACGAAAGGCATCAATTCTATTGAAAAGGACATACATTTCTCTATTGTGATTAATATTTCTAATCAGTTTGCATTTTTCGTGGATTTTGAGGAAATTTTAGAAGATCCACTGACAATAAATTACAGCGATTTGAGAGACCATTTTGGAACATTCATTCCTCAAAAGCCAGACCAACTTTGAAGGCGGTTTAAAATGTATCTTACAGAACAAGCTTTGCTGTATAATTTCAGAAATTTTTTAGTAAAAATGAGCCAATAGTCTATTTTTGAGAAAATATTAAATGTCTGAATGCAAATTGTCTTCTCTTGGGGCCTTATATCGATTTTTACTTGCTCATTAATTTATAAAAAAAACGCATTTTTGAACGAAAGGCATCAATTCTATTGAAAAGGACATACATTTCTCTATTGTAATTAATATTTCTAATCAGTTTGCATTTTTCGTGGATTTTGAGGAAATTTTAGAAGATCCACTGACAATAAATTACAGCGTTTTGAGAGACCATTTTGGAACATTCATTCCTCAAAAGCCGGACCAACTTTGAAGGCGGTTTAAAATGTATCTTACAGAACAAGCTTTGCTGTATAATTTCAGAAACTTTTTAGTAAAAATGAGCCAATAGTCTATTTTTGAGAAAATATTAAATGTCTGAATGCCAATTGTCTTCTCTTAGCGTCGTATATCTATTTTTAATTGCGCCTTAATTTATAAAAAAAACGCATTTTTCAACGAAAGGCATGAATTCTATTGAAAAGGGCATACATTTCTCTATTGTGATTAATATTTCTAATCAGTTTGCATTTTTCGTAGATTTTGAGGAAATTTTAGAAGATCCACTGACAATAAATTACAGCGAGTTGAGAGACCATTTTGGAACATTCATTCCTCAAAAGCTAGACCAACTTTGAAGGCGGTTTAAAATGTACCTTACAGAACAAGCTTTGCTGTATAATTTCAGAAATTTTTTAGTAAAAATGAGCCAATAGTCTATTTTTGAGAAAATATTAAATGTCTGAATGCAAATTCTCTTCTCTTGGGGCCTTATATCGATTTTTACTTGCTCATTAATTTATGTAAAAAAATGCATTTTTGAACGAAAGGCATCAATTCTATTGAAAAGGACATACATTTCTCTATTGTGATTAATATTTCTAATCAGTTTGCATTTTTCGTGGATTTTGAGGAAATTTTAGAAGATCCACTAACAATAAATTACAGCGATTTGAGAGACCATTTTGGAACATTCATTCCTCAAAAGCTAGACCAACTTTGAAGGCGGTTTAAATTGTATCTTACAGAACAAGCTTTGCTGTATAATTTCAGAAATTTTTTAGTAAAAATGAGCCAATAGTCGATTTTTGAGAAAATATTAAATGTCTGAATGCAAATTGTCTTCTCTTGGGGCCTTATATCGATTTTTACTTGCTCATTAATTTATGTAAAAAAATGCATTTTTGAACGAAAGGCATCAATTCTATTGAAAAGGACATACATTTCTCTATTGTAATTAATATTTCTAATCAGTTGGCATTTTTCGTGGATTTTGAGGAAATTTTAGAAGATCCACTGACAATAAATTACAGCGATTTGAGAGACCATTTTGGAACATTCATTCCTCAAAAGCTAGACCAACTTTGAAGGCGGTTTAAAATGTATCTTACAGAACAAGCTTTGCTGTATAATTTCAGAAATTTTTTAGTAAAAATGAGCCAATAGTCTATTTTTGAGAAAATATTAAATGTCTGAATGCAAATTCTCTTCTCTTGGGGCCTTATATCGATTTTTACTTGCTCATTAATTTATGAAAAAAAACGCATTTTTGAACGAAAGGCATCAATTCTATTGAAAAGGACATACATTTCTCTATTGTGATTAATATTTCTAATCAGTTTGCATTTTTCGTAGATTTTGAGGAAATTTTAGAAGATCCACTAACAATAAATTACAGCGATTTGAGAGACCATTTTGGAACATTCATTCCTCAAAAGCTAGACCAACTTTGAAGGCTATTTAAAATGTATCTTACAGAACAAGCTTTGCTGTATAATTGTAGAAACTTTTTTGTAAAAATGAGCCAATAGTCGATTTTTGAGAAAATATTAAATGTCTGAATGCAAATTGTCTTCCCTTGGGGCCTTATATCGATTTTTACTTGCTCATTAATTTATGAAAAAAAACGCATTTTTGAACGAACAGCATCGATTCTATTGAAAAGGACATACATTTCTCTATTGTAATTAATATTTCTAATCAGTTGGCATTTTTCGTGGATTTTGAGGAAATTTTAGAAGATCCACTGACAATAAATTACAGCGATTTGAAAGACCATTTTGGAACATTTATTCCTCAAAAGCCAGACCAACTTTGAAGGCGGTTTAAACTGTATCTTATAGAACAAGCTTTACTGTATAATTTCAGAAATTTTTTAGTAAAAATGAGCAAATAGTCGATTTTTGAGAAAATATTAAATGTCTGAATGCAAATTGTCTTCCCTTAGCGCCGTATATCAATTTTTAATTGCGCCTTAATTTATAAAAAAAACGCATTTTTGAACGAAAGGCATCAATTCTATTGAAAAGGACATACATTTCTCTATTGTAATTAATATTTCTAATCAGTTGGCATTTTTCGTGGATTTTGAGGAAATTTTAGAAGATCCACTGACAATAAATTACAGCGATTTGAGAGACCATTTTGGAACATTCATTCCTCAAAAGCCAGACCAACTTTGAAGGCGGTTTAAAATGTATCTTACAGAACAAGCTTTGCTGTATAATTTCAGAAATTTTTTAGTAAAAATGAGCCAATAGTCGATTTTTGAGAAAATATTAAATGTCTGAATGCAAATTGTCTTCCCTTAGCGCTGTATATCAATTTTTAATTGCGCCTTAATTTATAAAAAGAAAACGCATTTTTGAACGAAAGGCATCAATTCTATTGAAAAAGACATACATTTCTCTATTGTAATTAATATTTCTAATCAGTTGGCATTTTTCGTGGATTTTGAGGAAATTTTAGAAGATCTACTGACAATAAATTACAGCGATTTGAGAGACCATTTTGGAACATTCATTCCTCAAAAGCCAGACCAACTTTGAAGGCGGTTTAAAATGTATCTTACAGAACAAGCTTTGCTGTATAATTTCAGAAACTTTTTTGTAAAAATGAGCCAATAGTCGATTTTTGAGAAAATATTAAATGTCTGAATGCAAATTGTCTTCCCTTGGGGCCTTATATCGATTTTTACTTGCTCATTAATTTATGAAAAAAAAACGCATTTTTGAACGAAAGGCATCAATTCTATTGAAAAGGACATACATTTCTCTATTGTAATTAATATTTCTAATCAGTTTGCATTTTTCGTGGATTTTGAGGAAATTTTAGAAGATCCACTGACAATAAATTACAGCGATTTGAGAGACCATTTTGGAACATTCATTCCTCAAAAGCCAGACCAACTTTGAAGGCGGTTTAAAATGTATCTTACAGAACAAGCTCTCCTGTATAATTTCAGAAATTTTTTTGTAAAAATGAGCCAATAGTCGATTTTTGAGAAAATATTAAATGTCTGAATGCAAATTGTCTTCCCTTAGCGCTGTATATCAATTTTTAATTGCGCCTTAATTTATAAAAAGAAAACGCATTTTTGAACGAAAGGCATCAATTCTATTGAAAAAGACATACATTTCTCTATTGTAATTAATATTTCTAATCAGTTGGCATTTTTCGTGGATTTTGAGGAAATTTTAGAAGATCTACTGACAATAAATTACAACGATTTGAGAGACCATTTTGGAACATTCATTCCTCAAAAGCCAGACCAACTTTGGAGGCGGTTTAAAATGTATCTTACAGAACAAGCTTTGCTGTATAATTTCAGAAATTTTTTAGTAAAAATGAGCCAATAGTCGATTTTTGAGAAAATATTAAATGTCTGAATGCAAATTGTCTTCTCTTGGGGCCTTATATCGATTTTTACTTGCTCATTAATTTGTCAAAAAAAATTTTTTTTTGCAAAAGACGTCAATTTTGTTGAAAAAAGCACATCTTTTCTATTGTAGTCAAACTTTCCAATTAAGTTGCTCGTTTTCTCAATTTTGAGGATATTTCCAAAAATCCACCGTCCATAATGTTCAACGACTTGAAAGGGCCTTTTTGAACACTCATTTCTAAAAACGCAAACCAAGTATTTATTTCTTGTCAGATGTGCTCTGAACAGAACATGCTTTTCTGTCTCATTCAAGAAAATTTGAAGAAAATTGAGCCGATGAGCGATTTTTGAAAAATTAATAAAAGTCTGGATGCAAAGGGTCTGCCTTAGTTATATCGATCTTCATGTCTTCATTATAATTTGGACTCTAGATTTAAGGTAGCTTCACCGAAAGAGATCCAGGGGAGTTAGATCGGGAGATCTGACAGGCCATTCAATGGGTCATCTCCACGTCCATACCTCAACTTGTTTGTGGCCAGAAGAAATTAATAGGAAAAAAAACGAACAAAATAGCGATTTTTGAGGAAAGTGCTGGAAATCATTATGAAACCTTCCCTGAAATGCAATTGTCTTTTGTTTAGAAAACACTTAGAAGAAAACTAATTTATGTTTGATATCCACGTACATTGGAAATCTGTTTTTTCTCAAATCTCGTGAACTATTTTGCTAGTTTTCTCTTAAACTCACCATCCAAATCCGTTCTTCGATCGCTCATACTCTTGAATTAACCACCTTTTAATGTCTTCGAAACCATTCACTTAACGCAAACACGCGTTAACTGGATAAACAAAAACTGCACCAATGCGGCTACTGGAAGCAAATCTCTTTGACCAAAAAAACCACTCTGCAGCCACACGCGTTATCTCTAATATGCGCCAATGAACCACCGTTGAAGTCTGCTTTTGTCTTAACGATACCTGTAATAACTATTTAATTTGGTATTTCCTTTCAGATTGGTTCAAAAAACTTTGATTTCCAAGTGCTATTTCTGGAGGCTGATTGCTGACTGAATGGTGCAGATAGCTGAGTTTGAAAGAGATGCGCTATTTAAAGCGCCTCGCTTTTATTTAAGTCGGTGTCTTACAATGAGTAGATGATAATTTGGCGCCGCTTTGTTGTTGGCTAAAACAAATTTTACGACTTGGATTCCGAATTTGTCATTGAGTTTCAGCTTGTGCTGGTTAATTTGAATAAATGGCGCACCAAGTGCGGCGTGATTTTTTCCAAACGTGCACAATTTTCTGTACTAAAAATACCTTTAACAAATGATTCTCTTAACTGGTGGATTATTTGTTTTCTGATAGACCGAGGATAATCCACGTCGAATACAACAACCCTAATCTAGACTGTATGGTGAGTTTATGATACTGGAACCTCGGTTATCAACCACAAACTACTTCAATGACATGTTTTCTTTTCCTTATTGGTACATTCATTTGAAAGCCTCAGACAGAAACGAGCACTTGAAACAATGAATCCTCTGTGAAATACCTGAATTAAATAATAAATAAGTTGTAGTCACTGCACTCAACACGCGAATTGTTGTCTTTTTTTGTCAATTATTATTAGTCTTTAATCAGCAACCTTTGCTGCATTATCTCTTAATCGGCAGTTCGCTCTAGACAACTTCACATCGACTGAGCACGCCGCTTATTATCTCTCGATAGAAATACGGGAAAAGATAATACGAAAATCAGTCCAAATTCGATAATGATTACAACTAATTGAATGTAAATAATTACCATTATAAGATAATAGACCAGGGGCGTCTCGAATAGGCTAAGGAATGAGCACACAGATTTGATAGAAATCGCTCAGAATCCTAATTTTTTTCCGGTTGGTAAACCCCGATCTCAAAATGGATGTTTTTGGTCAACTGCACTGTCTTCATTCAAACGAGCGCGAAAAAAATCTAAAATTTTGCTATGTGCAGAAAACATTTAGCTCTAGAGTTGCTGAACGTTTTATGAAAATCGCTTAAAGTCCCGATTTATTTCAGCTTGGTAACCATCGATCCTCGACATGCAGGATTTTACTCAACCACGTTCTCACGTTAAACATTCGCTGCTTTCAAATACAGCAGGAATCTCTCTCTGGACGATCGAGACCTGGTCGTTGGTGAGAAGGCTCAGAAACCCTACCATCCAGGGAGCAATGCCGCCGATGGCATAGCTACTGGTAGAGCCACCCATGCCGGTAAGGTCTCGAAGTGATGAGGGTGAAGCTGAGAAGATTCCCCTGCAGAGTCTGACCCAGAATGGGCAGCTGCAAACAGCGCCTGTTCTCCATGTTAAGAACGGCTGTTAGAACCATTCGCCAACCCGTCTGGACAACGTACACTGGACAACTGGACAAAAGGAAAAGACACCCTGGGTGGGTGGCGCTAAGCGTTCTGAATCCCACTCTGACCACAGATCAGGCAGCCCTAAGGATTCTGGGGAGGGCAATAGTTTGGTAATTAAATAAAATCAACAAAAACGATCTTTGGACAAAATAACATATCTGAAAGGCGCGACCTTTAATGCTAGAACATTACTATCGGATGAGAAACTTATTGAAATGGAACAGGAACTAAAACAGATCAAATGGGGACGTTGTTGGACTCAGGAGCACACAAAGACGAATGCAAAGATCCATGGTTGGATTGGCTTTAAAAGACCGAGTAAGGAATAATGTGATCCGCAAAAGAACTGGGGTGGACGATATCGTGGAAAGTATAATCGCAAAACGAAAATGGAAATGGGCAGGCCACGTCGCAAGATTTTAGGACGGAAGATCTACAAAAAACTCATTGAGTGGAGGCCAAGAGCCGATAGGCGAAGCCGAGGAAGACCCCCCGCTCGCTGGACAGACGACCTAAAAAGGATCTCATCAAGTTGGATCACAACTGCTCAGAACAGGGAAAATTTTAGAGGAGTCCTATGTTCAACAATGGAGGTAAAAGAGGCTTTTTGTTGATGATGATGACAGTAGGAATTTGAAACTTTCCCCATCTGCAAAAAACACTCAAGAGCTTCCAAGTCAAGTAAATGAATCCGCCTGTATATACAAAGCGAGTTCCTGAATACAAGGCGTTTTCTCAAAATTAAATGTTTCTTCCAGCATAAATGCGTATCGAGTGTTGTCGCATTGAAATGTACTCAAGCTATTAACAGTGTGGTAAATTTAAATTATTAAATTTACTTTAAAAATTAGATTGTACAATGATTGGCAAGGATTGATTGACTCGCAAATTTAACATATCTGTGCAGAAAGCGCAATTCATGCCAATGAATAGGGTTTATGTATTTTTCATTAGACTAGAAACTGTGAAAAAATAACATAAATTATTCGCTGTTTCTGTGCTGAAACTGATGAGTTTTTCGGGCTTTCAGACCGTGGAGGTGAAGAAGTTTTCCTGATGTTTTGCAAGCACGAGCGGCTTGCATCTTCAGAGCTGGCATTCAACCAGCAGGAACTTTTTTAAAGAATTTTTCCAAGGGAATGTAAATGTGATCGATACGTGATTTGGTTCTTGAAGTAAAAGAGTTTTAATGGATTTTTAGTTGTCGCGATCGGTTTTTTTTCAAATGCAAGTTAGGAGCCAAAGCCGGTTTTGGAACCACATATTTTTATTGGTCGCTTCAGCAAGCTCTTGAATTTGAAGCACTGAACTTTGGCAGACTGGCTTAGATTAACCCTTAGGCGAATTTTCACAAAACTCTCAACTTTTGTAGTTGAATGTGTTGTGAAGCACTCACGTAAATTTCAGTTTGATAGTCGAATTTTCTTTTGAGTTATCAATAGTTTTCTATTCGCAGGTCCAAGTCCCTTATATGAACTTTGACCAGTCGCTTAATTAATTAAAAATTAAAATAAAAATTAAAGAATTTTTATGAAACCTGGGACTTTTGAAGATTAACATGTTTTAAACGGACTACTCAATTTTCAGATTGGTACATAAATGTTCGTTTGAGTTATGAATTATTTCCTATTCCAACGTTGAGCGAAATCCTTTTTCTGGTTTTCGGCAGACTCTTCGGAACTAAATTACCCGGAACCTTTAACTAAATTTTCGTAAAGCTCTTGTGTTTTAGGAGACTAATAAGTTAGAAAGCACGTGCTGAATGTACAGATCGCTGATCAAATCTCCTTTTAAGTTATGAATTATTTTCTACTCGCGCGCCGAAATCCCCTATTAAAAGTTAGAAAAATCTTCCAGCTTTAGATGAGCCATTCAAAGAATTTTCATAAAACTTCGGACTTTTGTAAATTAATATGTTTTGAAAAACCTGTCCGATTTTCACATCCGTGTTTTAATTTTCCTTTTTCTTATGAATTATTTTCTATGCACTCGCGGGGTGTAAAAATCAGTTACCTGAACTTTAGAAGTCCTTCCGGAGATCATCTCTTATTTGAGTTTTCTTGATCATTATATAATTTTACTATTATTGTAATTGTATTGAGTTTTTAGTTTTGTGTTCTTGCCTTTTTTTGGAATTTTTACTCTCGTCTTTGATGTGAGTGTTCCAACAATCAGCCCTTGGCTTCTACTCGAATAAACCCAACATCATCATAAAAATTTAAACCCAAAAAAAATAAAATTTAGTGTGAGAAAAGCCGCAACACTTTTGCAATGCGCATCTATGAACACTTCAATAAACAACTGGGTAGCACTTGATCCAGTTCATAAAACTGCATTCGATTTACAGAACACTTTCCCCTAAACCGCTAAACTGCCGAATGCGCTTATTTAAATCAATTATTAGTGAATATTAATTTAAAAAATCAAAAGCAGAGTTCACTAGCTACGAAAACCAGCCAACACTTTTGAATGGAGCAATGGGTGCTCAAAAAATTCATTACACCCAAACCTGAAAAACCAGGATCTTCCGGGTACCTGCTTTAGAAGATGAAACGTGGACTTTATAATATGTGAAAGTTTCAATTTGATAGCTTCATCAGAGATTTTTTTAGAAATTTTCAAAGTTCAGTAACTTCCACTTGCGTTCTTGAAGAATTCATTAGGCCCAAACTTGAAAAACCAGCATTTTCCGGCTATTGGCTTTAGAAGCACAAAAGTGAAACATGTGAGGGTTTCAATCCAACACTTCTTCACTTTTTTCTGCGCAGTTGGATATAAAAATTATCTCTTCTCTCCTTAAAACAGGAGGAAAACCAGGGGCGCAAATGGATCCAGAGGAAAATAGCTCTTACGTGCAAAGCTCCGCAAAAAATCCACCTGATTTGTCTCATTTGAGCTATTCTTCAAAGGCAAAAATGTCCGAATAATTTCGGTTTAATTCTCTCCAAAAACCTAAAACTATAAACATTTTATGCAAAAACTTGAATTCACTCACTTTACTTTTTAATCAAATAATAAACTAAAAAACATGCATAAACTAAACTAAAGTACTGATATCACAAAACGGTTTTTATTCGAACTGAAAATCCTGGTAATGTTCAAAACCACCATCAAAATGTCCACTACCATAATCCAACCCACCATAATGCACATTCGGAGGTGGATAAAACGGAACAGCCCCATGAGGTACATGATGTGGATGGAATCCCACGTGCTGTTGAGTACAAGGAAGAGGATAAAGGGCCTGATGATGAAAATATGCATCGGGTTCATGATGAAAGTAAGGCTCCTGATGATGATAGTCCTGATAAGGGCCCAGGGAATAACGAAAATGTTTGCCTTTGGAGTGTTTGGACTTTTTTCCTCCTCCAGTGAATAGCTGACCGATTGGGTCGACCACACTTCCAGTAAATATGCCCTTTAGGGCGAAATCCACAAATGGTTCCACTACAGTTTTGTAGATCTTATTCGGCCGCAGTTTATGGAAAGTGGCTGCCGATGCCGACACAACGGCAAGCAAGATCTGGAATTATTTGGATTTAAACCCTTAACATCAGACACACAGGCACAAACAACAGCAGAAATGGATTGATGATGAGTTTTTCGGGATTTTAAGGCGAAAAACTCACCAGAATTACCACAAAAATTATTGAAAAAGCTGATTCTTTCGCGACTGTGGCTTGAAACTGGTGAATTTGCAGGTTTCTAAACCGTGATGGAAAAAAGTCGTCGATCACTCGTGCTTGCGAAACAACAGCAAGGAATCCTCTTCCACTGCGGCTTAAAAGCTTGAAAAAACCTCACCAGTTTCAAGCAACTCTGCTAACAAACGAAATACTCACAAAAAGCCTCATAATTATCACTAAAAGACTTCAAAAAAACTAGCTTAAAAAACACATTGCTTTTGACCAGTATAGAATGGATTGTTTGCTTCATCAAAACTCAATTTCTTTTATATACTTACCTATGTGAAATTTACCGCATCGGTTTCTAAACGTATTATTTTCCGTAAGTATTGAAATTAGCGGTCTTTTATGTAAAAAAAATTAACAAATATTAACTGGATAAACAAAGTTGTCACTTCCTCATTCAAATCACTACTTAAGTTATTTTCTATGCTGCTTTGAATTTGCCTAGTCGCATGAAAAGAGCGTCTAATTGCTTTTCACATGCAAGAATGGTTCAAGTAAATGAAAGCTAAGGACTTCTTCAGTGATTTTCTTAAAATAAAATAAAAACCCTTAAAAAATTCTTTTCTGTGGGATCTTTGACTCTTGGTAAACAAACCTTCAGTGGTTTTAAATTAATTTTTTTTGCAAAAATCCTGAGCAGATGCGAATTTCAAACTTGCACACCGTATAGAAGAAACTTGTCTCTCAAACACTTGGGAAGTTCAATCAAATTAGCTGAAAATCTGACTTGTGCGGGCCATGTAAATGCTGGTACAGAAATGGGAGTTTTCGATCAAACGCACGCTCTTTTTTAAAAATTCATATCTTCTCTCTCAATGCACGCATCATCTAAAAACTCAGACACCCTATAGAAGACACTTGCTTCTAAAAATCTTGATGGTTTCATTTCAATCGGCTTCAACTCTGATTCTTGCGCACTTTGTAAACGCAGGTGTGGAAATGAAATTTTTCGCTCAATTGCACGCTCTTTTCTAAAAACTCGTAACTTCCCATCCAGAGTTCGCACCTTGCTCAATCTCGCACACCCTATAGAAGACACGCAGCTCTAAAAACTGGGCGAGTTTCATTAAATCACCGTAAATAATAATTCGTGCAAGCTTTGTAAACGCAGGTATGGAATTGAAAGTTTTCGCTCAAATGCACGATCTTCTCGAAAAAGTCGCAACTTTCCATCCAGAGCACATGTCGTGTTGAAACTCGCACACCCTATAGAAGATAATGGGCTCTTATAATGTTGAGAGTTTCATTTAAATCTCCCAAAAATCTAAATCGTGCGCGCTTTGTAAACGCACATGTGATAATGGCAGTTTTCGCCCAAATCCACTCTTTTCTTTAAAAACTCGTAACTTCTCATCCACATCTCGGACCATCTCGAAACTCGCACAGCTTATAGACCAGATTTGGCTCTAAAAATACTGAGAGACTCATTTAAATCTCCTTAAAATCTGGATCGTGCGCGCTTTGGAAACGCACGTGTGGAAATGAAAGTTTTCGCTCAATTGCACGCTCTTTTTTAAAAATTCGTAACTTCCCATCCAGAGTTCGTAAATTATTGAAGCTCGCACACCCTATAGAAGACACTTGGCCCTAAATACCCTGCTCGTTTTATTTAAATCCCGTAAAGTTTATTTGTGCACGCCTTGTAAACGCAGATATGGAATTGGAAGTTTTCGCTCAAATGCACGATCTTCTCGAAAAAGTCGCAACTTTCCATCCAGAGCACATGTCGTGTTGAAACTCGCACACCCTATAGAAGATAATGGGCTCTTATAATGTTGAGAGTTTCATTTAAATCTCCCAAAAATCTAAATCGTGCGCGCTTTGTAAACGCACATGTGATAATGGCAGTTTTCGCCCAAATCCACTCTTTTCTTTAAAAACTCGTAACTTCTCATCCAGAGCTCGGACCATCTCGAAACTCGCACGCCCTATAGACGACATTTGACTCTAAAAATGCTCAGAGTCTGAGTTAAATATCCCTCCAATCTGGATCGTGCCCGCTTTGTAAACGCAGGTATTGAAATGACAGTTTTCGCCCAAGTCCACTCTACTCTTTGAAAAATCGTAACTTCCTATCTAGAGCTCGGACCATCTTGAAACTTGCACAACCTATAGAATATAATCCGGTCTAAACATCTTAAGAGTTTGATTTACATCTCCCTAAATTCTGATTTATGCGAGCTTGGCAAACGCACATGTGGAAATGGCAGTTTTCTCCCAAATCCACTGTATTTTTTTAAAAATCGTAACTTCCCGTTTAGAGCTCGGACCATCTTGAAACTCGGACACCCTATAGAAAGCAATCGGTTCTAAAAATCTTGAGAGTTTCATTTAAATCTCGCCAAAATTTGACTCGTGCGCGCTTTGTAAACGCACATGTGGAAATGGCAGTTTTCGCCCAAATCCACTCTATTCTTTAAAAAATCGTAACTTCCCATCTAGAGCTCGGATCATTTTGAAACTCGCACACCCTATAGAAGATAATCGGGTCTAAAAATCTTGAGAGTTGTATTTGAACCTCCCTAAAAGCTGATTTGTGCGCGGTTTGTAAACGCACATGTGGAAATGGTAGTTTTGGCTCAAATGCACCCTATTCTTTAAAAAATCGTAGCTTCGCATCCAGAACACCCATCGTCTTGAAACTCACACACCTTATAGAAAATATTGGGCTGAAAAAACTCTGAGAGTTTCATTTAAATCGCAGTAAAACTTCATTTGTGTGCGCCCAAAAACTAAACATGGAAGTTTGAAAAATTACATGAAGAAATAACACATCAGCTAACAGAAAATGGTAATCAACTTCAACAATATACCTACCAATCATGAAGCTATAATTAAATTGACTCGATTGCCTCAGGTTGATTTTCCCATAACTGCCACCATAACATTTAAAACTTATAGATTCATAAAAACCCACTGTTATTGTGGTCTAATGTAGATCAAGAGCGGCCGCATAAGTTATTGCAGTCGAAGACGTTTTTTCTGCAGACAACCATTCAAAGGAAGTTAATGAGAAAAAAATTAATAAATTACCGGCCTGTTACGTTATGCGGTTTAAATTGGCATGTAACGGCTCAGAACACGAAGATTTAATTTATATGAGGTGATTAAGCATGAATAATTTTACTGTCTTCAGCTGGATTGGGAAATTGAAATCTGCATACATTCCGGGATTAATTGGAAATGAGTTTGCATACCCATGACATCAGCGAATGACTGTTGCAACCTGTTTTTTTGCTAAGTGTTTAACCGAGTGCTTGTTGAAATCTGTTCAACACTAAACGGCAGAAACTCTATTTATTTGGTATCAATCAAAAGATCCATCAACTTCTTCAAGCTCTCCTTCTGTCCACCTTTCATTCCAGTGTTGCATATAAATATTGAGCTGGTTCAACAAACCATTGCACTTAGAATTCGCAGAAAAACTTGCTGCCATTTCAGCGTGCATTTAAAGCCGCATAATTGACCAATTAAGCCCATACAGTGAAATAGAAGGTTTGAAGATATAAACCTTAGAAATACAACGTGGTTGGTGCATAGCTAGCTGGTTAAATCATAGATTCATAAATCTATTATTCCGTATATTCCATATTGCTCGATTTATGCGTTTTAAAACAGCCCAGCCGGTTTCTTCTGGGCCATTAAGTTGGAAGCAGGTGTGTCAGTATTCCTCGATCTGGTCTTAAGAGAATTACGTAATGGACTAACGTTTACGTGGTGAGGTTCTGCACATTTGATTGCACCAATAGGCGAATAACATGAATGCTCTTAATTCGTTTCGAAAAAAACGTCGCTGAATTAATGCGTTCAATTTGAAGAAATAGCGGCTGATACGTTCGAAAGTCACCTAAAATGGGCCTGTGGTGTGGTCCTGTTAAAGCTTATCAGCAATTTTCAAAATCCAAAATTTTTCTGCGACAGTAAACTGCTGCCCAAAAAGGCAAAAATACTCATATTGGAAGAATGCAAAAGTTTAAATTATTAGGCCATCGACAATAGCAATTTGGTCCTGACGTTTGGCTTGCACGCATGGCTCCATCTTCAGAGGAGTGTTAATCTATTTCCGTATGCAATCCATGAAACATTTGTTGGAGATCCACCCGGTATGACCACTTTGGTTCGCTCATTCCTGATTTAAGCGACCAGAATGTAAGAAATTTTAGAAGGAAAACGTCCATCAAAAGTCCAGGTTTTCGGCATAAAAACAGTCAGTTGTGAAGTCAAAAGTGAATTTCTGAGAAGACTGGATGATTTTGACATTTTGGCAACACCTAGTCACTTCTTTACCTGAGAGTTTCTATGATAAGTTTTGCATTTTGTGTTTTTTTGATTGCTTGAGTGGGTGGAAGTTTCAACGTTGCAAACGCCCCTCTAAGAGTCTCTGATTGCCTCATTATTCCCCCAATTTGAGTGAAACTTCCGGACAGCATAAATTAGAGTTTCTGTTCAAAGTTGGTGAAACTTCCGGATTTTAGCGCGCCCCTTAGTTCAGGCTCCGGAAATACATGAAAATTGCTTTTGCGTAAGTGGACATTTAAGGTTGCAAGTTCTCCTTCAAAAGTCTTTGCTTGCCTCAATTTTACCTCAATTTATGTGAAACTTCTTTTGCGAAGAGCCCAGAGTTTCTACTGAAAGATGTTGAATCTTGATGTTTAAGCGCTTCTCAATTTAGACAGCTGGAGTTCTGAAAATTGGCTTTGAGTGAGAAGAAATTAAATTTTTTGCAAGGTCTTCTTCAAGCGCCCCTGATTGCCTCATTTTTTCCTCAATTTAAGTTCAATCCTCAATAATTTGTGTTCAAACATAGAGAAATTTTCGGTTTTTGCACCGAGAGAAGGTTTCAACTTTGCAAACCCTTTTTCCCAAATCTCTGCTTGTCTCACTTTTTACTCAATTTGGGTGAAACTTCTAGCAAGTATAGCTGCTAGAGTTTCTGCTCAAAGTTGAAGAAACTTTCGAAATATGCGCCACTTAATATGAGCAGGTGAAATTTTTGAAAATTGCTTTAGAGTGAGTGTTAATTTGAACATTGCTGGCTCCCATTCAAAAGTCTCTGCTTGCTTCATTTTAATCTCAACTTCAGTGAAACTTCCATCAAGTAGAGACTTTTGCTCAAAGATGGAAAAACTTTCGGGTTACGCTCCAGGTAGTTAAAACAACCGGAATTTTTCAAAGTTACCTCTGGGTGGCGGGCATTTCAACTTCTGAAGGTTTGTTTCAAAAGTTTCTGCTTGCCTCAATTTTAGCTTAATTTGATCGAAACTTCCGGTAAGCACAGCATATAGCTCGTGCTCAAAAATGGGGAAACTTTCTTTTTATACTCCTCTCAATTTAGGTAGAGGGCAATTATAGAAAATTGCCTTTTAGTGAGAGGAAGTTTCTAATTTCCAAGTTCCTCTTCAAAAGCCCCTGCTTACCTCATTTTTTCCTCAATTTAGGTGACAACTAGACGGCCCAGAGAATATGGCCATTGCTCCAAAACGTAGAAACTTCCAGTGTGTGCGCGATTTAGTTTAGACAGTGAGAATTTCTCAAATGTGCGTTTGAGTTGGTGAATATTTCAACGTTGCAAGTTTCCCTTCAAAAGTCCCTGCTTTCCTCATTTTGGCTTGGATTTGAGTGAAACTTCCGGCAAGCAGACAGTAAAGTTTCTACTCAAAAATGGGAAAACGGCCGGTGCATGTGCAGTTTAGTTTAAAAAGCGGAAACTTTTGAAAATTTCTTTGAGAGAGTAGAACTTTCAACTTTGCAAGTTCCTCTTCAAAAGCCCCTGCTTCCCTCATTTTGGTAATGAATTTGAGTGAAACTTCCCGGCGAGCAGACAGTGAAGTAAAGTTTCTACTCAAAAATGGGAAAACTACCGTTGTATGTGCAGTTTAGTTTAAAAAGCGGAAACTTTTGAAAATTCCTTTGAGAGTAGAAGTTTCAACTTTGCAAGTTCCTCTTCTAAAGCCTTTTCTTGACTCATTTTTTACTCGATGTGGGTGAAACTCCCAGTAAGCAGAGCTAATAGTCTCTGCCCAAAGACACAAAAACTTCCGGTTTGGGCGCCACTCAATGTCGACAGCGGGAATTTTGAAAATTTCCTTTAAGTGAGTGGGAATTTGAACTTTGCAGGGAGAAGCTCCTGGTTGCCTAATTTTTCCCTCAACTTAAGTAAAACTTCTAACCAGCATAGAATATAGTTTCGGCTGCATAACTGAGTAAACTTCCGGAGGATGCCCCATTCAGTTTAGCCAGTGGAAGTTTTCGAAAACTGCTTTAGAGTAAATGGAAATTTCAAGTTTGCAAGCTTCCATTCAAAAGTTTCTGCTTGCTTGGTTTTAGCCTCTATTTGAGTGAAACTTTCGACATACAGAGAGTATAGCTCCTGCGCAAAAATGAGGAAGCCTCAGCTTTATGCGCCTTTCAGTTCAGATAGCAGGAATTTTTGAAATATGCCTTAGAGTGATTGGGAATTCCAACTTAGCAAGGTCTATTTCCAAAACATCTGTTTGTCTAATTTTTTCCTCAATTTGATTGAAACTTCTGACAAGAAGAGAACATGGATTCTGCTCAAAGTTAGTAAAACTTCTGGGTTTTGCCCCGCTTAATTAATACAGTGAATAATGTTTAAAATTGTCTTTGAGATAGTGGGAATTTGAACTTTACATGCTCCTAATCAAAAGACCCTGCTTGCCTCAATTTTACCTCAATTTCAGTGGAACTTCCGGCACTCATAGTGTGCACTTTCTGCTAAAAAATGAGCCAACTTCCGGATTATGCGCCATTTAGTTTAGATAGCAAAAACTGCTTTAGAATCCGGGGAAATTTCAACTTTGCCATCTTCGATTCAAAAGTCTCTGCTTACCCCAGTTTAAGTGAAACTTCTGACAAGTAGATCGTATAGTTTCTGCTCAAAGTTGGGGAAACTTTCTGGTTAGGCACCACGTGGATAAAACAGCGGATTTTTTTTTAAATTGCCCTTGTGTATGCGCGATTTAGTTTAGACAGTGAGAGTTTTTGAAATGTGCATTTGGGTTGGTGAATATTTCAACGTTGCAAGCTTCCCTTCAAAAGTCCCTGCTTTCCTCATTTTGGGTTCGATTACAGTAAAATTTCCGGCAGGCAGAGAGTATAGTTTCTGCTCAAAAATGGTGAAACTTCCGCTTTATGCCTCGCTCAATTCACAGAGCGCGAATTTTTGAAAATTGCAGAACCACGTTCCTATTGATGACAAAATAATACTTCTAAAACCCCCAAATAACAGTCTGAAAAGTCGTTCAGAATCGCCAATTTTATCCATCTAAATCATTCTTCTAATTAAAGAGCGATTCTTCCAATTCGCATACTGACAATTCATTCCGTAAGCTTCTGCAATCTCTTCCATTAAAATTTCAAAAAACCACCAAAATTCCCATGAAAAACCTCACGTGAATGAGCATATCGCATGGAAGAAATTGCGAAAACTAAACTGCACATTGCCGTCTGGGTGTGGCCCAAATCAGAGGTTGATTGCAGGCCAACCGATCACCGATAGGCGAAAGTTGGGCGAACAATTAAAAAAATCTCACGATGCACACAATGTGAATGTGATGTAGTGTTTTCAAAATCTGCATGAAACTTGACAGGCTGCTAGTTGCACGTGCTTCAGAAACAATGGATTATTTATTGAGTAATATGTGGGTTATGCTTCAATTTTTCACATTTCAAACGTGTTTTGTTACCGGACTGTTAGCTAACTTGTTATCGATAGTATTCGATGAGTTTACAAGGTCTAAAGAAAGTCCTTCTTTGATGGCCGACTTAGATGACGCACTCTGGCAATTGACTGAAAAAATCTGGTTTTTTTATGATTCTTAAGACAGAAGCAGGCGACATGACTGGAAACATCCAAATTCTCCTTTGGGATTTGTCTTGGTCGAAGTGTTTTATCCTGATTGAATGCAAAACATTGTTTTTAAACTGGACCTTAATCGGCTTCTTTTCATTGACCATGTGGCTTCATGTTGAATTTTTCTTAATGTAAAGCACTGCCGGTTTCAACATTGGAAAAAATCAAGACACACTTCCATTCCGAGATTGGCTTTATTGCATTAAATCGGCATTGGCGGAATAAAACTGAATTTTTGCCGCCGTTGAATTATCCCATCTGGTCGCCATTGATCAGCAGACTGATCTAGTTCTGGTTAATGGCCCTGTTAGTTCATGCGAAATAGCGCCCATAAAAATGCCCGGTTTGTTTCAAAATCACTCTCGTTTCAGGTAGAAATTAAATCTGATTCTATAACATGGCCATCTATACAGAGTGTTGTCCCCGTTCTTAGTCATCGACAATTAAATGATCACTAATCGAGTTGAATGAACAGCCAATTAAAGCCTGATCGATCCACAATCTATCGGTAATATTGGTAGACAATTGTAGCCTTGCATGTTCTTAATCTTGATTCAGACAAGGAACTGAGCAATGACATAACAATTGCCTGTTTTAGTCGAGTTGAGATTTTATTTTTAGCAATCTTATGCGTACAGTCAAAACGAGGCCACTGAGACTATCTGTTTTGTAGACGGACAGGCCCCTTGGGCAAGCAAATTGCAAAAAATCTTATGTAACTTTTTAGATTTTTTCAATTGCCTTTTACACGTTTCTGTAAAAATTTCCAAAATTCCATCTGTGTCTTAATGAAAGACTTCAAAGTGGACATCCCAGTCCAGTCAAAGCGGAAAGCTTAAAAGCCATAGGCGGGGACCGCAAGAAAATTTCTGGTAGACAATTTTCGTGTGGCAGACGCAAGTTTCAAGAATTGCCTTAGAAGCAGAACTTATATGCTCTATATACCGGATGTTTCAATCAAATTGGGGTCAAACTGGAGCAAGCAGAGATTTTTGAAGGGGAGCTTGCTTGAAGTTAAAATTCCTGCAAACGCAAGGGCAATTTTAAAAAAAATCCGCTGTTTTACCCACGTGGTGCCTAACCCGAAAGTTTCACCAACTTTGAGCAGAAACTTTACTATCTACTTGTCAGAAGTTTCACTTAAACTGGGATTAAAATGAGGTCAGCAGAGACATTTGACTCGAAGATGGCAAAGTTGAAATTTCCACGGACTCGAAATCAGTTTTTGCTATCTAAACTAAAAGGTGCATAATAGGAAAGTTTACTCGTTTTTTATCAGAAAGTATACACTATGATTGCCAGAAGTTTCACAGAAATTCAGGTAAAATTGAGGCAAGCAGGTTCCTTTGATTAGGAGCATATAAAGTTCAAAGTCCCACTATCTCAAAGGCAATTTTAAAAATTCTTCGCTGTATTAATTAAGCACGGCAGAACTCGGAGGTTTTGCTATATTTGGGCAGAATCCATGCTCTCTTCTTGGCAGAAGTTTCAATGAAATTGAGGAAAAAATTAGACAAACAGATGTTTTGGAAATAGACCTTGCTAAGTTGAAATTCCCAATCACTCTAAGGCATATTTCAAAAATTCCTGCTATCTGAACTGAAAGGCGCATAAAGCTGAGGCTTCCTCATTTTTGCGCAGGAACTATACTTTCTGTATGTCGAAAGTTTCACTCAAATAGAGGCTAAAACCAAGCAAGAAGAAACTTTTGAATGGAAGCTTGCAAACTTGAAATTTCCATTTACTCTAAAGCAGTTTTCGAAAACTTCCCACTGGCTAAACTGAATGGTGCATACTCCGGAAGTTTACTCAATTTTGAGCCGAAACTATATTCTATGCTGGTTAGACGTTTTACTTAAGTTGAGGGAAAAATTAGGCAACCAGGAGCTTTTGCATGCTCTCCCTGCAAAGTTCAAATTCCCACTCACTTAACGGCAATTTTCAAAATTCCCGCTGTCGACATTGAGTGGCGCCCAAACCGGAAGTTTTTGTGTCTTTCGGCAGAGACTATCAGCTCTGCTTACTGGGAGTTTCACCGACATCGAGTAAAAATTAGACAAGAAAAGGCTTTTGAAGAGGAACTTGCAAAGTTGAAACTTCTACTCTCTCAAAGAAATTTTCAAAAGTTTCCGCTTTTTAATCTAAACTGCACATACATCGGCAGTTTTCGCATTTTTGAGTAGAAACTTTACTTCACTGTCTGCTCGCCGGGAGTTTCACTCAAATTCATACCAAAATGAGGGAAGCAGGGGCTTTTGAAGAGGAACTTGCAAAGTTGAAAGTTCTACTCTCTCAAAGAAATTTTCAAAAGTTTCCGCTTTTTAATCTAAACTGCACATACACCGGTAGTTTTCCCATTTTTGAGTAGAAACTTTACTTTACTGTCTGCTTGCCGGAAGTTTCACTCAAATCCAAGCCAAAATGAGGAAAGCAGGGACTTTTGAAGGGAAGCTTGCAACGTTGAAATATTCACCAACACAAATGTACATTTGAAAAATTCTCACTGTCTAAACTAAATCGCGCACACACTGGAAGTTTCTACGTTTTTGAACAATGGCCATATTCTCTGGTCCGTCTAGTTGTCACCTAAATTGAGGAAAAAATGAGGTAAGCAGGGTTTTTGAAGAGAAACTTGCAAAGTAGAAACTTCCTCTCACTAAAAGGCAATTGAGAGGCGTATAAAAAGAAAGTTTCCCCATTTTTGAGTACAAGCCATATGCTCTGCTTCTTCATTTTTGAGCAGGAAGTATACTCTCTGTATGTCGAAAGTTTCACTCAAATATAGGCTAAAATCTAGAAAGCAGAGGCTTTTTAATGGAAGCTTGCAAAGTTGAAATTTCCATTCTAGAGTGAATTTGCAGTTTTCCAAAATTTCCACCGGCTAAACTGAATGGTGGATAATCCGGAAATTTACAGATTTTTGAGCCAGAACTATATTCTATGCTGGTTAGACGTTTTACTTAAATTGAGGAAAAAATGGGGCAAGCAGAGCTTTTGCATGCTCTCCCTGCAAAGTTCAAATTTCCACTCACTTAAAGAAAATTTTCAAATTCCCGCTGTCGATACTGAGTGGCGCCCAAGCCGGAAGTTTCTGCATCTTTAAGCAGAGACTATTAGCTTTGCTTGCGGGGAGTTTCACCCACATCGAGTAAAAAATGAGGCAAGAACAGGCTTTTGAAGAGGAACTTGCAAAGTTGTAACTTGCTCTCACTAAAAGGCAGTTTTCAAAAATTTCCCGCTACCTAAATTGATTAGCACATAAAAAGAGAACTTCCTCACCTTTGAGCAGAACTGGTATGCTCTGCTTGCCGATAGCTTCAATCAAATTGGGGTAAAATTGAAGTAAGCAGCTTCTTTTAAATAGGAGCTTGCAAAGTTGAAATTCGACCTCACTCAATGGCATATTTCAAAAATGTCTGGTGTCTAAACTGGAAGGCGCATAAAGCTGAAGTTTCCTCATTTTTGAGCAGGAATTATACTCTCTACCTGCCCGAAATTTTACTGTAATCGAAATAAAAATGAGGGAAGCAGGGACTTTTGAAGGGAAGCTTGCAACGTTGAAATATTCACCACCTCAAATGCACATTTGAAAATTCTCACTGTCTAAACTAAATCGCGCATGCTCTGGAATTTTTCGTATTTTCGAACAAAAGCCATATTCTCCACAACCTCTAATTTTCACCTAAATCGAGGAAGAAATTTGGTAAGCAGGGGCTTTTGAAGAGAAACTTGCAAACTTGAAACTTTTACTCTCTCAAAGGAAGTTTCAAAAGTTTCCGCTTTTAAAACTAAACTGCACAGACCTACACCGGTAGTTTTCCCATTTTTTAGCAGAAACTACTGTTTATGCTTGCTGGAAGTTTCACTGAAAGTAAAATAAAATTAAGGCACGCAAGACTTTTGAAGGGGAGCATGTAAAGTTGATATTCCCACTCACTCAAAGGTGTGGAATTTTCACGTTTTGATGCCGTAGTCGATGGGAATTTGGTCCTAAAGTTTCTCTAGCACGCATGACTACCATCTTCAGAGTTGTGTCGCTCAGAAGCAGACAAACTTTGCAAGAAAAGGTTCAATCCCAGCCCTGAGTCCAATTTAAAGTGAACCAACTTCTGAAGATATTCAGCAGCCAAACCTCAGGACCAAATTTGTTCCACGAAAGCCTGAACTTTTTCAACTCGGGCTTCAGAAGCGATTATTTCAAAAATCCAGCATGAAACGTATGTGCTTCCGCTGAAAAACTCCAATTGATACACGATACATTACGTCCATACCAAGAAAAAAATGAACTTTCTACTTAATATGCCAATTCATAATACAGCTTCTCTCCTGCTCATATAATGTTGTATATGTAATTTTTCATTTTCCGCATTATCAGCAAATTACATCCAATGTGTGACACAATTAAAGGTATAATTCATTAGATTTCTGAGTTCCTGCTTTTGGGTTTACTGAACAGACGTGGCTTGAACGATTCGATCGGATATGGAATTCGTTTACAAGCTTCAAAGCGAATACACACGTGCAAGTCATTAAAAATGTTTTCGTTTTATGCGGTGTCATAATTTTTAAGAAACTTTTTAAGCAGGTTTTTCCTAAAAATGTCCCTCAAAAGCCCAAAATGTTGGCGATTTGTTAACTGCAATCCGAATCCAGTTGACCACCGTAGGAATTATGGCACTACATTTTTCACACACTGTGGTACCCAAAAAAAAACATGTTCATAATTGCAGAAAATCGATAAGTCCAAGGCTAATTTTCCGGTGACCCAGTGAAGGATTTACCAAAGAGATTTTTACATAATTTAATAATAAAAGAGCTCACTGTTGCGTACAACGGTCAATGCTGCATTCATAAGCTGGTCAATTCTCTGAAACACACACTGATTAATAAAGTGATAATTGCATTGTTGCTCAATTGGAAGTGGGTAAATGTCTTCTGAAATGAAATCGATTCATTCATTTTTTAATTAAATGTTAAACTTGAAGAGATAAAATCCTTGTCCTAATTGGCTCAGAAATGGATTTGCTTGCAATGAATATCGTCGAGATGAAGCACTCAGATTTGGCTTCTGAAGGCCACTGAAGAATTTGAATAGTTTGAAAACAATGAGCTGAAAGGACGATTGGTGTGTCCATGCGCTTGGACACCCACCAAACACCGAGTTGTTCACATTTCGGCCGCTCCACATCGGGCGATTATGCAAGAATTGTTACCAACTATTTCAAAAAAACAATTAACATCCCAATAAAATTAAGCAGCCGGGTAAAAGTAGCTGGTAGCACTAACCTTGCCTCAGATTTTGGCAAATAACTAAAAAAAAAACGGCCTTCCACCTTGGTAACATCCTGTAGAAGAAAATCGCCCGCCAAATTAATCGCTTTGAATCGATTTCGTCCATTTGCGAAATATCGGTTCAATCAAAAGTTATTATTGCATAATTCGAATAATTTGGTTTTGAGATGACCTGCTGCTATTGAGTCTTCCAGTTCAATGCTAACGCCCTTCACTTCATTGGCGTTCAAAATCCAACAAGGTTTTTGTGATTTAATAAATTCCCGAAAAAAAACCAACCCACAGATTGGTTTTTTTGCAGGTTTAACGCCGGATGTGTTTAAAACTGGAGAGTTTTTCTGGGCCCAAAAGGGAGAAAAACTCACCAGTCTCAATGCCAAAAATGATGAAACAAATCGGGCTTTTGCCTTAAAACTCACCAGTTTCTGTTTAAAAAAATTACTAAAAGATTATCTTTGTCTATTTTGTTGCCAATTTTAACCTTATCCCTTTTCCAGTTTAAATATTAATTGTTCAGTCTTGGGCCCAAAAACACTATTGTTCTTGGGCCAACATTTCGCCTATATTTAAGCCATTTTCAAGGCCCAAAAGCGGAAAACGGAGTGGTTTCAGTCTGAAAAATAACAAAAATCGTCTCCTTCATTTAGCCATTAAAATTAAACAAAAAAAAAGAAAAACCAGCAAGAGTAAAATCAAATATAAATAGTAATTAAATTTATTTCAAAAAATTCCTGGGTTTCAGTCAATTTTATTGTTTATTATTCAAAATGTTACAAATACGTTTCGGTGTCTTTCTCCACCATCATCAGTTTGTGTGTCTAGTTGTAGCTACAACTAGACACACAAACTGATGATGGTGGAGAAAGACACCGAAACGTATTTGTAACATTTTGAATAATAAACAATAAAATTGACTGAAACCCAGGAATTTTTTGAAATAAATTAAAGTACAGTCAGGAAAATATACACAACAATAGTAATTAAACTCGTTATGTGATTGATAATATAAATTGATTGCTTAAGTTACTAACATGCAAAAACAGAAGAACTGGTATGAAGCAAAGTCAAACATAAAGGACAAAAGGCGAAGAGACGTTGATTGACAGTGAATTTAAACTAAGATAATTAAGAAACAATTACATAAAGAAGAAACAAAAGGAATCTATTGACCGATAAACTCAAAAACCTGGACAGGCATTTTCCACCAATTATTTGTGTGTAATTAAACCTGGACAAAAAGCCAAAAAATCTGTAAAAAAACTGCGTTTTAACTGGTTAACTCACTGTAGGAACATGATTTTAAATAAAATTAAAGTTCCGGGCGTACTACAAAGCCGATTAAACTGAAGCTGATTTATCAGATTTCCAGGTGAGGTATAACTGTAAACCGTCAGATAATTATTGGCACGTTAACTGCAAAAATTGACCCAGATAATGAAAAGGCAATTTTTTCATCAGCACAAGAGCTTAATCATACCAAAATGAGCCAAGCCTTGGCTGCGCCACTGGCCGTGTGCTGATATTCGAGTTTTAGCGATATTTTTCGTGATCGCATTAAGAAATTCAGCATATGTCATAAAAGTAAAGCACAGAAATTAAAAGGCGACTTGCCACCACTTTTGTTAATAATTATAAATAGTCAGCGAGGGAAGGAATCGGTATCAGTTGATTCAAACTACTTGTCTAAAAATGAAGTTCTTGGTAAGTACTGAGTACCTGCTTACTTATCTTACCCTTAGGTCCTGCCCATACATTAACTAGACCGATTTTCTCAGTCTTCACACGCTTAAATTTTAGTGGATTTTTGTAAATCTGCCCATTTTTAAACAGTCTTTTTATACTTGATTTGCCAAATTAACACAATTTCTTATGGCTTTAAAATACGATTAATTTTTGTGTAAAATTGGATGACCAAAACATTTTTTTATAGTCATACTTCTCACTCTTTGTGTGTCACTTTTGTGTTTTCTATTCTCCAGCATTCTTCACTTCAGTCTTTAAAACTGCCAAACAAACAGCCAAATAAACTAATTAGTTTATTTGGATGAATTGAAAAGGTGTAAAATTAATGCTCTCTCTTCTCTCTTAATTTCTGGCAATCTCTTGGCATGAATTGTTCATTAAAATCTTAATAATTGTTTATGTTGTTATCGGCTTTATCCTGCAAAAAGATGGATATTTTAAATTCATCTCCTCAACTAATAAAAACGTGACAAAAGCTGGTTAAACAGACGAAGTTTTAATTGTCGCTGTTTATTATTTGCATTTATTCATAGTTTTCTTAGTGCGATTGTTTAAACATTTACCTGATTGTTGCCAAAAAAAAAAGTTGCCAATATTCATCGTTTTAAATAGAATACAGATTCATAATCAATCAAAAATGATAGACAGTGAAGAGGACTAATAGAAGCTAACAATTTACTGTTCAAACTACAAAAATTCAACAGACTATACACCACAAACCCACCTACTAATGTTAACATTTTTATCGGCAGATTGTCTTTGTTGCTGTTTTGGCCTTAAGCGCCGCTGCCAAAAAGGAAGAAGGACAAGAAAAGAAGCAAACCAAGCGCGGTCTTCTCGGTCTTGGATATGGATACGGCCAAGAATCCCTTCTAGGTTCCTCCTATGAGCTCTCCTCTCCCTTGTTGAAGTCCTATGCAGCTCCAGCTCCACTCATCAAGAGCTACGCCGCCCCAGCTGTGAGCTACGCCGCCCCAGCCGTTAGCTACGCCGCCCCAGCTGTGAGCTACTCCGCCCCATCTGTGAGCTACGCAGCCCCAGCTGTGAGCTACGCCGCCCCATCTGTGAGCTATGCAGCTCCAGCTCTGTCCATCGCAGCCCACGCTCCAGCAATCAGCTACGCCGCCCCCTCTCCCGTCTACACCAAAAGCATTGTAGCTCCAGTGAGCTATTCAGCTCCTGCTCCCATCTACGCCAAAAGCTTGGCAGCGCCTGCCATCAGCTACGCAGCTCCGGCCTTGAGCTACGCAGCACCCGCTCCCATCTACAAGAGCTACGCCGCCCCAGCTTTGAGCTATTCAGCGCCAGTTTTGGCCAAAAGCTATGGAGCGTCCGCTCTCAGCTACGCCGCCCCTGCAGTGAGCTACTCAGCGCCAGCATTGAGCTACTCATCTCCATTGCTCTCCAAGAGTTTGAGCTACAGCGCACCAGCTCCCGTTTACGCTAAGAGCTACGGCGCTCCCCTGAGTCTAGGATATGGAGATGCTAAGCTTTGGTGAATTGATTGATAGGAATTATTGCATAATAGATTAATAAGGAAATTCTGTGTAACGACCGGTTATTTATTTGTTTATTGTGATATTAAATAAACTTGCTAGGAAATGTGAGAGTTTGGTGTTTTTTTTTTCGTAGTTAAAGAGCTGGAGTTTGCAGTTTTACTAGCCAAAGGGTGAATCGGTTTTTCAAAATTAGTTTTTGTATGTTTGGAATTGTATTTTTCCACTAAAAAAAACCTGTTTATTCGAAAACTTTCCAAAAATCGATCTCTTTTAGAAGCGGAATCATTTTAAATTAAGAATTTGCGTGAATAAAAAAAATTGGTTCAAATAAAAAGGGTAAATTTTTTTATTAAATCGCGAAAATTTCAAGATTTTTTTCTGTTTTGAAACGCAACTTAATTTAATGACAAAAAGGGTAGAACAGGGGAGGATTTTTGAAAAAAAACAGTAAAATATACCAAAAGAGAAATGTATTTTTTGTGTGAATAACTTGGCAAGAAACGTTTTTATTAATATGCAGTTTCCACCTTTTTTAAAATGTTTTATTTACAATAATACACTGTACAGAGTGGTCAAAATTGGTTGTTTTTATGAGTTCTTTCGGCAAAGGTAGTAGTTATAACTGGATTTTTCAGATGAGAGCGTTTTTTAATTTTTTGATGAGATACAGGACAAAACTGAAGAATTGCTGGTTATTAGAATTTAGTTTTTTGCTCCTTTATTACTGGTATACCTCACATAACTAACAAAATGTACGGAGTGTCTCAAAAAAATAGCCAAATTGCCAAAAATTGCTAACTAATTTTTAATTGTTGTTCCTTTTGAATTTTTATTAAAATGCTGTTTTTCACAAGATGATTTTAATACCTCCAATAAGTATTTGCCCTTTTTTTTTAATATTACTTGCAAACCAGTTTGAGAAATTTGCGTTTTTCGAATTCGAGCTTATTTCAATTTGAAAGTTAGTCGTTTTAAACCCCTTTAGTTGCGTTGAAATTTTAAATTTAAAAAATCAAATTTATTTAATTACTTCCAGCACCGCCAAAAATTATTAATGTATCATATATAATTGAACTCGGGAAGACCGGGGCTCTTTAATGGTATTAAAATATACAGGGTGTTTCATAAAAAATTCTTGCAACTTTTTTCTACTTATGTGACTTATGCTCTAGGGATGATTATCGATTAAAAATGTATAATTTTTTTCAATATTCTGTATCATAAACAAAATTTTAAAGCGCCATTTATCTTTGCTCAAAAATCGAGTTTTTAACACTCATAAACTTTTGGAATTTTATATTAAATTATTATATACACTCTGTGCAGTTATAACTTTCTTAGCAGCATAAATGACATTAGAAAGTGGACAAATTGGCGAAACTTTACCCATTAAAAACATAGATTTTAGATGGTAAAAATCTCTTCAAATTTGATTTCGCAATGAAAATCAGATGAATTTTTACAATTATTATTCCCAATCACTGCCTATACAATATCGATCAACGGTAAGATCGCTATCTTAATTTACACGTTTCATGTCAAAATCTACAGCGCTTAATCTGAAAGGCTTAATCGCCTTCTAAAATCTCTCTTAGCATTTCAGTGTACCTACACGTAACACTTTGTAGGATGTAAACAGTGGTTTATTTGCAATTTAGGCTGGAAATCGCAGATTAATAAATTTGGAAGTAAGAAAATGAGTGGAGAATAAATCAAATTCATTCTGGCAAAAAATATTTGCAGCGTTATAAGCAGCCAAATCCTCGTATGTAGATGCAAGTGGGGCAACATTTCATGGGAGTCTCAATTTGTTCTTCAATAAGGTCCTCGTTGATGATTTGTCTTCTTCCTAATGGCTGCAAGAGAAGATTTGAAAAATCCAGCTAAGTTACCAAAATAATGTTCAAAATAAGCAACCAAAAGATAATAATAAATAAACAAATAAATCCAGAATTTTTTCCAGGTAAACGAATGTAAATGAAATATCAAAAATCGACTGTAAAGCAATTGTAGAACAAATGATAATCTTAAACAAATAACTGATAAGCCAATAATATGGCATAGCACTTGATAAGCCGCAATTTAAGATTAAAACAATGCGTTAAAGGTATTTAAAGCCAATCCAAATTATAGACGGTAATTGATTCAAATTCCAAAAATGCATACTTACTTGATAGGGAAAAAGCAAATCGGCCTTATATTCCTTTTGAGTCAGAATCGCTGAAAACTCTGCAATTCCAATCAGCAGAAAAATGCCTAAAATGGCCATAAAACTCCTAGTTAAATGTATCATTTTGGAATCTTCCAGTGAGCTTCAAAGGCGTTAAAAAGCTGATTTTTCGCAAGTTTTTTACCGAGATAATTCTCAAAATATTTCGATAACTAGCGCTAATTCGAATTCGAGTCGCACTATTGAGTACCTATAGATTGCTTGTTTTCTCGTGTCTATCGCAATTGAGTTTTATGATCAAGAGATAATAAAGAATCACATTTCAGCCAATAGACGTACTTAAGGTTTAGTACTCGATGAGCAAGTTTTTCGAATAGAATTTACTGCAAAAAACTCGCAGTTTTCCATTTAATTGCTTCCATTGGTTTCACCCTGTAGGAAACCAAGGAAAGTACGCATTTACTAGACAATTTTAACATAATATAAATTATCAAATTGAAAATCTTTCTTCGAGAAACTCGGATGTAAACAGAACTTAAAAAATAACACCAAAACTTGTTTCAAACAAAAAAAAATATGGATTAAATCGGCTCTAGAATGCTGCTGAAAAAACACCTTTGGCAACCAAGAATATGTCGACATTTTTGTAGCAAAAAGCCGTTCAAAATTTTCAGTTTAAATTATTAAAACAAAATTTTATTAGTTGCAAAGTTGTGCCGAACCCTTCGGGCACGGCAATGGTAGAACACAAAAATCGCAAAATTGAAAAATTTTCTTTGAAAATCTTTCCTTGAAAAATATGAGTTTTTCCCAATTTTTTTCCTTTTAAGATTTTTGTTTGTTTTTCACAACTCCGCAACTAATCCAGTTCTGGTTTCCAATTCTAGATTCATTTTTGCGCGAATTGGTGACAAAAATACAGCGAAATTTCCTCAATTTTGTATTCTACCATTGGCGTATCCGAAGGGTTTTCTACCACTGTTTGCATCAGAGCTCTGTAGAAGCAGTAGTGTAGTGAAATAAAACTAGAATCGGATTAGCTGCAAAGTTGTGCCGAACCCTTCGGGCACGGCAATGGTAGAACACAAAAATCGCAAAATTGAAAAATTTTCTTTGAAAATCTTCCTTGAAAAATATGAGTTTTTCCCAATTTATTTCCTTTTAAGATTTTTGTTTGTTTTTCACAACTCCGCATCTAATCCAGTTCTGGTTTCCAATTCTAGATTCATTTTTGCGCGAATTGGTGACAAAAATACAGCCAAATTTTCTCAATTTTGTATTCTACCATTGGCGTATCCGAAGAGTTTTCTACCACTGTTTGCATCAGAGCTCTGTAGAAGCAGTAGTTTAGTGAAATAAAACTAGAATCGGATTAGCTGCAAAGTTGTGCCGAACCCTTCGGGCACGGCAATGGTAGAACACAAAAATCGCAAAATTGAAAAATTTTCTTTGAAAATCTTCCTTGAAAAATATGAGTTTTTCCCAATTTTTTTCCTTTTAAGATTTTTGCTTGTTTTTCACAACTCCGCAACTATTGCAGTTCTGGTTTCCAATTCTAGATTCATTTTTGCGCGAATTGGTGACAAAAATACAGCGAAATTTTCTCAATTTTGTATTCTACCATTGGCGTATCCGAAGAGGTTTTCTACCACTGTTTGCATCAGAAGCTCTGTAGAAGCAGTAGTTTAGTGAAATAAAACTAGAATCGGATTAGCTGCAAAGTTGTGCCGAACCCTTCGGGCACGGCAATGGTAGAACACAAAAATCAGCAAATTGAAAATTTTTCTTTGAAAATCTTCCTTGAAAAATATGAGTTTTTCCCAATTTTTTTCCTTTTAAGATTTTTGTTTGTTTTTCACAACTCCGCAACTAATCCAGTTCTGGTTTCCAATTCTAGATTCATTTTTGCGCGAATTGGTGACAAAAATACAGCCAAATTTTCTCAATTTTGTATTCTACCATTGGCGTATCCGAAGGGTTTTCTACCACTGTTTGCATCAGAGCTCTGTAGAAGCAGTAGTTTAGTGAAATAAAACTAGAATCGGATTAGCTGCAAAGTTGTGCCGAACCCTTCGGGCACGGCAATGGTAGAACACAAAAATCGCAAAATTGAAAAATTTTCTTTGAAAATCTTCCTTGAAAAATATGAGTTTTTCCCAATTTTTTTCCTTTTAAGATTTTTGTTTGTTTTTCACAACTCCGCAACTAATCCAGTTCTGGTTTCCAATTCTAGATTCATTTTTGCGCGAATTGGTGACAAAAATACAGCCAAATTTTCTCAATTTTGTATTCTACCATTGGCGTATCCGAAGGGTTTTCTACCACTGTTTGCATCAGAGCTCTGTAGAAGCAGTAGTTTAGTGAAATAAAACTAGAATCGGATTAGCTGCAAAGTTGTGCCGAACCCTTCGGGCACGGCAATGGTAGAACACAAAAATCGCAAAATTGAAAAATTTTCTTTGAAAATCTTCCTTGAAAAATATGAGTTTTTCCCAAATTTTTTTCTTTTGAGATTTTTGTTTGTTTTTCACAACTCCGCAACTAATCCAGTTCTGGTTTCCAATTCTAGATTCATGTTTGCGCGAATTGGTGACAAAAATACAGCCAAATTTTCTCAATTTTGTATTCTACCATTGGCGTATCCGAAGGGTTTTCTACCACTGTTTGCATCAGAGCTCTGTAGAAGCAGTAGTTTAGTGAAATAAAACTAGAATCGGATTAGCTGCAAAGTTGTGCCGAACCCTTCGGGCACGGCAATGGTAGAACACAAAAATCGCAAAATTGAAAAATTTTCTTTGGAAATCTTCCTTGAAAAATATGAGTTTTTTCCAATTTTTTTCCTTTTAAGATTTTTGTTTGTTTTTCACAACTCCGCAACTAATCCAGTTCTGGTTTCCAATTCTAGATTCATTTTTGCGCGAATTGGTGACAAAAATACAGCGAAATTTTCTCAATTTTGTATTCTACCATTGGCGTATCCGAAGGGTTTTCTACCACTGTTTGCATCAGAGCTCTGTAGAAGCAGTAGTGTAGTGAAATAAAACTAGAATCGGATTAGCTGCAAAGTTGTGCCGAACCCTTCGGGCACGCTCATGGTAGAACACAAAAATCACAAAATTGAGAAATTTTGAAAGAAACTAGCACTGCTAAAGGGCTCTAATAGAAGACGCACAAAAATCGAGAAATTCAAGTTTCGGAAAAAAATCAAAAATTTTCAAAGAAAATTTCTGAATTTTGCGATTTTTGTGGTCTACCATTGTCGTGCCCGAACGACTCAGCTTAAGCCATTAGTCATAACCTGAGGGATTATCAACAGCTTCACGTTTAACAAAATCCAACTTTACTCCTTCATAGTCATGCAATTAAAAAAAAAAGACAAAACTGTCTCAAATAATATATTTCCTAAGATCATCACAAATAACACAAAATACTGAACAAAGTATATACAGATAAACAGAAGAAAACAAGCTTAGCTACACATGAAGGTCGTTGTTCTTTTAACAAATTTACCAGCCATGACCATAAGCTAACTTCGGTCCGTAGCTGAGAATAGGAGCTGATGCAATAAGGGGCTTGGCATAAATAGGAGCCGAATTATAAATGGGGCCGGACAGTATGGATTTTCCATAGATGTGGGGCCCGATTCCTCTGGCAATCAACGGGCCAGAAATAAGAGGAGCGTAATTGTTGATCAATGGTACTGGAGGAGCTTCGAACACTCGGGTTACAACTGGAGCGGTGTGTATGATTGGAGTGGAGTAGCTCTTAGCCAAAAGAGGTCCACCAATTAGAGCTGGAGAGTGGTCCAAGCCCAAGATGCCTCTCTTTTGCTTCACCGATGGCTCCTCTGCAGGCAGAGCAGCAGCCAGAGCCAGAAGAACAGCACTGAGGATCTGCAATCATTGTGTTAATTACCATTTGAAGTTACGGTGACTGATGGTATTTGAAAAAACATGTTTGGTTACTTTTTTAGTAGAAATGTACAGGGTGTCCCATTCGAGACGAGTTTTATAGGGAAAGTCCGCCATTGTTGGTGCTATAGCAAAAAACTAGTGTAGGAGTCATGGGCTCGTTTTTGGTCAAACTGCAACTTACAAACTTAACGAGGTACACTCTGTAAAAGTGTCGAAAATGGGACACCCTGTATACCAGTTGCACAAGAAGAGTAAACGTGTTAAAATGGAATCTAACTCGGTATTGCCACAGCTGAAGGAATGAGGCAAGTATGTTTAATTAATGCTCACTGCGGGCGTCTTTCCTTAAACACAGTAACGTTTAAAAAACTGGCTTTGGTATGTGGGTTTTTTTCCGCCCGGTACTGATTTAAGCCAAGATTGCGCTAATGGTGCAATGGAAACTGCAGGCGCATTTATCATGAAGTTCTACTATGAATTATTCAGCCTTTAAGGCACTTTTTGTAACCCAAAAAACTTTTTTGAATATGATCAAAATGGGAATCCCAGTCAAAAAAAAATTGATAAATAAAGGCACAAACCCTCACGATTTTCTGTCGTTTTGAAAACCAAAAAAAAAACATAATAAATAGCCTGAAATATGCTTCGACAATCTTAAACATTGCACCGAACTATTAGCAGAATTACGCTTTCGCGGCCTAACGTTTCGCAAGCACGAGCGTGTTACATCTTCAGAAGTGTTTCGCTCAAACGCTTATTTTGAGCAGACCTATTTGATAATTTTTGGGCTATTAAGTCGTGGTGGATAGGAATCTCTGAAGATGCTGGCCATGCGTGTTAGTGTAACGTCAGAACCAAATTCCTATCCAATGGTTCAAACGATGACTACCAAAACGTTAAATAGAAAAAATATTGAAAATGTTCTATATAGAGCACACCAAGTGAAACTTTCAATCGCTCATATTGGAGTATAACCGTCGAAATGTGGCTTATAGGCCTGCTAGTCACCACGCAGTTTAGGTGTTTCGGCCTACTATGTTGCGGTTCTTTCATCGGCCGTCGATTTTTTTACCCCAATTTCCCAAAAAAACTAAATTTGTCTTGAGTGTAAACTGAAGTGAACACTACTCTGGAGATTTGGCTAGGTGTGCTGGCGAAACGTCGGGACAAAATTCCTATAGGCGACGGTCTAATAACGCAAAAATTATCAAGTGATCAATGTTTGCGAACGAAACACATCTGAAGATGTAAGACACTCATACTAGCGAAACGCTTAGTGAAACTTGAGTTTCTTGGGCCATTTGGCACCCTTTGTCGTCTTTGACCAAAACTCAAAATTGGAAATTTCAAGCCTGTGAACATTTAAATCAGTATTTGAGTTGAAAATGCGTTTCTTAAGCGATGAGGAAAGCTGAAAGGCTTGAAATATGATTTTTGTGCCGATGAATGGTCGAATTTTCTTATGTTTCTAGAAGTTCTTCTAGCGGACACTTCATTTGCCATCCAAGTAGGAAAAGTTGAATAAAAGTCTCTCAAACAGCAGTTAAAAGCCTTTCAGGCTTTGTAATTGCTCTTTATTGCTAATTAATTTTAACGTTCGTGACTGGAAAGTGGATGGCATGCAACAAACGGCCATAAAACATAACTGTTTCATGTGAATATTTCGAAAACCGTTTCAATGCTAGGAGCTTTAGAAAGCGTGATTTCTTTAACACAAAATAAATATAATAAAATATAACGAAACAGTGAACGTTTGATGATTTTCGGGTTTTTAGGCCGTCGCCGATAGGAATTCGGTCCTAGGCGTTTCGCTAGCACGCAGATGCCATCTTCAATTTCTATCGGCCACGGCTTCATAACCCGAAAATCATCAAATGATCGGTGTAAGCTTTCGCAAGAAACACTTCTGAAGATTTAAGTCACTTGTGCCAGTGAAACGTTTAGAGAAACTGTTTTCAGTCTCAAAAATTGGAAATTTCATGCATTTTTTGGAGGAATTTACCGATATTTCCAGGCACATCGTTTTGCCATTGAAGTGGGAAAATTTGAACAAAAAGCACTGAATTCAAGCAAAAATGAATAAAATGATAACTTACCAAAATTTTCATGTTGATTTTGATATCTCCAAGAAAAACGACTACTGACGGGCAAAATGGCACAAATAAACCGAACTAATTCGAGGGATAAGCTGGATTTCGAATGGTTGGTTCCAAGTGGTGTTAAGCCCATTTATATACCGTACGCGGTAGGGTAACGCAACGTCGCTTTGTAAAGAGATACATTTTTTCTTCATAAAACTAGATTTTCTGCAACGAATATAAGACAACGGATTGATGACGTGTTGTTTGTTTTTAGTGCGGCGGCAAATGGCCTAACGACAATGTTGGCATGTTTAAGCGAAAGCACACATGCTTCAATGCTTGCAATTTGATATAGTCATCGTTATCGATTAAGATTGACATTTTTTCCAAATACCTTCAGAATAAGAAATCTTACTCGAAATTAGCCAAGTAATAAAATTATCTTTTTTCCTTGTACAGAATTTAATTGGCTTTTTACTCATTGAAATTTTCTTTGAGGCTTGAGAAAGTGGTTTTTTAAACATCCAGAAAAAAATTAAGTGAAAACATCAACTAGACACATCTAATGGACATTGCGATATTTCATAACATAAGATCGCGCATTACATGCACTTGATGGCATTGTATACTGAGTGTTTTAAATTTGTCGTCTACTTTTACTTTTCGGTATCAGAAAACTGCGATTCTATCGATAAATCTATGTGCCCATAATGCAATTATCTACCGGGCCGCAGTATCTATCTCGTAATAATAGGTTTTAAAATTTCGTTATTAATTATTTTAGTAGGTTTCGTTGGTATTTTCTTTTGGTGTCTAGCTATGTAGAAAATTACCGACGGCAAAATAGCGCTATGTCATTTAAAAGCAGGCAATTAATAATTCCACGTAATTATTCCAGTTTTTGTGCAGAAATGGTTAATTCAGAAGGTTTTTTGGGCTTTTTGTTAAATTTACTATTGCAGCACTGCTAGCATACAAAGAGGGTTTTATTGTTAATTCTGTGTGTATTTGCTGCATATTTATTATTATGCATTAATATTGCAAATAACTAGACAATGATTTTTTTTGGCTGTTTCATAATTATCAAAAAAGGGTGGCTTTCGCCAGCATTTTTCAAAACTAGTGGATTTTTCAAGCTTTTAGACTTGCATTGTCCTAAGACCCCAGCAAACAAAGTGATTTTCAAGAATTTTTCCCGAATTTTTCAAGAATATTTTTTTTGTAACTTTTGCAAAATGCTGTTTACTGGCACATTTTTCGGATTTTTCGCGAATTTTTAATCAGGCGAGTGGAATTTTGATTTCTCGCAAAAGTTTTTGCAAAACGATGTTCAATCGTTTTTTGCCAGCAAATGAAATAAGATGAAAAAGTTCTTGTTACGCCACTGGATAGAGCCTACTTGCTTCTATCTATAGTGCAAAGTGCAGTTCAGAAACGCTTTTTTCTGATTTTTTACAAATTTTTAATCAGGCCAGTGTTCTTGTGACTTTTCGCGAAACTCTGCTCAAAGTGGATTTAAATTATTTTTCGAGCAAACTAAATAAGCTGCAATTTTTCAAGAATTTTTTTTGCAACTTTTACAAAATGGCACATTTTGCTGATTAGAATTTTTGCGTCATAATGGAGAATTTTACTTTTTGCAAAACAATTTTCAAGATTTTTCCCGGGCAAATCAAATAAGATAAAAAACGTTCTTGTTACGCCACTGGATAGAACGCACTTGCCTCTATCAATCTAAAAAAGTGCAGTTTAGTTGTGAATTTTCTAATGTTGTTGTGAATTTTTAATCAGGCCTGTGATTTCCCTCGAAACTTTTTCCAAAATTATTTTTACCATTTTTTTAAGACTCTCGAATGAGTTGGACAAGTGTTTGTTACACCATTGAATAGAGCTTGCCTGCCTCTATCAATGGCGCAAAATGCAGTTCAGTGGCGCTTTTTTCTGATTTTTTGCGGATTTTTAGTCGGGCAAGTGCAGTTGTGACTTCCCCAAAACCTGTTTGCAAAACAATTTTTCTCGAGCAAATCAAATAAAACAAAAAAGTTCTTGTTACGCCACTGGATAGAACGCACTCGCCTCTATCAGTCCTACAAGTTGCAGTTCAGTGATGGATTTTCTAATTTTGTTGTGAATTTTTAATCAGGCGGGAGCACCTGTGATCTCCCTCGAAATTTTCTGCAAAAGTATTTTTACCATGTTTCTCCGAGCAACTCGAAGTTGGACAAGTGATTTTTACACCATTAAATCGAGCTTGCCTGCCTCTATCAATGGCGCAAAATGCAGTTCAGTAGCGCTTTTTTCTGATTTTTTTGCGGATTTTTAGTCGGGCAAGTGCAGTTGTGACTTCCCCAAAACCTGTTTGCAAAACAATTTTTCTCGAGCAAATCAAGTAAAACAAAAAAGTTCTTGTTACGCCACTGGATAGAACGCACTCGCCTCTATCAGTCCTACAAGTTGCAGTTCAGTGATGGATTTTCTAATTTTGTTGTGAATCTTTAATCAGGCGGGAGCACCTGTGATCTCCCTCGAAATTGTCTGCAAAATTATTTTTACCATGTTTCTCCGAGCAACTCGAGGTTGGACAAGTGATTTTTACACCATTAAATCGAGCTTGCCTGCCTCTATCAATGGCGCAAAATGCAGTTCAGTGGCGCTTTTTTCTGATTTTTTGCGGATTTTTAGTCGGGCAAGTGCAGTTGTGACTTCCCCAAAACCTGTTTGCAAAACAATTTTTCTCGAGCAAATCAAGTAAAACAAAAAAGTTCTTGTTACGCCACTGGATAGAACGCACTCGCCTCTATCAGTCCTACAAATTGCAGTTCAGTGATGGATTTTCTAATTTTGTTGTGAATTTTTAATCAGGCGGGAGCACCTGTAATCTCCCTCGAAATTTTCTGCAAAATTATTTTTACCATGTTTCTCCGAGCAACTCGAAGTTGGACAAGTGATTTTTACACCAATAAATCGAGCTTGCCTGCCTCTATCAATGGCGCAAAATGCAGTTCAGTGGCGCTTTTTTCTGATTTTTTGCGGATTTTTAGTCGGGCAAGTGCAGTTGTGACTTCCCCAAAACCTGTTTGCAAAACAATTTTTCTCGAGCAAATCAAGTAATACAAAAAGTTCTTGTTACGCCACTGGATAGAACGCACTCGCCTCTATCAGTCCTACAAATTGCAGTTCAGTGATGGATTTTCTAATTTTGTTGTGAATTTTTAATCAGGCAGGAGCACCTGTGATCTCCCTCGAAATATTCTGCAAAATTATTTTTACCATGTTTCTCCGAGCAACTCGAAGTTGGACAAGTGATTTTTACACCATTAAATCGAGCTTGCCTGCCTCTATCAATGGCGCAAAATGCAGTTCAGTGGCGCTTTTTTCTGATTTTTTGCGGATTTTTAGTCGGGCAAGTGCAGTTGTGACTTCCCCAAAACCTGTTTGCAAAACAATTTTTCTCGAGCAAATCAAGTAAAACAAAAAAGTTCTTGTTACGCCACTGGATAGAACGCACTCGCCTCTATCAGTCCTACAAGTTGCCGTTCAGTGATGGATTTTCTAATTTTGTTGTGAATTTTTAATCAGGCGGGAGCACCTGTGATCTCCCTCGAAATTTTCTGCAAAATTATTTTTACCATGTTTCTCCGAGCAACTCGAAGTTGGACAAGTGATTTTTACACCATTAAATCGAGCTTGCCTGCCTCTATCAATGGCGCAAAATGCAGTTCAGTAGCGCTTTTTTCTGATTTTTTTGCGGATTTTTAGTCGGGCAAGTGCAGTTGTGACTTCCCCAAAACCTGTTTGCAAAACAATTTTTCTCGAGCAAATCAAGTAAAACAAAAAAGTTCTTGTTACGCCATTGGATAGAACGCACTCGCCTCTATCAGTCCTACAAGTTGCAGTTCAGTGATGGATTTTCTAATTTTGTTGTGAATCTTTAATCAGGCGGGAGCACCTGTGATCTCCCTCGAAATTTTCTGCAAAATTATTTTTACCATGTTTCTCCGAGCAACTCGAAGTTGGACAAGTGATTTTTACACCATTAAATCGAGCTTGCCTGCCTCTATCAATGGCGCAAAATGCAGTTCAGTAGCGCTTTTTTCTGATTTTTTGCGGATTTTTAGTCGGGCAAGTGCAGTTGTGACTTCCCCAAAACCTGTTTGCAAAACAATTTTTCTCGAGCAAATCAAGTAAAACAAAAAAGTTCTTGTTACGCCACTGGATAGAACGCACTCGCCTGTATCAGTCCTACAAGTTGCAGTTCAGTGATGGATTTGCTAATTTTGTTGTGAATTTTTAATCAGGCGGGAGCACCTGTAATCTCCCTCGAAATTTTCTGCAAAATTATTTTTACCATGTTTCTCCGAGCAACTCGAAGTTGGACAAGTGATTTTTACACCAATTAAATCGAGCTTGCCTGCCTCTATCAATGGCGCAAAATGCAGTTCAGTGGCGCTTTTTTCTGATTTTTTGCGGATTTTTAGTCGGGCAAGTGCAGTTGTGACTTCCCCAAAACCTGTTTGCAAAACAATTTTTCTCGAGCAAATCAAGTAATACAAAAAAGTTCTTGTTACGCCACTGGATAGAACGCACTCGCCTCTATCAGTCCTACAAATTGCAGTTCAGTGATGGATTTTCTAATTTTGTTGTGAATTTTTAATCAGGCAGGAGCACCTGTGATCTCCCTCGAAATATTCTGCAAAATTATTTTTACCATGTTTCTCCGAGCAACTCGAAGTTGGACAAGTGATTTTTACACCATTAAATCGAGCTTGCCTGCCTCTATCAATGGCGCAAAATGCAGTTCAGTGGCGCTTTTTTCTGATTTTTTGCGGATTTTTAGTCGGGCAAGTGCAGTTGTGACTTCCCCAAAACCTGTTTGCAAAACAATTTTTCTCGAGCAAATCAAGTAAAACAAAAAAGTTCTTGTTACGCCACTGGATAGAACGCACTCGCCTCTATCAGTCCTACAAGTTGCCGTTCAGTGATGGATTTTCTAATTTTGTTGTGAATTTTTAATCAGGCGGGAGCACCTGTGATCTCCCTCGAAATTTTCTGCAAAATTATTTTTACCATGTTTCTCCGAGCAACTCGAAGTTGGACAAGTGATTTTTACACCATTAAATCGAGCTTGCCTGCCTCTATCAATGGCGCAAAGTGCAGTTCAGTGGCGCTTCTTGCTGATTTTTTGCTGATTTTTAGTCGGGCAAGTGCAGTTGTGACTTCCCCAAAACCTGTTTGCAAAACAATTTTCTCGAGCAAATCAAGTAAAACAAAAAAGTTCTTGTTACGCCACTGGATAGAACGCACTCGCCTCTATCAGTCCTACAAGTTGCAGTTCAGTGATGGATTTTCTAATTTGTTGTGAATCTTTAATCAGGCGGGAGCACCTGTGATCTCCCTCGAAATTTTCTGCAAAATTATTTTTACCATGTTTCTCCGAGCAACTCGAAGTTGGACAAGTGATTTTTACACCATTAAATCGAGCTTGCCTGCCTCTATCAATGGCGCAAAATGCAGTTCAGTAGCGCTTTTTTCTGATTTTTTGCGGATTTTTAGTCGGGCAAGTGCAGTTGTGACTTCCCCAAAACCTGTTTGCAAAACAATTTTTCTCGAGCAAATCAAGTAAAACAAAAAAGTTCTTGTTACGCCACTGGATAGAACGCACTCGCCTCTATCAGTCCTACAATTGCAGTTCAGTGATGGATTTTCTAATTTTGTTGTGAATTTTTAATCAGGCGGGAGCCCCTGTAATCTCCCTCGAAATTTTCTGCAAAATTATTTTTACCATGTTTCTCCGAGCAACTCGAAGTTGGACAAGTGATTTTTACACCAATAAATCGAGCTTGCCTGCCTCTATCAATGGCGCAAAATGCAGTTCAGTAGCGCTTCTTTCTGATTTTTTGCGGATTTTTAGTCGGGCAAGTGCAGTTGTGACTTCCCCAAAACCTGTTTGCAAAACAATTTTTCTCGAGCAAATCAAATAAAACAAAAAAGTTCTTGTTACGCCACTGGATAGAACGCACTCGCCTCTATCAGTCCTACAAGTTGCAGTTCAGTGATGGATTTTCTAATTTTGTTGTGAATTTTTAATCAGGCGGGAGCACCTGTGATCTCCCTCGAAATTTTCTGCAAAAGTATTTTTACCATGTTTCTCCGAGCAACTCGAAGTTGGACAAGTGATTTTTACACCATTAAATCGAGCTTGCCTGCCTCTATCAATGGCGCAAAATGCAGTTCAGTGGCGCTTTTTTCTGATTTTTTGCGAATTTTTAGTCAGGCAAGTGCACATGTGATTTCCCCCAAAACCATTTGCAAATCGATTTTCAATAATTTTTCGCGACCAAACAAATAAGCTAAAAATGTTCTTATTGTGCGCCACTGAATAGAGCGCATTTTCCACAATCAATGCCGCAAAATGCAGTTCTCTGGAACACTTTTCTGATTTTTTGCGAATTTTTTGTCAGGCGAGTGCATTTTTTATTTCTCGCAAAACAATGTTCAATTAGTTTTGCCGAGCAAACCAAATGAGATGAAAGCGTTCTTGATACGCCACTGAATAGAGCGCACATGCCTCTATCAATCCTGCCAATTGCAGTTCAGTGGTAGATTTTCTAATTTTGTTGTGAAATGTTAATCAGGCTGAGACTGCACTCGTGATTCCCCACAAAACTGTTTGCGAAATTATTTTTGCCATTTTTCCACAAAAAACTGGAATGAGTTGGACAAGTTATGTTACACCATTAAAATAGAGCTTTTCTGTCTCTATCAATGGCGCAAAGTACAGTTCAATGACGTTTTTTTCTGATTTTTTGCAAATTTTTAGTCAGGCCAGAGCACGTGTGTGCAAAGCGATTTTCAAAAAATTTTCCCGAGCAAACCAAATGAGCTGAAAACATTCTTATTACGCCACTGAATAGAGCGCACTTGCCTCAATCAATGCTGCAAAATGCAGTTCTCTGGAACACTTTTCTGAGTTTTTGCGAATTTTTATCAGGCGAGTGCACTAGTGTCTTCTCGCGAAACTCTTGGTAAAGCAATTTTCAAAAATTTTTCTCGAGCAAACTAACTGAGGTGGAAAAGTGCTCACTATACCACTAGATAGAGCGCAGTTGCCTCTATTTATACCGGAAAGTGCAGTTCACTAGTGCATTTTTCTGATTTTTTACGAATTTTTAGTGAGGCGTTTGACTTCCCGCAAAATGTTTAGCAAAGTAATTTGCACAATTTGTCTACCTAAAACTAAAACTTTTCCCCAAAATATTGGATAAAGCGTCGAAAACTGCCAAAATTCATCGGGTTAAATGGTTTGAGAACTTTACTGTGCACCTCAAATTGAAGTTTTTTGAGAAATCCACCAGTTTCGGCGCGTAAAACTGCCAACAAAAAGTGCCCTCATCTGCCAAAGCATTTTAAATTTCAACTATTCCCTGCCCCTTTAACTTCCGCACATTATATTAAAAAAAGGTTAAAACACGTAACCACCTAGGCCTAGAGGATTTCCTAGAAGCCCATTTCAATCAGTTCTTCATCCTCCAATTGGCCACATAAGTAACACCTTCGTCTTCTTATTTTTTGCAAATACCTTTTTGGTCTGTTTATTTGGTCTGGTCAATGTTGTTGCTTCTCCTGGGATAGAGATGTCCAGCTACATTTCCATCCTCTTGGTGGTCTTCCGATTGGTCTTTTACCAGCTGGATTTCCATTTAGCACAATCTTGGCTATTCTTTTGGGGTCCATTCTTTCCACATGGTCCCGCCAGTATTACATCTTCCACCTTGCAGGTCTCTCTTATTGTTGCGCTCCTCCCTCTATCCCGTAGTGTCCCGCTATTGACGTTGGAGTCTTCATCTTTGCCGTTCTTAACATACATGTTGTTTTGCTTGTGCCTGCTCGGGTCTCGATGCCCCAGAGGTGAGTATTGGTCTTAGGCATGTTTTGCATATTCGTGTTGGTCTTAGGCACATTTGTTGTTCCATATGATGTCTCTTAAACAACCTGATGTTAACGAGGCATAATTTGCTAATGCATTTTCTGTTGATCCTACACCCCATTCGTAGGCCACTGACCTCTTCAATGACCTCGTCCATAATCAGGTTGAAGAGAAACGGGCTTAAGCTATCCCCTGGTCGCATACCCTGTGATATCGGGATATCATTTGTTGTTTTATGATCCACACTTTCTTCAGAAGATGTTGATAATGTCTTCCAGTCGGACACCACGGTCAAATGCTTTTGTTAAATCGATAAAACAGGCTTTTCTTTTATTTGGCGGATGATAAATAGGGCGTCAGTTGTAGACCTATTGCTCCGAAATCCTTGCTGTTTAATTTCGATATTCGATATGGTGGAGCATAGAAGAGTTATACCCCTGTAGTCCTATGGGTTGGTTTGTAACCTCTGGGGGATATGTGAGATCACCCGGTATATTAAATATTTGCTTGTTGTTTCAAATCGCTGTCACCTCAAGTGGCCCAAATGAAACAAAAATGTTAATCAAAGCCAACTGGCCGATGAAAGTGAAACAACACGTAAACATAAAAATAAACATTAAAAACAGCAATTTAAATTTATACGCATAGTAAAATCCTGGAATCGATCCAAGCTAGAGCGCGTGTGCACTATTGAACGTGCAAGCTTGAATGCGATTTTTAAGACAATTCGAACATTGCTCGAATATCTGGCTGAATCTCGGCAAGAATCTGAATGGATTTGAGGTGAAACAGTTCAGAGTGAATGCATCTTTGAGTAAGTGTAGCAAATGCCAGTAGTTTTACCGTAAATCGCTAAGATTTTGAGTATTTCTGATAACAAGTAGATGGTTTGGAGCACGTGGTGTTATATTTAGATCGCACAGTGGCCGTGAGTAGAAAGAGAAAGGTTTCTGGGTTGAAAAACAAGTTCATTGATTGATGAAATTCGCGTGTTAGAATCCAAGGCGGCATCTCATAGGAGAATGTTGAATTGATACGAAAAAGCAAAGAAACCCTTAAACAGATGCTTTTTTAAATCCCTAAAGGGATTTACTAGGACTTAGATCGGGACTATCAGGAGGCCAGGGTCAGGTGAAGCTTCACTATCTGCTATAAAATCAGGAGACTGAGGCGATAATCTCGTTCGACCAAAATGCGTATTATTCTTTGAAAATAACCCAGCAACTCAGCAGCCTTGAAATGTAGATAACATGATGTATAAACATAATTCAAAATTTATCTTTTTATAGGGCATTCGTCGCACTATACCATGTATTTGCACTGATTTAACGTCTAATCCCCCTTTTTTCACAATTGCACACATTCTAACTTAAATAACAGTTTTAGATAGAACTTCCGCTGAAATTTCACCACACTCTAACTGTCCACACCAAAAAGGCCACACTAAGGATGGCAGGGGTTGATGTGACCTTTGGCGTATGGGACTATGTGGTGGTTGCAGCTGTTCTTCTCATATCATCCTCTATTGGGGTTTACTATCGCTTTACTGGCGGTAAACAGAAAACAGTACAGGTGAGCCAAAGTAGCCAAGTTTGTTACAGGTTTCTTCTAGACAGGGTGATCCACCGGAGCCTATAGTTAGTAGACAGTAAACCGAAGTTATACCGGAAGTCATATAACTTGCGTCTTTTAAATTGAACATTCTGTATATCATCACATTTTTTAATTATTTTCCAAATTTTCAATACAAGGTGATTCAAAATTGGCGTCATTCTTTTGGAGGTGTTTAGGGAGTACAGGAAAAATAGTAGGAAAAATTAATTCTTATGAGAAACTGAGATATTTGCAATAAACTAGATCAGAAATTATGCAACACTGTAGTGTCCAAGGTAATCTGCCTCATTAACATTGCGTAAATCCCTGTTGCTTCTTAAATATCAAAAGCTCAAGTAACCATAGATAAGCACAGAACGTGAGGTTGAAATGCAAAGAAATAGGTTAGGATGTGAACGAAAACCTCCTGTGAAAGGTTATGGATCAATGATATTGTCAAAAGAGATAGATCTGATCAGTTCATCAGAACAGTGTAAGCGTTCAAGCAAACCACTTCTGAAGATGCAAGCCACACGTGCTTGCGAAACGTCAAGAAGAAATTCTACCGAACGACGGCCTAAAAACCCGAAAAACCCACTTGTTTCAATGATATTGTGTTCGAAGTTCTGTAATAATGTAGTCACTTTATTGTACACTCTTCCACTTCTGATAAAAATGATGTAAAATTCGAGGCATTGAAAATGAGGAAAAAAAAAGCAAAAAAAATTGAAACACAAATGAATAAAAGAAAGAATAACAAAATGAACCAAAAAACTGACTGTCACCGTTCAAAAATCGCTGTTTGGATCTTTAAAGCCATTTTTTTCAATTCTAAATGATGATTTTTTTAAACTTTCAGGAATACCTGCTCGCTGATAAAAACATGTCCATCACCCCAGTGGCCTTCTCCTTGATGGCCTCCTTTATGTCAGCCATCACCCTCTTGGGAGTTTCCAGTGAAAACTACACCTATGGCTTTCAATTTATCATCATCAATATTTCCTATGGCATTTTCACTCCCATAGCTGCCTACTTGTATCTGCCCGTTTTTTTCAAACTGCAAGCGACCAGCGCTTATGAGGTAAACCCAGTCGGGTGTAGATGTTCCAGAGTTTTCCGCCACTATGGCCTTTGGTTTCAGTATTTGGAGATGCGTTTCGGAAAAACCGCCCGTTTGTCTGCCTCATTATCCTACACTCTTCAGATGACTTTGTATATGGGAATCGTTGTTTATGCTCCAGCTTTAGCGTTGGAAGCCCTGACTGGAATCAATCAAGTGGTGGCGATTCTATCAATTGGTAAGTCGCTACTCAGTTTTTGGACCGTTTGGAGATTTTCCTGCAGTTTTCTTCGCAGAATCTTGTGTGAAAATGTGCAAAACTGGCCAAAAAATGCTAGACTTCCACTGTTTCATCAAAACCAGCGTAAATAACTTTACTATGCACATTGTGAACTAATGTTTTGTTAAATGAAACGAATTTCCGTTGGCTGCATGCCTTTGGGATGATGCCAAAGCATGCAAAGACGCAGAAGTTTTCTGGTGATTTTTGCGTAAATTTTCAAAAACATGCCTTAACTACGAGCTATAACTCAAGCTCCCAATACATTTAAAAATTTTTAATATTAATTTACAAAATATATTTGCGCTTAAACGTTCCTTGGCCGATTTCGGTTTCCTTTAGGACAAATATGTCGCAGGTTATTACCAAACCTGCCGGAAATCGCTCATTCAGGAAGCGAGTGATATCCATTTCCTCTAGAGTTCAGGTGTCGAAATATTGCAAGCAAATAGCGAATAGTCCATAAATCAATTCAAATTATGACACATTATATTAAAACCTTGAATTTCAACAATTTTTCCGGTACATTTTGGGTTTTTTTGTGGTATTGCTTCGAACAGAAACTACTCGTATTTGCGCCGAAACAGATAAATGCGGTGAGTTCGTTTTTTGGCATAGAGAGGGTAGGATGACCAATGGCTAAGAAAAAATGCTCGTTTTGAGTAACTTTAATGACAATAAACGTTTTTGCTTATTTTCTTTCTTGGTAATGATCGGGTGTTTGTAAATAATTTGGTTTCCTTTGCAATTTTGTTTTGTAATTATTCGTTACTTTATCAGCTGGAAAAAATCAGGGTTTTGTGCGATTTTTATGAAACTTTCAGCATCTCGAGCACCAAATATACAAAAAATTTCAGGTTCTTTTGCGCCAAATCTCTTCTAGAAATGGTGCAAATCTGGAATTGTTGCTTGGCTTAATTTGGACGATGCGATTTTTTAAAAAAGAACGCTTTGTTGGATAAAAACATCGATTTTTAGCTGTCACAAATCAGGATTTTGCGAAACTTTTATGAAACTTTACACATTTTTAGCGCCGATTGTCTTCTTAAGATAGTGAAAATGTGAAACTCTTCCGTGCTTTAGTTTGGAAGTTGGGAATTTTAAAGTAAAGGGAAAAGTTGATGAGAATATACATCCATTTTGAGACCTATATTTATAAAACTTGCAAAAAATCAGAAATTTTTGCAATTTTTGTTAAGCGTTCAGGATCTTTAGCCCCAAATGTTTCCTAAAGATGATGAAATTTTGAAATTGTTGCATCTGTTAAGTTTGGACAGTGCGACTTTTTAAAGGAAAGTCCGCGGTTGGGTAACAACATCGATTTTGTGGGCAAGTCTAGTAAGCTGGAAAAAATCAGGATTTAATGTAATTTTTATGAAACTTTCACAATCATTAGCGTCCCTGGTCGCCTATAGATGGTGAAAATCGCAAGTTATTGCTTGCTTTGGTTTGAAAGTTGTGACTTTTTAAAGGAGGCAGCGTCATTAGGTAAAAACATCCACCTTGAGGCTGATTTGTAAGTACTTGGTAAAAATCAGACTTTGATGGTATTTTTATGAAACTTTTAGCATTTTTAGGGCCAATTGTCATCTAAAGATGGTGAAAATTTCAAGTTGTTACTTGCTTTAATTTGAAAGTTGTGACCTTCTAAAAGAGACAGCGTTGTTGGGTAAAAACATCCATTTTGAGGAAGTTTTCAAAGATCAGACTTACGTGCAATTTTAATGAAACTTTCAGCATCTTTAGCACCAATCGTCATCTAAAGATGGTGCAAATTTCAAGTTGTTTCTTGTTTTACTTTGGAAGTTGCGAATTTTTAAAGGAAGGGCCGTTGATGGGCATAATAAACCTATATTTATGAAACTTGTAAAAATTAGGATTCATTGCGATTTTTATTAATTTTTCCAGATATTTAGAGCTAAATATTTCCTAAAGATGGTGAACTTTTGGAATTGTTGTTTCTTTTAGTTTGGATGGTGCGACTTGTTGGTTAAAAACATCGATCTTGAGACCAATATTTACGAAGCTGCAAAAAATCATAATTTTGTAACAATTTTATGAAACTATGGGCATCTTTAACGCTTGTTGTCTTCTAAGCATGGTAAAAATTTCAAATTGTTTCCTGTCTTAGTTCTGAATGTGCGAATTTTTAAAGGGGCGAGTGCTGCAGGGTAAAACATGGCCTTTGATGCCCATATTAACTAAGCTGGCAAAAATCAGAATTTTACGAAACTCTTATGAAACTTTACATATTTTTAGCGCCGATTGTCTTCAAAAGATAGTGAAAATGTCAAACTGTTCCCTGCTTTAATTTGGAAGTTGTGAATTTTAAAGGAGAAAGTGTTGATGAGAATATACATCCATTTTGAGACCTAATAAGACTTGCAAAAAATCAGAAATTTTTGCAATTTTTGTTAAGCGTTCAGGATCTTTAGCCCCAAATGTTTCCTAAAGATGATGAAATTTTGAAATTGTTGCATCTTTTAGTTTGGACAGTGCGACTTTTTAAAGGAAAGTCCGCGGTTGGGTAACAACATCGATTTTGAGAGCAAGTCTAGTAAGCTGGAAAAAATCAGGATTTTATGTAATTTTTATGAAACTTTCACAATCATTAGCCTCCCTGGTCGCCTATAGATGGTGAAAATCGCAAATTATTGCTTGCTTTGGTTTGAAAGTTGTGACTTTTTAAAGGAGGCAGCGTCATTAGGTAAATACATCCACCTTGAGGCTGATTTGTAAGTACCTGGTAAAAATCAGACTTTTATGGTATTTTTATGAAATTTTTAGCATTTTTAGGGCCAATTGTCATCTAAAGATGGTGAAAATTTCAAATTGTTTCTTGCTTTAATTTGAAAGTTGTGACTTTTTAAAAGAGAGCATTGTTGAGTAAAAACATCCATTTTGAGGGAGATTTTCAAAGATCTGGAACATGCAATTTTAATGAAACTTTCAGCATCTTTAGCACCAATCGTCGTCTAAGGATGGTGCAAATTTCAAGTTGTTCCTTGTTTTACTTTGGAAGTTGCGAATTTTTAAAGGAAGGGGCGTTAATGGGCATAATCATCAATTTTCAGACCTATATTTATGAAACTTGTAAAAATTAGGATTTATTGCGATTTTTATGAATTTTTCAAGATATTTAGAGCCAAATATTTTCTAAAGATGGTGAAATTTTGGAATTGTTGTTTCTTTTAGTTTGGATGGTGCGACTTGTTAAAGGATTGCGCGCGGTTGGTTAAAAACATCGATCTTGAGACCAATATTTACGAAGCTGCAAAAAATCAGAAATCTACGAACCTCTTGTGAAACTTTACATATTTTTAGCGCCGATTGTCTTCAAAAGATAGTGAAAATGTCAAACTGTTCCCTGCTTTAATTTGGAAGTTGTGAATTTTAAAGGAGAAAGTGTTGATGAGAATATACATCCATTTTGAGACACATATTTACAAAACTTGCAAAAAATCAGGATTTTTTGCGATTTTTGTTAAGCTTTCAGGATCTTTAGCCCCAAATGTTTCCTAAAGATGATGAAATTTTGAAATTGTTGCATCTTTTAGTTTGGACAGTGCGACTGTTTAAAGAAAAGTCCGCGGTTGGGTAACAACATCGATTTTGTGATCAAGTCTAGTAAGCTGGAAAAAATCAGGATTTTATGTAATTTTTATGAAAGTTTCACAATCATTAGCCTCCCTGGTCGCCTATAGATGGTGAAAATTGCAAATTATTGCTTGCTTTGGTTTGAAAGTTGTGACTTTTTAAAGGAGGCAGCGTCATTAGGTAAATACATCCACCTTGAGGCTGATTTGTAAGTACCTGGTAAAAATCAGACTTTTATGGTATTTTTATGAAACTTTTAGCATTTTTAGGGCCAATTGTCATCTAAAGATGGTGAAAATTTCAAGTTGTTACTTGCTTTAATTTGAAAGTTGTGACCTTCTAAAAGAGACAGCGTTGTTGGGTAAAAACATCCATTTTGAGGAAGATTTTCAAAGATCAGACTTACGTGCAATTTTAATGAAACTTTCAGCATCTTTAGCACCAATCGTCATCTAAAGATGGTGCAAATTTCAAGTTGTTTCTTGTTTTACTTTGGAAGTTGCGAATTTTTAAAGGAAGGGCCGTTGAGGGGCATAATTATCAATTTTCAAACCTATATTTATGAAACTTGTAAAAATTAGGATTTATTGCGATTTTTATGAATTTTTCAAGATATTTAGAGCCAAATATTTTCTAAAGATGGTGAAATTTTGGAATTGTTGTTTCTTTTAGTTTGGATGGTGCAACTGTTAAAGGATTGCGCGCGGTTGGTTAAAAACATCGATCTTGAGACCAATATTTACGAAGCTGCAAAAAATCAGAATTTTGTGAAACTTTTATGAAACTATGGGCATCTTTAACGCTTGTTGTCTTCTAAGCATGGTAAAAATTTCAAATTGTTTCCTGTCTTAGTTCTGAATGTGCGAATTTTTAAAGAGGCGAGTGCTGCTGGGTAAAACATGGTTTTTGATGCCCATATTAACTAAGCTGGCAAGAATCAAGATTTTGTTGAACTTTTATGAAACTTTCAGGATCTTTCACACTAATCATCTTCTCAGTGTGACAAAAATTTCAAATTGTTTCATGCCTTAATTCGGAAGGAGCGAATTTTTAAAGATGAGATCGCAGTTAGGTAAAAACATCGATTTTTAGACCAAATTTTGTGAAACTTTTCTAGAACTGTTGCTTGCTTTAGTTTGAAGGATGCGAATGTTTAAAGCAGAGAGCAAAATTGACTGAAAGCATCGATTTAAAAACAGCTTAAGTATGTAAAACTGGAAAATAAGGGAAAAACTGATCATCAATAGACGATAAAACCTCCACTAACAATTTTTTTTAAATCAAAACCCTAACATTAAAACTGAAATCATCCGATATTTCAGGACTAGTTTGTACGTTTTATTCAACAATCGGTGGAATGAAAGCCGTACTAATGACTGACGTGTTCCAGTCGTTGCTGATGTTCATCGCCGTATTCAGCGTCATTGGAAGTGCACTTTACGAAACAGGAAGCTTTACAGAAATTTGGCGAATAGCAACCGAAGGCAACAGAACCGACTTGCTCAAGTCAGTACCCCCGAAGAAAACTAACTAAATTCATGGACTCAATTCAGCAAATTTCAGCTTCAATCCTGATCCAACAGTGCGCCACTCTTGGCTGAGTTTGATTCTGGGAGGAGGCATCACTTTCCTCTCATTGTACGCAGTTAATCAGATCCAAGTGCAACGTTATTTGACTATTAAGGATCTGAAACGTGCTCAACTAGCTCTATGGTGGAACTGGCCTATATTAAGTGCACTCAGTTTATGCACGTCGTTTGCTGGATTGTCGATTTACTCCAAGTACTATAACTGTGATCCTGTATCTGCCCATTATATTAGTAGTACAGATCAGGTGAGATCAGAGAAAGTTCTGAAATGATTAGTGTATTTTAAATAATCCTGCTGCTTGATTCCTGTAGCTGATGCCATACTATGTTGTGGACACCATGGGCCACATTCCTGGACTATCTGGACTGTTTGTCGCTGGAATATTTAGCGCCGCTTTATCCACAGTCTCAGCTGCCCTCAACAGCTTAGCTGCAGTGACGATGGAAGATTATTATAAAGTATTTTTAGTGTTATGGGTTTTTTCCTTAAATAAGTTTGTTGAGTTTTCAGCCGCTTCATAGAGTAATGTTCAAAAAAAACTCGTCCCCTTCCGGATCGGTCCAGACCAAAATCGTCGCCCTCATTTACGGGTTTATCTGCATAGGAGTGGCGTTTTTGGCTCAGTTTTTAGGGGGAATTCTTCAAGCTGCCCTCACCATCTTTGGAGTAGTTGGAGGACCACTTTTGGGCTTGTTTTCTTTGGGAATGTTCACACTTGTCGCTAATGAAGAAGTACAGCATCAACGTTTACCTGGGTTGAAAAATGAGGTTTTCTTATTATTTAGGGCTCTGTTGTTGGTCTTTTTACCGGAATCGGTATAGCGCTTTGGATGGCGTTCGGTCCAAAGCCCACTCCAGCTACTCTTTCCACCACAACCGAAGGATGCGACTCAGCTTCACTTAATCGAACTGTAACAGTTCTGGCAGCAGACAGTGAGAGGTCAATACCATCTGCAGAAATCATTCACTACAGATTTACCTATAATGTTCGTTTGCTTTTAGTAACTACCTATGGATTCACAGAGTGTCGTACTTATACAATGGAGTGGCCGGATTTCTGATCACTTTCATTCTCGGATATCTGTTGAGTTGGATTATTCGGAAAATTAAGCGGACGCCAGTGCAGAATGAACGATACGATCCCAACCTGTTTGTGCCGCCACTGGCCAACAAGTTGCAACAAGCCAAACAATCGGAAATGCGTTTAGAGGATATTTCCGACTTGAATCGAAATGGAAAGTCGGAACAAGGGAAAATTGAAACCATTTTCAAGTAGCAAGGCGCCTGATTTTGTCTAGTCTCTAAGTTCAGTTGGTTTAATATAATTTATGAAACTCAGAGTTTTTGTTTTAAATAAAGATTCTCAGCTAGAAGAAAAATGTACGTGCTTTAGTTTATAGTAAGTTTTCCAACGTTAATTCACCAATAAACCTGTAATAGACGTGAGCAAATTTTGTCTGTTTTTGGGGCAAAACACCCAACAAAAAGGTTCTGAAACCATAAATCTGCCTCAACCCTATGGAACTCATCTACCAAATACGTGCGAGGAAATGTTATATTTTATTAAAATACAATAAACATTTAAAACTCGTCGTGAAAACCTCGGGCAGCATCGATCATTTTGGACTTGAGGAACAGATTCGGATGATTGAGGACTTCGTCCAAAGACAAGTGGTTGTCGTGATCAGCGTCCGCTAAACTAAGCAGAGCCTCAGCCTCCTGATCTGCATGTCGTGGACTTTCTGGAGCCACATAATGCAGCAATTCTCGACGGTTCGCCTTACCATCCTGATTTCGGTCTATTAAAGTGCGGAATGTCTGGCGGCGCGATACCTCGTCTTGTCTTATCGCCAATGATTCATCCTCGTTTCCTGTGGAAGCAGATCAGAAGGGTACAAACCACCTTGCTTCTTTAAAGGACTCCATTCCCAAATACCTTCCGGGTGAAAAATCGCAAATTCATCCTCCGTCAGGAGTTCGTCGCCGTCCTTATCAAACTTTTCATACATTTCCTCTACCACCGCCCAATGATGGGCTACACTGGATTCTGGATGGGTAAAGGCCAAGAACCCATCTTCATTCATAGCGAAAGCTAGTTTATACTTCAGTTCGAATAGTCTCGTCCATGCATCCTTATCTTTATCGATACTTTCTAAAAAAACTCGTTTCAAAAAGTGTCCAACACTTTACGATACAATCGCTCACCCTTGATTCTTCTTGGCACACCTCTATGTCGTTTTTCATCGTGATTATAGGCAAAGTCGACTGGAAATCCCCGATTTATCATAAAATATGCATGGTATTCCGACCAAGTGATCACACCATCCCGGGGGTTTATATCAATTTCAAGAAAAAAAGACTGATTGTATTCCACCGCCTCTGTGATGTGCTGGATGATTTTTTTCCTGATCCATGCCGACAATTCCCTAACATCCAACTTGTGGTCTCTGTTAATGTCTGCACTGAAAGTGTGAAAATTGGCTGAATCGTTCAGAACAAAACTCCAAAATCCTCTTACAGAGTAAACACCTGAGATAAAATCTGAACGTTTGTATCGTTGACAAGATACTCCTTCTGCCCGACCCGATTCGAATTAAAATTGCTGTTTTTCATTCGGATTTTAAACACATTTATCGATTCCATATCTGACCTGAGGCTGGGCGGCTTTAGGGGCAGCTTTAAAACCCAACAAAAAGGTTCTAAAACCATAAATCTGCCTCAACCCTATGGAACTCATCTACCAAATACGTGCGAGGAATTGTTATATTTTATTAAAATACAATAATCATTAAAACTCGTCGTGAAAACCTCGGGCAGCATCGATCATTTTGGACTTGAGGAACAGATTCGGATGATTGAGGACTTCGTCCAAAGACAAGTGGTTGTCGTGATCAGCGTCCGCTAAACTAAGCAGAGCCTCAGCCTCCTGATCTGCATGTCGTGGACTTTCTGGAGCCACATAATGCAGCAATTCTCGACGGTTCGCCTTACCATCCTGATTTCGGTCTATTAAAGTGCGGAATGTCTGGCGGCGCGATACCTCGTCTTGTCTTATCGCCAATGATTCATCCTCGTTTCCTGTGGAAGCAGATCAGAAGGGTACAAACCACCTTGCTTCTTTAAAGGACTCCATTCCCAAATACCTTCAGGGTGAAAAATTGCAAATTCATCCTCCGTCAGGAGTTCGTCGCCGTCCTTATCAAACTTTTCATACATTTCCTCTACCACTGCCCAATGATGGGCTACACTGGATTCTGGATGGGTAAAGGGCCAAGAACCCATCTTCATTCATAGCGAAAGCTAGTTTATACTTCAGTTCGAATAGTCTCGTCCATGCATCCTTATCTTTAGCGATACTTTCTAAAAAAACTCGTCTTCAAAAAGTGTCCAACACTTTACGATACAATCGCTCACCCTTGATTCTTCTTGGCACACCTCTATGTCGTTTTTCATCATGATTATAGGCAAAGTCGACTGGAAATCCCCGATTTATCATAAAATATGCATGGTATTCCGACCAAGTGATCACACCATCCCGGGGGTTTATATCAATTTCAAGAAAAAAAGACTGATTGTATTCAACCGCCTCTGTGATGTGCTGGATGATTTTTTTCCTGATCCATGCCGACAATTCCCTAACATCCAACTTGTGGTCTCTGTTAATGTCTGCACTGAAAGTGTGAAAATTGGCTGAATCGTTCAGAATAAAACTCCAAAATCCTCTTACAGAGTAAACACCTGAGATAAAATCTGAACGTTTGTATCGTTGACAAGATACTCCTTCTGCCCGACCCGATTCGAATTAAAATTGCTGTTTTTCATTCGGATTTTAAACACATTTATCGATTCTATCTCTGACCTGAGGCTGGGCGGCTCTAGAGGCAGCTTTAAAACCCAACAAAAAGGTTCTAAAACCATAAATCTACCTCAACCCTATGGAACTCATCTACCAAATACGTGCGAGGAAATGTTATATTTTATTAAAATACAATAATCATTTAAAACTCGTCGTGAAAACCTCGGGCAGCATCGATCATTTTGGACTTGAGGAACAGATTCGGATGATTGAGGACTTCGTCCAAAGACAAGTGGTTGTCGTGATCAGCGTCCGCTAAACTAAGCAGAGCCTCAGCCTCCTGATCTGCATGTCGTGGACTTTCTGGAGCCACATAATGCAGCAATTCTCGACGGTTCGCCTTACCATCCTGATTTCGGTCTATTAAAGTGCGGAATGTCTGGCGGCGCGATACCTCGTCTTGTCTTATCGCCAATGATTCATCCTCGTTTCCTGTGGAAGCAGATCAGAAGGGTACAGACCACCTTGCTTCTTTAAAGGACTCCATTCCCAAATACCTTCAGGGTGAAAAATTGCAAATTCATCCTCCGTCAGGAGTTCGTCGCCGTCCTTATCAAACTTTTCATACATTTCCTCTACCACTGCCCAATGATGGGCTACACTGGATTCTGGATGGGTAAAAGTCAAGAACCCATCTTCATTCATAGCGAAAGCTAGTTTATACTTCAGTTCGAATAGTCTCGTCCATGCATCCTTATCTTTATCGATACTTTCTAAAAAAACTCGTCTTCAAAAAGTGTCCAACACTTTACGATACAATCGCTCACCCTTGATTCTTCTTGGCACACCTCTATGTCGTTTTTCATCATGATTATAGGCAAAGTCGACTGGAAATCCCCGATTTATCATAAAATATGCATGGTATTCCGACCAAGTGATCACACCATCCCGGGGGTTTATATCAATTTCAAGAAAAAAAGACTGATTGTATTCCACCGCCTCTGTGATGTGCTGGATGATTTTTTTCCTGATCCATGCCGACAATTCCCTAACATCCAACTTGTGGTCTCTGTTAATGTCTGCACTGAAAGTGTGAAAATTGGCTGAATCGTTCAGAACAAAACTCCAAAATCCTCTTACAGAGTAAACACCTGAGATAAAATCTGAACGTTTGTATCGTTGACAAGATACTCCTTCTGCCCGACCCGATTCGAATTAAAATTGCTGTTTTTCATTCGGATTTTAAACACATTTATCGATTCCATCTCTGACCTGAGGCTGGGCTTTAGGGGCAGTTTCAAAACCAAAATCATCACTAAGAATATCACATAACACAGAATAGGCACCGTGTAGGACCAACGCTGATGTTCAACAAAACACAATTTTTCAAATATTCCCATGGTTTGTACTGCTGTGTCCGATGGAACATGTTTATCTTTCAATAAGGCACGCTGCTGTCTTTTTCACTTCAGTCTGCATTATTTCAGTTTATTTTGCTTAAAATCGTGCTGGATATCGACAAGGCTCACGAAAGGTGAGGGCGATCAATAAATGTTGCGCAAGGAAAAATGACCTCTATACTTCCGGGATGAATGGAACTAGAAATGCTCGCCCCAGAAACCGAGTATTAGTTATTATTAAGTTTTGTATATTCTTTTTCCTGACTGTACTTTAATTCATTCCAATCCAATTTTGGAATGAATTAAAGTACAGTCAGGAAAAAGATTATACAAAACGAAGATAGATGCTTGGGAACAAAAGCAGAATGGAACGAGTGGCAGCATCAGCAACACGGGTTACTAACATCTCACCGCACAAGATCTACGTCGACTCGGTTCATTTACGTCCGAACGCGTATAACTGGTGTCCGGCGTATAAGGCAGGGTCTACCTAAGTCTTACTGACGAGTCCAATAGGTAGACCTGGTAGAATTGACTGAAAACCCAGGAATACATTGGAATGAGTTAATTAGTAAAGCAAAAAGTTAGAAAAACGCAAATGCATTTATTTCACCTGCTAAAATATATACAAAAAACTCGGCTATATCCAAACAGCTTCTTTAAAACCAATCTTAGCACTGGGATGACACTCAAAATGTACATGAGGTTGAAAAAACAAAAACAGAACATTTCTGGGGTTCGTGAACTGGATGAAACAAAACGGAATTATTCTAAATTAGAGTCTAATCGTTATTAGTATGCAGTCTTTAGTAAACGTCAGAAATAATTATAAACAATGATAATTTTTAATCGTCATCCTCCTCTTCCTCGTTGGCACTGGACTTCTCCTCTTCTTCAGCGGAACTTTCCTCTTTCTTCTCCTCCTTTTTCGATCTACCTCGGCGACTCTTTGCTGGCGCTGCCTTGGCTAATACAAAAGCAATTATTTAATTAACAAGTTCCGGTCAACAAACAAAAAATAAGAATTTATGTTGTTCAAACTTAATTCAACTTACTGCCATTGGATTTGGTTTCGGCTTTCTTCACACCAGCGCCCTTTGGCCTTCCTCTTCCTCGCTTGGTTGGTGGAGGCGCATCTCCATCTCCATTCTTTGCAACCTCCTAGTGAATGTAAGAGTTAATAATTACGACCAAAGAATTGACTCCAATTTTTGTTCAGGACTTCAACGTGACGTTGCCTGAGGATGCCAAAATAAATTTGGCGAAACGTCGGCAATTACACTAATCCAAATCCCGTTATTAAAGCGTAAAATTTATAGACCCGTTTTTTAATATTGCCGAAGTTTTGCTATCCGCAGGACTTCAAGTTCAATCAATGAAACCAAGTAAAATTATGCTTGTTCTTCAATCGATTAAAGACTTTGTCTAGAGTTTAAACTAATACCTTCTTAGCTGCAGCTGGCTTGCGGCCTCTCTTGGCTGGAGCTTTGGTTTGAACTTCTTCATCAGACATGATGCTTGTGGTTTTAAACACACTGATGAAATCCTGGAAAAAATTAAGATTGCAATCACATATGTGTATTGTTCTAGCTTCGGTTTAGCGCTGAAATTGTAGCAATTTCTACGGAAAATTCTAGTTTTTATTACAAAAAAAATGGTTGGATTTAAAATTTGGCTTCTAAAATTGTTGGAGTTTCTATGGTAAAACTTACTTAACAATGGTTGGGGTACACTGAAATTAAACGTGTTTCATGCAGAAAGGTGCATCACAATATTATTTCTGTACAAAAAATAGCCATAATTATTCGGAATAAAAAATAACGTTCTTTTAATAGCTGGAAAGCTGCTTTCATTTTTGTTGATTTTTGCAAGTTTTCATGACCTGAATTGAATTTATTAAAAAATAAAGCTTTGGGCATCGAATTTAATCGATTTTCATTACAGAATTATACGATGGAAGGTTGAGGCCATTTTAAAGATAATAAATCCTCAGAGTCTTCAACTGGAAAATAATCCAGTTGAGAGCCACACATTCCCAATATTCCAATATTTACTCTGGCAATTTGTGTTTTATTTTTAGCTTAATGTGTTTTCTCATTTGTCGGTCGAAGAATGCCTAGTTCCGATGCACAAAGAACAAATCAATACACAAAGGATTAATGCAGATAAACCAAGCCGCTTTGAAACCATGTAAAAATTGGCGCCAAAAAAACGGTGACAGTTGGAAAAAATGCTGGTTTAATTCATTTAATTCCGAAATGTTGAAATTAATTACAGCCCTGATGTACAGAAAATCGATTCGGCCAAAGCCTGAAATTGCAGATAGTCGTTTGACGAGGCAAACATACATATAAAGCAGCTATTTTACCCATTTAGCCAAACGGATCCGAGCATTTCTCAGTCCAAACAAGAAAAATCGTTCAATAAATCCAATGTATTTGACGAATTACACTAATTTGGCATTAGTTTATTTCATTAAATGGTAATATTCAATAAGGTTTACTTACGAAATGGAGAAAATCGATAAAACAGCAGCTAACAGATTGCAGCAAACAGCCTAAACCGGAAACCAAACACAAACTGACAGAATTCAGAAACCATGCGAAGCCAAGAAGGGTAAACGTCTAGGGCGGGGCCAATGAACGCGCAGCTGGATTGAGCTGGTGATTGGCTGCCTGATGAAGATGAAAACGGCACGAAATTTAAATTTTACGTTGTAAACATGATGCTTTTACCTGTAAGACCACAGAAAAGTTGCAAATTTCAGACAGAAATACGTTTATTAGACCAAAATTTACAGGTATTGTACAATCAAATAGACAATATACTTCTATTGATAACAGTGCTCCTAAAGTTTGAGGTTTGAAGTAGATTTTGGGGCTACCAGGATTATTTTGTTCCTAACTTGTCCGTCTCTCAGGAAAAGTGCAAGTTCACAGCATCCCTTCAAACATGATAGTTTTGTGACACAAAAAAGTGCTCTGACCCGAAAGCTCTAAAGTTATCCGGTTTGGAGCAAAATGACGATTTATGACTAAAAACACAGCAAAATAAGCATTTTTTTGTGATAAATAAGGGAACTTTCGTGCACATATTACCAATAATACGAACTTTATGCGCGCATTTTTCGCATGTTATTATTTCAAACCTCAACTTTGGTGCCACTGAAGAAAAGGTCGTTTTGAAAGGTCGGTCCCTTCTTGACAAAAAGGTGCGTTTAGGCAAAAGTTCTAATAAGCAAAAACCAATAATAAAAAATTGGGGTTTTGGACAAGGATTGATGCAAAAATTCGAATGTTTAATTACACTTCTTAGCAAGGACCCGGACCGAAACGAAATTACTGTTCCCTTCCGGTTTTGGTCCAAGGCAAAATTTAAAACTTCGGTTCCGGAAAATAATTCCCAATTCGGTTCTGGTTATTTTTCGGTTCCAAAATCGATAAATAACAACAAACGAGGACAGAGACAAAGGCTACTACTCTAATTAGGAATCTCGCGACCTTTTTCCTTGCTTGTTGTATTATAGAAGATAAAAGATGAGCAAACGATCCACTGCTTCATACGGTACTTCGGCTGGTTGTATGGTAGGGGGTAGGAGGACTAGCAACCCCAGACAATATTAGACACAAAAATTACTTTAATCGTTGTATTTTTGAACAGTAATTTGTTAATGAATTTTCTGGCTTTAGCGCGTTCTTCTTTCACTCTTATTTCCGTTTAAAGATTGTTCTTCCTGGTTCATGTCTTCACACTCTTCACCATCTTTTGAGGAGTTGCTTTTGTCCAAAATTCCAATTTCAAATGTTCCGTTGTTGGTGATCGAAGAACTAAAATAATTCAACTTAAAAAAGAATTTTAAAAATAGTGTATAAACGTACGGTGTTTGTTCTTTACGACTCAAAAGTCGGTTGGTCCTCACAAATAATTGTTCCTCTTTAATTTTTTTTTTTAAATATTTGACCTCGAAGGCAGCAACAAAAATATGAGTCCTGCGAGTAACCTCTCAACACTAACTTGCGATGCCGGTACGCTTAACAATACTGGAGCAAGCATGTATAACTCGGGATTAAGCTCATTCTTTTTCTTCCAGAAATCAAAAAGCGTTTCATTTTTCGGTAAGCGTATGCGGCTTTGTTCCATTTGATAGGAATTTAAAATATTTTCAATTTTGTTAAGGGCTACAAATGAACCTTGTGAAGAAAATTCGTGCTGATTAATTCCTTTTAAAAATTTTTGCTCTGAATCTTTATGTCTCAAAAAGGCTTCCATTTCATCGCTTGATGAAGAACTAGATGATTCCGTTTCCATATCGTGTTGGTCAGGGTCAGATTTAGAATTAGAAGAATTGCACTCTTTTAAGAACATCAGTCTAGTCCATAACGACTTTAAATGTGCTTTTGCTTTTTCCACTTGATTGCCGTCTAAAACTACCTTATACCAAAAAATTGTTATTTTGTGATTTATACAAGATCTAGTCATTTGGGACAACTAGCCGCAAAGAATAGCGCTTATATTTTCTCCCTTTGACGGCGTCGCGGCGCCGACTATTAAAACGATTCCAGGAACTAACTAAAGAAGTGCCCCTTCGTCGGCACATTAACAGTGACATTGCGGCTCACCAGAACATAGAAACGTATTTTTATATTCATTTGCAGGAGGGTAAATGATTATTTTCATTTGCTTGTAAAATTTACAGTAATTTCTTTCAAACGTTGCAAGCAGAACCAAAAAAAAAACCCGAAATAAAATATTGCGGTTCCGGTTCAGCACTTAACAATGTCTTAATATAAAATATGGATTCTGTTTTGGTTCCGGTTCAAAAACAGAAACGGTTCCGGTCCGGGTCCCTGCTTCTTAGGATGATTTTATTTACAATTATATGAACATGAACTACCTAAACTAGACCTAAACTGTACAAGTTGTGCTTCAGAATCATCTACCCCCAAGTCAATGCCCAAGCCTCAGACCAGACTGTAAGCACTCACTTTGCTTAAAATTACTGCGTAGGTACTTACATAAAAGAGTTCAATTATTATTAAATCTTCTACCTATGGAAACTACACAGCTGTTTTATCTACGGCGTTAAAACTAACAACTGCCGCATCAAACTTCTCCAGCGTGATATCGCAAACTTGAATCAAATCCTCCAGCCCCTTTTTCAAGGCATCGATTGCCTGGCCTCTGAACACTTGAATGCGGAGGTGCATTTTATTCTCCGCGGGATGAGGCACTGTGTAGCCGCAAAATTGCACATTAGGACTGAAAAACACAACAGTCACTATTGGAAAAACTCAAATGGATACAGGCAGGGTGATACTTACTAGCTGGAAATAATTCCCTTCAATGCGTTGCCCAAAGTGTGCCCCTCGCCTTGGAACACAAAGGTTTTGGATGTTCCATTGGAAAAATCAGCTATCTAAAACACAAGGGTGTGATTGAGCAACTGCCGCTAACATGGGGGCAGAGCCCTATTAGAGTGAATCTTGCCTCCTCGAGGGAGAAAGTGCACAAAATAAGTGGCTTTTATGGAAAATTCTAACACATTCGTACCTGGGACATAGACATTTTTGTGTTTTTTTTTAATTGAAAAAAGCTAAAAGGCGCTTTTTTTTTCAATGTTGAACGCGTTAAAAGCACGTTAAAATAATCAAACATCTACTAGAAAGTTGGGTTATGTTTAGTATTGTTGGATAGCGATTGATATGAAAGTGGGAAATTTGGGCCCTAGTGTCGCGTTGTTGGCTGCACTGGGCTGAGATTTAGCGCCAATTTTGATTTTTGAAATATAAATTTTGAATTTTAAAAAAATGTAATTTAGATTTTTGTTTCTTCTTTAGAATCTGCTTTAAAAATACCTAAAAATTTTATACAGTAGGAAAAATTAAAGGAATTCGGGTAATAAAAAATGTATGAAAATACAGGCGATGGAACAAAAATATTTTTGAATCAGTAAAAACTACGGAGTATTTTATTTGAAAAACTCATTGCTCCCGCTGCACAACACCAGTTGAGCAGTCCGAGCGTTTTCTTAAAAACTAAGTACATTTGCGCCGTCCAACGTGAAGCCACTAGCTGTGTTTGAAGTTGTCCCCGTTTCTTGCCAATTTAGAATAAAAATTCTTGTATAATGTGAAAATAAACACGCAAAGCGAGTTTTTCCCCAATCTGGGTACAAATAATTTGAAAAAAATGGTATTTTTAGCGCGAAAATTACTCCCCAGAGAAAACCACTTTCGAAATTATCACCAGCTCGCACGCATATAACAAAAAAACAATGTAGGGCAATCAGTAATGAGTGTTTCGATCAATTTTCATTTCAGGAAGCATTCACAATCCAATTGATTCGGATAAGCGAACAGTTTATGGTCGATATTGGCGCGAAACAGCTACCAAAGGTTCAAAGATTGATGCCAGGAGTTGAGTAGGGCTTTTCCCGGAAAATGTCCCCCTATTGGTAAAAATGCATGAACTGGAGTGGACGTGCTGAAGATTCTTTCCCGTCCGAATTGGAAAGAGTGCAGCTTTTTATGGCAGTTAGTGCAAAATTATGTTATCGTGAAATCTGCGCTTTATTTGCCAGTTTAATGAGATTTAAGGTAAAAACTCATTTTTGAATGTTTTAGACTGAAGGAGATGCACTTCATTGTTAATTTCTTTTTGTTTCGTTCCCGAATAGTATGGGAAAAATGAGGGGGGTGCCTTTGAAACTACCAAAAACTTGGAAAAACTATATTTTATTTAAAAAGCTCAAGTTTTGTCAACCCCAGGTACATATAAGGATTATTTGCGATCTCAACTTTGAAAAATTCTCAAAGGCCGCATTTCGATATTTGTAGATGATTTTTTAAATATTCAGGTATTTTTTGCGCCTATTGCTTGAAACTGATGGTGAGTTTTTCGAGCTTTAAATGTTAAGCCACTTGTGGCACACCTCTGAAGAAGGCAGTCACTCGTGCTTGAGAAACGTCAGGAAGAAAAATCCATGTCCATGACGACACCAAATGCCAAAAAACGCACCAGTTTTCCGCCACATTAGTTTACATCTTTTCAGTTTCATTAGGTAGCCATTAATTAATTCCCTCAGGAGCTTATTTTAAAATTGGATTTAATTATAATTTTATTTAATTAAAGGCAATCTAAATGGCGGGTTTTTCGGGTAATTCTAACGTTAATCCAATATTAATTACTGTTTTTCATTGGAATCTCTTAAGCTTCGCAATCGATCAGCCACTGTTCCATAATCGCTGATAACAAGACGAATCTTTATGTAGATACCTATATTCATGACCTGTGTTATTTTTGTTAATATTGTTCAGTCCTTTTCTGAACAATTTATTTTTCTTGTCCAATAAATAATGCTTTCCTGGCTAGTTTAAACTAACTATCGGAACAATTCCATTAATAATTTAAAATTGCACTGCTTTCATCAGGTGAAATTATGTTTTTGAGCAGAATTGTTGAGTTGAGAACATGCACGACTTCCAATTTTCCTCAATTCCTCCTAATCATAGTTCAAATGTATTCTTTTTGATGTTGTTTCCATTGAGATAAGAGTTGTTTGTTTCAGAAAATTACTACTGTTTCAAGGTTTTGCGCCAGACTGGGGGGTTTTCTGTCGGCTTTTAGGGCAAAAGGGAAGCAAAATATTGATATTTTTCATTAAAAATGAAAAAGCAATTGACGCTCTGTATGAAATGACTTCATAAACGGAGCAAAAACTGAAATAGATAAGATTAAACCTTATTGGCACTTATATTTTTGTCCATCATAGATTTCTGCGTACTTATAGTTTACGCTCTCGAAGAAACTGATTAAATACCTGTCCAGGCCGTGTTCGTGTAGAAAGTAATGCTCACTTTTGCTAATAAATATATCAGAAATAAGAAACAACCGGAAAAATAAACGGAATTATTGAAATAAGTGGTTCAGCCAGTGCCTTTCAGTTTGCCCTTAATAAAAGGGTCGTTCATAAGGTAGGAACATAACACAAAATGTCTCAAAAGAAATTATGAATGTTTATTTTCCTTGACTTTTCGCAACTTTTTCTATCAATTTAGTGCTTTTGATGAGCAGTCTGTTCACAAAGTTTCAAACAAACCCACATCTAAGAAATACGTTGCAAGGTTTCTATCCCAGTAGCAATTAGCCCTTAAATACGATCGAAAACGAAAAAAATTTAAACAAAACTTGATTTTCAAATGGATGAAACCGTAATAATGTCTGTGTTTCTTAGTAAAACGCGAAGTTTTTTTGCAAATTACCGCATGAAACACGAAAAACAACATGTTTACCCCGGTATGATTTACTGCAATTATGATTTCATGTTCCGTACATTTCCGGGAATAGTGATATATTCTATATTATTATTCTAATGGAGCTTATCAACACATTGCGCTGATTATCGGCAGCTTTGATCACAGAAATCAGGTATTTAGGACTGGCATTGACTGGCATGACCTAAATGGCCTAATTACCTAGAAATAATCAATATTATCGTTGCAGAAAAATGCAAAATGATCAAGAAAGTTTTGGGGTGTTGTACGAAAATGATACGTACGATATACAACAATTTGTGCAAAACCATCCCGGAGGAGTGAATTATTTAGCGCCATACAAAGGGAAAGATATCAGCAAACGAATGCAAGACACTAAACATTCCAGAGCGGCTTTTTACTTATTTAAAGAATACAAAAAAGATGGCAAAAGGAAGCAAGACAATGGCGAAGAGGACGATTTTGAGGTAAGTGATATTTCCAAAAATATAAACCGCAACTTTTTTCGAGGCAAAATATCCAACAAAAATCTTTTCAAAACATGCCACTCAGCCTCAACGGTAAAACATCTTAATCGATGGCGCAGATAAACTATGTACAATCTGCTTGGCGTCTAGGTTTCCGTGGAAACGCGTTTGCATCGCTCTGCTATTGGTCAATATGTCCGCTGCTTTCAAAGTACTGGGCCCGAAAATCTGAAAAGACTATTTGCACCACGCATTATACGGCTATATTTGAGCCATAATGAGCAGAAATGGCTGTTTGATGTGCAAACTAAATAATAAATGCTTGTGTTAAACATTAACGAGTATTGATTGATGGCATGTTTGATTCTTATCATGTATCCACTTCGAAAAGTATCAGTTCGCCTTTTGATGGCTTTTTGGGCTTCAATCAAAAAATATTCACAGAACCATCAAACTGATAAAGTCGGAAATTATGTCGCAATCGTGGCTGTAAATGAGGAGTTTTTGGCATTTAAAAATATATAAATTTTGAATTGAACACTTTTTCAGTTATGGAAATAGATTTGAAAAAAAATCACTAAATGCAAAATGAAATTTTGCTTAATAAACCTTTATTATCTGGATTCCTGATACTTAAGTAAGCGGAAGTTACATGGATTTTTGTGGCACCTTTTGCACACTCATTTCTGTAAAATTCGGCTACTCAAGCCTTAAAGGTGCGTCATTTTGTATGACTAGTAAATATAGTTGTAGAGTGACAAATTTATAATCAGTTCAGATTGAAGTTCAATTTAAAAAATGAGTTGCAATAATTTATCGAGTTATTTATATATACAGTGTGTCCAGTATAAAATGATGTACATGGGGATATTGGAAACCGTTAGAGTTACAGGGTGGACCAAATGGGGAAAAAGTTGCGCAATCAAGTGCCTATAAATAATCTGTCGTCAACTTCTTTGAACTCGGAATAGCAACGGATATACAGGGAAAAAAAGAAAAAAGTGCAGTTTTATAAAATCCTTTATATCGTGTTTATTATAAAAGATACAATAACAAAATTTTCAGGGTGGGGGTAAGAAATGAGCGTGAATTTGAAAATAAAGTAAAAAATAATCTAGGCCCACTATGTTCAATGAGGCCGAAGTCAACTTTTGTTTTTCTTATGGGCGCCATATTGAATTTCTGCATTTTTAAATTCCCCTTTAAATATGCTCTTCAACCATGTATAACATGTTTATGTTCGGTCAAGATAAATAATTAAAATTAACAAAATTAAGATTTTATGGTGGTTTTTTTTGATCAGATGAAAATCCATGGCTAGTTCGTCAAGTTAGGCACCAAGTTAGGTTTGGATTTAACGTCTGGTTAGGTATTGTGGGTACTCACGTGATTGGACCATTTTTTTTAATGAGAAGTTAAATTCCGAGAGATATTTGAACCTCTTACAAACTAACGTAGCGGAAGCACTTATGAATGTCCCAGTAGCTACCCTGCAAAACTTGTATTTCCAACAAGACGGCGCGCCGCCACATAATGGACGTATCATCACAGAATTTTGATATCACGAATTTCCCAACAAGTGCATAGGCAACCTGGGACCAGTAAGATGGCCTGCGAGATCCCCTGACATAACACCGCTTGATTTTTTTGCATGGGGTTTCCTCAAAAATGTGGTATACTGTAGGTCATACGAAACCGAAGAGGAGCTGAGACACGCTGTTATAGAAGCTGTCAACAGAATTACTCCAGAAATGAACAGAAAATCCTGTGAAGCAGTAATGAGACGATGTATGTTGTGCGTGCGAGAAAACGGTGGCTTATTTGAACACCTACTTTAATCCTAAAATGTTACTTGTTCTTTTGCAGTGTTCGATGTATGATCAATAATAATTTAAAGTAATAATTAATAGAAATATTAATGCCTACTACCATTGAATCTTAATTTTTTAATTTTAATTATTTATCTTGACCGAACATAAACATGTTATACATGACTGAAGAGCATATTTAAAGGGGAATTTAAAAACGCAGAAATTCAATATGGCTCCCATAAGAAAAACAAAAGTTGACTTCGGCCTCATTGAACATAGTGGGCCCAGATTATTTTTTAATTTATTTTCAAATTCACGCTCATTTCTTACCCCCACCCTGAAAATTTCGTTATTGTATCTTTTATAATAAACACGATATAAAGGATTTTATAAAACTGCACTTTTTTCTTTTTTTCCCTGTATATCCGTTGCTATTCCGAGTTCAAAGAAGTTGACGACAGATTATTTATAGGCACTTGATTGCGCAACTTTTTCCCCATTTGGTCCACCCTGTAACTCTAACGGTTTCCAATATCCCCATGTACATCATTTTATACTGGACACACTGTATTCTTAATACAGATATAATAGAATATTTAATTATATGACAATTTTCGTTTATTTTTCAGAAATTAGTAGACTGGGACAAACCAATGCTGGCTCAAGTGGGTAGTTTGGGCACCCAATACAAAGAATGGGTCATTTCGCCGGTGGATCGCAACTTGCGCCTATTTGGGAACCCGATTTTGGAAAATTTATCTATTACACCGTGGTACGTGGTGCCAGTGATTTGGGTTCCCATTATAATGTTTTTAATTCAAATCGGTGCGAAACGCTACGTTGAAACAACCAAAGGTGAGTAAAAACGCTTTTTTCACTGGTACCTTGTTGGGCCGCCCTTTATATGGTACAACTGAACTTTCAGATACAAACCCAGCAGGAATAATTTTATATGTAGGTATAGGAATATTTGCATGGAGTCTGATGGAATACTCTTTACACAGATGGGTGTTCCACATGGAACCGTCAGGGTACTCGAAATTGATGATTTATTTGCACTTTGCCATACACGGACTTCATCACAAGGTAAGCATTTTTTTGTATTACAAAAATTGTCAGTGTTTTTTTTTTTAATAAATTTCATTCTGGTTTCAGGTGCCGTTTGACACTAGACGATTAGTGTTTCCACCATTTCCAGCTGCCCTCATTGCCTTAACGTTATACAAAGGGTTTTCCTTTATCCTGCCCGAATCTGTTATAGTTTTATTCGTTGCAGGCGGACTTGTAGGTGAGAAAACCACTTTAATTAAATTTGTTGAAAAGTTGGCACAGAAAATAACAAAACCTTCAATAAAAAAGAATACCGACAAGGTTAAATGTACCCAAATTTTCAAAAGAAAAAAGGTTTTATTCAAAGTATGCGCAAAATGTATGGGAAATATCTATAATTTAAATTATTGTTGTGTATATTTTCCTGACTGTACTTCAATTTATTTCAAAAAATTCCTGGGTTTCAGTCAATTTTATTGTTTATTATTTAAAATGTTACAAATACGTTTCGGTGTCTTTCTCCACCATCATCAGTTTGTATGTATGGAACAGCCATACATACAAACTGATGATGGTGGAGAAAGACACCGAAACGTATTTGTAACATTTTAAATAATAAACAATAAAATTGACTGAAACCCAGGAATTTTTTGAAATATAATTTAAATAATGCGTGTGACATGGGACTTTTCCTCAGTAAAATCGATTATTTCGCAATACACCCACCAGTGTGTTAAACACCTAAATACCTAATAAAAATCGTGTAAATATTTGCTTATACAAACGACCAGCATATTGTTTTCTCACAAAGCGAAGCAAATCAATAATCTCCGGCTCATAAATCAATGTTATGTGCGTTTTTATAGTATTATGTGTAACTGTTATCACAACAATTCACATTTTAGGATACGTGACTTATGATATGATTCATTTCTATTTGCATTATGGCTCTCCGAGGGAAAATAGTTACTTTTACAACCTGAAACGGTATCACAATCAGCATCATTTTGCGCACCATGATAGCGGTAAGTGTTGCATAAGTGCAATTAAAATCTACTAAGTACCTGTATGTTGCGTAATACAAAAACCCATTTTTATCAGAGCAGTGAAATACACACTTGTTTTGGACAGCATTAATATAATCTTATCGATAATCGTTCACGGTTTAAACAAATAGTTTTCCAGGGTTTGGAATAAGCAGCATTTTCTGGGACAAGATATTTGGCACGGCAATTAATCTGAGAAAATTGGGCATGAGCATAATATGGTAAAGCTAATTTATGTACAAATAGGCGCATCAAGTGTTGATAATTTAAGGTAATTATGTGCGAAATTAAATCAAATAAACTGCCGATATTGCTAAATTCTACGTCAACCTTTCCCATCCTCAATTGAAAAATGCTGAGCAAAACACGCAAAAAACATCAAGTTCTTTTATTCCACGACAGACTCACAACAAACAGGACAATAAAGAAATCGTGTGTCTAAACATGTAACAATCGATATTCATTTTTATATATATGTATAGTGTAATATTGCCAGGTTTTATTAAAAATGTAAACTGAACATCAAAAAAGGTGTACACTTGCATATCGCGCAAAAAAAGGATAAATTGTACATTTAAAAAAATGGAATGAGTTAGGATAATACATCAATTAAGTATCTACAAATTAGTTGCTTTTAGTACCTAAATAAAAAGTACATCGTGCCTTGAACAATAGTTTACTGGCGGTAGTTCTTGTGGATTTCGGGCTTGATATCATAAACCAGAGCCAAGATCTCTTGAATCACCTGGAAATTATTAAAATATGTAAACACTTTATTGCTCAATAGCAATCAATCAATGAGGGTTTCTTATACAGTGTGTCCAGTATAAAATGATGTACATGGGGATATTGGATTATTCAAAGAAATAACGAGATACCAAACTTTTCCTTAAAAGTCCTTTGGTCAGATGAGAGCCAATTTACTAAATGTGGACTATTTAATCGTAAAAATACCGATTTTTGGTCAGATGAAAATCCACGGCTAATTCGTCAAGTTAGGTACCAAGTTAGGTTTGGATTTAACGTCGGGTTAGGTATTGTGGGTACCCACGCGATTGGACCATTTTTTTTTAATGAGAATTTAATTTCCGAGAGATATTTGAACCTCTTACAAACTAACGTAGCGGAAGCACTTATGGATGTTCCAGTAGCTACCCTGCAAAACTTGTATTTCCAACAAGACGGCGCGTCGCCACATAATGGACGTATCATCACAGAATTTTTAAATCACGAATTTCCCAACAAGTGGATAGGCAACCTGGGACCAGTAAGATGGCCTGCGAGATCCCCTGACATAACACCGCTTGATTTTTTTGCATGGGGTTTCCTCAAAAATGTGGTATACTGTAGGTCATACGAAACCGAAGAGGAGCTGCGACACGCTGTTATAGAAGCTGTTAACAGAATTACCCCAGAAATGATCGGAAAATCCTGTGAAGCACTAATGAGACGATGTATGTTGTGCGTGCGAGAAAACGGTGGCTTATTTGAACACCTACTTTAATCCTAAAATGTTACTTGTTCTTTTGCAGTGTTCGATGTATGATCAATAATAATTTAAAGTAATAATTAATAGAAATATCAATGCCTACTACCATAAAATCTTAATTTTGTTAATTTTAATTATTTATCTTGACGGAACATAAACATGTTATACATGGTTGAAGAGCATATTTAAAGGGGAATTTAAAAATGCAGAAATTCAATATGGCGCCCATAAGAAAAACAAAAGTTGACTTGGCCTCATTGAACATAGTGGGCCTAGATTATTTTTTACTTTATTTTCAAATTCACGCTCATTTCTTACCACCACCCCGAAAATTTCGTTATTGTATCTTTTATAATAAACACGATATAAAGGATTTTATAAAACGCACTTTTTTCTTTTTTTCCCTGTATATCCGTTGCTATTCCGAGTTCAAAGAAGTTGATGACAGATTATTTATAGGCACTTGATTGCGAAACTTTTTCCCCATTTGGTCCACCCTGTAACTCTAACGGTTCCCAATATCCCCATGTACATCATTTTATATTGGACACACTGTATAATTCTATTAGTAGTTTATCAGTAATTTATTCATTAAACGAATTAGGCTTTTGCGTCCATTGCTTGAAACTGGTGGGCTCTTAGGCCGCCGTGGAAAATATTTTTTTTCTGACGAACTTCAGAGGTCGTTTGCTCGGCGCAGCAGCCCGATAACTTCTTTATCTTCCGGCTGGTTCCAATTCCAATCACCGTAAAAGCCGAATTCGTTTGATACAATCTCAATTTTAATAATGTGCATGTTAGAATGTAGTTTTTAATTCTGATTTATCGTGTTTAAACAGTTAATTTCGTCTGGCAATAAGAGGTTAAACGTTGCAATTGGTTCTACAAACTTAAAGAATGTGCTAATTTGCTTTCATAGGAGTTACATAAGGGATTCGGAAATTTCTTAGATATCAAACGTCAGACGACTCGAGTTTCTAACAAGATCTAGCAAAGGTTGATCAAAGACAAGAAGAAAATTCTTCAGTTTATATGAAAATTTACAAGCAAAACCGAACCAGAAAAATTGGAAAGGTGCCTCACACTCTCCCTGAAAGTATACTAAGAAATAATTAATGAAGGAGGGCAAAAAAGAAGCGATAAAAGCAGACAAGCTGGCGTGTTTTGAAGGTAATTGAACAATTTCAATGGAAGTGAAAAAACCAGGAAACCATTACCCCCGAAAATCCTAATTAACTCCCGAAGCAAACCCCCAATTAGCATTTGCCCTACATTCTGGGGTTTTCCATACGTTTTAGGTCAATTAGATCCAGAACACATTACAGTTCTCTAGTAACTTGAAAGAATGTTATTAGCTGTAACAGATAAACCAGTTAAGTCTGGCTTAAGTAAACAGAGGAAATCACCTGTACATCATGTGAGCAAACCAGCACATGACTTGGGACGTATAAAAAATGATCAAACTTTGAAAAATTCCCCCTTGTAATGGCCAAGATCAACTGCAAACCCAATGATTGCCAATTAAAGCTGACTTATTACATAAACCGCAATTGATCAGAGCATCACATGACTGAACGGAATAATAGTTAAACAGTGCAATTACCGCAGCCTTTTGAACTTGGACCAGCCTGTTCATATCGGAAATCCTGATTTTAGTGTCTGCATCGATTTTAGCAGCTACATCCTCCTTTGAGCCCATATGCTTCGCCTCGAAATCCCGGAACTGGCGCTCCCTTTCCTTGCGGTACTTCTCGATTTCCTCCTGGGCCTCCTCTTTGGCCTGCTTTAGTCTGCGTGCCTTGCCTATAGAGGAAAACCGTTGATAAACATCAAGCCCTTTATAAACATGAACAGTTTTTGAGAAGTGCCCTAAATGGGGCCTTGATCTTCTGCATATAACGACAGCAACGACTATATACTGTGCACAAAGCTTGAGGAGCTGTAGGGGCCTCAACTTGTCAGCAAAGCCTAGGGGGGCGAACCCCTAGGAGGAAACCTTGTGATGTCTTGGAACTATACGTACGTTTACGGGCTTCTGATACTTTTTCTGCGGCTCTCTTTTCGGCAGTGAGCAGCTGCTGAATTCCCTGAGTCTGACTAGCCATTTTCAGCCACTTATCGAGAAAAACTAATTTTACTCAAGAGGAAATAACTGTGCGACTGATCGTAGAAAACCACGAAACAGACCAACCCAGTGACAGTCATATGACTTCCAATCGATTTTCGTCGCAATACCGAAAATTGCCGAATAGCAGTGTTTTTTTTTGTTGATTGGCATCGGTGCACCAGATAATAAATCATAGGAAAGAAAGTAAGAGAAGCTCGCCGAAAAAGGATAAAGCTACTATGGGCAAACGGGTTTTATTGAAAATAAATACAATGACATAAAAGTTCATTTGCCCCGATTAAAACATAAATGGAATGCTGGGCAGTTGGGCTTAGGTTGTGGCAAACAAATACACCAAACCACGGACAAACTGGACGATTTCAGAGCCACCCAGTTTCGACTCCCCATAGACACGATCTACGAAGCTAATGGGGACTTCGCCAATGGTATAATTTTTCTGCCTGGCCCGAATGATCATTTCCATCTGGAAAACGTATCCCTTTGATATGCAGCTATTCGTCAGGCTCTCCAACACGTCCTTTTTGTACAGGCGAAAGGACCCAGTGAGATCAGAAACAGCTGCAAAATGTGGATTTTCATTAAATAAAAAACTCTCAATAGGGTAGTTTTGAAGTTACCTGGACGCAAGAGGATTTGGGTAAGTAAATTGGCACCTCGTGATATCAGTTTTCGTCGAAAATCCCAGCCATAAACACCACCAGTGCCCGCATATCTGGTTCCAGTAACCACATCATAGTCGTTGGATTTTTGCTTTTCAATCATTTCCTTGATAAATTTGGGCTGCAATCAGGGATAAATTAGGTAACAGCCAAGCCATTAAAATCAACTGGAACCTACATGGTGGCTCAAATCGGCATCCATAATAATAACAAAATTGCCAGTTGCATGCTTTACACCATGAATATAGGCAGTGCCGAGGCCCAGTTTTCTCTCTCTGGGCCTCAGCACGATTTTCTCACTCCCATAGATCCGCTGCAGTTGTTCGGCAGCTTCGAGAGTTCCATCGGGGCTCCCATCATCAATTATAATGATTTCATAGGGGTACCCACTTCAGATACATTGAGGGTAGTTTATGCGATAAAACGGTACAAGAAATCTATACCTGCTATTCATGTGCTTCACTAAGAGCCAGATAATGATGGGCAGATTCTCCACTTCGTTATATGTGGGGAGCAGGATGGAATATTTGTTATTTGGGGCCATGGTAGACACGTCGATGACAACAATAACAATAAATATAACCTAAATGACAGTGATGCAGCTATAAAAAGCAAAAATACCCTAGATATTAACTATGGGCCAACCATAGATTGGTGAATTTCAGAGGTGAAAGTGGTGGAACGTCATTTTCTCGAAAAATCTATAGGAAAAATGTTGTTTGTTAGGAGATTTTCCATAAGGTGAGCATATTTTTAATCGGCAAAGCTGCAGTCTTCAAGGAAGCCCGTGTTCTGAACAATTACCATAAAATTATTTTATTTTCTCTATGGGGCCAACCTGGTTAAAGGTTATGTGCGTTCTCGTGCAAGTTTGAGCGTGGCATTTACTAATGTCTAGAATTTCATTAGTGTCAAAGTTATTAAAAATGTTTGTTTGTATCTTGTAAAATAAAAACTAATTAATTTTACCAAGTTCCTCCATAAAACCACTCAGTAACTGAGATTTATAGTAATAAACACCCACATTCTTACCCATTTCAATGGGAGTTCCAGCATTCTTTCGATGGCTGAGCCGCAAATATCCCTCTGTTATAGTGCATTGTGTTGAGCAAAAAGTACCGTATCTTTAGGTTTACATTACAATTTTATATTCATGATTGTTTTTAGACCGTCGACGTAAATGGCACCAAAATCCCCACAAACTCGTCCGATCCAAATCCAAATGGGGTCGAGTTTGACAATTTATATCTGGACATGAATGGCATCATCCACCCTTGTACCCATCCAGAAGATCGGCCTCCCCCTCGCAATGAGGATGAAATGATGATTGCCATTTTCGACTGCATTGACCGGATGTTTAATATCGTGCGGCCCAGGAAGGTGATTTACATGGCCATTGATGGGGTGGCCCCCAGAGCCAAGATGAACCAGCAAAGGTCCAGAAGGTTTCGGGCGTCAAAGGAAACTATTGAGAAGATTAACGAGATTAAAAGAATCCGCGAAGAGCTCACGTTCAAAGGCTGCCAGTTGCCACCAGAGAAACCCAAGGAGGAGCACTTTGACTCGAATTGTATCACTCCTGGGACCCCATTCATGGCCAGGTTGTCTGAGTGTTTGCATTATTATATTCATGAGAGGCTCAACAACGATCCTGGCTGGAAGGGCATTAAAGTCATCTTGTCTGATGCCAATGTGCCTGGAGAGGGCGAACACAAAATCATGGACTACATTAGAAAGCAAAGGGCACAGCCGGATCATGACCCCAATACACAGCATGTTCTGTGTGGGGCTGATGCTGATTTGATTATGTTAGGACTAGCTACTCATGAACCTAACTTTACTATTATCCGGGAAGAGTTTCGCCCTAATAAACCTAGACCATGCGAGATTTGTGGGCAGTTAGGTAAGCATATTTTTGGGTTCTATTCGTGAAACTGAGCAACTGAACGGGGTGTTTTTTAGGGCACGAAATGAAGGACTGTGTCGGAGGAGTTCGAAGCGAACATGGCCAGGAGCCGGATATGCCAGTCAATGCCGAAACTGATTTCATTTTTGTCAGGTTAAACGTGCTAAGAGAGTATTTGGAAAAAGAAATGTTTATGCCAAATCTCCCCTTCAAGTATGAGTTTGATCGCGCTCTGGACGATTGGGTGTTTATGTGCTTTTTTGTGGGCAATGATTTTCTCCCACATTTGCCCAGTTTGGAGATTCGGGAAAATGCTATTGACCGCTTGATCAGATTGTATAAGGACTGTGTCTACAATACGGGGGTAAGAAGTCACTTAAATTTCAGATGGTACGGTTTTTAATGGCTCATTCGCCAAACTATCTGCATATTGAAAATTGTTTATAATTTAATAAGTGGATTTGTTTTTTTTTAAGGGTTATCTCACTGATAGCGGCGATGTAAACCTTGAACGAGTACAAATGATTATGTTGGAATTGGGAAAAGCTGAAGATGAAATTTTTAAGACCAGACAACAAAAAGAACTCTCGTTTAAAGCTAGAGAAAAGGCGAAGAAACGTAGATCCGACGGTTTCAACCAGTATAAGCCCAATTTTGCTTTATTACAAAATACGCAATTTGCGCCAAGAGTAAGAGTTTTCAGAGAGTAAGACGAATCTAACATTAAATAATCGATAACTTATGTATAGGCTGTCGGGCAACAAAGTGCCGTAAGTAATGCTCGACATGAAGCATTCAATATTAGAAAAGCTGGAATGCATGGAGGAACGAGCCGAGTTGAATCGCATCTTAGAGCTACAGATGCTAAAAACGCCTTAGAATCGATGTTTAGGCCGGAAGGTGACAGCACTTCAAGTAAATAGATTTCCACTATGTAGAAAAGCATATTTAAGCCTTTTTTTGTTACAGGTGAGCCTCATGGTGAGAAAAGAAAGCATGAAGACGATAATGAAAGTGATGATGATCAGGCTCATGACGAAGTCCGACTTTGGGAAGATGGATTTAAAGATCGATATTACGAATCAAAGTTCGACGTTGGCCCACAGCATTTGGAATTCAGGTAACTGATGTTTTTCCTTTGAAACGCAAAGTAAAATGTTGCTAATTTTGATAAATTGCTCTTTCAGATATCAGGTAGCACTTCATTACGTAAGAGGGCTATGCTGGGTGTTAAAATACTACTATCAAGGTTGCGCCTCATGGAAATGGTACTATCCATACCATTACGCCCCATTTGCATCCGACTTTTGTAACATCGCAGGACTGAGTACGGATTTCGAAAGGGATACTAAACCTGTGAGTAGTCTTAAGACTAACAAGCATTCTAAATATTAGTCTAAGTAAGGGTTCTTTCTTCTCTTTGAAAGCTCACTAAGATTCGGTTGTTTGCGAGTTGAAAATATACAAAACTTGATTGCTTGTGTGGTTCTAGCGGATTTTTTTTAGCTTTTTCAATTACTCCAATTATTATTATTTCTTAGTTCTTACCAATAGCTATTGCTAAATTGATGCATTTCCTTCCAGTTCAAGCCTTTGGAGCAATTGATGGGCGTTTTCCCAGCAGCCAGTAGCAAGCATGTACCCGCACCATTTGCTACTCTGATGTCTGATCCTGTAAGTGAAAGCAAAATCCTCAATCTGCCTTCAACTAAACAGCGGATAACTTTCAGGACTCGACAATCATCGACTTTTACCCGGAAGATTTTAAAATCGACTTAAACGGCAAGAAGTTCGCGTGGCAAGGAGTGGCTCTACTGCCATTCGTTGACGAAAACAGATTGTTCAAGGCGTTGAAGCCCTATTACAGCCAGTTGACTGAAGCCGAGATCAAGCGCAACATGCGAGGCGATGACCGTTTGTATGTGTCCTCTCAAAATGAGGGCTACGATCTGTTGAGTGGTCTGTATACTCAAAACGTTGACTCAGATGCTGAGTGTGCGATTTCCATCGAGGGCATGAGAGGAACGGTCCTATTATCGGATGACTGTGTTTCGCGAGACACGTAAGTGGGACGATCAGTGGCTTTGTTACTCTTAATTGCACGGTTACTTTGCAGGAACTCACTGGCGTCTCCAGTGAAAGGACTGCCGATGCTTTACGGCAACGTAGTGGTGTGTGTTCGATTCAGGGATCCAAAGTATGCGGCAGGTTTTATTTTTCCAGCCAGGAAGCTGAAAGGCGCCAAGGATCCGCCTAAGGTACTGAAGCCGGAGGATTTGACTCCTGAGGCGAATAGGGGCTGGCGGGCGCAAGTTGGAATGGCTCCAGCTACTCAAAGGTATACTATCGTGGTCTGGATCTAGTTAGCAGAAACTTTTCAGTGATTTTTCTGTTGTTTTAGAGCATCGCTGAATGTATCCGGCCACCGAGCGCTGGGTCATTATGTGCCCAAACATGATAACAATAGGGAGTACGCCAATATACCTCCACCGTCCGGGTTGGATAACAGCAGGCATAATAACTATGGGGGTCGAGCTGGTAAGTTTTATCAACTAACTATAACTTGACGCATAGGGAGAACACTTTGTGTATTTGAATTCTGTGACAATTCAGGAATTGTCGACACCTTATCGCGGCTCAAATTAGGCGTGCTAGTGTGAGTGACATGCATACAAAGGCGTCAATTATGCGCGTCGACGCTGCCTAGAGCGTCGGTCGTCGTCGGCGTCGACATCGCATTGTAGGCCCCTCGTCACGCCCGCAAACAATACGTCGACACAATGCGGGGCCTGCCGGAACCGATTAGTTTGTCAAAACAGAAATTATTAACACACAATGCCGAGGGGAGGTGCAATTGACACAATGATATTCGCCGGTTATGATGTGTATTGGCCTGATACTTCCGAAAGTCCGATTTTTAATGGCCCTTTTGTCGCGCCAATAATCCAAACATGCACTCATTTTTCTGGATAAATTCATTTGTAAACTAGCAGGAGTTTGGGTGGTTTAACATCCACAATTTTGGCAACGGCAACGTAAGCAAATCTAGGCTGTTACCGAAGTTTAACGCCTTTTCAACTTCCCACAAAGGACTTCAATCTGGGCCGGACAATGGCTCGGAGCATTCCTTCCGGAATATTTGGGCATCCAATTTAAACCGGAGTGGGTCGTTGGAATTGCCGGTGTCAGATTGACTGGACCGTGCCACCTCAAGACCATTTTTCTTCAGTGTTCAGTTACTTCGATAGGGGGGGCAACATAGATGGACACTTGGTGGAGTCAAAGGGACAAAAGCTGATGCCTCTGGTGGCACGTTTCGATTCGTTGCAAATTGCGGCCCAAAACATGCTTATTTCATTTTACGCCCTGCTAACCATTCCATTCAGCGAGTTATCTGACCGACAATGATGTCCCCAATTTCGCGCACGAGTCCCCTCAACAGGAATTAGCCCCAAGCAACTCCTCAATTCTATTAACTAAAGCGGTCAGTGTTTTCGAAATTCAATTTAAATGTTTTGGCTTGTCATGGACCATTCGAATGGATCGAAGGCTCTGGGCTGTTGTTACCCCTGTGATAAGAATATGGGGAAGTTTCAATCTCTCAAGCGATGTAGCATCAGAGTAGCTGAAACTCCTTTGCCTCTACATTCATTCAAGCTCTTCAACAGAACAAGCCTTGAGGAAGAAAAGATGCTTTCAAAATGCTTCTTACCAAAATGGTCCATTGGTCCATTAGATAGTTTTTTATGTTTTTGCTTCTATAATCGTTTATGAAGGCCCATTTTCAGCTGTTTGTTCAATGTGAATCCAAGACTGCGACCAGAAACCATTAGGATTATGTGCTTATTTTAATCTGAAAAATGATTACTCCCTTATTGATATCAATATGTTTTCCTGGCTAAGTTCAGATTCAAAGATGGATTTACTGTTTGTTCTAATAAACGAGGCAGGCACGTGCTGTTCAACAGAACACGCTCCGAACCGTTCGAACTCCCCTTGCAATTAAATCGGTTTTAAATTTGATGTTTATTGAGTTCCAACTTTGGTGGGGTCTTTAATTTACAATCACTTTTGGCTTCCTAATGCTGATTGGGGCCGCAGGAAACCTGGTTGTTTTCTCATCGTGTTGTTGCAGGCTACAACAATATGTCATATGGAAACCGTGGCCGCCAACAGAATTTCAACCGAAACTACCACAATCAACCGGACTACTCTCAGGGATCTTCATCTTCGTATCATCGCAATTCAGATAACCATTACAACAACCATCAGCAGCAGGATCGCTTCAATAGGAGTAACAACCGACCACAGGACCAAAGAGGTCCTGGACCGTATAGAGATAGATCCGCTCCAGATAATTCCAATAGGTACAATTATAGAAGATAGATACTCTAGTCGTAATGTGCAGTGACATATTGTTGAATGCCAGCAAATTTTAAGTGAACTATATTCTTATCGATTTTTTTTGTCGCTCATTGCTTTGGGTTTTTCACTTTTGGGACTTCTTCTTTACATTTTTTCATTTATAAATATTGAATGTGAATGAAAAAGAAACAGCGTTGGAGTTTTTTTAGCAATGCCCAACTATCCCGAACAAGTGTTTTAAGGGAAGGTTTCCTCATTCTCCAATTGTTTAATCAACTTGTTCACATACAGCGAGTTTAAGAAGAAATCTGTAAATTCAGAGGTGTATTTTTTGGAAAAAAGCTCGGACGAGTGAATTTTTTATTTTTAAATGTGGTTTTTTATACCAAATTTACCATCAGTTTTTCTCTAAGTAAAGAAATAGTTATAAGCAAAAATCCTCTTTAATTTGTTTGTTTTTTTCATGTGTGTTTAGAGCCGCTTATTTTTGTCTACGTATTTAGGCTTTTTACGAGCAATTTGAACATTTCTTCATTTTCAACTGTATTTTCCCCATTTAGAAGGCATTTCTTGTTACGTTCAGGGCTTTCCCAAAGTCACAACCGATTTGCAACAACCTGGTTTTTTTTATTGGTTTCTTCCTCACTCGATTTTACTTTTTGTTAATCTTTTCTTTGGTTCACTTTTGTCCTTTCCTGCGATATCTCAAAAGGACATTGTCTTTTTTTCTGTTTTTTCAAAGTCTAATCGATCAGGAAGATTTTTGCTTCAGTTCGGCAATTCATGTCGTTCGATTGTCGTTAATCTTCTTGCGGAAATCCCCGTCGGTTCTTATTGCGTACTTAAGTGAAAAGTGCAGTTTTCCAATTGTGTTAAGTGAATTCAGATCGCTTGTGTGCATTTTCAATGAACATCAGACGACGCGAGTTTCTAACAAGATCTAGCAAAGGTTGATCAAAGACAAGAAGAAAATTCTTCAGTTTATATGAAAATTTACAAGCAAAACCGAACGAGAAAAATTGGAAAAGTGCCTCACACTCTCCCTGAAAGTATACTAAGAAATAATTAATGAAGGAGGGCAAAAAAGAAGCGATAAAAGCAGACAAGCTGGCGTGTTTTGAAGGCAATTGAACAATTTCAATGGAAGTGAAAAAACCAGGAAACTATTACCCCCGAAAATCCTAATTAACTCCCGAAGCAAACCCCCAATTAGCATTTGCCCTACATTCTGGGGTTTTCCATACGTTTTAGGTCTATTAGATCCAGAACACATTACAGTTCTCTAGTAACTTGAAAGAATGTTATTAGATGTAACAGATAAACCAGTTAAGTCTGGCTTAAGTAAACAGAGGAAATCACCTGTACATCATGTGAGCAAACCAGCACATGACTTGGGACGTATAAAAAATGATCAAACTTTGAAAAATTCCCCCTTGTAATGGCCAAGATCAACTGCAAACCCAATGATTGCCAATTAAAGCTGACTTATTACATAAACCGCAATTGATTAGAGCATCACATGACTGAACGGAATAAGAGTTAAACAGTGCAATTACCGCAGCCTTTTGAACTTGGACCAGCCTGTTCATATCGGAAATCCTGATTTTAGTGTCTGCATCGATTTTAGCAGCTACATCCTCCTTTGAGCCCATATGCTTCGCCTCGAAATCCCGGAACTGGCGCTCCCTTTCCTTGCGGTACTTCTCGATTTCCTCCTGGGCCTCCTCTTTGGCCTGCTTTAGTCTGCGTGCCTTGCCTATAGAGGAAAACCTTTGATAAACATCAAGCCCTTTATAAACATGAACAGTTTTTGAGAAGTGCCCGAAATTGGGCCTTATTCTTCTGCATATAACAACAGCAACGACTATATACTGTGCACAAAGCTTGAGGAGCTGTAGGGGCCTCAAATTGTCAGAAAAGCCTAGGGGGCGAACCCCTAGGAGGAAACCTTGTGATGTCTTGAAACTATACGTACGTTTACGGGCTTCTGATACTTTTTCTGCGGCTCTCTTTTCGGCAGTGAGCAGCTGCTGAATTCCTTGAGTCTGACTAGCCATTTTCAGCCACTTATCGAGAAAAACTAATTTTACATTTAACATCAGTTTTTCTCTAGGTAAAGAAATAGTTATAAGCAAAAATCCTCTTTAATTTATATATTTTTTCATGTGTTTTGATCCGCTTATTTTTTTCTACGTATTTATGATTTCTTATTTAGGCTTTTTACGAGCCATTTGAACACTTTTTCATTTTCAACTGTATTTTCCCCATTTAGAAGGCATTTCTTGTTACGTTCAGGGCTTTCCCAAAGTCACAACCGATTTGCAACAACCTGGTTTTTTTTATTGGTTTCTTCCTCACTCGATTTTACTTTTTGTTAATCTTTTCTTTGGTTCACTTTTGTCCTTTCCTGCGATATCTCAAAAGGACATTGTCTTTTTTTCTGATTTTTCAAAGTCTAATCGATCGTCAATTCGTTAATCTTCTTCGATTTCGTCTTGAAATTTTTGATAGTTTTTCGTCTCGTATCCGTGTGTTATGTACATTTGCTTTATGGTTATTTATAAGGGTTTTTTTACGAACGATTTGACCAGTTTTGGGACACATTGCAATGAACAAATTGGCGTTTTTTAAGTCGCAAAAAGGCGTCTTCGTTATCAAGGCTTTGTTTCTTTCAGATTTAACTGTGTTTTTCCCCATTTAGAAGACTTTAATTGCTCAAAATCACCATAGATTTGCATTAAACTCAGTGTTGCTCTCAACAGTTGCTGTCTTATTTTTTCAAACGTTGATTTTCCGGAAGATTTTTTGCCTCGGAACGTAAATGAACAGAAAAAATAAAAAGAGATAGACTTTCGAGGCCATTCCTTGAAACAAGTGGGTTTTTCGGGTTTTTAGGCCGTCGTTCGGTAGAATTTCTTCTTGACGTTTCGCAAGCACGTGTGGCTTGCATCTTCAGAAGTGGTTTGCTTGAACGCTTACACTGTTCTGATGAAGTAAGCGTTCAAGCAAACCACTTCTGAAGATGCAAGCCACACGTGCTTGCGAAACGTCAAGAAGAAATTCTACCGAACGACGGCCTAAAAACCCGAAAAACCCACTTGTTTCAGAAAAAATAAAGTTGTAGGTCGTCGTTTATTTTTGGATCACCCATTTACCGGCATTTTCCGCACTCTTTTAAATAAATTTACACCTTACTTCCGGGACTCACTGTGTATAGTCTAGTGCGGAAATCCCCGTCGGTTCTTATTGGGTACTTATGTGAAAAGTGCAGTTTTCCAATTGTGTTGAGTGCATTCAGATCGCTTGTGTGCATTTTAAATGAAACTGTGAGTGTAAATCGAGTGGAAATTATCGAAACTGGGGGCTGAAGAAGATCAGATAAGCGGCGGCAACAGTAACAACATATTAGTGACATGCCGTGCGGCCCTTGAGAGCAAACAAAATAAACACAAGCCATCGCACCCATTTTGCAAATCGCAACCAGGTGACGACCGTACGATAAGAAGCCAACCGAACACGATGCACGCTCATTCCCAACCATCCAAGCAACCAACCAACCAGGGCCTGACAATAAGGGCAGCACATAAATAGTGCATTAGACCCTTTATCATGATAATAAGTAGAGCATTTTTTAGATTGTCTAGTACGTAGCCCGAGCTGTACAATGGGGATTTTTGGAGAGGTTGGCACAATGGCCACTTCAACCGCATGTAGCCGTAGGTAGCTAAACGAAAGCCCTACCAGCACTTGAACTCTTAGCGCTGCCCTGTATAGAACAAATGTGCGGCTTTATTGTCATGTGCTCCCTGTGTAAACCGACGATTTTTAGCTCTTTGTTTAGCGGAAAAAATTCAAACGGCGTGCCAGAGTGTTCGTGTGGAAGAATTGTAATACTCTTCAGATATACTTTTTTTACGACTACTCACTAGTTGGTTTGGAACAATAAAGCCTCTAGAAGAACTAATGACTGAGTTTCCCTTAAAAAAAAACCCTCCAAAGGTGTGCCAAGATGGTTTTCTCTTCTCTACTTTATACTGTCATGAAGTAGGTCAAGTTTGATTACCGACTTTATATGCCGAAACTTTGAGAGAAGGCTTTGAAGCCTTATTGCGTTTTTCCTAAAATAGTCATTTTTGGAAGTTTTAGCAAATCCACATTTTCTCCTTAAAATCGTACAGGGTGTCCGCATTAAACTGTGTCGACAGATTCTTAAGTTCGGTGTTTTTTAGGCCAATTAGTCGCTTGGCGGAGGAAACTTTCCTTGCATTTCTCCCCTGAAAAGAGCCTTTTCTTTATTTCACAAAACTCTGTCGGATGATAATCGCTTTGTTTGGTTTTCTGGGGTTTTATCAAACGCAGAACATCGAGCTGGATCTTTCGGTCAGAAGTAACATGAGTCCTCATGTTTGGAGCCTCAAAACTGGCAATTTCTTTTTGAGTAGTTTTAAACAAAGTGCGTTGGAAAGTACAGGCAATTGAGAACGTTTTTTGCCTCTTGGCTTGTTTTTCCCGGTAATTTCGAGAAAACTGGCAATATATGAAAGAATGCATACCCAGAAATAGAAAGCCCTCCCTTTTTTGCCAATTGTTTGAAGCCTCCAAAACTTGCAATTGGTTTTCGAGTATTTTTATCTATTCGCCTATTAGAAAGTACGTGCAATTGAGAAAATTTTTTGTCCCGTGACTTTTTTTTGTTAAACTCGGCGATTTAAAGGAAAATGGCAAAATGCGATCGAATGCATACCGAGAAATAGGCGACTCTCACTTTTTACCAATCGTTTGAAGCCTCCAAACTTGCAATTGGTTTTCGAGTTTTTTTTTTATCTTTTAGCCTATTAGAAAGTACATGCAATTGAGAACATTTTTTGTCCCGTGACTTTTTTTTGTTAAACTCGGCGATTTAGAGGAAAATGGCAAAATGCGATCGAATGCATACCGAGAAATAGGCGACTCTCACTTTTTACCAATCGTTTGAAGCCTCCAAACTTGCAATTGGTTTTCAAGTTTTTTTTATCTTTTAGCCTATTAGAAAGTACATGCAATTGAGAACATTTTTTGTCCCGTGACTTTTTTTTGTTAAACTCGGCGATTTAAAGGAAAATGACAAAATGCGATCGAATGCATACCGAGAAATAGGCGACTCTCACTTTTTACCAATCGTTTGAAGCCTCCAAACTTGCAATTGGTTTTCAAGTTTTTTTTATCTATTCGCCTATTAGAAAGTACATGCAATTGAGAACATTTTTTGTCCCGTGACTTTTTTTTGTTAAACTCGGCGATTTAGAGGAAAATGGCAAAATGCGATCGAATGCATACCGAGAAATAGGCGACTCTCACTTTTTACCAATCGTTTGAAGCCTCCAAACTTGCAATTAGTTTTCAAGTTTTTTTTTATCTATTCGCCTATTAGAAAGTACATGCAATTGAGAAATTTTTTTGTCCCGTGACTTTTTTTTGTTAAACTCGGCGATTTAAAGGAAAATGGCAAAATGCGATCGAATGCATACCGAGAAATAGGCGACTCTCACTTTTTACCAATCGTTTGAAGCCTCCAAACTTGCAATTGGTTTTCTAGTTTTTTTTTTCTATTCGCCTATTAGAAAGTACGTGCAATTGGGAAATTTTTTTGTCCCGTGACTTTTTTTTGTTAAACTCGGCGATTTAGAGAAAAATGGCAAAATGTGATCGAATGCATACCGAGAAATAGGCGACTCTCACTTTTTACCAATCGTTTGAAGCCTCCAAACTTGCAATTGGTTTTCGAGTATTTTTATCTTTTAGCCTATTAGAAAGTACATGCAATTGAGAACATTTTTTGTCCCGTGACTTTTTTTTGTTAAACTCGGCGATTTAGAGAAAAATGGCAAAATGTGATCGAATGCATACCGAGAAATAGGCGACTCTCACTTTTTACCAATCGTTTGAAGCCTCCAAACTTGCAATTGGTTTTCGAGTTTTTTTTTATCTTTTAGCCTATTAGAAAGTACATGCAATTGGGAAAATTTTTTGTCCCGTGACTTTTTTTTGTTAAACTCGGCGATTTAGAGGAAAATGGCAAAATGTGATCGAATGCATACCGAGAAATAGGCGACTCTCACTTTTTACCAATCGTTTGAAGCCTCCAAACTTGCAATTGGTTTTCGAGTTTTTTTTATCTTTTAGCCTATTAGAAAGTACATGCAATTGATAAAATTTTTTTGTCCCGTGACTTTTTTTGTTAAACTCGACGATTTAAAGGAAAATGGCAAAATGCGATCAAATGCATACCGAGAAATAGGCGACTCTCACTTTTTACCAATCGTTTGAAGCCTCCAAACTTGCAATTGGTTTTCGAGTTTTTTTTATCTATTCGCCTATTAGAAAGTACATGCAATTGAGAACATTTTTTGTCCCGTGACTTTTTTTTGTTAAACTCGGCGATTTAAAGGAAAATGGCAAAATGCGATCGAATGCATACCGAGAAATAGGCGACTCTCACTTTTTACCAATCGTTTGAAGCCTCGAAACTTGCAATTGGTTTTCGAGTTTTTTTTTATCTATTCGCCTATTAGAAAGTACGTGCAATGAAGAAATTTTTTTGTCCCGTGACTTTTTTTTGTTAAACTCGGCGATTTAAAGGTAAATGGCAAAATGCGATCGAATGCATACCGAGAAATAGGCGACTCTCACTTTTTACCAGTCGTTTGAAGCCTCCAAACTTGCAATTGGTTTTCGAGTTTTTTTTTTATCTTTTAGCCTATTAGAAAGTACATGCAATTGAGAACATTTTTTGTCCCGTGACTTTTTTTGTTAAACTCGGCGATTTAGAGGAAAATGGCAAAATGTGATCGAATGCATACCGAGAAATAGGTGACTCTCACTTTTTACCAATCGTTTGAAGCCTCCAAACTTGCAATTGGTTTTCGAGTTTTTTTATCTATTCGCCTATTAGAAAGTACATGCAATTGAGAACATTTTTTGTCCCGTGACTTTTTTTTGTTAAACTCGGCGATTTAGAGAAAAATGGCAAAATGCGATCGAATGCATACCGAGAAATAGGCGACTCTCACTTTTTGCCAATCGTTTGAAGCCTCCAAACTTGCAATTGGTTTTCGATTTTTTTGATCTATTCGCCTATTAGAAAGTTCGTGCAATTGAGAAATTTTTTTGTCCAGTGACTTTTTTTTGTTAAACTCGGCGATTTAAAAGAAAATGGCAAAATGCGATCGAATGCATACCGATAAATAAGCGACTCTCACTTTTTACCAATCGTTTGAAGCCTCGAAACTTGCAATTGGTTATCGAGTTTTTTTATCTATTCGCCTATTAGAAAGTACGTGCAATTGAGAAAATTTTTTGTCCCGTGACTTTTTTTTGTTAAACTCGGCGATTTAAAGGAAAATGGCAAAATGCGATCGAATGCATACCGAGAAATAGGCGACTCTCACTTTTTACCAATCGTTTGAAGCCTCCAAACTTGCAATTGGTTTTCAAGTTTTTTTTATCTATTCGCCTATTAGAAAGTACATGCAATTGAGAACATTTTTTGTACCTTGACTTTTTTTTGTTAAACTCGGCGATTTAAAGGAAAATGGCAAAATGCGATCGAATGCATACCGAGAAATAGGCGACTCTCACTTTTTACCAATCGTTTGAAGCCTCCAAACTTGCAATTGGTTTTCAAGTTTTTTTTATCTATTCGCCTATTAGAAAGTACGTGCAATTGAGAAAATTTTTTGTCCCGTGACTTTTTTTTGTTAAACTCGGCGATTTAAAGGAAAATGGCAAAATGCGATCGAATGCATACCGAGAAATAGGCGACTCTCACTTTTTACCAATCGTTTGAAGCCTCCAAAGTTGCAATTGGTTTTCGAGTTTTTTTATCTTTAAGCCTATTAGAAAGTACATGCAATTGAGAACATTTTTTGTCCCGTGACTTTTTTTTGTTAAACTCGGCGATTTAGAGAAAAATGGCAAAATGTGATCGAATGCATACCGAGAAATAGGCGACTCTCACTTTTTACCAATCGTTTGAAGCCTCCAAACTTGCAATTGGTTTTCGAGTATTTTTATCTTTTAGCCTATTAGAAAGTACATGCAATTGAGAACATTTTTTGTCCCGTGACTTTTTTTTGTTAAACTCGGCGATTTAGAGAAAAATGGCAAAATGTGATCGAATGCATACCGAGAAATAGGCGACTCTCACTTTTTACCAATCGTTTGAAGCCTCCAAACTTGCAATTGGTTTTCAAGTTTTTTTTATCTTTTAGCCTATTAGAAAGTACATGCAATTGAGAACATTTTTTGTCCCGTGACTTTTTTTTGTTAAACTCGGCGATTTAAAGGAAAAGGGCAAAATGCAATCGAATGCATACCGAGAAATAGGTGACTCACTTTTTACCAATCGTTTGAAGCCTTCAAACTTGCAATTGGTTTCCGAGTTTTTTTTATCTATTCGCCTATTAGAAAGTACATGCAATTGAGAAATTTTTTTGTCCCGTAACTTTTTTTTGTTAAACTCGGCGATTTAAAGGAAAATGGCAAAATGCGATCGAATGCATACTGAGAAATAAGCGACTCTCACTTTTTACCAATCGTTTGAAGCCTCCAAACTAGCAATTGGTTTTCGAGTTTTTGTATCTATTCGCCTATTAGAAAGTACATGCAATTGAGAAAATTTTTTGTCCCGTGACTTTTTTTTGTTAAACTCGGCGATTTAAAGGAAAATGGCAAAATGTGATCGAATGCATACCGAGAAATAGACGACTCTCACTTTTTACCGTACTCGTTTTTATTTCTAAAATCTAAAATTGTGCCTTTTGGCAGAAAACCTGAAAAGGACTTTTGTCTTCCAAACTGAATGTAGAATTGGAAAATCATTTTTATTTGTAAGAAAACCATTGGCGTGCACTGTTTTTTGTCCCTGGAAAGTCTCAAATCTTAAATAGTGCGGTAATTTTCTCGGGCATTACAACGGTTTTTATTTTTTTATTCAAAAACTGCGTTTTAGGAAAAAAAACCAAAACAACTTTTTTGTTTCCAACTGAATTTAGAACTGAAAAATTGCTTTTATTTGCTCAAAAACTATTGGCGGGGACTATTTTTCCTGGAAAATGTGAACGAATGCATGCCGAGAAAAAGATGGTCCTCAGAGGCTTTTATTTTCTTAATCAAAAAATGTGTATTTTGGACAGCAAAAAAACCCAAATCAGCTTTTTTGTTTCCAATTGAATGTAAAATTGGAAAATTACTTTGACTTGTGCAAAAACCATTGGCGTGCACTGTTTTTTTCTGAAATTATTTTTTCAATGACAAAATGTGCATTTTAACTAAAAAAAAACGAAAAACCCAAATGAGCTTTTTTGTTTCCAACTGAATGTAGAAGTGAAAAATAATTTTTATTTGCCGAAAAGACAGTGGCGCGTTGTACTTTTTTTGCTGGAAAGTATCAAATGTTGAATATAGCAATTTTTTCGGACAATACAACGGTTTTTATTTTTTTAAATAAAAACTATGCGTTTTAGCAATAAAACCCAAGAGAGATTTTTTGTTTAAAACTGAATTGAGAATTAAAAAATAAAATTAAATTTAAATTTCTCTTAAATTTGTTTTGTTAATCGCGATGGTTTTGAGAAAAATGCCAAAAAATCGAAATACCTTAAAAGTCAAGTTTAGTTATATGATTTTGTGAGCAAAAGGTAAATTTTATCAAAAAAATATTTAGAGACTGAGATATTTATTCGGGAACTCGCGGAGAAGCTTTTGTAATTTATTTTAAGCGTTTTCCAGACTTTCTACTGTGTTTTTGTATTGCTAATTTGTGCTGCACTGGTTACTGTCCTTTTCAATGTCTTTGAGATTTTTAATGTTTTGTTATCGATGTTCATGATATAAGTTCTCAAACAACTTTTGGGACCAAAGCTTACCTCAAGGAATAAAGTTCCAGAGCAAAGTAGCCATAAATCTGCAAGATTCTCTATAGATCAAATTGTTTGAATCAGATTAAATGCTGGTTTCTTAGGAAAAGAATGATAGTCTCCTTTGCACGTTTACGCACAGATTTACACCAGAAATGTAAAAGTTGGAAAGCTGTCTGGTTTGCCTGCCTGTTCACACACCGAATTAGTTCCATTTAAGTTGTTTCGTCGAAAGTCAAAATTGAAGAAAATTCATTTGACTAACGAGGCCCTCGAGTCGGTGCAGTCCCGACTAGGCAGGGCTGGATGAGCATGAAGAAAAAGCCCCCGTCGAGCCCCCCCGACTCGATTCTGGGGTGGGCCCGCGCTCCCACACGACGCACCCAAAAGGAAATATTAGAACATGCCACATTCCCATGCACCTTTATCGGACACTTGTGATTTCCATTTGTTCGTGGTCAGTGACTTTTCGCTATCGAGATTAGTCGATTTGGGGTCGATATATTATGTAGGAAATCGCTTGTAAAGGTGCTTGAAAAATCACCTTTTTGTCTATCCAGATACTTGAGAAAATTTGGGTAACGGCAATGGTTCAAGGGGTGCAACGGTTTGGTTTGGTTGATGCAGAAAAAATCGCTTTTTTCGTCAGGATGTTTGATTGGTTTTGGGCGAAAATTGTGCGAAAAACAGCTTGAACATTTTCAACCGGGTGAATGTTATCTGTGTCGAAAAATCGGCCCTTTTTTATAACTTTAATATTCAAAAAAAATGTCGTGCTTATGTACTTTATCTGTCTGTCAGAGTGTCGTGTCACGTCAATAGCCAGATCCCAGGACGTCAGAAATTAAACAAAATGCTATGTTGCCACTTGCGGCCATGTATAATTATTTATACTTGCATTTTGCGAGAAGGGAAGTTCCCGCTAAGCAAATGGAATTTAGTCCTTTACGAAATATTAACTCATACATTTAAATCTACGGGTTGTTTAAGTCTTGGATTATTTTATTTGGAATTCAAGTTTCTTTTTTTTATAAAACTGTATCGCAGTTTCTTTGAAGAATCAAAAATATGAATTGAAGATGAACAATGAACCTGGACAGACCCAAATTCAACGCATTTTAAAACTTGCAGAACTTACACGAAAGTATACTATTCTATCTGCATATAACGTTTTGTGCAGTCTGGCAACATTGCACAAAGTTAAGCATAGCTGTCTGTATCTTATCTCTGGCGTAACTATGGAGATTTTGTTTATAAAAGTGTGAGGGGGGGGATTCTAAGGACGATCCGCATTTTTTCTGACTGAAACTTCTTTATTTTAAGTGTACTTTAAGGGAAAATTAAAAAGAACGTGAAACTCGGACAGACCTAAAGTACTTGAGCACCATTTCGCGATTTATTGGGGAAACCGCGAAGAAGGAAACGTTTCAAGTTAAGTGTTTGTGTGAGTGGTGAAAATCGTGCAGTTTCGGAGTCGAGCAGATAAATCAGGAAAATGATTTTGAAGAGAAAGAACTGTGCCATAGAACTTCTGTTCCTGAAGATGAGGCAAATGTTGAAGCAGGAAATCAGTTTGGTAAAAGAACCAATGAGGTTAGTGAAGCTTGTTGATGAATAATCAAAATAGGAATTTTGGTAATTGTTCAGCCGCGTTGTCAAACTGCCACCAAAGTATAAAATCCCAATCAAACCAAAAAACTAATTAATTCAAAGTTGAAAACTTACCAGAATGTATGTCCCATAGAGGAAATAGTAGCGCAGTGTCAGTCAAGGAAAAATGTGATTTTCCTCAAATTTTGTGAGTGTTTTTTGGCTGACTATCCAAGAATTTTTTTTCGCTGAAACTGCTTAATTTAAAGTGGTTTTTAAGGTAAAACATGAAAGAACTAAAAATTCGGAGGGACTCAAACGACTCGTTCACCTTAATGAAGAGTACACTCTTTTAACATTCCCTGTTATAGTGAAATAAGCTGAGACCAGAAAATATCTAGATTCAGAACAGGAACTGGCCAAGAACCAGTTTCGATTCTATACTAATCACGATTTGCCGATGTAATGAGGCAGCACTAGGTATTTTTTCGGTATTTTTAATGGAGTTATAGCTGCATATTTACGTTCCTAATAATCCCATCTAAATCTTGGCCTAAAAATGCCCTAGTTTCACTAGCCCCTTTTTATTACTAGAAAAAGGTTAGAAAAAATGTTCATTTTTGTACGATAACTGACTAAGAAAAATGTCCAATTCCTACTACAAAACTACTTTGGATTTCCACCAGGGGTTGGATTTTTTTTGGATACAACCTTACACGTTCTTAATTGGAATTTGAAGAGAAATCGAAATTTCCTTACCATTTGGAATGGTAAAGTTTTTCTCCTGGTCTAGTATTATTCCTTTGTAGTTATTTCTTGTTTTGAAGTAGTTCAAAAAGTAGAAAAATGGTCCATCGTCCTGGCAAATTACTTCTACACTAAAATACATGTTCAGTGCTTACCCTTCTTGATGCATTTAAATCTGAACAAAAATTCGATGCTTGAGAAACATGAGCGACTCAAATAAAATGTGCATTATTGCATTGTCTGCTATATAAGATTTCCAAGCGTAGTTTCAAGGGCCCTTTTGCTTGCTCTCTGCAAAGGACGCCCGCCTTTGTGAGCTTATGGTAATGGAAAAAAACGTAAGCGTAGGCGCTTTTTGACTTTACAGCGTTTTCCTTGACTTTGCGATTTTTTTTCTTTTTTTCATTGGCTGAAAACTGGTTCTAAATGCAAGGCAATTTAATGGAGAAAAAAAACCTACGGAATCAGTTTCTCACTTTATTAGATTTGGTGTGTTGACAGACGAGGTTTGAGCTGCTTTTGTGTGCAAAAATTAATTTTTCGAATTGTCTTGTCAAGTTCTTGCACACAGAGTCTTGCAAGTTTTGCTTTTAAATGGGGCCTTTGAAAGGCCTCCATGCAATTCAATTTCTCTCTTATAAACCGGATTTTTTATTAAGTGACTTCCAAAGTGAAAAATCTGAGGGAGTAAGATCAGGGCTACGAGCTGGCCAAGGAAATTCACTGCCGCCAACCGTCCACCTGCCTGGGAATCATCGTTTCAGAAAATTTCGAGCTCGTAATGTATGACTAGGGGTGTACCATTCCGCATAAACTACATATCCAAAAATCGTAACTTTCCTTGACCATTTAGACGACTTGGTCATTCGTGCGGTCCAACCTCTGAAAATCGCCCAAAATTTCCAAAAATAAATCGAGTCCAAGCGTTCATATTTGGAAAAAGAGCTGATTTATCGATAACATACTTTTTTGTCTTAAAAACAATCAGCTTCCTCTGCAGGAGCAAGACCATCTTGCTCATCACTATTGAGGAGGATGGTGATGAGCAAATGTTTCTAAATGTGTGTCAAACTTCTAGTTAAAAAGTTTTGAAGTTGAAAAAATGCCAAGACCCAAATGGTTCTGTTGTTGCACTTACTCGTCGTCCTGATAAAGGTAAAACCAAAGACTCACTTATTCTTTGTTAAGAGATATACTAAATGGGCTCCCAGAATGATGAAAATTGGTACATTGTCCCCCAAACTTTAACAGATTATAGGACCCAAAACAAAGCCAATTTCGGCGTTTTTATGAAAAACCCCAATATTTTCCCCGGGTTTTTTTCCCGAATGCAGCACATGACATCGGCTGGTGGCGGTGCATGCTCTATCAGCCCTAAAACTGGGCGAAAAGTGGAGGGAGCCTCGAGAGCCACTTGAGTTGGGGGCCCATACGTGACCTAACAAAGCCCATCTCGGCAGCGTTGCTGATTTAATGATGTCTTGTTTTAATTGCTGACAAATTGCCAATTGCCGATGTCACGTCTTTGCTTGCCCGGTTTTCCCTTCGCTTTTTCCTCTTTTATTTACGCCACAAGAAAAGCGAAGCTTCACAGCAACGAAAGTTCGTCCTCAGAACGCTGTCGGATCGATAGATTTTCTTCCATTTGGTGTGAGAACTTCTGTACTGTTCATGTTTGCGTTCAAATTTCTAGGATTTTTTCAAGTGGATTTAAATTCTGTTGTGCATAATTTAGTTGAGTATGATTCACACTTTTTTATTTTACTGATCGCTTGAAACTGGTGAAAATTTCAATACTTTTCATCTTTATTTGTAGAAAAACCGCACTAGAAACTGCCGTTATTGTAGAAAGCATTTTTGACCCTTGAGTTTCCTTTTGTTAACCGTGATGGTCTGAAGAAATATGGCCAAATGTGATCGAATGCATATCGAGGGATTAGATAGCTGCTGCTAGGGGGACGCTATTTGAAATACGTAAAGCCGAGTTTACTTATATAATTTTGAAAGCAAAAGATACATTTTATAGAAAATTTGTATAGATTTTGAGAGATTTATTCGGGGACACGCTGCAGAACCTTTCCCAATTTATATTACGAGTTGTTTAACATTTTTTATATGTTTTTGTGTTGTTACTTCAGAACTTCACTTCTTACTGTTCTTTTCAATTTCTTTAAGTTTTTTAATGTTTTATTATCGGTTTTGGCAATTTAATGCTTAAACATCTTTCTGAATTAAAAGTAACTTCAAGCATTCAAGTTTATCTTGTAATAACAGCGCATTTTTTAGAAGAAATTCTTTTTCACCACGACCTAGAAACCCGAAAAACTCTCCAATTTTATTTAATTTCAAAGTTCAATATTTTTATTTAAACAGCCGATTTAAACAATTTTGACTAATGGCACTATGAACTAATGTCTTTCTGTCGATGGGCGCTTTTGCAAAAGTTGACTTCTTCAGACCAAGTTTCTACGGCGTGGAAAATGAAACAATGCAGCATTTCTGAATGTTTGCCATGCTCCCAGTGGGACAAAAAACACGCAAAAAAAGCTTTTTTTGGATTTGAACACTGAAAACATAAAGAGAGATCGTACATCTCAAAACAATTTTTCGATTTTTTCGCCCATCTCGTTTATTTACCGGGTGGTGTCAAAAAAGGCACTTTTTGGTCTTGCAGTCGTAACATTTTCGTTTCCGGACCGATTTCCAACATCCAGAGCTCAAAATCCCTTATACAGGGTGACTTGAATGAACAGATTATTTGAAAATGAGATTCACTCTAATTGAAAGTCTGCTAGAATTCGTTAATTCGGGGGCAGTTCTGATCTGGGTAACTTTTGATGCAACCCTGTATCTTGAATTTTGGTCTTAACTTGACTGTAAAATTGAAATGTTGAAAAGTCGCGAGATCAATCAGTTGATTTTTTTTGATCACCCTGTAAAAAAAATGACAGCCGAAAAATTTCAAAACAGCTTCGAGATATCCAGTCTGTCTTTATGTTCCTGATGTTGCAATTCAAAAACACGAGTTTTTGTCCTATTGGGAGGATGCCAAACTTTCAGAGAATTTACTTAGTTTTATTCCCTACCCTGTAGAAACTTTAACTGAAGTACAAAATGTTTGCAAAAACACACACAGAAATTATCCAGTTGCAAATTTAGGGCAAGTTTGGTGGTGTAACCTTTATACACAACCTACAATTTTGTGCTTAATCTGCCCAACTCGAATCGGGCTTAGACGGCAATAAACGACGACTTTTCCAATATACCAATTGAGAATGGAAGGGACGTACATCCCTAATTCCATTATTCCGGTAAATATCAACTGTATTGAAAGCTAAAACCAGGCTTATTCCATATTAAAACAACCCCGGGGAGTTTGCCAGGTTACGGGATCGAATCGCCCTCCATAATCCTGCCTAATTTGCTCAGCGACCGAACGCCTAACTCAGGTATTTTGAATTTTGATTCTCAGTAAGTCAGATTTAATCGATTTAGGAAAAATGCTAGGGGATGCACTTTTTTATTGTTATGCATTGTGCGTGGTTAATGAAGAAAACTGGGCGCAGACATGAGAGGACGTGAAGAAGAAGCATGTTAGTTCCGAAAAATTAGGTGAATTTTTTGCATAATTTTTTAAAAAATTATGTTAGCTGAAGATTTCCCATTAATCGTTCACCACTCTCAACTCAACTGTAAAGCCTTGTAAGGTCTTCCCCAAGTTATTTGGCAGTGACGTCATTATTTGAAACACCATATTGAAATGTAGTTTTCAACAGCCGTTTGTTTTACCCCATTCGCCCTCGTTTGTGTTGGAATCTGCTGGTCATGGGCGCCATGGGTGGCAGTCGATCATCGACCATCCTTTCTGGGTGGCAAAAGTCGCCAGTCACAATTAAGTAAGAGTAGTAAAAGGTGGTCTTATTAGCGGACATTTTAGAAGAATTCGCGGTTAACGCCTCATTAAAACGTCAACAATCCCAGATGAGTTAATTCAGGTAAAGGCAGCTCTTTGTTCCATTCAACGGTCTAATGTGGGCGACGAAAAAATGCCTGGTTTTATTGATTGGGACGATTAATGAATGGGAAACAATGTAAAAAATACGTTGGGGTTTCGAACAGTTCCAAGTACTATTTAAAGCAAGTGCTCTAGTTAATTTTTTTGAGCCATCGTGTATGCTTCTAAGGGCGTTCAAGGAAGAATAATCATCAGATGATGAAGAGATTGAATAAAGTTGACACTTCAATGTCGAATAAATGCAAGATTAATGTTTTGGGGATTCATTACGGGGAAATATTCAAATGAGCACGCCCTAACGCCCTGCAGATCTTAAGAAAGGGTCTGGTTGGAGTTTTCTTTTGAATATTTTACTGGGAATATTTAACTAGAGCTGTTTTTTAAATACAGGCTTTTCCAAGTGTGCCGCATAAAATTCATATTTTTTATTTTCTATTTTTGCTAAAACGTGAGTTAATTCCTAGCTACCCAATATTTTCTCTTTGAACTGGCAACCTCGCTAATATGAAAAGGTCTGCAAAAACTGTTTTCATCTATATAAAAAAAAGTCTGGATCTGCTCATTTCGTTGCTTAATAATCGAGTTCCGCTTGAGGTAGTTCTAGACAGTATTTCGTGCTTTCTAGAAGTAATTCTAGATTCTCTAAAAAGATTTGCGTTATTCGGACAATTGCATATTTCCAAAAATTACGGAAGTTATTGAAATCACCCAATCACTTGAATTCTCAGGTATTATCAAATATTAATTACTAGAGGGAATTCTAGATTTTTTTAAAACGGGGTTAGTTATTTGGACAATTGCATATTTCTAAAATTTGCGACGGTTATTGAGTCACTTAAAGTGTCCAGTAATGTTAACTATTACTTACTTTACAGAAGGAATTCTAGAATTTTTTAAAAAATGCTTGTTATTCGGACAATTGCAAATTTCCAAAATTTACGGACGTAATTGATTAACTTGAAGTGTCAAAATGTCAAGGAATATTAAATATTACTTGGTTTCTAGAAGGAATTCTAGATTTTTTGGAAATATTTTCGTGATTCGAATAATTGCATATTTCCAGAATTTGAGGCGATTGTTGAGTCTCTTGAACTGTCAAATAACATTAAATATCACTTGCTTTCTAGAAGGAGTTCTAGACTTTCTAAAAAGATTAGCTTTATTCGGACAATTGCAAATTTCCAAAATTTACTGACATAATTGATTAACTTCAAGTGTCAAAATGTCAGGGAATATTAAATATTACTTGCTTTCTAGAAGGAATTCTAGATTTTTTGGAAATATTTGTGTAATTCGAATAATAGCATATTTCTAAAATTTGAGCCGTTTGTTGAGTCTCTTAAACTGTCAAGAAATATTAAATATCACTTGCTTTCTAGAAGGAGTTCTAGATTTTCTAAAAAGATTAGCGTTATTCAGAACAATTGCAAATTTCCAAAATTTACGGCCGTGATTGATTAACTTGAAGTGTCAAATAATATAAAATATTCCTTAATTTCTAGAACACAATTTTTCGAATAAAGCTAATATTTTTGGAAAATCTAGAACTCATTCTAGAAATCAAGTGATATTTAATATTACTTTACACTTCAGGAGACTCAACAATCGCCTCAAATTTTGGAAATATGCAATCATTCGAATCACACAAATATTTCCAAAAAATCTAGAATTCCTTCTAGAAAGCAAGTAATATTTAATATTACTTGACATTTCAAGCGATTCAATAACCGCCGTAAATTTTAGAAATTTGCAAATTGTAAGAAAAACGCTAATCTTTTTAAAAAATCTTGTATTTTAGTAATATTAAATATCACTAGCTTTCTAGAAGTAATGCTAGGTTTTCTAGAAAGATTTGGGTCATTCCAAGAATTGTAAATTTTCAAAATTTACGGAGGTTATTGAGTCGCTTGAGTTGTCAAGCAAAATCAAATATTACTTGTTTTCTAGAAGGAATTCTAGACTTTTTGGAAAGATTTGCGTTACTCGGTCAATTGCATATAACGTTGGTATTTCTATAAATTTTCTCTTGCGTTCTAGAAAAGTATTTGATTGCCCAAAGTCAGACTGAATGAAATCAACATTCAAACGCCATGTACATTATCATGACAAATATGTTTTAATGCTCATAAAAAGTACTTGGCGAGTGTTCGGTAAATCTCAACTCTGTTCTCATTATTACCCACCCTTATTTGTGGTCGTCGTCATTCTTTGCCCGTTTTTATATGGGCGTTAGTGTGACCGACGATGGTCTAATAAATTTGCGGTGTCACCAGCAGGAATGGCCACGGTTTTATGGACCGACTATCAATAAATATTCGGCACAGTGTCGCTAACAGTTTGATACTTTTATGTGACGTGCCCGGTGGGGCTGGAACTTGCAAACCCATCGACATTTTGATGAATTTAAACGGCTGATCTGAACCTAAATCAGAACAGTTCGAGCACAACAAAATGAACATTTATTTGACAAAAGCTAACGAAAAATAGTGTTTTTGATTGCTTGATACTGAAATATCAACCATGTCATTAAACGTGCACCTTAAACTTCAAGTCCGTTTTTTTTCATTGGAAATGCAAAACAGCATTTTCAATTACCATGCTCTGCTTAGTGTTTTTTGAAATTAATGGCCAATTAACGACCATTTCCGGCGTCCAACTGTAATGCCATTGGTGGAATTGTAAACAAACAGCTTTGACAGTGACAAATGTTTGTTTACATTCGTTGTGACATCGTTGACATTTGAGTCCCAGTGCCAAAGACATTGTCAAGGCCAACGTGAAGGTTTCCCGATGTAAACAAGCAACATTGACAATGACAAATGTTTGCTTACACTCTTTGTGACATCGTTGACATTTGAGTCCCAGTGACAAAGACATTGCCAAGGCCAACTTGAAGGTTTCCCAATGTAAACAAGCAACTTGGACAATGACAAATGTTTGCTTAAACTCTTTGTGACATCGTTGACATTTGAGTCTCAGTGCCAAAGACATTGTCAAGGCCAACGTGAAGGTTTCCCGATGTAAACAAGCAACATTGACAATGACAAATGTTTGCTTACACTCTTTGTGACATCGTTGACATTTGAGTCCCAGTGCCAAAGACATTGTCAAGGCCAACTTGAAGGTTTCCCAATGTAAACAAGCAACTTGGACAATGACAAATGTTCGCTTACACTCCTTGTGACATCGTTGACATTTGAGTCCCTAGTGCCAAAGACATTGCCAAGGCCAACTTGAAGGTTTCCCAATGTAAACAAGCAACTTTGACAATGACAAATGTTTGTTTCAAGCAAAAGACTTGACGATTCTTTGTAGAATTAAGGGCGTAAGTCGTGAATTGTTGCATTAATTCCTTGCGGAATGTAATAATACTCATCTGGATAGAAGTGGAGAAGGGAACTAAGCTGTTTCGAGCACCGGACTTTAAGCATCGCGACGCCACTTGACCCGCGTCGCAGTTTCGGTTACTTGGCAACAATTAATCACCGACCTATCGTTTACATCGGCTTATGGGGGTTGATTGTAATATCGGCAAAAGCTCCCTCGCTTTCAGGTGGATTCTTTTAACGCGATTAGCTGCTTTAGTCGTTCGAATTATTCCAAATTGCACGGATTAATTGCATGAAACAAGTTTCAAGTAGACGATCACTTGGCGTATTGCGAACGCTTAACTTGAAACATTCCAAAAATTTTCAAAGTGTTTGGACGGATTTTAATGAAAATATCGACTGCTTGAAACTGTTGAGTTTTTCGGGCTTTTAGATCCTCGTAAAAAAGAATTTCTTCCTGACGTTTCGCAGGAACGAGTGGCTTGCATCTTCAGAGGTGGTTGCTGAAAGCCACTGAACTGAGTTTGCGCCAGTGATAGAACCAAATGCCGCTCTATCCAGTGGCGTAACAAGCCGGAAGTCGCAAGTGCTTGATTAAAAATGTGTAAAATAATCGAAAAAAAACGCCACTCAGCTGCACTTTCCATTATTAAAAGAGCCAAATGCGCTCTATCCAGTGGCACAACAAAGACTTTTCTATCTTACTTGGCTTGCTCTGGAAAAATTATGGAAAATTACTTTGCAAATAGTTTTGCGGGGAAGCACAAATGGACTCGCTTGACTAAAAATTCGCAAAAAATCCGAAAAAACTCCACTCAACTGCACTTTCCAGCATTAATAAAGCGAGAGGCGGTCTATCCAGTGGTGCAAAAAGCACTTTTCCATCTCACTTGGTTTGCTCGGGAAAAATTGTGAAAAATCACTTTGCACATAGTTTTGCGGGAAAGCACAAATGTGCCAAAAATTCGCAAAAAAATCTAAAAAACGCCACTGAACTGCATTTTCCAGCATTAATAGAGGAAAACGCGTTACATCCAGTGGCGTAACAAACACTTTTCGGTCTTATCTGGCTTGCTCGAGACAAATTGTGGAAAATTACTTTGCAAATAATTTTTCCAGAAAGCACAAGTGCACGAGCCTGATTAAAAATTCTTTTCTATCTCTCTTTCCTTACTCGGGAAAAATTATGGAAAATTACTTTGCAAATAGTTTTGCATAATTTTTGCATAATAATAATTTTAAAAATTCGCAAAAAACTGCATTTTCCAGTATTAATAGAGGAAAACGCGTTGTATCCAGTGGTGTAACCAGCACTTTTCCAGCTCATTTGGTTTTTTCGTTCAAAAAATGACTTTTAAACATTTAGTTTGGACGATTAGGAATTTTTTAATGCAATAATTGCTTTCTGAGTTTTTTTTTCGCTGGGTCAATGTCGATCTTAATCACTCTCCCATCTTGTTGCAGATCAGTTGTCTCTAATTGATTTATTATTTATTTATTCAAATCAATCGACTAATTTATTTAATTAATGGTAATATTGTTCGCGTCACATTCCTCACGTTTACATTTCATTCATAAAATAAATAACGAATAGTGAAATATGGCGTGCCAGTCAACATCGTTACTTAAATTATATATTCAGTTTCACGGCATCATTAAGGCTTTTATTTTTTCTATTTGCCCAGCATCGAATATGCTGTCACAACCGAGAATTAATTTTATTTGATGGCGTTTCAATAGAATAAGAATAGTTAATTTGAAGTGGCTCTCCAATGGCAGCATGATTTGCAGAATTTGTTCGAAATTTTCGTGTAGGAGATCTTCAACAGTGGTAACAGATATGAGAATAAAATACGAAAGAAATGTATTTTTATTCTGCAGTTTACTGCATGAAAACCATTTTTTAAATGTCTATGGGGAGAATGAAAGCACTTTCTGATCATCAATATCAATGGATTTTCATTTATTTTAAATTATAAACACTTTTACATTACATCGTGCATTACAATATTAATCTAACAATTTACTGTACACTATTTTCAAAATTAAATACAAACACTTATTAATATAAGACACCTACTCTATATATACATTATTTTTTCAGACATTGTCTGTCGTTTATTTAGTTTTATTTACAAAATGCTCACATCTTGTGCTTTTACTTAACTCGTACCTTATCTACCTACACTAATTGTGTAATAAATAGATAATATTGCTTAATACGTATTGGAAATGATGGGCAACATATTGGACTTTGGAGTTGGAAATCTCTCACTTTTTACAATCCACTATATTTCCTATTATACTTACAGTGTGGTATGTTTAGACAAATCATTGCACGGTTCCATTTCGATTCGATTTGGGCATAAATCTAGTCTCTAAACCCTGTTTGCGTACGATGCTGACAAGAAATCATTACTAAATGCGAATAATTTCATTACAAAACACCTAATGTGAATAAATACTATTTTGTATATTTACAATTTGAATTAGTATTTACAAAATTAAAGCTTTTGAGATATTTGCAGTCACTTTGTGTGGTTCTCGCTTTGGAAGTGACATTTCATTTTACATAAAAAATACTATACGGTAATCATGTACCTAAATTCTTCTCACTTTTCCAAATATATTCCCGAAATTTATAAACAATTCCATTACATTGTCTTAACCCTAAAGCAAACCCACTAAATTTTTGATTAGGAATAATCATCAAGTGAACAATAAGGTGTAAATTTTGTGGTGCAAACTAACTAGTCCCAAGCTGGTTGACGTCATCCAAGCCCTTCTAGCTAGCCGAAACAAGGGCCGAACCCCGCCGAGCTTGCCCGAAGTGGTAAACGCCCCATCGGGTTAGGGCTGTTTGCACCATGTTTTATTTCCCCCTTAAATAACCAAATAATAAAATCGCAGCTTTGGCAATTGTTTAGTGGGTTTACTGCATTTCACCATTGACTCATACACTACAGACCTAAATACTCCTTAAACACACTTTTGATCGAAAATCGACTGCTATAAATTTTTAAAAATTTTTAATCAACTGAACCAAGCACGGGTAGTCTAAAAAGGGCCAAGTGTCTGCAGCCACTCACATCTCCAGTCCAGTAAAATTTGAAATGAAATCTACTAAATATCACTGTTGTAGACCAACCCGTACTGTTCGTGGCACTACCAGGCCCTCGCCTGTAAGGGCAGGTACGCACTGCACTGTTGCTGGTAGTTTGTTTGTTGCCGGCCGTACGCCATTGCAAGGCCACTATTTGCCATGCACTGGGCCTGAGCCTGGCTCGACTGGCACGCAGACGATTGCTGCGATCGAGACTGATCGGCATTCGATTGGGCGCTGGATGACGTCGAGCTCGTTTGGTTGTTACTGCCAGAGCACGGTTTTCCATCTTTGACTAGAACGGGAACTGCCACTCTTCTAGGTGAACTAGATGACTAAAAAAACGTTTTCGGTTTTATTAAAATGTGGTTCCTGGAACCAGAGGATTTGATTGGTTGACTAAAGTAAACTCAGTCTAAATTTTGCCAAAAAGAGTTGATTTTTATGATAAGTTAGAGCTGTTTAATGCAGTTTAATTCTTGTGGGGTCTTGTTGGAAAGGTGACGCTCAAAACCGCGAAAATATCCTGGCTTTTGGTGCAGAGTTCGAATTTTTTAAAGCGCAAGTTTGAGCCTTTTAGGTGCAGTCGCATGGTTCAAGTTTGAAAACTTTTTAAAAATCAGAGGAAAATTGCAGCGCAATGAGCTTTGGTGGGTTTTTATGCAAACCTTCCTTGATGTTCGGGAAAAGTTCTGGAATATTTCTGCAGACGGTTTTGGAGTTAGAATTTTTTTTAGTCTGTAGAATTCGGTGGCTAAATTCGATCGAAGATTCGATCTAAAATCGATCTAAAATCGATAAATAAAAATTCGAATCCTTAGAAAATCTAAGCTCGTGTTAATGCGAAAGAAGTTTTGAGGATTCTGGTTGGAAATGTGACTTTCAACGCTCAAAATTGGGAAAATACCCTCACTTTTTGGGTAGAGTTTCAATTTTTTAAGCACAAGTTTGAGCCTTTTGGGTACAATGGCATGGTTCAAGTTTGAGAACTTTTTAAAAATCGGAGGAAGATTGTAGCTCAATGAGCTTTGGTGGGTTTTTTGTGCAAACCTTCCTTGATGTTCGGGAAAAGTTCTGGAATATTTCTGCAGACGGTTTTGGAGTTAGAATTTTTTTTAGTCTGTAGAATTCGGTGGCAAAAACGCTTGAGGCATAAAGTCGAATCCTTAGAAAATCTAAGCTCGTGTTAATGCGAAAGAAGTTTTGAGGATTCTGGTTGGAAATGTGACTTTCAACGCTCAAAATTGGGAAAATACCCTCACTTTTTGGGTAGAGTTTCAATTTTTTAAGCACAAGTTTGAGCCTTTTGGGTACAATGGCATGGTTCAAGTTTGAGAGCTTTTTAAACATCAGAGAAAAATTGCAGCTCAATGAGCTTTGGTGGGTTTTAAGTAAAAACATTTCTTGATTTTCAGGAAGGAGCTTGGGTGTCTTTATGCGGATGGTGTTGGAGTTAGAATTTTTTATTAGTCTAGAGAATTCTGGGGTGAAACCGCTTGAGGTATAAATTCGAATCCTTCTAAAAATCTAAGCTCGTTTTAATGCGAATAACGTTTTGAGGATTCTTGGTGAAAATGTGACTTTAAGCACTCACAACCGCGAAAATTTGGTCGCTTTTGATGTAGAGTTAAGATTTTTTAAAGTCCCAGTTTGGGCGTTTTGGGTGCAGTTGCATGGTTCCAGTTTGAACGTTTTTGAAAAATCAGAGAAAGATTGCAGCTGACTGAGATTTTGTGAGTTTTTAGTGCAAACCTTCCTAAATGTTCGCGAAAGAGTTTTGCAGTATTTCTGCGGAAGGTTTCGAAGTTATAAATTTTTTTAGCCTCTAGAATTATGTGTGGAAATCGCTTGAGGCATACATTCGTTCTGGCTGGAAATGTGACTATAAGCGCTGAAAATCGCGAAAATATCCTCACTTTTGATGTGGAGTTTCAAGTTTGAGCCTTTTAGGTACAGTTACATAGTCCAAGTTTCAAATCTCTAAAAAATCAGAGAAAAAGTGCAGATCAATGAGCTTTGCTGGGTTCTTAATGTAAAAATTCCTTGATCTTCTGGCTAGAATTTTCAAATGTTTCTGTGGATGGTTTTAGAGGGAAAACGCAGGATACAAATCCAAAACTTTACGAAAATCAAGGGGCGTTTTCCTTTTTTCTGTTGAAATCAGCGACTTAGAAAAAGTGAATTAAAACATGAAAATATCGGAAAAAACCAGAGCTATTTGAAAGAGTCTCCGCATAGACAATTATGCGAGCAATGATATTGGTTAGTGGCAAATAAAACTAATGTTTACATCCGTCGCAGGAAGTTGAGGGAAAGAATGGCAGGATGATTTATTGTCCTGATTCAATTAGGCATGCGACGGCGTGCTCTTTCGCTTAAATGAAAGAGCCCTTGATGTGTCCACAGATAATAGTCGTTTAATCTTTATGTGAAGAGTGTAGACTCGATTATGCTTAACACTTGCAAATGATGATTTAAATCGAAATTTACATTCGTGCCGGGAAAAGATTATACAACATTTTTGTACGTGATTTAAAGAGTATGGACAAATAATTGCACTTTATCGCCTCGTTCAGACTCAGTTCAAATGCATTGTACCGAAATATTTCGAATACTGAGCCGAAATTCAAATAATATCCCATCGATCCGAATGTGGGGTCCAGCTCTTGAATAAACATTCGCTCGTCACCTACATGGGTTAAGCAAGAGCTTTTATTTTCCTTTGGCCGTCTGTCAATAGAGCGCCTTGTATAAACAAAGTTTGTCTGCTGACGATATTATTATAACCTATTCTTTTGTGGACGGTTCAATATTCGTGGCATTTTCACAAGATTACCTGGGCCCCCTGAAATTCTATTTCGTTTGACCCTCCATTCCCAACATCAGTAACGGTTATCGAAAGAAGTAAATCGCATTTTTGTCGACGGAAGATGGCTAGCTCATAGTTGTTGTGCAAGTTTTGTCAAGTTGATGGTAAATTAGATTAAATGCTGATGAAAGTAACGGAAAATGGATGAAAACTTGAGGAAATGTTGAACTTCTATGTGTTAAAGGCTTTCGCCTTTAGAAACTGTTGAGTTTTTCGGGAATTTATGCCACCAAAGAAAACAAACCTCTGAAGATGCTGGTCACTCGTGCTTGCAAAACCCCAGGAAAAAATATTTTCCACGGCGGCTTAAAAGCCCGAAAAACTCACCAATGCTGAATTCCAATAATAATATGACGCAAAAAGCAGTCTCTTTTTTTCAGCTCGAAATTTCCACCACAACTTTCCTCACAAAAGAACCATCCGAAAATCGGCTTTTCACTCAAAAAAAAATTGTAATTGTGGCACTTTGACACTGATCAAAGTCAAGTCCAAAATACGCTTAAAGTATTACGGCCTTTGGGATCGTTACTCGCTACATTAATTCCATTCTTCCATAAAATGAATGGGATTCGTGTTATTGTAGGACCGAAAGGTATGTTACCTGGTTGTGTTGGTTTTGCTCAGCCATTGCCTTCTCCTTTGCCTGTCGCTTGCACTTGTACCGATGGTTTTGGAACCAGATTTTCACCTGTAACAACAGAAATGCGGTTTCGATATAATGGAAAGTAGAACTTTAAAAGTCGTCAGAAATGCCAGTGTTTGTATCATTAATTTGTCAGGTTTGCTCCAAAATTTTACAGTGTTCGGTTTCATATAGAACGTTGTTTTTTGCTTTTTTAATTGTCCGTTTGTGATATTTTCTCTTTTTTATCATCATATCAATTGGAGGCCTTTATGTTGCGTAATTACAAATTTTGTTATTAGGATTTAGGGTACACATTTCAAGCTTTGTTTTTCACATTTGAAGCTTTTGCGTCGTTATTTCTGTTTGGAGTTTGTCCAACTCCAATTATTTATATTTGAACTTTATATTGTTTTTATTATTGCATTAATTTTAGTGCATTTTACGCCTTTATTTAAAAGCAAGACGTGCAAGAACCAGACCAAGGCTAAGACCATGCAAGTCTTGGTCTTGGCCCCACTTTCTTTTTTCTTAAGTCAAAATATGAAGAAAACAAATAAAAACGTAAGCCCAAAGACACTTTAATATTTTCATATACAGATTTTTTCAAAATTTTCTTTCTGCAACTCGATTTTGCCAATATTTTTACACCAAAACTTTGTAATGCTTGCAGCTTGCTTGTCAGGATTTTTTCAAAAAGTTCTCAAGCAAAAGTGAAACTAGGCAGAGAGTAGGAGTTAACGCTATTAAATAGAAAGGAGATTGCGCCTTTAGCCCAATAAAATTTCCAATCTCCCGCATTTGAGATCAATTTTTGGCGTATTTTTCAAAACTTGCCTTTGCGATTTTCCGATAACTTTGTGCCACAATTTCAAAAAAATTCAATTTAAACGGAAAATGAGTAAAAAATTAATATGAACGTGATGAAATAGACAAAATATGGCTCTAGTTTTGCAGCGATTTTCAAATTTGTCAATCTCCAACCCGATTTTTACAATTTTTTTATTCCAACCCTTGAAATGCAGCTTGTTTGCCACGTTTTTTAAGGGAATTTTCGGGCAAAATCGAAAATGGGCAGACAGTTGGAGTTAACGCTATTAAATAGAAAAGTGATTGCGCCGTTAGCACAATAAATTTTCCAATATTCCGCATTTGAGATCAATTTTTGGCGAATTTTTCAAAAGTTGCCTTTGCGATTTTCCGATCACATCATGACACAGTTTAAAAAAATTAGCATTCAAAATGGAAAAGAATAAAAATTTCATCTTAAAATGCAGTAGAGAAAACTCGGCAAAATAGTTCGACTTTTGCCAATTTTACTAAAAATTATTAAAGATTATGAAGAAAACAAATAGTAACGTCCAATAATAAAGTCCAAAGGCACTTCAAAATTTCCGAATACGGGGGACTAAAATCAAGTGAAAAGAAATAAAAAAGTCAAAAGACAGTTCAATATTATGATGAACAGGAGACTAAAATAAAAGTTTTGAAACCTAGTAATCGGGTAAAACAGAGGTGAAGACCCTAAAAAGTTGAATTTTTAATCACTTAATCTAAAACATTGAAAGTGCATTGGTTGCGGCCCTTAAAACGAACTTAAATTGCCACACAGAGATTGATAAATGTTGATATTTTAGTTTGTCAAACGTTTCACTTCTCAATGGGGCATTCCACATCTGTTCCAACCATCCGCATTTCGACACCGAAATACCAGCAAATCTGTTCAATTAACAATCGGATAATTGCGATATTATACCTGCTTGCTTGCGTTGCGGTCGTAAATGAAATGTAAAATAATTAATACAAAAACGTAGCGGACGAGAGGATCCTTATGTGGCTCTTAAAAAATCAAAAGCGCTTAAAAGCACCATACTAATAGGACCATGTGAAAAAGCTAGCACATATTCCTATAAATAGGTAGCAGCGTGGACAAAGCGGAGTGGTCAACTTTCCTCGCAAGAAGTAATTAATGTCTATAAACACTCGTCGGCCTGAACGCGGAGCTTCATCCTACTAATCAAGAGTTCTTTAAAGTGTTGACACAATCCTGCTGTGGTCGCTACCGGCCATTGCAATTGCACTTGCTTGCAAGATGACCGTTTTTTATCAATAAGAGAACCAGGGAGGGATTTACTTGCAAAACTCACTCTACCAACTTTTGCGTTGCAATTTTTTTTATTGAAAGTTTTTGAGCTTTTTTCTTACAAAACGTTACACTAAAAAAGCACATATTTCAACCCCAAAATGAAAGAAAGCAATATTTATATGAAGCACAATTTTTAAAAGTGCATACGCCGACACACAAATGGAACATGAATCGTCTGTTCAGTCTGAAAATTGGGAAAGTCGATTTACAATTTGTATTAATGATTAGTTAGAAAATAACTTTACGAGCTGAAGCGGAGCAGAACAAGTAGATTCTTTCATTTAATTAAAACATTCTTTATCGAAAGAGATAGACTTTCGAGGCCATTCCTTGAAACAAGTGGGTTTTTCGGGTTTTTAGGCCGTCGTTCGGTAGAATTTCTTCTTGACGTTTCGCAAGCACGTGCGGCTTGCATCTTCAGAAGTGGTTTGCTTGAACGCTTACTTCATCAGAACAGTGTAAGCGTTCAAGCAAACCACTTCTGAAGATGCAAGCCGCACGTGCTTGCGAAACGTCAAGAAGAAATTATACCGAACGACGGCCTAAAAACCCGAAAAACCCACTTGTTTCATTCTTTATCGAGTTCTTAATTTGCATGGTGGCAATTTTTAACCGAATTTTCACAATTTTTTTTCTATTTGCCACACGTTTCTTTGCATTATTGCGTTTTTAGCTTGCCCAATGCACTAAACCCCGCATTCCGTTCAATTTTCCCAGTTTGGTTGGCTGCGATATAAAAAACACAGTTTCTAATAACTTTAGATTATTTTTTGTTTAAGAAACAACAAAAGAGTAATTTTGGGGGCTAAAATGAAAAAACCGTCATTTAAGTTATCTTTAATATTTTTAATTAAATCGGCAAAAGTCGACTTGTTTTGACGAGTTTTCTGTCTTGAAAAACTTTTTCCGATTTTAACTGCAAAATCTTTGCAAAATATTGGTCTAGAAATTGGTAAAAATCGAGTTGGAAACTGAGAAACTTGAAAATTGCAGCATCATTAAAGCCATATTTTGTCTTTTTCATCACGTTTATATTAATTTTTCACTCATTTTCTACTTTGCATGATAAGTTTTCTAAACTGTGTCATGATGTGATCGGAAAATCGCAGACAAGTTTTGAAAAATTCTCCAAAAATTGATATCAAATGCGAGCGATTGAAAAATTTATTGGGCTAACGGCGCAATACCTTTTCTATTTAATGGCGTTTACTCCAACTGTCGGTTGATTTTCGATTATGCCTGAAAATTTTTTGAAAAAATCGTGGCAAACAAACTGCATTCATATTCATTTCAAAATTTTTCACTCATTTTCCATTTCAAATTTTTTTTTTAATTGTGGTACAATGTGATCAGAAAATCGCAAATGCGAGTTTTGAAAAATTCGCCAAAAATTGATTTCAGAATGTGGTAGATTGGAAAATTTATTGGAATAGTGAAGAAATCTCTTTTCCATTGAATGGCGGTAACTACACTTATCTGCCTATTTATGATTTTGTCTGAAAAATCTTTGAAAAAATCGCAATAAACGAGCTTGAAGCTTACAAAGTTTGGCATAAAAAATTGGCGAAAGCCAATTGGAGATTGAGAAAGTTGAAAATCGCTGTAATAATACATCAAGGTGTCCTCTATTTCATGATGTAAAGAATAATTTTTTAGGCATTTCCCATTTTGAATGATAATTTTTTCAAAAAAATGTGTTGAGAAACGCGCAAAAAATGCAAAAGACGAAATGTGGCAGATTTGAAAATTGACTGAACTAAAGGCAGAAAACAAAACACATAAACTTTGAAATTTAACAAAAAACAATACAGTAGATGATTTCTCAAGTTGCCATTCTACCATCGAAGTCCTCGAAAAACGCAAATTTATCGATTGTAGGCCAAACCGGTTCTGTTTCTTCATTTTTTTCTTCAGTTTTCTTTGAGTTTAATTGATCAAAGTCATACTTGAAAAACCTGTTTTCAAAATAAATATTTCAAAACTCAATTGACTGCATCCGATGTAGTTTTAAACCGAAAAAATTGCATTCGGTTTGGCAATTTTTCCTCAAATTAGCAAACTGTCGATTGCCTTTAATCCCATAGACACACACACACACAAGTACAGACAAAACAAATATTTTTAAAGACGCAAATGAATTTATCTAATGAACAATATCCAATTCGATCCGGCACTGTAAGTACATACATAAGGCATAAATGGAAACGCTGTTTGTTTTTCATTATTGACCGTTTTTAAGTGTATTTGTTCACCGAGTACCTAGATTTCACCGAGTGAATATGGTATTTATATAGATTTCCGTTGAACATTTGCCTAGTACGATTTTATATGGCTTTTCTGCTACCGTACACGAATATCGAACATGGAAAAAATCGCTAAAACCTGGCTACCAGTTGTAAAAGCAGAAGTTTGCAATAATTGTTACCTTGGCTCTTCAGATCGAAAATCGACTTTGTTTGAATTGATTGTGAAACGAGTTATGAGATTTTTATTTATTGAAATTCAAGCAGTTTTTCAATTAATTTTGTCTTAAATTAGATATTTTTCATGTGTTTTGAGCTGCTAATCCAGTGGTGCGCTTATTTTTTGTTTGCGTATTTATAATTTCTTGTTTAGGCTTTTTACAAATAATTTTAACGTTTTTTCATAATCAACCGTATTTTCTTCATTTAGGAGACATTTCTTGCTACGTCCAGAGCGTTTTTTTATTGGCTTTCAAGGTTGCAAGAAAATTATCTGCTTTTTTCACCAAGTTTTTTGGAGGTTTCTGTTTATAACTGTTTTTTTATCGGTACTTAGACCAAAAAACACATGAAAAAATATGTTATTTCATCCAAAATTCAACGATTATGATCGTTACAGGCCAATTTATTGTCTTTTTTCACTAATTTTTCGAGTTTTACGAGGACTATACAGCTCAAAATACTGTAAGAAAAACTAACAAAAATGCGAAATTTAGACCGGTTTTTAGAACAAATTAACACGTTTTTCCCATATAAAATAAAATCAATGGTAAACTTGAGGTGCATTGAGGCCCGTGATAAATCGATTTTAAAAGTCCAATTCCTTTTTGTGCACAGTTTTTAGAGCCTCTAGAAGAGATTTTCAGCCAGGAAGAAAGTCCACATTCTATTCGCTTGCTGCTCTGATTTTTTTAAAAACTTGGGTTGAGTGTCTCTTGAATAAAAAAATGTTCATAGCAGCAAAAACCTTTAAAAAACTCTTTATGCCACGAAACTTGGCTTTTCAGGTCACCAGATATACAGTAGCTTTGGCTTTTGGGGAGTTTTGAAATATTAATTTTAAAAACAGGTTTTTGAAGTATGATTTTGATCAATTAAACTCAAAGAAAACTGAAGAAAAAAATGAAGAAACAGAATCGGTTTGGGCTACAATCAATAAAATTGCGTTTTTCGAGTACTTTGATGGTAGAATGGGAATTTGAGAAACTAGGTACTCGAAACTGTTAAAATTGAGCATCTTTTCTCATTTTTTTAATGATTTTTGTATTGAACATCTGAAGATGGCGCTAGCCAAAACTCAGGACCAAATTCCTATCGACGAGGACCTAATAACCCGAAAATCCTCCCATCATTTTTACGCAAAAAATACTTTGAGAACTCGGATTTCAGTAAAATTTTCTCTTTGGTTTAGACGAAAGAAATTTTTTCTTTGGCTCCGCTCCAAACTGGGAGGATTATTGAATTTCGAAAACACCGGCGTGGCACGATTGTTTGCTGCATTTTTTAAAGCACGCTTTTATAATGCCCGTTTCTGATCAGATTCCGACATTGTTTTTAATTTGCATTCAAAGTGGAAACTGAAGTTCCTCTAACACGAGTTTTGCCAATTTTCCTTATCACATACTTCGTATTGCTTTCTCACAGCTTGATTACCACGATTTTTTGAAAAATTTCTCAGGCAAAATTCAAAAAATGGCAGGCAGTTGAAGGTGAATCCTTCAAATAGAAAACAAAAATTCAAGACAAAATCGAGATCAAAAATCGAGGCAGCTGTTTCAAAAATACAATTTTTCAAAAACTGATGCTCTCATTGCCTGACTAAATGAAAAACAACTTTCAGTTAAACACACAGCGACCAAATAGAGGAGAAACTATAAAAATCGTAATCTAATCGGGGGCTGAAAGTGTAGATAACCGACAGCCCTGGGGTTTAACTCAATAACGATTGAGTTGAATTGTAACGCAATCATGTAGCTAATAAGGCGGCCTACGGGGGTGCTTTGTGCACCCTAATAGGAGGGTTGGTCGTTTTAGGTAGTTAGCAGGCGGGCCTGTAAACTATTAGGCTTGTTTTCACGCACAGAAACTTCTATTTATCCCTCCCTGGTTGGCTGTGGAATGTTTCAAGTGGACTGAAATTTCATCAACAGTTTCACTATACAGAGAGTCCTGACGTTTCGCAAGCGCGAGTGGCTTGCATCCTCAGAAGTATTTTGCTCGAAAGATTAAGATTTGCATTGATTATTTCGCAGGGAAATGTGAATATAAAGTCAACAGTTTAAAGCAGTAGGTATAAAGCAAAGTTGGGGCAAAAAATCCACCTCAGACTGCTCTATTGAAATCAACAAAATATGTGTTTTTAAAGGCTTCAAGTAAAAATAATAAAGAAGTTGATTTCCTTAACTTTTCAAGAATTCGATAAATTCCATTGAAAACCTTTGGCCAATTTTTCTTTGCTCTAATCCAGTCTGAAGAATCACAGGCCAGAGAATCGCGGCTCGATCCGCTTATGGCATTCAGACTTTTTTTTATTCCATTGAGATAAATCACACAGCGTGATTCCAGCGACCCTTTCAACAAACCATCGGGAAATAACAACGTAGAAGAGAGTAAATTATTTCCCAATTACACGGGGCCAGCCACTTGTCGATCGAGGCCATCAATGGGAGCATCCAACTGAATGCACATCCACCCACATCATTACTTCTTATGGTGTTTGACATGCCAACTGAACCGTAGCCGTTTCAACCATCAAATTGACGACTTTCTTATACCTACATGGTTATTTACGATCACGATTCCATTAGACGAACATGAAAGTCAGGATAAATTGCGAAGCTTTTCATTGGGACACTCTGTAGTTTGCAATGTTCGGGATTCCGTTTTTTTTTGTTTTCAATCCGTGGCCAGTTTTAGGGTTTTCAGGTTTTTTTGGATTTGCTGAATGATGGGAAATTTCTTGTTGCTTCTCCTGAGTTTGGTTGATCGGTTTTGATGGCTTTCCTTGTTTCAGCTACTTTTACAATTTATTTCTGCACTTTTTCAATGCCTCTTTTTCTTTTTTTTTTGGCACTGCGAAATAGAGAAAAAAACGTATTTTTCCAACAATTGAGATATTTGAAAAAAACGAAATCTTAAATAAGACCAAAATGTTTTTAATTTGCATTTGCAAATGAGGTTTTTCTCGTTAACTCTGCCTAATCCATTTCGCTGCATACGTAAATCTACAATGAAAACTGAAGAAACCAAAAGGTAAATAGAAAACACTGAGGTAATTATTCATCAAGAACATCAGCCTCTTCCTGTTCCTGAGAAGAAAATTCCTGTTCCAACAACTTTTCATAGCGGTTTTTTTTGCAAAAATGCAGTTTTTTGACACATTTCACCCATTAAAATTCACTAATTTTCCATTTTTACCATACTTTACAACATGTTGCCGAATTTACCCCAAAGTAGCAAATTTCTCTCGGTGAAATTCCCATTTTGGTGGAGATAGAGACTTGATATTGTTAAAAAGAAAAAAATCCGTTAACCAGTATAAACAATACTAGCCAAAACTAACAACTACAAAACGCGTTTTCGAAATAATCAAGCACAGACAAAATGGAGATTTGGCAATTGCGCGAAATTTTCCCAGTTAGTGTGTTCCGATCATGGAGTTCTTATATCTTATAGAAAAGCAGTGAATTTCAACTGTGTGTGGATACTGGTCAAAATTTTGCAAAAAACACCACTAAGAAAAATTGTTGGTACAGGAGTTTTTTTTAAGGTGGGCATATTTCTTTCATAAAAGGCCAAACTGGATAATTTTTATGATTGAGCTATAAATTCGGCACTTTAATCATCTGATTGCCCAAAAGTCTGTGCCCCAAAAGGAAAACTTTATTCACGTTCGACATTGTTATACATTTTAAGTTTTGAAGCGCTTGTCAAAACATATCTGCTTGAATGCATGATTGCCGTTACGATATTCTTTTCAAAATATTTAGGAAATCGTAATTTGTCTCTAGAGGAATGTTTGCAATTGTGTGTCATAAACTACGAAAAGGTTGCCTAGATGCAAATCGCTTGCAAGTAATTTGGATGTACTAAACCAGGGTAATCGGCCACTGTGCATTTCGTATATTTCTGCAACTGATCAGTTTATATAAGAAAACTGGTAAATGTGTCAACGTTGTTTCTACATATAATCGTCGTCACAAGTAGGGGACCTACGGGAGTGCGGGTCTGTTTCCAACCATAAATTTCATTCTGAAAAATTGTGCAGTTAAAAGAATTTAAAAAAAGTGGAACATGGAAAGTTGAACACAAGATATTTTTGGAATTTAACCAGAAATTAATTGTTGTCAAAAGCACAGTAAATCATGCATTGCATCTCTTCCTCATGGAAAGGAAAAATTTGCCAAGTTTCCATTTTCAATTCTTCAGTTCTTCTCCTAAGTGACCTCTGAACTAAGCAAATGGCATTTTGGCCAAAAATAAAGTAGGCAAAATCGCATCTGGATCGATGCTGGTGCAAAATAGAAAATAATCGAGCTATAAATGAGGTTTATTTTTGTTAGGCTCCAACAGACTCTCAAGTGGGTATTGTGCCGTAAAAACCAGCTGCACGAGTGGCTCTGGATGTAGAGGGGCTGCAACAGGGATAATGTGAAAAAATGGCAGCCATTCGTGATAATTTCCAGCATTTTTTCAAACACCCAATTCATCACATGTTTCCCGAACACTGAATTTGCGGTCTGTCTAAATCAAACTCCCAAACTAATGCGAGAAGAAACTTGAAACTTTGGCACAGTTAAACGAAGGGATTTAGCTTACAGCTGAGAAAATTGCGTTAAAATACGAGTCTTTCCGGATTTTTTAGAAGCCTTTGAGCTTGCACCCGAAATTCAATAATGCGCCAAACTTGCAGCGGAGCCAAAGAAAAAAATCCTACATCCAAACTAGAGCCAGTAGCAACTTGAAACTTGTTTACAGTCAAATTGAATGTTTTGTCTAAATTGGAGTGAAAATTGTATGGAAATCCGAGCTTTGGCTGATTTTTTACTTGCATGTGACGCAATGACAAAAAGACGCGGTAGCGAAACATTGGGAATTTTAAGCCGGAAAATTTCCCTGTTGACAAACCCATTTCTTCCTTCCTCCTTCCACTGAAAAACTGCTATTAAATTTTAATTGAAGAAAAAATTTAACAGTTAATTCATTATTAGAACACTGTGAAAAAACAGTCAAAGTTCTAAATGCGTTTCGATTAGGTTGAGGCCTCAACTTCCACATTTTTCATTTATTTTCCTACTTGTAGAAGATGGAAAGTTTGTCAACTGTGATTGAAGGAAAATTGCAAAATTTCGGGCTTAAAATCCCCACTTTTAACTGATACGTAGCTGAAAAGTGGGAATTTTCAGTTGACCCATTCTTTCCTTCCATCCTCCTAGGAAGATAGATAGCACTTTATTGTCGAAAAATTCCCCATATTTTCAACGGCAAATGCCCCGCTAGTTTCCCTTCCCATGACTTCTGAACTGTTATGTTGTGGAAGGAAAATATTTTGATTGAAGATTAACGTCACACTTCATCACTGTTATTTGCCATTAAAAACGGATTAAATCTGGAGCTTTACCTTCGGCTAACGTTGCAAATCCTCATCAAACAGGGATTATGGTAATTGTGCCGCCCTTTTGTTAACTTACTGCATGAAACAGTCGGTTATGAAGACTGACGAAGACTTTAAAATAACGTAACGAGACTCACCTGGGTTGGTGTTAGATGTATTAGGGATGCTAAATGTTCCCTTTCGGGGGCCGAAAGGTACTTTTGCTGCTTGAAGCGCCGCTCCAATTCGTAAACCTGGAAGAAATAAAAATTTATGTTTAAGGGCCCACACTGAAAGTGTTCTCGGTATCAAGCGGTGAACATTTTTTTCAGAAATAAATCAGAATCATGAATTTCGCAACACTTACTTGGAACGGTTATTGAAACATTATTTCTCACGTTCTTCAACTTTCAATATCTTCACTTTCCAATGAAAAAAGAGCTTTTGAGGTCGAAGTTTGAATTGAAATAGTTCATGTTAAGTAGACGAGAAATGTATCTTGGGGATTTTCCTCCAAATAATCGTCTCTTAAAGTGACATTCTGTTTAAGTTATTCTAAGTGAGTAGTAGTAGTAAACATCTTTATTTCTAAAAAAGGCTATCGACCTATCGGTCTTTCTGCCCTTGTTTAATACATGTAGTCTTAATCTAAACAAAAAACAAAGATGAAAATTCTCTTAGTCTAGGTTAATAATCTTATTAAATAAAGTTTCCAATTCTAATGACACGAAAAAATTATTTTATTGTCCAGTAGTCAGTTGCGTTTGTAAGTGTTCGAGTAGCGTTGATGTAGGGAAACGGAAGCGGGATTGTCTGGTTAGTCTTGTGAGACAAAGGGGATTCAGTATGGTCCAGTTGTAGGGGTTGTTTGTCCATTTTGTCTGTAGATGTATGAGTCTTTCCGAAAATCTTTGTGATGTTTGTGCGTTCGTATAGTAGTTGGGTGCAGGGGTTGTGTAGTGGGTTTTGGGGGTGTCTTATTCGTGTTATTAGTCTTAGCGCAATTTGTTCTGTTGTTTGTATATAACGTTTTGTCCTTTCTGTTCCGTTGGTCATGAGTATATGTCCATAGTCTAGCAAGGGTCTACAAATAGCTTTATATATTTAGGTGGCGGTATTTGTGCTAATTCCTCTGTCTTTGTAGGTTAGTGAGCGGAAGTGTTTTGTTCTCTTTATTGTTTCTGCCCTGATGTTTCGTATGTGTTTAGTGAATTTAAGTTTGTGGTCAATTGTGATTCCAAGGTATTTTACGTCGGTTTTTGGTTGTGTCGTTTGGCCGTCTGCAGTTATTGTAGGGGAGTCATCGTTGAGTCTGTGGTTTGTGATAAGAAGTTGGTTTTTTGACGCGTTTGGTGTTAGTCTCCATTTATTAAACCATGTCATTGTGTTGTTTGTAAGTGTTTGGAGTCTTTGAGCTGCTCTCTCAGTAGTTTTGTCATGTACAATAAGTGCCGTGTCGTCTGCGTATTGTAATATGTATGCCGATCTGTCGATTTGATTTTTGTCTGGTAAGTTGTAATTGTATATGTCATGGCAGTATATATTGTAGAGAAACGGTGAGAGCGGGGATCCTTGAGGGAGCCCTTGTTCAGGGGAAAAAGAAAATGACAGTGTTTTGTCAATTCGTACTTGTAGTTGTCTGTTTTCTAGTAACTTCTTTATGGTGTGTAGTAGATATGCTGGTGTGTGTAGTTTGTATAGTTTGTATTTCTAAGTGAATATATGAGATTTGCAGGTTTTGAACTATATGGATTTGCGAGTAGAGAATTTTATATGCCAGACGTTCACTTTTGAGGCCTATTTTTAAGTAACTGAAAGTTCGAAAATGTTTTTAAAACCGTCGGATGGTCGGACTCTAATGCAGTTTTCTACACTTAACTTAACAAATGAGGGTTTTGCTCGAAACACCCCGAACTGCAGCCTTTTGTTTGCTTGGGTTTGCGAGCTACGAATTTTTCAATTCAGATGTGCACGTTTGAAGCACATTTTTAAGTAAGTGGTTGTTTGGAAAAAAATTTTAAATCACCGGATGCTCAGATTCTACTGCAATTTTGTACGTAACCAATAAAGATTTTGCTGGAAGAGCATCAAATTGCAGTCTTTTGGCTGCTTGGGTTTGGGAGTTCCGATTTTTTTAACACAGGTTTGCACGTTTGTGGCACATTTCTAAATAACAGAGAGTTTGAAAAATTGTGGACACTGAACTGATGGTTCGAAATTTACGCTATTTTGAACACTTAACAAGTGAGGATGTTTCTTAAAATGGGCAAATATGTAGTCCGTTTTTTCTGCTTGGATTTGCTATTTCTGAATTTTGAAACGGAGCGTCCATGTTTGTAGCGCGCTTCTGAGTGACAAGAAGTTAGACAATTTTTCACACACACACACACAATTTTAGACACAAACGGGGATTTTGCTCAAAATTTAAAAAATTACATCGTTTTACCTGTTTCGGTTTGCCCGTTCTGAATGTTTAGACTCAGACTTGTATCTGGGGCACACTTCTAAGTACCCGGAAGTTTGAAAAATTCGAGAAAATGAATTGACGGTCTGAATCTGATGTCATTTTTTACACACACGAAGTAGGAACTTTTCTCGTAAAATCCCAAATTGCAACAATTTCCCTGGTTTGGTTTGCAAGTTGTGAATTTTTCCTCTTCCAAGGAACAAGAAAATTAATTTAAAAAAAATGAATGGATTCTAATTCCATTTTTTCGCTCTTAACAAATAAGGAGTTGTCTCGAAATTCCCAAAATTGCAGCCTTTTGTCTGCTTGAGTCTGCAAGTTGTACACTTTTATGCACAGACTTGCACTTTTGGGGCACATTTGCAAGTAACAGGACGTTTGGAACATGCGGAAAAATGAATGCGCCGTTCAAATTTAATACAATTTTCTACGCTTAACAAGTGAGGATAATTCTTCAAATTTTCCAAAATTGTACTCATTTATTTGCTTAGATTTGCGAGTTGTGGTTTTTTAAACCGATACTTTTTTGGGCGTTTGTGGCGCATTGCCAAATAACAAGAGATTTGATAATTTTTGGGAAATAAATAAGGAGTCGCATTTTAATGCAGTTTTACAGGCTTAACAACTGAGGATTTTTGTCAAATTATCCAAAGTCCCAGACTTTCATCTTCTTGAATTTGGGAGTTCTGAATTTTTAAACAGAAGCGGGCTTGTTTGCAGGTCATTTCTGAGGAAAAAGGAAAACTTGAGAAATTCTGCAAGATGAGTAGATCCTCTGAATCTCATGTAATTTAGTGCACTTAACAAATAAGGAATTCCCTTAAAATACTGAAAATTGCAACATTTTATCTGCTTGGGTTTAAGAGTTATGTATTTTTAGGAACAGGCCTGCTCCTTTGAAACACATTTCTAAACAATTCAAGGTTTGAAAAATTCTAGAAATTTAATCAAAGCTCCCAATCCAATGCAATTTTGTAGACTAAGCAAACGAATCTTGGCCTTTAAGTGTCCAAAACTGCAGCGTTCGATCTTCGCACTTTTGCAAGCTACGAATTTTTAGGTATAGACTTGCATTTTTGGGAATCTTTCAATTTCATCCACTGACTGGCATGATAAATGCCTAGTAGAACTGTGTTGGAATAGAAAAAAAAATTCCAGTCGGGGGGATTTGACTTGTTGTGACCAATTGGAAATTTATCCTAGTACTAAAAAAATATAATATCATACAAGATAGTCAATAAAATAACGAAACAAGGAAGTGTTTACGGTCCAGCACTGACTTTCTACAGAGAATTCTACTATCAGGCTTACTTTGCAAGTCATTTCTAGTTTTTTTTTTCAATTAAACAGTGACAATTATTCGCCTTAAAAGTGTTTTTTTAACCTGATGCTTCCTTCGCCAGATCCATGAATATTTAACGTATTTGTTTCCTATTTGGCGCAAATAAATACAAAAATGTAAAAGTAGGCGACACGTTTTTGACCTCCGATTCACACGTTATGCATTACATCAACATCCAAGTTGACAATCTCAATTATTGCTGAATTGTTGATTCAAAAGATCTGGAAGTAAACACTTTTCAGGCATCTAATTAACGATTAATGTGGTGAAAAAAAGTAAACATTGCCTTGGGCAGTTGACAAAAGAAGTCAACTGAAGAGAGTGAAAAGTGGCGATGTCTCGCAAGTCTTGCTTTTAAAGAAGGCGTAAAATTAATTCATTAATAACAATAATAATAATAATAATAATTTTAAAAGGTCATAACCTATACACAACAATGAAATAATCTTAGGCTGTTTGCTATTGGATTTCCGTATGATTTTCTTAAATTTTTTTGTGCCTCAGAAATAGAAGAATCACTCAAAATAGAAGAGATAAAAGCGCGATTTTTGCCTCAACATGAGTAAGAGCCTTATTAAGATGTTTGGTGAGTTTGGTCTCATTCGGGTTACTAACAGATTTTGGAGGAATTTTCAGAGTTTCAAATTCAGATTTTTATGCCTCAGCTCGAAATTCCAAAATATGTCGGTCTCAAAATAGATGAGATAAAAGCGCGATTTTTGCCTCAACATGAGTAAGAGCCTTATTAAGATGTTTGGTGAGTTTGGGCTCAATCGGGTTACTAACAGATTTTGGAGGAATTTTCAAAGTTTCAAATTCAGATTTTTGTGCCTCAGCTCGGAATTCCAAAATATGTCGCTCTCAAAATAGAAGAGATAAAAGCACGATTTTTTGCCTTAACATGAGCAAGAATCTCATTAAGATGTTCGGTAAGTGCCTTTTTTGAAAAAATAGTTTTTGGTATCGAAAATTTCCGTATAACTTTCTTAATACTTGCACTATTTTAAAAATTGAAACTTCGTTGCAAAGCTTGCAATTTTTGCTAAAAATTGCCTTTCGGCAAATTTAAATCAAGTAAAACTTCTCGACTTTTTCATTATTAATCTTCTTCTTCCTATTGAGGAGAGAATTAAATTCATTTTTGCTTTCTTTGCTCTCTTCTTCGGGTGCGTTTTGCTTGATTCGTTAATTTGCCATGTTTATCCTCTTATTGTAACAATTATTTAATACCATCATCTTTTTGTATTTGTTTCGTTGCATACCCGCAATATAAAAAGTGGCTTTTATCAGCAATATTTATATTAACTGTATATCCATTTGTCTTTTTTTACTTTAGTACTTTTTTCCGTTGATTACTTTGCATTTGCACTTATAATCCCTCTTGTGTGGAAATGGTAAAAAACAAAAAGTAATTTGCAAAACAAATGAACATACAGAAGAAAATGGATTTTTTCCAAATTGAAATTAACAAAGTCAGACTTTAGTAAATTGAGAATGGAAGACACGAAACAAAACATCAAAGAAAGGTGTATTAAAACTGTGAACAATGAAAAATAGGGTCTTAAACCAACAGTTAAAAAATGATAATTTTGAGAAACAAGCAGGATGATGACAAGAACAAAACAAAAGAGACATGGCATACAAAAACAAAGCGAAACAGACAACTATTGGCTAGAAAGGAAGAAGGAATTGAGAGAAAAAGATTGACAACATTTCCAGCATTGAAGGCAAGACGGAAATTCATGCAAAAATTGGGTTTGAAAGACGAAATTATACAGTGGAAATAAGAGCAATTTCCTCAGTTTGGAACCAAATCTTTAATTTCCCTGAAGTCACAAGGGATCGCCAAATGCAGCTAACTAGAGAAAAATTTACTTGAAAATTAACATCCCTGGTCGCATGAAACAGCATATAGAATCCATAAAAACACAAAAAATTGCAACTCGCAAAAGCAAAGAGGAACCGAAATAAAACTAGCTAATCGCGACTTAAACAACGCAAGTAAAACATCAAGGAAATAAAGGAAAAACTTATTAAAACTGAGAACATTGGGAAACAGAATCGTAAACTGAAGAATATTATTGAATATCAAAGGCCACCTTAAACCCGCAGAGAAGAAATGAAGATTTTGAGAAACAAGCAAGGAAAGTAATGAAAAAGCCAAAAAGAAAATAGTTGACAATTTCTCTAGCAATCAATGGAAACAGGGAAACGTATGCAAAAAGTGTTTGCAAAAGAGGCATTTTAAGGATTATATACCTAGTGGAAAAATGTGCAATTTTCGTAGAAAATTCCTCCAGAACACCTTGGAACTTAGAGCGAAATGAAGAGGTACTAAACAAGAAAACGGAGCCTTAAAGCGGCTATCTATCAAGTAAAAATAACTCTAAAACCTAGAAAAACTTATTAAAACAGAAAATTCTTGGTCTTGATGTTGCAAAAAACACCGCTCTCGACCTTCACGACTGCAAAGGCTTCTTCTTTCGTAAGCGACGCGTGAAAAACGCAAAACTTACAATTTCAAATCAATCAAGGCTGCAGATCCATTCTTCTCCACAATCTTCAATTCTAAACCGAACCAACTGAAACATTTGGAAAACGTCAAATTTTTATTATTAAACACCGACCAGTTAATTGCTGTCAAAATGCCATTTCAACTATTTCGAACGGTCACTTCATAATCGAAAAAATGAAAAAAAGCGCGTCGCGATGTCCGGCACCGGCAATCGACGTTTACCGTCGGCATCCGGCAAACTTTCGTTTGTTACGTGACCATCAGTGCCGTAACCAGGCAACGGCCAGGGGGGGGGGCGAGGGGATTTACAAGTGAGTCACTGGTAAAAAGGGGGCGCAGCCCTATGAACAAAACGCTACCTGGGCTTGCGTGAAGAGGACCCGCCTCTTGCGGCGTTGCGCCAATGGGAATTGCATGGGCTTCGAGTCGGGCACGCCGCCGCACGGACCCAAACCTGGCATCCCGGCGGCATTTAAACCATGGCCCATGTTGGCCGACGCCGCTGTTGTTCCCATCAATCTGGAAACTAAAAGAAAATTCCATCAGAATTATCCACGTAACTCACAAATCAATCAAGTCTAGCACTGTTACGTTATTTGGACGTTCTTAGCACCAAAGAGACGTTGATTGGACGTTGAATAGACGTCGTAGTCTAAAAATGGTCAAAATTGTAGCCATTTGTTTGTTGGGATTTGCAAGTTGTGGGTTTTTAAACAGAGGCTTGCATGTTTAGGGCACATTTCTGAGTAACATGGAAAATTCTGTAAAATCAATGGACGCTCTGAGTCTCATATAATTTTGTACATTTAACAAGTGAAACTCGATCTGAAAATTCCCAAAATTGCAGTTCTTCATCTGCTTGAATTTTGCTTGTTTGAGGCCATCTTCTATGGAACATGAGTTTGAAAAATTGTGGAAAACGAATGGATGGCATGAATCCAGTCCAATTTTCTACACTTAACAATTGAGGATTTTTCTCAAAATTCCCAGAATTATAGCCATTCGTCTGTTGGGATTAGCGAGTTGTGAATTTTTAAAACGAGGCGTGCATGTTTAGAGCACGTTTCTGAGTAACAAGAAAATTGAAAAATTCTGTAAAATGACTGGACGTTCTGAGTCTCATATAATTTTGTACATTTAACAAGTGAAGCTTTATCTGAAAACTCCCAAAATTGCAGTTCTTCATCTGCTTGAATTGACGAGTTGTGAATTTTTAAACACACACGAGTACGTTTGAGGCCTTCTTCTAAGTAACAAGAGTTTGAAAAATTGTGGAAAACGAATGGATGGCATGAATCCAGTACAATTTTCTACACTTAACAATTGAGGATTTTTCTCAAAATTCCCAGAATTATAGCCATTTGTCTGTTGGGATTAGCGAGTTGTGAATTTTTAAAACGAGGCGTGCATGTTTAGAGCACGTTTCTGAGTAACAATAAAATTGAAAAATTCTGTAAAATGACTGGACGTTCTGAGTCTCATATAATTTTGTACATTTAACAAGTGAAGCTCGATCTGAAAATTCCCAAAATTGCAGTTTTTTATCTGCTTGAATTGACGAGTTGTGAATTTTTAAACACACACGAGTACGTTTGAGGCCTTCTTCTAAGTAACAAGAGTTTGAAAAATTGTGGAAAACGAAAGGATGTCATCAATCGAGTCCAATTTTCTACACTTAACAATTGAGGATTTTCCTCAAAATGGCCAGAATTGTAGCCATTCATCTGGTGGGATTTGTAAGTTGTGAGTTTTTAAACAGAGGCGTGCATGGGCACTTTCCGACTCAAAATATGATAAATGAGGCAACGAAACATTCAAAAAATTAATTAACTTGGACACAAAAATAAAAACAAATTCAGTACAAGAGTTTTTCAAACTTTACATGCTTTCTTTTCATCGTAAAATATAAAAAGAAACGCAAAAGTCAATGGGAAAATAACGAAAAAACGTATAAATTAATTTATCAAAAACCAACGCAAACAAATGCATCGAAACTAAATAAGATTGAATTAAAATGAATTTAAATAGGGCAGAATTTACCCCTATAATACCGTGTTAGTTAACCGAGTATAAGCCTTCCCTTGGAACCGCAAGATCTGCATCCACCAGGCCCGCATTTCCTTGAGGTAAAAGACGAAACCCTGCAACGGGAAGCGTTTTCCCTCCATCAATCATCTTCCGTTTCCTGTTTGCATACCGATATTCGTGTATAATGTCATTTATGCGTGTTACGGCATATTATGTGTTGTTATCGGATGATAAATCGCCCGATAAATCTCCCAGTTGATAAACAGACATCTTTGAGCGGCACTTCGGCTTAAGATGATCGGTTTTTGCCTCATCTGATTTGTTTTACATCGCCAATGAAATTAATGTCAGAGGTTGTTTTGCAAGGTAGAATAAGACTGATTTTAATTTTTTTAAATGGTTATTTTGACTTAAATGTTCCTTTCAAACTTTCTGTTACTGAAAAATGTACCATAAAAATTCATAACTCGACAATCTGAGCCGGTGAAGGTCTGCAACTCTTAATATTTTGAGAAAACTGGTGATTTGTTAAGTGTAGGAAATTGTATTCGGTTCATGTCGCCCATTGATTTTCGTGAATTTTTCAAACTTCCTGTTACTTGGAAATGTGCCCCAAACCTGCACGAGCGCATAAAAATTCGTAACTCGCTAATCTGAGTAGATAAAAAATTGTGGCTTTGTATATTTTGAGACAAATCCTCATTTGTTACGTGTAGAAAATTGTTTTAGATTCATACTATCCATTAATTTTCTAGAAATTTTCAAACTTTCTGTTACTTGGAAATGCGCCCCAAATCTGCACGTGTGTGCCTAAAAACTCATAACTCACAAACTCGAGGAGATGAAATCCTGCAGCTTTGGATATTTTGAGAAAAACCATCAGTTGTTAAGTCTAGAGAATTGTAATAGATTCATACTATCCATTAATTTTCTAGAAATTTTCAAACTTTCTGTTACTTGGAAATGCGCCCCAAATCTGCACGTGTGTGCCTAAAAACTCATAACTCACAAACTCGAGTAGATGAAATCCTGCAGCTTTGGATATTTTGAGAAAAACCCTCAGTTGTTAAGTCTAGAGAATTGTAATAGATTCATACTATCCATTAATTTTCTATAAATTTTCAAACTTTCTGTTACTTGGAAATACGCCCCAAATCTGCACATGTGTGCCTGAAAACTCATAACTCACAAACTCGAGTAGATGAAATCCTGCAGCTTTGGATATTTTGAGAAAAACCCTCAGTTGTTAAGTCTAGAGAATTGTAATAGATTCATACTATCCATTAATTTTCTAGAAATTTTCAAACTTTCTGTTACTTGGAAATGCGCCCCAAATCTGCACGTGTGTGCCTAAAAACTCATAACTCACAAACTCGAGTAGATGAAATCCTGCACCTTTGGATATTTTGAGAAAAACCCTCAGTTGTTAAGTCTAGAGAATTGTAATAGATTCATACTATCCATTAATTTTCTAGAAATTTTCAAACTTTCTGTTACTTGGAAATGCGCCCCAAATCTGCACGTGTGTGCCTAAAAACTCATAACTCACAAACTCGAGAAGATGAAATCCTGCAGCTATGGATATTTTGAGAAAAACCCTCAGTTGTTAAGTCTAGAGAATTGTAATAGATTCATACTATCCATTAATTTTCTAGAAATTTTCAAACTTTCTGTTACTTGGAAATGCGCCCCAAATCTGCACGTGTGTGCCTAAAAACTCATAACTCACAAACTCGAGTAGATGAAATCCTGCAGCTTTGGATATTTTGAGAAAAACCCTCAGTTGTTAAGTCTAGAGAATTGTAATAGATTCATACTATCCATTAATTTTCTAGAAATTTTCAAACTTTCTGTTACTTGGAAATGCGCCCCAAATCTGCACGTGTGTGCCTGAAAACTCATAACTCACAAACTCGAGTAGATGAAATCCTGCAGCTTTGGATATTTTGAGAAAAACCCTCAGTTGTTAAGTCTAGAGAATTGTAATAGATTCATACTATCCATTAATTTTCTAGAAATTTTCAAACTTTCTGTTACTTGGAAATGCGCCCCAAATCTGCACGTGTGTGCCTAAAAACTCATAACTCACAAACTCGAGTAGATGAAATCCTGCAGCTTTGGATATTTTGAGAAAAACCCTCATTTGTTAAGTATAGAAAATTGTATTAGATTCATGCTATTCATTAATTTTCCAGAAATTTTCAAACTTTCTGTTACTTGAATTGTGCCACAAATCTGCACATGTGTGCCTAAAAATTCATAACTCTCAAACCCGAGTAGATGAAATCCTACAGCTTTGGGTATTTTGAGCAAAACCCTCATTTGTTAAGTGTAAAAAATTGTATTAGATTCATACTATCCATTAATTTTCCAGAATTTTTCACGTTTTGTATTACCTAGAAATGTTCCCCAAACGTGCTCGTCTGTGAAATCATTCAAAACTCACTATTCTGATTTAAATAATAACACTTTCTTAAATCGGTTGCAGTCCTGAAGTGATTATTTTACGGTTTTTACCTTTTTCCGGTTTCTTTTTGTATTTCTTTCTTACGTTTCATAGTTTCCAGAAAGTTCACTTTCCGTTATAATCATTTGAATCGTTTTGTCTGCTGAATTTTTCGGGCCCAGTGCAAAGCCCTAAAAACTCCCCAGTTGATAAACATGATAAAATATAGTTTGGAAGTTTGGACTAGTTGGAAATTTGCTGCAAAAAATAGGGAAATACTTAGACGTTCACTTCATTTTTTACTTTAGGTAAGTCAGAAGATCAAATCAAAGCAAAATATTGAGTAGCGATAGTTTTTCTCTTTTTTCTTGGGACACCGTATATGGCGTTGCATTTTCGAATTCCCGGAAAAAGATATTTAAATAGATTTGCATAAATATTAGTCATGTTTATTTCGCGATTTAGAAGCAGGAAACAGGCCTTGAGATGTAATTCCAAAGCTTAAAGTTAATGATTTCAGATGGCAAAAAAGCCAATATTTTACGTACGTATTAAGAACAGAATAAAAGGTGATTGTTTTGCTTAAATAAAATTAATTAAACTGCGAAATGAAGTTTTCAATGAAAGGTGCGCGCGAAGGAAACGATCAGAACCGGTCTAAACACAACAATTTCAATAAGTTCGCTAGTCGTTTTTGATTACAACAGACCGATTCTAAACGAGCAAATTTTTTAGCACCAAAATATTCAAATTTAATTAACGTAATTAAAGTCCCATTCGTTGAAAGTTGACTGGCATTGACTGAATGTATATTCTAGCGAGCCAATTAAAACCGCGTTTACCTTCACTGGATATTATCTTGGCATTAATGGAACCACGGAAAATAATAATATCGGTCGCCCCCATCGCTGCGGAGGAAGTTGAACCTGAAGCGAAAACAACGGGGAACAAAAGGCCTATTCAGGTCCGTTTAGGCAAGAACATTAAACACCGAGGTGGGCTCTATAGGGATTAAACTGTTCGAAAGGAGTCTTTTTACTTAAATCAACATGCCATCATTTAAATGTAAATAAACCTTCAATTTGCAATCCGATTTTATTCAGCTCGATGTTGATCATCACTAAACCGATCTTCCAGTTCCTGGTTGCTTAACATGTCCGTTTTCTAATATTGCGACTCAGCTGAGAGGCAAACGATAGCTGGAAGTCCAGTTGCAAATTGAAATACCAATAACAATTTAATCTTAATCCAAATGCTGAGTTTGTTTAATACACAAGACATACAATGGAAAGTCATTACGGGTAAGCAATTACGCATTCCTTGTATTTACCGAATGCTTAAAGCATGGCGACGAAAGGGGGGCCCCACCGTTCGCCAGCTACTGTATTGTCGTTGGAATTCGAGTGCTGAGCAAACAAACGGGGCTCTCGCACTGTGTATTTACGGGCCTGTCTGTCATGTCGAGGAGACGAGGGCCCCGAACAGAAACGGATCTTTTCTGCTTCTGCATTGTCACTATTTTCATTACATTTCTTCCTCTCCTTCATATCGAAATGCATTCGGAATCTGCTTCCAATTCCAGCTAACGGACCCCCATCAGCAGCATGCAAACTTTCAACTATAAATTGAGCTTGAAACTCTTAGTTTTTGGAATTTTTTGCGGTCATTTGGATTATATTTCCAGATTTTTAGGCTGTCGCCCATTGGAATTTTGAAAAAATCGCAACACGCGAGCTGTTTTTCCATTTCGAATGATAATTTTTTTAAATTGTGTCATGAAAAATTTGCCAAAAATTGACCTCAAATGCGGGAGATTATAATTTTTTTTGAGAAAACGGCGCAATCTCTTTTCTATTTAATGGCGTGAACTCCAACTGTCTGCCTTTTTTCGGTTTTGCCTGAGAAATTTTTGAACAAATCGTGACAAACACGCTGCAATCCTTACATAGTTTGGTATAAAAAATTTGCAAAAATCGAGTTCTAGTCCATAGTTTTTCTATTTTATCACGCTTATATTGATTTTTCACTCATTAACCATTTCAAATTATTTTTTTAAATTGTAGCACAATGTGATCAGAAAATCGCAAAGGCGAGTTTTGAAAAATTTGCAAAAATTTATCTCAAACGCGGGAGATTGGAAAATCTCCTTTCTATTTAATGGCGTTAACTCCTACTCACTGCCTAGTTTCACTTTTGCCTGAGAAATTTTTGAAAAAATCGCGATAAGCGAGCTTGAAGCATTACAAAGTTCGGTATAAAAAAATTGGTTAAATCTAATTGGAGATCGAGAGAAAGTTGAAAATCGCTGCAATAATACATCAAGGTCTTCTCTACTTCATGATGAAAACACCAATTTTTTTATCACTTTCCCATTTTGATTGGCGATTTTTTCAAAAAAATGTGATGAGAAACGCGCATGAAATGCGAAAAACGAAATATGGCAGATTTGAGAATTGCCGGTAATTCCAACTATCTTTCCATTTTCGATTCGATTTTGAACGAGAAAAGTTTGAAAAAATCGCGACTTGGGTATTCAAAAATTTACAAAATTCAATTTAATATTGAAAAACTTGAAAAAGGCTGCAACAATAGAGCAACGTTTCTCTACACCAAGACGTTAATATTAATTTTTCAGTCATTTTCCATTTTGAATAATCATTTTTTTAGTGCCTCACAGTGTCACGCGAAAATGCGTCTTTTGCAAAATCTGCCAAAAATTGAGCTCAAATGTGGAAGATTTGAAAATTAAATGACCTAAAAGGGCAATCTCGTTTCTATTTAATGACGTTAACTCCAACTGTCTGCCAATTTTCGATTTTTTCTGAGAAATTTTTGAAGAAATCGTGCTAATCACGCTGCAAGAAAGCAATACAATAAGCAAAATTGGCAACAACCGAGTTGGAGAAACTTGAAAATTCCTGCAACAATAGAGCAACGCTTTATCTGTTTCATGCCGTTAACACACATTTTGTGTGTGTTTCCGCTTTAAAAGCTAATTTTTAAAGATTCTCAGAATGTGATCAGACACACGCGTTGCAAAAGCATGCTCCAAAAAATCGTGTAACCCGAGTGTTTTCTGATTTCTCAGCCAGAAGCCTTTGAACTTGCACCCGAAATTCAATAATCCTCCTACTTTGCAGCGGAGCCAAAAAAATATTCCTACACCCAAACTAGTCCGAGTCGCAACTTGAAACTTTGCCACAGTCAAAAGGAATCGAGTGTCGACTGATTTTTTACCGAATGTCCCAATAATTGCGACCGTAGTCGTTTTAACTAAAGCGGAGACTAAAAAATGGTCTGGAAGTAGTTTTTGCCAAAAAAAAAACAATAAAATTTGGTCCTGACGTTTCGCTAGCACTCATGGTTACCATCTTCAGAGGTACACTTTGTACGTAGAACGAACAACAGACAACACAACGAAGACCGAACGTAAATCCTTTTAATTTGTAATTAAATTATTGACGTTGAGTCGTGTTTAGATCGATTCCGATCACTTTTTTTCGACACTCTATTTTATTTTAATTAAATAAAATAATCACATTTCGTTCTTTTCTTAATACGAATTTAAAACCTTTAACTTTAAGCTTTGAAAGTGCATCTCACTTGCGCTGTGCAGCTGCTTGGGTAATAGCTGTTTCTAAAGCGAATATTTCCGCAAAATGTATTTAAATATTTTTCAAAGCAATTAATGTAATCCTATATTTTTCAGCGATTAGAAAATGCAACATTATATACGGTGTCCCAATAAATAAAAAAGAAAACCTATTGCTTCTCAATTTTTTGACTTGATTTGATGGTCTGACTTATGTATAAACACAAGTAAAACATGAAGACGTAACTTTGCAGCTTCAATTTTGATTATACGGAACACCCGGTATTCCTCTATGTCTCATACAGAATTCAACTGCTCTTGGTGAGTTTTTCGCGCTTCAACTCGGCCAAAAAAATGCAAAAGACAAAACGATTGAAATGATGTGAAAAGAAAGTGAAGGAGCTATCAAACCTAAAGAAAGAAGTGCAAGGAAAAACAAGTATGTAAAAACCGTAAAATAATCACCTCAGAACTGCAATCGATTTAAGAAAGTTTACGTATTTAAGTCGGAATAGCGAATTTTGAATGAAAATTCACAGACGAGCACGTTTGGGGCACATTTCTAGGTAATACAAAATTTGAAAAATTCTGGAAAATGAACAGAAGGCATGAATCTGATACAATTTTCTACACTGAACAAAGGAGGGTTTTTCTCAAAATATACAAAGTTGCAGGTTTGCATTTAAGCAGATTGGAGAGTTATGTATTTTTATGCACAGACGTGCACGTTTACTAGAAAGCTCAGTAGAAAGTTGATAGTTCGTAGGTTAAGCCGATGGGTTAGACCAAGTTGGTCCTTCATTAGACAAAATTGGAAGCAAATTCTAAATTAACTTGAAATTTTCAGAATTTTAGTCTTGTTTTTGTTTGTCTTTTTTTTAACTATTTGTCTACTTTCCTTCTCTTAACTCTTTCAAAGTATGGAAAAGGGCACAATTCAGTTTGCTCTAGTTCAGGAATGAAGCATTTTTCAAACGTAGTTTTTTTTAAAACTTCAGTCAATTTCCAGAAAAGTGCGCTATCAATCGGACTTGTTTCAATTTGTTTTAATTGTCGGCTTAAAACACTGCAAAAGTTCAGCTTTCGGTTTGCTTGGAGTCGAAACATTTTGAAAAATCAGCTTTCTGGGAGCGTGGCACGTTTTAAATCTTCAATATCTTGGATAATTTTCTAAAAATTCACTTTCTCTTCAATTAACTTTAAATTGAATTTCCTTCAGGTGTTTATTTGCTGTGGTTTCGAATTGGAGGATTTTCTGAAAATTAGTTTTTGTGAATGCTTTGGACAATAATCAACATAAATTTTGCAAATTTCGAAAAAAAAATCAGCTTTCAATCGAATTTTTTCGATTTTTGAATGCATTGAGCGCCTAACGGTCTTCTAAAACACTGCGAAAGTTCAGCTCTCCATTTGCTTTAGCTTGAAGTGGAATTATTTGGAAAATGAGCCCTTTGGGGATCTTCAATATCTTTAATAACTTTCAAAAAATTAATTTGGTCTTCATTTAACTTTAAATTGATTCTTATACTTATTTTTATTCTATAATTTATTTCTTCTGTAAGCATGCGAAACTGCAGGTGTCTATTTGCGCTGGTTTGAAATTGGAGCATTTTTCGAAAAAAAATCAGTTTTTAATCGGATTTTTTTATATTTTTTTATGCAATGAGCGCCTGACTGTCTTGTAAAACACTACAAAGTTCAGCTTTGGCTTGAAGCTGGAAAATAAGCTTTCTGGGAGCGTTGCACCTTTTTAAATCTTCAATATATTTGATAATTTTCAAAAAATTCACTTGCTCTTCAATTAACCTTAAATTGATTTTCCTTTCTTTCTTCTGCAAGCAAGCGAAACTTTGCGGGCATTTGCTCTGGTTTGGGATCGAGGCATTTTTCAAAAATGTGTTTTTCCTTAAGCTTTAGACGATAAATAACCTGAAGGATGCAAATTTCGAGAAAAATCAGCTTTCAATCCGATTTTTTTCGATTTTTTGGGCAATGAGCTCCAGGTTGTCTTGCGATCCCTGCTAAATTTCAGTTTTCGGTTTGCTTTAGTTTGGCGTCAAGCCGTTTTGAAAAACGGGCTTAGAATGCGAAACTTTAGAAGTTTTTGTACTCTAACTATTTGTTCTGGTTTGGGATTGAAACTTTTTTGAAAAACGATTTTTTAAAGCATTAGGTATAACATTAAGTTTGCACTTTTAAATTTTCAAGTCTCGTTTTGCTTCTGAAGATATGGAGTTTTATGAAAATGTGTGTCTTCGAAGCCAGTGGCCACACGCTTTCGTTAGTCTCCCATTTCGATTTGCTTCAAATATTCAGGGTTTTGCATCGCTCAGCTAGAAACTACGTAAAGAAGAAACGTGCAAATCTTCACAAGTAGTTTTTCTCTAGTTTGAGAATGCCACATTTTCGAAAATTAGGTATTTGGTTTCAACAGCGTCAAGTTTTTCAATTCCAGTTGGGTTTGTTTCCGAGCTTTAGTTTGGAGATGAGGCATTTTGGAAAAGGGCAGGTTTTATACGTTCAATAAGCTTGCTAATTCAAAAAAATATAACATCCCTTATCGTGACATTTCTGGAACGTCTGCAGTAAAATAACTTCTTTAAGCATGCGAAACAACACGTTTTCATTTGCGCTGATTTGAGTTGGTTAAAACATGTCTAATACGGGGATTTGTTTTGCTTCCTCAAACATTGAGTCCTAGATTGTCTTGAAATTGTTTTTTTTATTTTATCTTTACCTGGTTCTGCAGCTAATGAGTTAAGCGATCTTTGAAATGTTGTGTTTTTCTGTTCCTACCTTTGGCATGGATTTTCTATATTTTTCAGCGATTTACGATTTTAAAATAGAAAATCGTTCTACGAACTGTCTGGCTTTTTTCAGGATTATATAAATATATGGATATCAAAAGGATATCAAATGGGAAATAGTGTCCGACATTGATACCGTTTTTAGGTGTGTGTGTGTGTACACGGTTCCACTTGACTCAAATCAAGGTACTTAACAGCCCATAATATCGCCTATTGCCCACAAATGATCTAAGGTTACACCCTAGACCAACTACAAATATTTCGGATGCCCTTTGCGGCCCGGAAAGATTCGGGGCACGTAATCGATATCCAGGCACTTAGCAAGAATGCGTGCGTGAATGTGAGATGTTGCTTTGGTAACTAAACACCAACGACGTGTCGGAAGAACCAGGCAACGTATTAAGAACAATGGGAACAGTTTTCCCATCTAACCACCCCCTGTAGGCGAAAAAGCGAGCTTAGAATGCTGGAACTTCTGGACGTTTTATGCAGTGTTCAAAGTGACGAAGCAGCCGTTTTTTTATTGACCAAACACTGTTCAGTATCCAGCAGAAGTTGGGTCAGAAAGACCTAAAATTAAGTTCCTCCCACTCAGTCTTTTTCAGATGTTTATGAATTATGAGCTTCTTACTATCAAAGCTCGTTCCCTCGATTTTAACCGATTGTAGAAAGTAACAGAAGAAGCTTCTGGTTTTCGTTCCGGATATATTGGCCGTGTAAGTGGCGTGTCTTTGATATATTGTAACCGTTTAATAGGGCGCCCCTTGATGACACACCGTATAAAGCACATTATGGACAGTCATTTTTTTTTGGGGACTTTGAGTGGATAAATGGAGAAACATGCAAATATGGCCAGCATGTTAGTTTGCGGATTGAACTATTGAAAATTTTAAGCATTTCTGTCAACAATCCCTAGTTACTTACTTGCAAATCTCGGATCCGCGGCTGAACTTTGGTACCATCCAGAGGAATAATGGGGTGGTAATCCCAAGTTTTCGGAGACAGGACAGTATTGGCCACCTCCAAACTGTCCCATAACAGGGTATCCTCCATTCATGCTGCAAGCTGTTGCAGAGCCGGAGGCTCCCGGAGAATTTATGCTACTTCCACTAGATGTTGATCTGGAAGGAGAAAATGCTGTTATTAACAAGGGCAGTTTTATGGGATAAGAAGAAAGATCAACCTCTTTCAAAGAGAAATGTATGGGGCTCTGATTCAATTTTGCTTAAAACCACTTTTTTGTAATCAATAATTCTGTCCCAGGATACCACGTTTCCTTCAAAACTTGAGGAAAGTGAAGGAAAACTGGAGTTAAGACACTATCATTTAATCCATTACTCAAATAAGCACTTCCTCAGAATTCCAAAATATATCACTCTCAAAATTGAAGAGATAAAATCGCGATGTTTGACCTCAAGATGAGGAAGAGTCTTATTAAGATGTTCGGTGAGTTTGGGCTCAATCGAGCCACGAACAAATTATGGAGGAATTTTCAAACTTTCAAATTCAGTTTTTTGTGCCTCAGCTCGGAATTCCAAAATATGTCGCTCTCAACATAGAAGAGATAAAAGCGCGATTTTTGGCCTCAACATGAGCAAGAGTCTTACTAAGATGTTCGGTGAGTTTGGGCCCAATCGAGCCACTACCAGATTTTGGAGGAATTTTCAAACTTGCAAATTCAGTTCTTTGTGCATCAGCTCGGAATTCCAAAATATGTTGCTCTCAAAATAGAGGAGATAAAAGAGCGATTATTAGCCTCAACATGATTCAAAGTCTTACTAAGATGTTCGGTGAGTTTGGGCTCAATCGAGCTACTAACACATTTTGGAGGAATTTTCAAACTTGCAAATTCAGTTCTTTGTGCATCAGCTCGGAATTCCAAAATATGTTCGCTCTCAAAATAGAGGAGATAAAAGAGCGATTATTAGCCTCATCATGAACAAGAGCCTTATAAAGATGTTTGGTGAGTTTGGGCTCAATCGAGCTACTAACACATTTTGGAGGAATTTTCAAACTTTCAAATTCAGTTTTTTGTGCGTCAGCTCGGAACTCCAAAATATGTCGCTCTCAAAATAGAAGAGATAAAAGCGCGCTTTTTGGCCTCAACATGAGCAAGAGCCTTATTAAGATGTTCGGTGAGTTTGGGCTCAATCGGGCCACTAACAGATTTTAGAGGAATTTTCAAATTCAGTTTTTTGTGCCTCAGCACGGAATTCCAAAATATTTTGCTCTCAAAATAGAAGAGATGAAAGCGCGATTTTTTGCATTAACATGAGCAAGAGCCTTATTAAGATGTTTGGTGAGTTTGGGCTCAATCGAGCACTAACACATTTTGGAGGAATTTTCAAACTTTCAAATTCAGTTTTTTGTGCATCAGCTCGGAATTCCAAAATATGTCGCTCGAAAAATAGAAGAGATAAAAGCGCGATTTTTGGCCTCAACATGAGCAAGAGCCTTACTAAGATGTTCGGTGAGTTTGGGCTCAATCGGGCTACTAACAAATTTTGGAGGAATTTTCAAACTTCCAAATTCAGTTTTTTGTGCCTCAGCTCGGAATTCCAAAATATGTCGCTCTCAAAATAGAAGAGATGAAAGCGCCAGTGTTTGCACAAAAGTTAAGAGGGTTTTAAGGTCGAATACAAGATTTTTGCAAGCAAAACATTATCAGAGGCGCTTTGTGAATTTAAAGCCAAAAAACCGCATTTTTTGAAAAAAAAAATTGTGCTGTAGAAATTTTCCTTCAGTATAACTTTCTTAATACTAGCACTATTTTAAAAATTTTAACTTCATTGCAGAGCGTCAGGAAGGAATTATTTTCCACCACGTCCTATAAGCCTGAAAACCCCTACAGTTTCAAGCAACAGCCGCCCAAAAGGCCAAGACCCACTTACTAAACAGTCTTACCTATAAGGAGATGGTGGATTAGCGGCGAGTTCTAACTTGCGGTAGGATTCTTCAATCGGGCTTAGAATGTCAGTAACACTGAATGGAGTCGAATGGTGCAGCTGTTGCAGATGACTTAAGGAGCCCTGGCCAAGATGCCCTTTGGGACTCAGGCTCATTGCCAGCTCCACTCCATTGAGTTCAGGCAGGAGCCCATGCAGATCGCTCTGTCCTCCGGTGCCCCGGTCCACCGGCACCACGGGACCTTCCCCGTAGTTGCCACCTAAAAACAACAAAAAACGGAAATTTACCTAAAAGTTTTCAACGTCTCTGTTGCCACAAACAGACAAAGCTAACAGGACATTATTGCAGATAGCCAGAAGAGATTTTTGAATTTTAGTTAGAATCTAGTACATTTTACTTGATTTTTAGTCCCTGAACTATGAAAAATTGTTCTCTGCTTTAATACATTTTCCTATAATTTCTGTGATTTTCTACTGCAACAATTTTCTAATATTGTTTCGGTTGCTTTTCATACTTATTTCTAATTCACGTTTCAATTATTTATTCTTATTTTTCTTTTTGATTTTCACTGAGATCACGAAAATGTATTTTGAAGTGTGTGTTATCTTTAATATTAATATTTTTTTTGCTGATTGTAAAATTTTGTCATTTTGTACTAAAAGAATGCACATTTTTCTACTCTATGATTCTTAATTTTCTTTTTTATATACAGTTTTGTATGTGTTTCTGTGTTTCCATTGACTCCTGAAAAACTTGTCAAACCTTTTCTCATTCTCTTTCTTGTTTCTTATTAATAATCGCGAATTGAGAATTTGTTTATAATCCTTCAATTGCCATCTGTAGATTTAAAGTGGCATTTGATATTATTATTATATATTATTTTTCTAGTCCAGGACAGTATTTTTCATTGTTCTCAGTTTTAATACATTTTTCTATTATCTCTGGGATATTTTACTTGCGATGCTTAGTTTGCTGTTTCCTAGTTTTCATATTTGCAATTTACGCTCTAATTATTTATGTTTATTTCTCGTTAAAAAAGTATTACGGAACCAGGAAATGTAATTTTTCAGTTTTAGAGCTATTTTTACTTTAGATGGCCACTTTATCGATTTTTTTCTTGCTTAGTACCTCTTCATTTCTTTCTGGATTCTAAGGAGTTCTAGAGGATTTCTCTACTGTTTTGAATCTTAATTCCACCTTCACTATAACTTTTTGCATATTTGTCTTTGCTTTCATTGATTGCTAGAGAAATTGTCAAATATTTTCTTTTTGTATTTTTCCTTACTTTTCCTTGCTTGTGTCTCAAAATCTTCATTTTTTATCTGCGGGTTTAAGGTGTTATTTGATATTCAAAAATGTTCTTCAATTTCCGATTCTGTTTCTCAATGGTCTCAGTTTAAATAAGTTTTTTTTTATATTTCCGTGATGTTTCACTCGTGTTGTTTAAGTCATTTTTTCATAGTTTTATTTCTGTTACTCTTTGTTTTAGTTAGTTTTGGTTACTTTGTTAAGTTATAAGGAAAATTGAAACAGCATAATTTTTTTTTTGTAGAAAATGCGGGTTTTCTACTTTAAATTCCCTGGGAATTCATTGACAAAGTGCGCTTTAATAATATTTTGCTTGCAAAAATCTTGCATTCGACCTGTATGTAACGAGAATTGCGCTTTCATCTCTTCTATTTTGAGAGCGACATATTTTGGAATTCCGCGCTGAGGCACAAAAAAACTGAATTTGAAATTTTGAAAATTTGTCTAAAATCTTTTAGTGGCCCGATTGAGCCCAAACTCACCGAGCATCTTAATAAGGATCTTGCTCATGTTGAGGCAAAAAATCGCGCTTTTGTCTCTCCTATTTTGAGAGTGACATATTTTGTAATTCCGAGCTGAGGGACAAAAAACTAAATTTGAAACTTTGAAAATTCTTCTAAAATCTGCTAGTGGCCCGAAGGGGCTCAAACTCTCCGAACACCTTAATAAAACTCTTCCTCATCTTGAGGGAAAAAATTGCGCTTTTATCTCTTCTATTTTGAGAGCGACATATTTTGAAATTCCGGCTGAGGCGCAAAAAAAACTGAATTTGAAACTTTGAAAATTCCTCTAAAATCTGTTAGTGGCTCGATTGAGCCCAAACTCACCGCACATCTTAATAAGACTCTTCCTCATCTTGAGGTAAAAAATCGCGCTTCTATCTCTTCTATTTTGAGAGTGACATATTTTGGAATTCCGAGCTGAGGCACAAAAAACTGAATTTGAAAGTTTGAAAATTCCTCTAAAATTTGTTAGTGGCCCGAATGAGCCCAAACTCTCCGAACATCTTAATAAGACTCTTCCTCATGTTAAGGCTAATAATCGCTCTTTTATCTCCTTCTATTTTGAGAGCGACACATTTTGGAATTCCGTGCTGAGGCACAAAAACTGAATTTGAAAGTTTGAAAATTCCTCTAAAATTTGTTAGTGGTCCGAATGAGCCCAAACTCTCCGAACATCTTAATAAGACTCTTGCTCATCTTGAGAGCTAAAAATTGCCATTTTACCCCTTCTATTTTGAGACTGACATATTTTGGAATTCCGGGCTGAGGCACAATAAAACTGAATTTGAAACTTCCTCTAAAATCAAGCAAAACGCACCCGAAAAAGAGAGCAAAAAAAATCAAAAATGAATCAAACTCTCTCCTGAATTGAAAAGTTGAGTTCATAGTAAAAAATTCGAGAAGTTTGCAATTTTATCAGTTTATTCGACAAACCGCACATGAGAAAAATTAAAAATAAAAGTAAAAAATCGATATCAAGTGCTTATTTGAGCAATGGAGTTGCAGTCAGGAACTCACTTTCCTCAAAGGTTAATTGAGACCTAAGCAAAACTTGTATGCGCTTTAATCAATTGATCATCCAAACGTCCCGAAAGTATTGGAAGCAAATGCGGTGTCCGGGGACAGGAATGTTGCTTCTAAAAAATGTAATCTTGCGCTTGATTGAGAGTGTTTTTAAGATCAGTTGAAGAGGAGTTTTAATGAAAGAAGTCCTGCAGAATAAGCAGGAAAAAGACCAAGAACAAGTCCATACAAGTCTTGGTCTTGCTCTTGCTTTGCTCATCTGTAGACGAAAGTGCAACTGAGCCTTTGACCTACCTGCAGACATGGACTCCAGGACCGCAAAATACGATCCCCTGGTAGTAAAAACACTGTCCAGTTCTTAATCCATTCAAGTACAGCACAAAGCGACACGGGCGCGAAAAGTTCGCAAGGAAATAAAGCCACCCACTCAAAATCAAGAACCCGAAACGCGCTACTCAGAACCACTCGAACCGATATCCGAATTCAATAAACAAACTGACTAACTATATAAATAAATCAGCGATCGGGCTGTAGCACTCTTTATAGAGCACTCTTGATGTAAGACTCTTTAGCTGCGAAGAGCGCTTAACTCGGCTAAGCGTACTCTTAGAGTGCCCTCCAAGTGTACATGGCACTCTGCTGCATTCTGCGTACTCGAAATTTAAAATGGGCGGGTTTTGCACGGCGGCAGCCAATCAGAATCGGGAAACTTTCATTCGGGCGGAGCCCTTACTGCAGGCGATTGTGCTACGTAACCGATCTACAATAAAGCTCAAGTTCCTGGCATTTTTCACCAGTTAGTCTACCTAAAGCGTTCGGTTTAAGTGGTCGTTTTCCAAGTCGTAAACCGTCCGAACGACAAAATGGGAGGTACTTCACATTGATATTGTATGTTTTATGGTTTTATTGGGCACATTGATTTGAGCAGGTTGGAGCACTCTCTTTGACTCCAATGAATCTTTGGATTTTAATGTGCATTTCTCTATCTACCGTAAAGTTTCAAGAGGACTGCAAATTATCATGAAAATATCATCGTAATGTAATTGCATTTTAGGGCTTCCGGCAGGTTCATTTCTTTGTTCAATTTTCGAGTTTCAATGGGGTTTTTTTCTCTTTTGGTTTCGATTTTTGCCTCATTTTGTTGATATTGATTAGAAGCTTTCCAAAGTTGAAAATTTCATTAAATAACTTTTTTAGAAACTTGTCATCTTTTTGAAAATTCAGGATTTTCATCCAATAAAACGCTATTTCAATGTTAACATTAGCTTCATTTATACTTGAATTTTACTTTTATTTGTGCATTTTATTATTTTTTTTCCATCTGTTTCAAGTTGCATCGGCAGTTGGGGTTGCAGGGTTTTCTTGTTTTTAGAGCCATAAATCGATTTTTTTGTTTTTTTTTAACAGACATCCGGTCGAATAGAAAATTTTATTTCGACATTTTTTGTCTCTTAAAAGGTTTTTTCAAAGCAAGATTTCAGAGAAAAATTACAAATTGCTGTAGAATGCATTTGGAGGTTTGTCCAAACTTCACACCTTTTTTTCTGTTTTCGTTAATCGAAAATCAGTTTGGTATTTCATAAATTTTGGTTCACATTTGTCTGGAAAATAATTAAAGGACTATTTTTACGAGCAAAATTAGATTGATAAAATCTGCCGCTAAAAGGCCTTGCATTATTTAGGACACCCTGTAAATAAACATTTTCCCGCACTCCACAAAATTTAAGATTAAGACTTTATCAAAAACTGGTGAGTTTTTCAGGGTTTTAGGTCCCGTCGCAGAAGAAAAAAACATTTTTCACGACGCCCTAAAAGCCCGAAAAACTCATCAGTTTCATTGTGGCTTTGTTGAATAAAACCAACATTAAAAAACCTTCTTATGGTACTGCAGTTTGGCCTGCTAGTCATCTAATAACCCAATCAGCAACATGGTCGATGTGTCCTCAGGCAGAAGCGATTGCAATTTATGCTTCTTTGGACGTTAAATACGTTCCACTTCCGAACAAACTCATCAATTCTGATGAAGCTCTCAGTTGGAACTTGCGGTAGGGGTTAAAACACCCTAAAAATTGTGCAAAATGCTATTTACATACTGACTGAATCGACCACATCCGGACACGCGAAAAGCAGACAATCTTGGCCTGATAAAAAGAAGCATTAATCCGCATAATAACTGCAAAAATTGAAAAGAAATCCGCAAACCAACTAAGGAACTATGCCCTTTTAGACAGTGAATTGCAACATATAACTTCTTTCCAATTTGGTGGCCTATTGTGGACTGAATGAGGAAGAAACGGAACCTGTAATTACGCCCCACAATAGCTCTTTAGGGAGTTCAATTCAATGTTTATGCCATCAGAAGGCCCGAAACGTGATTTTAAATCTGCTTCCTGTTCTTCGACGACGGCACAATGGCCCTAATTTTAAATTACAGGTTGTTGATGTAATGTAGCATCGAAATTTCGTCGGACTTTGTGCGGATGATTGAGCAATGTTAGAATGCTGTTAAACTTGTCTAAGTGCTATAATTATGAGGAAAATGGTAAGTAATTTTTTTTTCACTCGACGGAAGATACAGTGTGACGTTCACCTGAAGTTCTATGAAAAAACTTCTGGGTAAAGCGAAAAATTAGTGCCAATTAAAGTTACAGTGATTTAGAAGTGGACATAGATGGAATCTCACTTGGACTTCCAGAGGTGGGCAAACCAAAAATAATGAAAAAAACAGAACCCAGCGTGATTTTGATGAAACTTTCAGCCTCTTTAGGTTTCAAATTGGTACGTTCTTTGGTTTGGAAAATGCGAATTTTTAGTGGAGAGGTTGCAGTTTAGTTAAAACATCATGTTTTAAGGTCGATTTTTGTCAACCGACCAAAAATCAGATCCATGGGCGATTTTTATGAAACTTTCAGCATCATTGGAATCAAGTGTGCTTTAAAGATCATGAAAGTTTCAAGTTTCTACTTGCTTTTGTTTGGAAGATTCGAATTTTGAAAGGAGATTTTGCAGTTGCAGAGTTAAAACATCCATTTTAAGAGCGATATTCGCTAAGCTGGAAGAACTCAGGATCCAGCGTCATTTTGATGAAACTTTCAGGTTCTTTAGAGTCACTTGTTTTCTAAAGATGATGAAAGTTTCAAATTGGTACATCCTTTGATTTGGAAAAGGTGAATTCTTAGAGGAGAGGCAGCAATTTAGTGAAAACATCCATTTTAAGGTCAATTTTTACCAAACTACCAAAAATCAGATCTATGGGCGATTTTCAGGAAACTTTCAGTCTCTTTAGAGTCAACTCTCTTATAAAGATCGTGAAAATTTCAGATTGATTGTTGCGTTTGTTGGAAAAATGTGAATTTTTAAAGGAGATACTGCAGTTGAGTTAAAACATTCATTTTTGTTAAATCAGCACCTTGCGCGATTTTGATAGAACTTTTAGCATCTTTCAGGCTCTTTATGTTCTCAAGATAGTGAAAGTTTCAAGTTGCTACTTGCTTTGGTTTCGAAGCTACAAATTTTTAACGGAGAAGCTGCAGTGGAGTTAAAACATCCATTTTAAGGTCGATTTTTACCAAGCTACCAAAAATCCGATCTATGGGAAATTTCCGGTATCTTTAGACTCAACTGTCGTCTAACGATTGTGGAAATTTCAAATTGATATTCGGATTTGTTTCAAAATTATGATTTTTTAAAGGAGATACTGCAGTTGAGTTAAAACATTCATTTTAAGAGCGATATTCGCTAAGCTGGAAAAAATCAAGACCCTGCGTGATTTTAATGAAACTTTCAGCCATCTGTTTTCTAAAGATGATGAAAGTTTCTACTTGCTTTGGTTTGGAAAATGCGAATTTTTAGCGGAGAGGCTGAAGTTTGGAAAAAACATCCATTTTAAGGTCGATTTTTATCAACCTTCCAAAAATCAGATCCATGGGCGATTTTTCTGAAACTTTGAGCATCATTAGAATGAAGTGTGTTTTAAAGATCAGGAAAGTTTCAAGTTTCTAGTTGTTTTTGTTTGGAAGATTCGAGTTTTGAAAGGAGATCCTGCAGTTGAGTTAAAACATCCATTTTAAGAGCGACATTCGCTAAGCTGGAAATAATCAGGACCAAGGGTGATTTTGATGTAACTTTCAGCCTCTTTAGAGCCATATGTTCTATAAAGATTATGAAGGTTTCAAATTGGTACGTTCTTTGATTTGGAAAATGCGAATTTTTAGCGGAGAGGCTGAACTTTGGTTAAAACATCATTTTAAGGTCGATTTTTATCAACCTTCCAAAAATCAGATCCATGGGAGATTTTTCTGAAACTTTGAGCATCATTAGAATGAAGTGTGTTTTAAAGATCAGGAAAGTTTCAAGTTTCTAGTTGTTTTTGTTTGGAAGATTCGAGTTTTGAAAGGAGATCCTGCAGTTGAGTTAAAACATCCATTTTAAGAGCGACATTCGCTAAGCTGGAAATAATCAGGACCAAGGGTGATTTTGATGTAACTTTCAGCCTCTTTAGAGCCATATGTTTTATAAAGATTATGAAGGTTTCAAATTGGTACGTTCTTTGGTTTGGAAAATGCGAATTTTTAGCGGAAAGGCTGAAATTTGGTGAAAACATTCATTTTAAGGTCGATTTTTATCAACCTTCCAAAAATCAGATCCATGGGAGATTTTTCTGAAATTTTCAGCATCATTAGAATGAAGTGTGTTTTAAAGATCAGGAAAGTTTCAAGTTTCTAGTTGTTTTTGTTTGGAAGATTCGAGTTTTGAAAGGAGATCCTGCAGTTGAGTTAAAACATCCATTTTAAGAGCGACATTCGCTAAGCTGGAAATAATCAGGACCAAGGGTGATTTTGATGTAACTTTCAGCAGCCTCTTTAGAGCCATATGTTTTATAAAGATTATGAAGGTTTCAAATTGGTACGTTCTTTGATTTGGAAAATGCGAATTTTTAGCGGAGATGCTGCACTTTGGTTAAAACATCCATTTTAAGGTCGATTTTTATCAACCTTCCAAAAATCAGATCCAGGGGCGATTTTTCTGAAACTTTGAGCATCATTAGAATGAAGTGTGTTTTAAAGATCAGGAAAGTTTCAAGTTTCTAGTTGTTTTTGTTTGGAAGATTCGAGTTTTGAAAGGAGATCCTGCAGTTGAGTTAAAACATCCATTTTAAGAGCGACATTCGCTAAGCTGGAAATAATCAGGACCAAGGGTGATTTTGATGTAACTTTCAGCCTCTTTAGAGCCATATGTTTTATAAAGATTATGAAGGTTTCAAATTGGTACGTTCTTTGATTTGGAAAATGCGAATTTTTAGCGGAAAGGCTGAAATTTGGTGAAAACATCATTTTAAGGTCGATTTTTATCAACCTTCCAAAAATCAGATCCAGGGGCGATTTTTCTGAAACTTTGAGCATCATTAGAATGAAGTGTGTTTTAAAGATCAGGAAAGTTTCAAGTTTCTAGTTGTTTTTGTTTGGAAGATTCGAGTTTTGAAAGGAGATCCTGCAGTTGAGTTAAAACATCCATTTTAAGAGCGACATTCGCTAAGCTGGAAATAATCAGGACCAAGGGTGATTTTGATGTAACTTTCAGCCTCTTTAGAGCCATATGTTTTATAAAGATTATGAAGGTTTCAAATTGGTACGTTCTTTCATTTGGAAAATGCGAATTTTTAGCGGAGAGGCTGAACTTTGGTGAAAACATTCATTTTAAGGTCGATTTTTATCAACCTTCCAAAAATCAGATCCAGGGGCGATTTTTCTGAAATTTTCAGCATCATTAGAATGAAGTGTGTTTTAAAGATCAGGAAAGTTTCAAGTTTCTAGTTGTTTTTGTTTGGAAGATTCGAGTTTTGAAAGGAGACGCTGCAGTTGAGTTAAAACATCCATTTTAAGAGCGACATTCGCTAAGATGGAAATAATCAGGACCAAGGGTGATTTTGATGTAACTTTCAGCCTCTTTAGAGCCATATGTTTTATAAAGATTATGAAGGTTTCAAATTGGTACGTTCTTTGATTTGGAAAATGCGAATTTTTAGCGGAGATGCTGCACTTTGGTTAAAACATCCATTTTAAGGTCGATTTTTATCAACCTTCCAAAAATCAGATCCAGGGGCGATTTTTCTGAAACTTTGAGCATCATTAGAATGAAGTGTGTTTTAAAGATCAGGAAAGTTTCAAGTTTCTAGTTGTTTTTGTTTGGAAGATTCGAGTTTTGAAAGGAGATCCTGCAGTTGAGTTAAAACATCCATTTTAAGAGCGACATTCGCTAAACTGGAAATAATCAGGACCAAGGGTGATTTTCATGTAACTTTCAGCCTCTTTAGAGCCATATGTTTTATAAAGATTATGAAGGTTTCAAATTGGTACGTTCTTTCATTTGGAAAATGCGAATTTTTAGCGGAAAGGCTGAATTTGGTGAAAACATTCATTTTAAGGTCGATTTTTATCAACCTTCCAAAAATCAGATCCATGGGAGATTTTTCTGAAATTTTCAGCATCATTAGAATGAAGTGTGTTTTAAAGATCAGGAAAGTTTCAAGTTTCTAGTTGTTTTTGTTTGGAAGATTCGAGTTTTGAAAGGAGATCCTGCAGTTGAGTTAAAACATCCATTTTAAGAGCGACATTCGCTAAGCTGGAAATAATCAGGACCCAGCGTGATTTTCATGTGACTTTCAGCCTCTTTAGAGCCACAAATTCTCTAAAGAGAGCGAAAGTTTCAACTTGCTACTTGCTTTGGTTTCGAAGATGCGAATTTTTAGCGGAGAAGCTGCAATTTAGTGAAAACATTTTAAGATCGTTTTTTACCAAACTGTCAAAAATTAAATCTATGGGCGATTTTTATGAAACTTTTAGTATCTTTAGAGTCAACTATTGACTAAAGACCGTGCGAATTTCAAATTGATTGTTGCATTTTTTTGAAAAATGCGCATTTTTAAAGGAGAAACCGAAGTTGAGTTAAAATTAATTAAAATGTATGCATTTTAAGGGCGATATTCATTAAGCTGGAAAAAATCAGCACCTAGCGTGACTTTGAAGAAATTTTTAATTATTTTTTTATTTATTTTATAAATACGGTGCAAGTTTCAAGTTGCTACTTGCGTTGGTTTGTAAGATGCGAATTTAACGGTAAAACCGTAAAACAGTTGACTTAACTGCCCATTTTAAGGTCGATTTTTACCAAGCTACCAAAAATCCGATCTATGGACGATTTTTAAGAAATTTCCGATATCTTTAGACTCAACTATCCTTTAACGATTGTGGAAATTTCAAATTGATATTTGCATTCGTTTCAAAATTGTGAATTTTTAAAGGAGATACTGCAGTTGAGTTGAAACATTCATTTCATGAGCGATATTCACTAAGCTGGAAAAAATCCGGATGTAACGTGATTTTCATGAAACTTTCAGCACCTTTCAGGCTCTTTCTTTTCTAAAGATAGTGAAAGGATCAAGTTGCTACTTGCTTTGGTTTGTAAGATGCGAATTTTTAAATGCAAAACCCAACTGCGGTTTAAGCATTTTCTTAAGCATTAAACATCCATTTTAAGGTCGAGTTTTACCAATCTACCAAAAATCCGATCTATGGGCGATTTTTATGAAACTGTCAGTATTTTTAGACTCAACTATCTTCTAAAGATTGTGAAACTTTCAAATTGATTTTGGCATTTATTTCCAAAACGTGAATTTTTAAATGAGGAAGGAGATCCTGCAGTTGAGTTAAAACATCCATTTTAAGAGCGATATTCACTAGCTGGAAAAAAGCAGAACCCAGCGTGATTTTGATGAAAATGTCAGCATCTTCAGAGCCAACTGTTTTCGAAAGATGGTGAAAGTTTCAAGTTGCTACTTGCTTTGGTTTGGAAGATGCGAATTTTTAACGGAGAGGCTGCAGTTGTTTTAAAAAATCCATTTAAGAGCGACATTTACTCAGCTGGAAAAAAATTGAGCTCTGTGTCATTGTTATGAAACTCTCAGTATCTATAGAGTCAAGTAGATACTTGCTGTATTTAGAAGACTCTAAACATGAGAAAACTTCCAAACGAATGCTAGTAGGAGTTTGAAATTTTCACCATCTTTAGACACTAAACTTGGCTCTATAGATACTGAGAGTTTTATAAAAACCACACAGAGCTCTGATTTTTCTTGTCAGAGAAATTTTCCGCATATCCAGATATCCAGGGTGATTGAAAATTGTCGTCAATCCCAAGCAAGAAACATCATTTGCAAGTGCTACCAAACACATTTCTCACGGGGTTGTATGCAAAAATCTCAATTTTTTGTGCGAGTTAATTCCTAGTTTTCCATACTCTCTTCAGACCAAACACTCATTTTCTCACCACCCTGTAATGTGTCAATTCCTGAAAGTTTAAAACAACGGATTAATTAGTTTAAATTGCAGTATTAAAGTCCATGTTTAAATTGACAAAACTCCATGCAACATAGTCAAACACTTATCTTTGAGTAACGCCTGTGTTGAGGGTCTTAACAGATTTTAAGCGCGTTACCAGCTACCAGAACACGAAGGATGATGAAAGGATGGTTATCCATAACACTTGTGAACTACTTAGCGTGGTCCTTTCGTCACCACTCAAAACCTGTTGTAAAGTAAAGCCCCTCGGGCTCTTCTGCGATTAAGAATTGATGCATTATTGTGTTCAACTGTTCAAGTTTGATTCGACACGTATTAAGCTTTGGGTATTAGCGAATCTGAAGAGAGTTTAGTTTTTTCGCCTGTGAAAGCAAGCAAAGCTTGATTTTTGAGCGAAAGCTCTCTTCTGAGTAGCAAAGAGTGCTGGTGTTAAATGGTTTGGAGGCGTTGTTCTGGCTCAACTGAATAGTTACAGAAAAGTATGGAAATGGATCAATTACAGAAACTGGGCTGTTAAACCATCCTAAAAAATGACGTTTCGCATGCGTGAGTGGCTGCATCTTCAGAGGTGTTAAAGCCACTTGTGGAATTTCTTTCCGTCGACGGCCTAAAAGCCCGAAAAACTCTATAAAAAATTAGAACTCTTGCAACTAAACCGTTAATTTTGACGCGCACTGAAACATACAGATTGTCGAATCAATTACACATTTCTCCCAAAAATGTCTAGTACCAAAAACATTTTTCAGTTTTCATTCAAAAATCCGGATCGACTGCATTCTGGCACTATAAATTCTCGCATTATTAGGCAAAATTGTAAAGGTGAGTGAAGAAAAGCCTCCTAATCCATTGTGTTCACGTTCGAGTGCACCGAAAAAGATTCATTTCAGCTAACAAAACTAATCGGTTCCGACAGCTTATGTGCGAGTAGTTCCTAATATATAACGAAGATTCGGATCGTTTTCTTCCTTTTAATAGGGATCATGACAAGTGAATGAACGGAAGATGGACAGATATGCTTTTAAACGTTTTAATGTGAAGTTGATGACGGTTTTTTACATCGAATGGGCTCCGATAAGCTCAGCAATGGAGTGAGAAAGGACATTTTAAAAGTCTTTTGTTCATTGCTTCCATTGGTTTAGTTACAAGCATTACTAATTGCGTTTTTGTCACTTCTTTAAGTAGTTGATTACTTTCACTTGTTTATTCTACTTCATACATTTGTGGTTATTTCACATTGAGCTGATTTCTCATGCAGAACGAAACTAGTATTTCCTTCTGCCTGCTGTCTTTTTCGTGATACAAAAGCTCATTCCTGCAGTTCAAACGGTTCCTTACAGTAGTAGTAGTAAACATCTTTATTTCTAAAAAAGGCTATCGACCTATCGGTCTTTCTGCCCTTGTTTAATACATGTAGTCTTAATCTAAATAAAAAACAAATATGAAAATTCTCTTATTCTAGGTTAACAATATTATTAAATAAAATTTCAGTGGCAAGAAGAAATTATTTTATTGTCCACTAGTCAGTTGCGTTTGTAAGTGTTCGAGTAGCGTTGATGTAGGGAAACGAAAGCGGGATTGTCTGGTTGGTCTTGTAAGATAGATAGATAGATTGATGAAGCTATTAAATGCTGCATTAAGTTTGTGGTCAATTGTGATTCCAAGGTATTTTACGTCGTTTTTTGGTTGTGCCGTTTGGCCGTCTGCAGTTATTGTAGGGGAGTCAGCGTTGAGTCTGTGGTTTGTGAGCAGAAGTTGGTTTTTTGACGCGTTTGGTGTTAGTCTCCATTTATAAAACCATGTCATTGTGTTGTTTGTTAGTGTTTGGAGTCTTTGAGCTGCTCTCTCAGTAGTTTTGTCATGTACAATAAGTGCCGTGTCGTCTGCGTATTGTAATATGTATGCCGATCTGTCGATTTGATTTTTGTCTGGTAAGTTGTAATTGCATATGTCATGGCAGTATATATTGTAGAGAAACGGTGAGAGCAGGGATCCTTGGTTCCTTACATTATTTGTTAATTAAGCCTTTGCCTCGAAAGCGAAAAGGCAAATGGAAGAAGAAAGTATTTTTTTATGAAGAATCTTCAGTTGCGACACTTATTTAAGAACACTTTGTCTGCACATTTTTCCTTAGTAAAAACGAACTTTTACAGTATTTTTGCCGCACTTTAGCCAACGATTTTCCTAAAAATTCGTCACAAACTGTAATATTTCCAGTATTAACTATATTTTTTTTTAAATTCAGAATGTACCATATTTTTCAAAAAAACTCTTGCTTTTTACCGTTTCAAATATACAGGATAATGAAGATTGCGGATCGACAAGCCGATCTTCAAATCCATGTTTTTTCGGGGTCTCAATTCATATAAAAATTGGTTTTTTTAATTTAACTCCCCGTAAATAATTGTGTTTTAACGTCGACGATCACAAATAATTGCACTGTTCGAATTTTCAACCATTTCGCCGATATACAATTTCCAGCTTATTTTATCAAGTCGATTGTTATCAGGACGTTATATGGAGAGGTTGGTTTAATCAAAGGTTTAGATGGACCTTTTACAACAACAAAGAAACAGTTTAATTAAAAAACAGTGTATTATCAATGAATTATTAAGAAATGCTATGTTAAATGCAATTAAACGCGCTTCCTTAAAGCGACAGTAAAATCAGTAATGAAATAAAAACTATGACAAATAAGCTACGCTATGTTACAAACACCTTCGAAACACTTGATTCCACATAGACATAGATAAATGGGTAGAGTCGGGAGCGACTCGTTGCACATTACCATTGCCTTGGCACTCGATAAATAAATGAAACTGTGCATTTGAGCTTTAGGACGTCTTTGTTTCCAACTCTGAACCGGGATCCTGCTTTCATCCTAATTCAGATCGAAGCTGAAGAGAGGTAATGGTAATGTGCAAACCCCTAACGTAATAACAGCCTTTCTTAGACAAAAGGAAATCGAATCACATTCTTAATTATTCATGTTGACATCCTCTTATCAAGGGCATTGATATATAGTTTAGATAATCATAATACTGAAGAAGAGCTGAGGTTATTTCGATCCCTCAAAGCCATGCTTGTCGATCTTGATAGAAAACTAATTTAAATTAACGTAAAATTAGGAGGCGATTTGTGAGCGTAATATGTACAATCCAACTGCAAATTTCCGGTCCAGACAAAGGGTTTTTTTCTATTAATAGGATAACAATGCCCTTGAATACGACATCACTTGCTAGCTATTTACAATATTTTTGAAACAAAAAAGTTAGACCATTAGATAATAGGCATATTACTTATTGAGGCTGCTCAGTGATTGGTCGCTTGAATAGCAGTACGTGAGGTTCTGGAATAAAAAAAATATAAGTACATAAATATACAACGCAAATCAACCAACATAGAGCCTTAGTGTGTTAATTAATGTCAGGCTCATTTAAATTAAGACTAAGGTTTCCAACCAGACAAATTGAATACACATTAATACTTCTATTGGATGAAGGAAGACACATTACAATAAGGTAAATTTACATTATCAGAGCAATAGACAGCAAGATCAAAGTATGCAAGTTAATGTAAATGAAACCTCAATAAATTGAATCAACTGCAGGCAAATTGGGTAGGAAAAAGAGCCTTGTCTTACCAGGCTTATGCGTCATGTAGTGTATCCAGCCCTTGCTTTGTTGTATACCAATACTTCTCCATTCATCTTCAGTCATCAAATGGGTTTTTGGAACATACTTGACCATTTCTTTGGGAATTAATACATGCCTGAAAAATAAACGAGGCCATTTAAGTACTTCCATTATTAACTAGGTCCTTTTGTGGCAGCTGTTGCTTCCTCAGTAAGTTCTGTGTTTTGATCAGCTGCTTGAAACGCATGAACTTCCACAGTTTTAGTAAGTGTCTAGCTATAGGACATGACTAGCACTGCAGTTAATGAGTTAAAACGTACAAAGAAGCAACAGGGGCCATAGATAGTCTAACCAAAACTTACCTATACTCGTACATATCGTCGTAATACTTATCGGAGTAGAAAATGTTGCGAAGTAGTTCTTCCTTGTTCATGGCTTAATTTGGAATAGTTGCTACTTCTAGGGATCAAGCTAAATCGCTAAAATTCACCAAATTTCTTCAAAACGCCGACAACGATGATTTCCTCTTCGAGTCTCTAGACTTTGAATGCAACGAATTATTTGCTGTCATTACTGTCAAAGCGTTTAAATTTACTGCCTCAGCTAGGAAAGAAAAACCCTATGCATCAGGGTGGCCAACATACGGCCTAGTTACTTTCGCGACCAACTGGATTTGTATAAAGGCACTATAAGTTCCACCTAGTTTAGGGATTTTTGATAATTTTAGGGGATTTATTACCTCCCGATTTCTGTACCTGCCTAACTTGAAAGCTTTTGACCGGAAAGTCAAAGCGAACTACTCGAGCATGTGGAAGGATACGGACAAAGCTTGGAATAAAATATAAATAAAATGTATATTTAATCTGAAACTAAAACCGTTGCCCGTCATCAACACCCCTAATTAGTAATTTTCAGACCACACAAACAAAAACTAATATTATTACTAATATAATTGAAACGTGGTATTATATATCGTTATCCGTCACGATCACGTTCACTTTATTCATAGCAAAGTACATTAAAGAGAGATAGACATAATCACCGATATGATCCGTCAATAAACGAATCTTTACTGTTTGATTCGCTTTGAAGAAATTTTTAACCTTATAAGTTGGTAGTGAATTACTGTGTTGTCAGGTTGACGTTGGATTTATCCATTAGTTTTTGGTTTGGTTAGTTTTTATTTTTGCCTATAAATTTTTGCTAATTTTTCCCATATCTCAATGGTATTTGTTAGCTTTGAGTCTTTTAAAGTCTTCAAAGTGATCTAAACCTGTTTTTTTTTAAATAAACATTTTGTCTGACATAAAAATGCCAAAGCAACTGAATAGCCGTTGCAAGGAGCTTGTAGCAGAGATTAGTAGTTACAACTAAGCTCTGCTTGCAGCTTCATTAATACGCTATTTTGAGGAGGAACGCTAAAATAATGGGCCCTTGTTGCCCTTAGGTGGCGTTAGAGAAGTGAGTTTTAATCAATTATTTTTATTTTATTGTGTAATTGATAAAAGAAAAACATTTTATTTTGTTACCTATACTTAACCAATACCTTACATTTCTTTAAAATAAATAAAATTATGGTAGCTACATTTAGTACGTTGGAAGATGCAATTTTTGTACTGTTATTTTACTATTAGCGATTATTATTACGGGACGAAACGCAGGGCTCATCACATAACACCATAATTGTGACAATAAAATTGACTGAAAGCCCAGGAATACATTGGAATGAATTAAAGTACAGTCAGGAAAAAGAATATACAAAACGAAGATAGATGCTTGGGAACAAAAAGCAGAATGGAACGAGTGGCAGCATCAGCAACACGGGTTGCCAACATCTCACCGCACAAGATCTACGCCGGCTCGGTTCATTTACGTCCGAACACGTATAACCGATGTCCGGCGTATAAGGCAGGGTCTACCTAAAGCCTTACTGACGAGTCCAATAGGTAGACCCGGGACGAAACGCAGGGCTCATCACATAACACCATAATTAGTGACAATAAAATTGACTGAAAAACCCAGGAATACATTGGAATTATTATTAATCTAAAACCAATTCAATAATCCCTTATCAAAAACAAAGGATTTTCATGACAACTTGGCAACAGGGTCAGTTTGACGATTGATGACGTGCAACGGTTTTAGTTTTAGATTAAGCATATAAGTAGTATATAAGTATAGTAAGTAGTTTTCTTTGAGAATGGATTTTGATAATATTTACATTACATTATTAAAACATAATTACAGTTTCTTCAATTTTTTTTTCAGTTGCCGAGTTCTCGACAATCATGCGTCATCACAACGATAAAATAGGAATCAATCGGGCTGCCAAGGATCATCGAAAGGGCAGATAAAATGCTTTAGTTAATATTAATAGTAATAATTATTTGTGTTTATTTGCCTAATAAAATTGATATCATTCCATTTTTATTGTTTGATGTTTTATATATACCTCTATCCCCTAAAACATAAAAATTTTGTTTTGCCATTCAAATTTTGCTAATAGAGAGCTACTAGATCCACATAAAAATAACGTAACGTTAAACTCCTGCTCCTGATAGCTGCTCGCTACCTCCTTAAACATGCTGCTGCCCTGATACAAAGAAAAATTTTGTTTTGCCATTCAAATTTTACTAAAAAAGAGCTACTAGATCCACGTAAAAAATAACGTAACGTTAAACTCCTGCTCCTGATATCTACTCGCTACCTCCTTAAACATGCTGCTGCCCTGATACATATAGAAAGTTCGTTTTGCCATTCAAATCTTAATAATAGAGAGCTACTAGACCCACGTAAAAAATAACGTAACGTTAAACTCCTGCTCCTGATATCTGCTCGCTACCTCCTTAAACATGCTGCTGCCCTGATACAAATAAAATTTCGTTTTGCCATTCAAATTTTGCTAATAGAGAGATACTAGATCCACAGTAAAAAATAACGTAACGTTAAACTCCTGCTCCTGATATCTGCTCGCTACCTCCTTAAACTTGCTGCTGCCCTGGTACAAAGAAAAATGTCGTTGTGCCATTCAAATTTTGCTAATAGAGAGCTACTAGATCTACATAAAAATAACGTAACGTTAAACTCCTGCTCCTGATATCTGCTCGCTACCTCCTTAAACATGCTGCTGCCCTGATGCAAAGAAGAATGTCGTTTTGCCATTCAAATTTTGCTAATAGAGAGCTACTAGATCGACGTAAAAAATAACGTAACGTTAAACTCCTGCTCCTGATATCTGCTCGCTACCTCCTTAAACATGCTGCTGCCCTAATACAAATAAAAATTTCGATTTGCCATTCAAATTTTACTAAGAGAGAGCTACGAGATCCAGGTAAAAAATAACGTAACGTTAAACTCCTGCTCCTGATATCTGCTCGCTACCTCCTTAAACATGCTGCTGCCCTGATGCAAAGAAGAATGTCGTTTTGCCATTCAAATCTTAATAATAGAGAGCTACTAGACCCACGAAAAAAATAATGTAACGTTAAACTCCTGCTCCTGATATCTGCTCGCTACCTCCTTAAACTTGCTGCTACCCTGATACAAATAAATATTTCGTTTTGCCATTCAAAATTTGCTAATAGAGAGCTACTAGATCCTCACAAAAAATAACGTAACGCTAAACTCCTGCTCCTGATATCTGCTCGCTACCTCCTTAAAGGTGCTGCTGCCCTGATACAAATAAAAATTTCGTGTTCCATCATGACCAGCTCGTTAACGTAACGCTATTTAGGTCCATCTATCAGGGCTCGTCCCTAATCCAGTGGCTAACCCGAACTCTTCTCTTCTTCTTCGGTTTTTCCTATGGGATCGTTCCTCGGTTGAGAACTCCACCCATGGCTACCGACCTAACCTTAATTTAGTGACGTACGAAATTTCATTGGAGCTGTTTACATAACAATATACTTTTTAAGAATTATTGCCCATTTAAAGGAAGTTTAGAAGCCTCTAACTATGGCTTCCCTGCTAAGTAAAACCGGGTACATACGGCAATGTTGTGTAGCCCTAAAGTGAGACTTGAAACAGCCGAAAGTCGTGATATATCAACTAACTCTATGTACATTTCAGGGGGGCCCGCAGTATTTCCACATCATCAGTGCTTCAGAAGGATGCTCCACTCAAAGATAGCGACACGTTGCTCAAACCCGAGGAGATCGAACACAAGAACAAACTCAAAGGTTACATAACTGTGGAAGGACCCGTAAGTAAATTATTACTGCATTAACTACCAGTGCAATCAAAGTCCCCCTAATTTGGCCTCGTACCCTTTTACACATTAAACACTTTTCTTAGTTCTTTATGGCAAATTGATAATAAGGGCTCGTTTTTATGTAAAGAAGGGATCCTTTATGGAGACGTCAGGGTGTCCCATTATTCGACACTTTTCTAAAGGGCTCTTTTTAGACCAAATTTTTGCTTGAGTAAAAAATTGCTCTTCTTGAATTCTGCTCAATGCAGAATATTTCGTTCATTCATGCAACTCGGAATATTACATTTTTTTCTCCAGTCCACTGATAAGCCAATAGATTTTGAAAATCGGGCCAAGAGAAAAAAATGTACCACTACAAGGCCAAAAAGTTGATTTAGTTGAAAGAGAAGGTCCTAAAATTCACATACTTTTTTTGAGATACAAGGTCTATCTTAATGCATGTGGTGTTGAAAGAGAAAAACGTTTTTTTTTGTCGAACTGACAACACGCTGAACTTTCACATGTAGAAACTTTAAAAGGAAAACTAGTTTTTTTTGCAAAAACACGCATTAATGGAAAAATAGTTGCACTAATTACGCTGCAAACAGCATTGCATCAATTCACTCGCAACAATCACAATTTATCCAGTTCCAAATTTGTCACTGTTTTGTTGATTTTGTTGAACAGTTTATTTAGTAGGGCTCTGTTTCTCTCCCCTTCTTTATCATTTTATGTAAGGTTTACATCTTATTTCTTCAAGTATTTTCACTGAAACCCATCAACGTTAAAATACCCATCTTCAGCATAAAAAAAATCAGCAATCGAGCTAATCCTATGCTTTAGACGGAACTATCGCTTGTGAGTGGCATTCCAGAGGAACAACTTAAAACACGCAAAGTGCGCATCTACGAGCCACCCAAAAATTGCATGCAAAGTGGCACTAATAACATTGGACACTGGGAAATGGATTTCGATGCTAAGGAACGCTGGGAAAATCCGCTGATGGGATGGTGTTCCACGTAAGCGTTCAAGTTCAAACTCGATCTAAGTGGCTTCGATTTAAATGACTGTACGCTTACAGGGGCGATCCATTGTCGAACCTAAAAGTGCAGTTCGCAACTAAAGAGGAAGCAGTGGAATACTGTGAGAAAAACGGATGGGATTGGTACATCCAAAGCAGCAAATTGGACAGACCGTTCAAGCCAAAGTCCTACGCTGTTAACTTTGCTTGGAACAAACGTACCAGAGTTTCAACTAAGTAACTTAAAATGTGAATAAGAGTGATCGTAATCAATATTTCAAATACTAGAATATTTTAATTGAAGCAATAGAAGTCTCCTTTTGCACATTCTCATTCAAAAAGCTTAATATAGAGAAAAAAACTATGAATTTAGGACGTAATAAATATAACATCGAAAATAACACTTTATTTTTAAAATCACATTTCGTTTCAAACATTTTAAATAAGACTTTACATTAAAAACATTCATACAATCTTATGACACGATACAGGAAGAACGAACTTGGTAACTAGTTCGGCAATCAAATAGGGTGAACAAACGTATGATTTACTATTGTAAAAGAAACTGATTATCGTTTTAAAAATTGTATATTGATTAACATTATGAGGGGCAAGTTCCACACTGCAAAAATTCAGTAATTTCGTTTCAATTTCGTGTGGAAGTAGTGAGATGCGTTTTATTAATCCACAATCTTGGATGTCCGCCATAAATGCAAAAATAACATTTCAACTATCTACCTTATCAGTTAATTGCACATGTCATCTACCATTTTCTCCATGTCCCCAGCTGGATCAAAGTCCGTGATAATTTCATTGTCGGTAACCTCCATGCCATTTGTAGGCGTGGTAGGACTTTCCTCATTGTCGTCCTCAGTTCCTTGTGCGGAATCAACCATCTCTTCATAATCATCACAGGGGGGTTTCAATTTCGCTAGTTGCTCATGTAATTGTTTGTATAGCTACAAAAAATCTGGTATAGCTGGAATTTTCGGTGGAGTCCGAAAATGTGTACCGTTCTGAAGCTATCCAAAGCTGCGTTCCGGTTCTTTTTTATGATACGCGGGCCCATTTTCTTCTCCGTATTAACTTCAAATTCTAGTTCTTCTATCCACTTCTCCACTTGCGCAAGAATTTCTTGCCTCTTCATGTAGAAATGGGCTTTTATCACATCTTCAAAGCATGGGCATGGATTTAGAATCTGATCTAACATTGCCCATCGCACTGTAGCTTGGCAAATGTTGAGGTTGTATTCTTTTGAATTTACCGAGCCAGCAGGAGAACCTTAAAAAATCCAATAATTTTCAGTGATTTTCAATCAACAATCCTATGAATTCGCATACAAGCACTGTACATTTCTGGCATACAACTGGTGACTTACCTCTGGCTCTTTCATATCCGGGCTCGTTAAAGTAAGGTTCCGGCACTAGAATTAAACTTTGAATAGAAACTAACACCTGTAGAAAACTGGACGTTTGGGCATTCCACTTTTCTTCCGGTCTGCCATGCCAAGTGTTTAGTACCTAAAATTTCGCGTCAAGTTGCAGACATTTTAGCGAATGTTAAACACGACTTACCGATAAACACACTTTTCCATCATTGTATAAATTGGGATTAAATCTAACGGTGTGATGACCGGTTGTTTCCAAGTTGATTTGCATGGGCGACAACGGATAGTCCGGTGGAAAGAATACGTCCAATTCAAAACATCCATTCGCATAGGGAGTATCAGCTGGACCGGTAATTAACACCTGAAAAATCGCGTGCGAACAGTATGGACTCGGTTTCGAAATGTTTGCTTGCAAACTCACTTTCATAACATCTAATCTTGACGAATCGTACCGTACAAAGACGGAGCTACTGTAGCTCAAAGGCAACGATGTCGAAAGTGTCACAGTCTCTTGTGCTATTCTCTTAATCCTAGCAGGATACGATTGTTCGGACGTTGCAAGAGCCATCGGTTGAAAATGATGGGTAACGGTAAAATTTACCGTTCCGTCTTCTTGCTCTTCCATCATATCATGCGAAGCTATTGAAAAAAGCCAAAAGTTATGTTGCAGTATCGGTTCTGCCCTTTACTACTCACCGAATTGCAACGGTTTCATGATTCTAATGTATTGTTCTTCTGGAGTAGCAGCAACTCGCCGATCTAGTGAACAGTCCGGGTTTACGTCTACTTGATCCTTTAGTCCAAGTGTAACTTTAGCCACTAGAGTGGCTGTAGTTTGTATATCCGGCATCAAACTCGCTAAACATTCACCTTGCTCAAGTTCCTCAATTTTCATTAAATCATCGGATTTCGAAGCTTTGTCATTCCTCTCGGATTTGGGAATCTGCATTCTGTGAATTCGAGATGGCCATATACAGTGTGTCCAGTATAAACTGATGTACATGGGGATATTGGAAACCGTTAGAGTTACAGGGTGGACCAAATGGGGAAAAAGTTGCGCAATCAAGTGCCTATAAATAATCTGTCATCAACTTCTTTGAACTCTGAATAGCAACGAATATACAGGGAAAAAAAGAAAAAAGTGCGTTTTATAAAGTCCTTTATATCGTGTTTATTATAAAAGATACAATAACGAAATTTTCAGGGTGAGGGTAAGAAATGAGCGTGAATTTGAAAATAAAGTAAAAAATAATCTAGGCCCACTATGTTCAATGAGGCCGAAGCCAACTTTTGTTTTTCTTATGGGCGCCATATTGAATTTCTGCATTTTTAAATTCCCCTTTAAATATGCTCTTCAACCATGTATAACATGTTTATTTTCCGTCAAGATAAATAATTAAAATTAACAAAATTAAGATTTAATGGTAGTAGGCTTTGATATTTCTATTAATTATTACTTTAAATTATTATTGATCATACATCGAACACTGCAAAAGAACAAGTAACATTTTAGGATTAAAGTAGGTGTTCAAATAAGCCACCGTTTTCTCGCACGCACAACATACATCGTCTCATTACTGCTTCACATGATTTTCTGATCATTTCTGGGGTAATTCTGTTAACAGCTTCTATAACAGCATGTCTCAGCTCCTCTTCGGTTTCGTATGACCGACAGTATACCACATTTTTGAGGAAACCCCATGCAAAAAAATCAAGCGGTGTTATGTCAGGGGATCTCGTAGGCCATCTTACTGGTCTCAGGTTGCCTATCCACTTGTTGGGATATTCGGGATTTAAAAATTCTGTGATAATATGTCCATTATGTGGCGGCGAGCCATCTTGTTGGAAATACAAGTTTTGCAGGGTAGCTACTGGAACATCCATAAGTGCTTCCGCTACGTTAGTTTGTAAGAGGTTCAAATATCTCTCGGAATTTAAGTTCTCATTAAAAAAAATGGTCCAATCACGTGGGTACCCACAATACCTAACCAGACGTTAAATCCAAACCTAACTTGGTGCCTAACTTGACGAACTAGCCGTGGATTTTCATCTGACCAAAAATCGGTATTTTTACGATTAAATAGTCCACATTTAGTAAATTGGCTCTCATCTGACCAAAGGACTTTTAAGGAAAAGTTTGGTATCTCGTTATTTCTTTGAATAAACCACTGACAAAATGCCATTTTTCTAATCGCATCGCCATTCTGGAGTCCCTAGCAGGGCCGTTCACGATAGGGGTGATATATATGACGCTTTAAAATACTATTCACCGTTGACCGCGCCACACCTGTTGTGGCTTCAATTTGACGTAAAGACGTACGAGGTGTCTCAACCACGCTTTGCATTACCAAATTTTCTTTATTTTCGTCTGGAAGTTTGTTTTTCTTTACCTTAGCAAAACTCCCGTAAGCTACAAGGTTGTCTTTCAGACGACTAAACAAAGTTCTACCAGGTTGTCGGCTTTCTGGATATTTATTTAAATACACATTTCTTTGGCAAGCCAATCAAAAAGGTGAAGGTAGAAACAGCCATACATACAAACTGATGATGGTGGAGAAAGACACCGAAACGTATTTGTAAAATATTTTAAGTAATAAACAATAAAATTGACTGGAACCCAGGAATTTCTTTTGAATTGATTTGGTTGTCAGTGGCTACGACCCTATGCGTAGTTTTGCCATGTACGATCAGTGCACTGTCGTCTGCATGCTCCGGAGAAAATGAGAAGGAAAGTGTGTGTCGATGCGAATTTCGAGTTGTCTGTTGCCCAGTATTTTAGTGTGCGAAGTTTGTGCAGTTTGTAGCGTTTCGACAGATCGAAAGCCTTGTTGATGTCCATAAAAATACTTGCTGTTTTATGCCCATTCAAGTGGGTTGTCGGAAAATTGTTTGTCAAGATGAACATGGATGATTTTGCGCGTATTTGTTGCACGAGTATTCGCAAAACTTACCTCAATTTACTCGCATATGTATCCACGCAAGTCCGCATATTATTCAGCAATGAAGGAAGCGAGAGTTGGCTGGATTCGGATGTTTGCGGTAACAACAGTTTGACTAGCTGTTTTCTGAGAGCCAAAGCTCTAAGAACTTTCAACACGGCTTTATAGAGTGGTATGTGTCTAGCCATGTCTAATACTGAATCATTTCGCAAATAGGAACTAATGGCTGGAAGCAAAGGGCTGAAAAATGTATTACCAAATTGTGACAACAAGTTTGAAGAGTTTTTTAATTTACCTTTTGGCTAATAATTCGGCAAACTGGGGCGGCAGAACATATCCACTTAGTTCTTCACCAGCTCCATCATTAGGGTTGATATAACAGGCCAATGTGTGCAACAATTCGGTTACATGTTCCTCCTCGGTTTTCTGCTTCCTTATAGCTTGCTCAACGTTCCAGCTTTGCTGGGTTGATCCAGTTCCGAATCCCGTCCCTTTAATCACAAACAGACATTATCGTTTTACTCATTTAAATTCAGTTTATAGTCCTCACCTTTCTCCCAATAATGCTGTCGTTCTTCCTTCGTTTTCTGATTCTTAGTGGAATCTTTCTCAGGATTACTTGGGGAATGATGCGTCAGCACTCCCAGGCAAGACAGAATTAGCTGAATAGATCCAGTAGTAATACTGATTCGTCGTAGAAGTCGGCCATCGTCCGAACACAAAGGGGATGCGTCGTAAAGGTCTTGTAAAACCTCAAATGGAAAAATGGGCAAACATGGGGCCATGGCCCAGTTCATGATTTCTTGACCTGAACAAACACTTGAAAAGTTAGGCATTCTTCCTAAGCAGTGGCCAGTCTACCTTCTCCGTCATCAGTAACCCCCAACATAAGTCTTAACAAACACACCGCTTTTTTCGGGCTTTTTAGTAACATTTCTGCATATCCAGGTAGCCGTAAAAACAAACTGAACCCAGTTAGGGAATGTGGAGGAATTTGCGAAATTGTTCCCGTCGAACTCGGTGTTGCAGCGTTACTCATCACCTCTTCAATATCCTCATATAGATCATCGGCATCTGAAAAAGTTTTCCACATTAAAAATCATGAGTGGTTTAGAGCTGAGTGCATACCTTCTAGTTTAATCCAATCGGATTCGGAGAGATCAGGCATCGACTTAACGGGATGTGTAACCCTAATCGTCTCAGGATATACCGTAGGTAAGTTCTGAGCTAAAAGAGCCAAACCACCAATAGAACTGAATGCAAGCAATGCGTTGCAAATTGGGTGCTGTGCTCGCACCATTTGAATCGCTTCCTTGATCTGATGTTTGTCTTCATCACCTACGAAATTAACACATAACAGACAATGATATTACACAATTACAATAGCGAAATATCGAACACGTACTTGTGCTCTCACTGACTATAAGATGAAGGTATGGCCAGATCTTTGGGATGTTTTTCGATTCGATGAGTAGCAGTAGTTGTCCCACATTCAAGCTCAAAGGAAGCGGTTCTCCGGGAAAAGCTTGGCATGAGATGCGTCGCCCCTCCATTATGTCATAGACACAACTCTCTGAAGAATAGCGTTTCTTCTTCGGTTGGGGTGCGACAGCAGCAAGATATTTAATGTCTTTGGCACGCTTGTCTTTAGCAGTATTTCCCGCTGCCATGCTTAATCTCTCCAGCCTCCGTCACAGAAAAATCTTTGAGATGTGAGGTGTCTTTTTTTGATATGGTCGAAGATTTTTTGGAGGATACTGATTCCGTTTTGCGGCGGCCCATAAAGTCAATAAAGTCCTCCAAGAGGTCGCCTAAAGTGGTTGTAGTACTGATAGACCATTTGATGCGATGGTGTGTCTGTTTAAATGACGGATGGACTGGAACAATCAGTTGAAAACAGTTGAAATTCTTGCAAAGTGCACAATTCGTTTCAATGACAATTGAAACTTTCTCGCTCTCAAGAAGCAACTGAAGTATAAGTCGGCGCAGAAAGCCAGAAATGCCGTTTTGTTGCAACGATATTACTTCACATAAGACTGTCGCTAAACGAGCTTGATTCGTCGGATGACACAAGCAGCATTTCGACAAAAATTTCACACAAACTTCTTCTAAATGGGCGTGAGCTTCGGACTGCTTATCGGCGCTGTTAAACGGCTTTTTGCAGAGCCAATTTAAAAGCTGAGGCCAAAACGAAGATCCGTCTGGGGATCCTAGCCACTCTTTAATCATCTTCCCCTCACAGGCGTTAGTAAAGAACTGCAATATTTTGGTCACTTTTTCGAGTTTGGCCATTGGCACCGAACTGTCCTGGCCGTTCTTATTACAAAATTCATGAATCGCACTATTCAGCAGTTTTGGCAACCCTGAATCTAGAAGTTGCTGGATTGCGGTGGGTGACCTACTAGCTAAAGCCACAGTCTCCAGTTGTTCTTGCGATAAATTCAATTCCGACAAATCCCGTATGATCAAATGACCATACCATTCGCAATTCGCGTAGTCTTCTTTGTGGTCATCCGTCATTCCTTCCGTATCTTTGCGATCATCGCTAATCGAGGCTGCACGATCAGTGGATAAATTTGGCACAAGTACGCCGACTTTTTGCAGCAACAGCGGAAACAATTCGGAACGAATGTAGCACATGGAGCACAAAAGACAATCCAATGTATATTTTAAACTGTTCCTGGTGGTTTTCATTTTCAAATCATAGATCGCGTCAAACAGATCCAGAGTTATGAGTTCTTTCAAGTTGTATCCAATTTCGGCCTCTTTACTGAACCACAAGATGGATGCTATACTGGAAACGTATGTGGGGCTGCAGTTAATAGTATTCCCTGTTTTGAAACATTCATCTGCGGTTGCTTTTAACCAGTTTAGGACCATATCAACTCGATGGCCAGTATTTGAATCCTGAAAAAGCACAATTATATTTACTAGTCAGACATCGTTAGCAAGGGTGTCAAACCCCACAGAAAAAAGTACCCTGTTAGATCCAGGTCACCTTAATCCAATCACTGCGAGCAGTATTTGTCCCGAGGTAACAAATTTGGCAGCAGAGAAAAGATATCAAGTATCCGGTAGAAAATATTAATTGTACTTTTACTAACTAGATCTACGATTTAATGAACATTGAAGTTTTTTTTGCGGCCCACCTAAACCCAGCCCTTTTTATTTATTTTGGCCCATGTTTGACACGCTTGATGTACAGTGTATTCATACCTGATGCTCCAAAATCTTGTACAGCAATTCGCAGGCTGATTGGGACCCAGGAATATTTTCGATCACTTGATCCTGACCTGGGAAAGCCATCGTCAACATGGGCTCCATTATGCTTAACCTAGCGTCCAACAGGTTTCTTAATGTTGCCATGCCATTTTCGGTGTTTAAAAGAGACAATTCTCTGAGCACGCCTTCCAAAAAGGGCAAATCATGGGGATTGATCTGCGAAGGAACCAAAAGCATACCACAACAGGTATTTAGGAAATTCGGCACCAGGGACGCTGATTCCACGATTTGTCGCCGTAATTGGGGATCGACTGCCACAGTAAAGCAATGGTGAAGTAAATTGATGCCCGCTAAAAGTAAGCAAATTGAATTATTTGAAAATGCTGCTGCAGTAGGAATTTGTTCAGAGGAGTGCTAGCTTCAAGTGCTGGATTATTTCGACTGATCAGTTCGGTTTAAGCACTTGAAGCGAACACTTGTGAACAATTCTTGCCACTTTTCCATAATCACAATATAGTACGTGCTTACCCGAGCTGAGGTTGTAATAGTTGTCATCAAAATAACCTTCTTGTCCAAATACACAATTACCCAACAAGCGAATTTGTACTAGTCCAACAGTGTTACCCACTTTCGGTTTGTAAAGCCTTATTAATACACAATTAACCACTTTGGGAGCCGGAAGCTTCAGGCGGATACAAGTCAGGCCACTGGTTGGTAGAGGATTGCACATTGGCACCAATCCGCGTGGTCCATCAGCTGAAGTCTGAATGCATAAAAACCGAGATTCGATCAATTCAATTTGACATAGTCAGGCAATTACCTCTAACGCAACATGTGAAGGACATGTGGCTAAACTGCTCACGTGAGGTTGAAGATGAACTTCTCTCAGCAACACTGCAGTGTGCAACTCGAGCAGTAGACATGTGTGCATTTCGTCTTGTGCAAAATTGTAAGACCAGAGTGACGATCGAGATCTTCTATGTGTCACTCCTGATGAGCTCTGTGTAAAACACATATATGTTATGATTGCAACAAGAATTAGTGATGAGCAAGTTTTACAATACTCTTGCGAGTCTGATATCTAATATGATATGAAAATTGAACCGTTTTAATCGCTTTGCAAATTACTTTTTTGTTTTTTAATGTTTCCACACGAGAGGAATTAGAATCAACGGAAAAAAGTACTAAAGTAAAGGAAGACAATTGGATATAAAGTTAATATAGGCACTAAAACACACACACGAAATATACAGTGTGTCCAGTATAAAATGATGTACATGGGGATATTGGAAACCGTTAGAGTTACAGAATGGACCAAATGGGGAAAAAGTTGCGCAATCAAGTGCCTATAAATAATCTGTCATCAACTTCTTTGAACTCGGAATAGCAACGGATACACAGGGAAAAAAAGAAAAAAGTGCGTTTTATAAAATCCTTTATATCGTGTTTATTATAAAAGATACAATAACGAAATTTTCAGGGTGAGGGTAAGAAATGAGCGTAAATTTGAAAATAAAGTAAAAAATTATCTAGGCCCACTATGTTCAATGAGGCCGAAGTCAACTTTTGTTTTTCTTATGGGCGCCATATTGAATTTCTGCATTTTTAAATTCCCCTTTAAATATGCTCTTCAACCATGTATAACATGTTTATGTTCGGTCAAGATAAATAATTAAAATTAACCAAATTAAGAAGTAATGGTAGTAGGCATTGATATTTCTATTAATTATTACTTTAAATTATTATTGATCATACATCGAACACTGCAAAAGAACAAGTAACATTTTAGGATTAAAGTAGGTGTTCAAATAAGCCACCGTTTTCCCGCACGCACAACATACATCGTCTCATTACTGCTTTACAGGATTTTCTGATCATTTCTGGGGTAATTCTGTTAACAGCTTCTATAACAGCGTGTCTCAGCTCCTCTTCGGTTTCGTATGACCTACAGTGTACCACATTTTTGAGGAAACCCCATGCAAAAAAATCAAGCGGTGTTATGTCAGGGGATCTCGCAGGCCATCTTACTGGTCCCAGGTTGCCTATCCACTTGTTGGGAAATTCGTGATTTAAAAATTCTGTGATGATACGTCCATTATGTGGCGGCGCGCCGTCTTATTGGAAATACATGTTTTGCAGGGTAGCTACTGGAACATCCATAAGTGCTTCCGCTACGTTAGTTTGTAAGAGGTTCAAATATCTCTCGGAATTTAAGTTCTCATTAAAAAAAATGGTCCAATCACGTGGGTACCCACAATACCTAACCAGACGTTAATTCCAAACCTAACTTGGTGCCTAACTTGACTAACTAGGCGTGGATTTTCATCTGACCAAAAAACGGTATTTTTACGATTAAATAATCCACATTTAGTAAATTGGCTCTCATCTGACCAAAGGGCTTTTAAGGAAAAGTTTGGTATCTCGTTGTTCCTTTGAATAAACCACTGACAAAATTCCATTCTTCTAATCGCATCGCCATTCTGGAGTCCCTGGCAGGGCCGTTCACGATAGGGGTGATATTTATGACGCTTTAAAATACTATTCGCCGTTGACCGCGCAACACCTGTTGTGGCTTCAATTTGACGCAAAGACGTACGAGGTGTCTCAACCACGCTGTGCATTACCAAATTTTCTTTATTTTCGTCTGGGAGTTTGTTTTTCTTTACCTTAGCAAAACTCCCATAAGCTACAAGGTTGTCTTTCAGACGCCTAAACATAGTTCTACCAGGTTGTAGCCTTTCTGGATATTTATTTAAATACTTTTCTTCAGCTTTCGCTTCATTTCGACGACAGAGAATAAAACACTCCAACATATCGTATTTTTCATAATTTGAAAAGTGATTCATTTTGAAACACACAATTAATTACAAACACTTGACACTGACAATAAATTCTACTTTGACAGTTACCTAGATAATTAAAACAGACAACGAACGTCACTATGGGGAAATTAAAGAGAAATATCAATGCCTACTACCATAAAATCTTAATTTTGTTAATTTTAATTATTTATCTTGACCGAACATAAACATGTTATAGATGGTTGAAGAGCATATTTAAAGGGGAATTTAAAAATGCAAAAATTCAATATGGCGCCAATAAGAAAAACAAAAGTTGACTTCGGCCTCATTGAACATAGTGGGCCTAGATTATTTTTTACTTTATTTTCAAATTCACGCTCATTTCTTACCCGCACCCTGAAAATTTCGTTATTGTATCTTTTATAATAAACTTTTACTTTTATAAAACGCACTTTTTTCTTTTTTTTCCCTGTATATCCGTTGCTATTCCGAGTTCAAAGAAGTTGATGACAGATTATTTATAGGCACTTGATTGCGCAACTTTTTCCCCATTTGGTCCACTCTGTATCTTTAACGGTTTCCAATATCCCCATGTACATCATTTTATACTGGACACACTGTATACTATCAAGATGATAGTATCAAAATAAGGCAAATTAACAAATCAAGCAAAACCTAACCCAAACTCTCTTCTCAACTGAAAAGTTATAGTGAAAACTAATAGTGAAAAAGTCGAGAAGATTGCAATTTCATCAGTTTAGTCGAAAGGCTGCAAATGAGAAAAAATAAAGTTTCCAATCAGTATCATGTACTTATTTGAGCAATGAAGCAAATGCTTCATCTCAAGTTGCTTCCTCACTTTCCGCAATGGTTGATTGCGTCCTAGGCAAAACTTGTATGAGCTTTAATCAATTGATCATCCAAACGCCCCAAAATTATTGGAAGCAAATGCGGTGACTTGGGACACGACTATTGCTCTTTAAAAAATTAATCTTGCACTTGAGTGAGTTCTTCACGATCAGTGGAAAAAAGGTTTTAATGAAAGAAAGTAGTGATGAAGTGAAAACTATACCGAAACCATACGGAAATAAAATAGCAAACAGCCTGAGAGTATTTTATTGTTGTGTATTTTGATTATTGAGTTGATTTTACGCTTCATTTAAAAGAAAGACTTACAAGACCAAGACTCTGACTTTGAAGACAAGACCATGCAAGTCTTAGTCTTGCTCTGCTCATCACTATCAAAAAATCATTTGCGATTGACCATATCAGTAAATAAAACCGACGAATCGGTTTAAATTCCTGATTTAAATTATATATCTTGCTAGTATGAACACGTACCTGAATTAGCACGTCTGCAGGTTGAGTCGTCCCCGTTTGGCAAGTAATGGTACACAAGGGGGCAAAATTACGCAAACCACAAGTTTCAGGGGCATTTATACAATTCTTATGGTTGGGATCCTCGTTATTATGTACAAATGAGCCGCCTTGGTTTAAATATTCGAACATAGTTTTTATCGTGCCGCATTTGAATATGCTGCTGGGCACATTAATGCTGCTCACTACATTAGAAGCTAGACACTGGATGCCACCTGTAAAAACCGACGAATGTAATGCACTCGCAACTAAATTAGACATGGCGTATGTTTGAATCAAACAATAGTTACCAGCATTGTAAAAACAGGCCACATCTTCTTCATTGTCAAGTAATGAAATCATAAAGCGATAAAAACCCCGATTTAAATCAGGTGTTTGCGAGAGGAACATCAAAAGCGGTTCCATTACCAGTTCCCTTCGGGAAGCTTTCTTGACTAAGTCACAGAGAAATTGGAAGAGCGCCTGCCCTACTGAGGTGGGCTCCAAAAATGTTACTTTATTCTACAGGGAAGAAAAGCATTTCATTTGAATCGAAAATATCTAATAAAAAAGAAACATACCAGTACACCCTGTCGGTCTTCTCGTGGAGGATCGAATGAGTCGGTACAGCTGACCAAGCACTTACAAAGAGAAATAATCGTTGGGTGGTGCTGTAAAACAGTATCAGCAAAAAACGGCGTAGCCAGTTGTGACGGTAAGTTGTCGGCATGAAATTGATTAATTTGCTCTGCCTTTGATTCGTCGGTTTGTGAAAATACCGATGGTTCGGATAAGTTTGTCGTGCGGCCCGACTGAAATGTGCATCAAAAGTAATAACTTAATGTAAAAAAATATTAAAGCACTCACAGGATTGCTCGTGTATACCATCGGGGTTTGCACCAGCTTTTTGAACAGTTTCAATAAATTTATTAGCAAATCTTTATGGTGCACGGATTTTTCGGGGATGTTACCATCTGTGCCGAGCACATCAGAAAAGATATCGATGAATTTAGTGTTCCAAATGGTCCGCTTTTCGCTTATTGGAAGGCATTTCACATTGTCAATACGCATAAAGTATCGATTGAGGAGAAGTGCTGCAAAAACATACTTAGTTTGTTGATTCTACGGCTCGAAGGGACTTACCTGCACTCTCCAGTGTGCTCATTCCAATACTGATATCAATATTGGTAAAATCTAACCACAATATTGACTCAAACAGTTTAGATTGGGCATCAAAAGGGCCCAATTGCGAAGATATTGGACCACTGGGTCTCGACAATTGGTACACCACGTTTAACATTTGAGTCTTTAATAAGTTACCCAATTTACTACACTGGCTTACTACATTAGATCTAACTTCAAGTCTTTCAATAAAATCGTACAACACCTTGCTCAACGTAGACCCGGCCTAGAAGAGTAAATAGCCGGCGTTATATTTGCTGGTATTTTTATTCTTTACTTACCGCGCCTTTAGTATCACTTTCGGACAGGAAATGTACAAACAATTGCACAAAGTCGCGGTGATTGACAATTGTGCTAACCACTCCAGTTGAGGGAATTGAAGAACCACGATCGCCATCAGAATTGCACCCTAAAGTTAAGGCCTAAAACATCAATTAGTTAACAGTTCAATCATCCTCATCGTTTCGCATGCATACAACATTTCCTACTTAATAAGGGGAGGAAGTAGATGTGTACACACTGGACAAAATTCAATCAATCAAGCCTTTTGTAATAAAGCCTGTATGTATTATAATTGACACCACAAAAAGCCGGCCAAGTTATTGCTTTAATCGAAAATGGACTTAGTCAGCGAGCTGTCGCTATACAATTGGATATGACACGCGCAGCGCTTCGAAGAGTGTGCAAACGTTGTGAGGAGACTGGAGCCTTTCATAGGCGACCTGGAACAGGCAGAAGGCGATTTACAACCGCTCGTGATGACCGCTTTATTGAATCAACAACATTAAGAAATCGTCACCTTAATGCCGTTCAAGTGCAACGACAGCTCCGTGAGGTGCGAGGAGTGGATATTAGTCAGTGGACAGTAAGACGCAGACTGCAGGAAAATAACCCGACCCCTAAAACACCTGCGATTGGTCCAAAACTTACTCCAGCTCATCGGCAAGCAAGCCTGCGTTTTGCATGGGATCATCTGAATTGGACGTTGGAACAATGGGGATCTGTTCTGTTCTCAGATGAGACCAGAATATGCCTCCATGGTAGCCACCGAAGAAGGAAAGTGTACCGAAGACCAACAGAGCGATTTGCAGATTGCTGCTTTGAAGAGCCGAGTGCTTATGGATGTGGTTTCTGTATGATCTGGGGTGCAATTTCTATAGGAGCACGCCCGACCTTGAGTTCATTCGTAGGGGCGACCGTGTTCACGGAAGAAGAGGTTTAACGGCTGTTAGATATATCGAGGAGATTTTAGCAATTCATGTGGTACCTTACGTCGACTACATTGGAGACGAATTTACCTTTATGCATGACAATGCCATGCCGCAGACCGCAAGAATCGTGCAAGATTACATTGCAGAAGTCGGTTTTCGTGTTATGGAGTGGCCGGCATACAGTCCTGACCTAAATGCGATCGAACACTTATGGGATGAGCTAAAACGAAGAATTCGAGCTAGACTTCATACCACAAACTCGATCCCAGAGCTTATTGTTGCAGTAGAAGAAGAGTGGTTTAACATGCCTCAAGAAACAATAGCAAACTTGATTAGATCTATGCCTAATCGTTTGAGAGAAGTAATTAGGGAAAGAAGAGGTCATATCCATTATTAAAAAATTAAGTGTTAAGTTTTAAATTGTCAATAACCCTATTTATGTTAATATTAAAAAAGCTTAATTTGCTTAATGCATTAATGTCACTATGTTAAACATAGGATACTCACAATAATTTATACTCACATTAAAGCATATTAAATTGTCTTTCAAACAGCACATTTCTTTTTATGATCTGATGAATAGTTTTTTAAAAAAATATAGTTAAAGTCAAAAGTTTACAGTGGGCCGATTTCTATGCACGCAAGTTTATATATAAATCGCGTGCATACCGTTACACGGTTGAGGGTTAACAGTAAGGTTCAGTACTATCTCTGTATCCTATTTTGTGTTCAACCGTCTGTGGTATAACGTTTGCTTTTGTTTTTTCATTTCTTGCACCGCTCATCGTTCCACCAATAATTCTTATCTCTGCGTCTGCTTTCTTTTATATCTACGGCTTCTTTCGCGGCTTGGTTCAATCCTTTTGTTATCGTTCTATTTAGGATTTCAGTCGTTCCATAACTATATTCTTGTGGTAGTTGTTGGTCTAACATTTGCTTATAAAGTTGTCTTGTACTCTCATCCGAAATTGTTAAATAGTACTGTACCTGTTCCACTTCAATTAAGTTGTTTCTATTTTCATTTTGCAGGTGTTTGAAATACTCTCACGTCTTGGGCTTTTATTTTAGCATTTTGTTTCATTATTACACAATCGATAATTGAGCTGAGAGCAAATGGAAAAAAGGGGGGAAACTAGTAAAGTAAAATGGTGAACTAAAACTTGGAATAAAAGAGATATGAAGGAGAAATTGAGAGAGCACTTAAGGGGTTACTTTATATACCCTTGAATTACGTACACACTTTATTAGAAAAGGCTTGTTTGATTGGAAACCCGCAAATGAGCAGGTGTTCTTAAATTCTTAAGCATATCATGAATAGTTTGTATGGTGTGAATTTCAAATTCACATAATAGAAAAGGTCTCACCTGCAATCCGAGACACCATGTCTTCAATGACAATCCTGGAGTCCAAGCCAAAGCGGAGATCAGACTAGCAACCGACTCTGTCTGAATCGGTATGATCGGCGTGCAGACAGAGCTGAGCCTCGCATAGCGTTTCTTACAGTTGAGCGTGATCCAAAGATGCAAAACATTTTCAATCTGCTGGGCATTCATAGTCTGCAGTTTATTGAAAAGTTCCTTGAAACAATACGATAACATTTGCGTAGAGATCTGATTACTTTCGGCCGCGAATGGGCCGACCTCTTCGGGCCAAGGCCGCAGATACATATGCGTCTCTATCGATCGTTCTTCTGAAATATTATTTAGCAAGTTGTGCGTGTTTGTTGCCGTAAGTTTTTGCAGGCCTATTTCAGACATCGAGCTGAGGCCAATTTCTAAGCGAGCATCAATTGTAGTGCATGCAATAGGTAGTGCAGAAACCCTATATTCTGGTTTTTCAAAGACTAATTTCGACGACATCTGAACAGCAGGATTTTCTTTCGCAAAGTTCTCTACGACTTCTTCAATGTCCGAATCGGTGGAATCGGTTTCAGGAACAGAGTGGAGTTGCGAAAATGATAAATTATTCATAGGTTTTAGTGTCGTCTTTGACATATCGTCTAAGTCTGTATTAGAAATGACTGTATCGTTAGTATCACTCATTACCGAGTCATCATTAGCAAGTTCTGGAAATTTACAGTTACATTAAGCGGCGATAATTGTTGCAAACTTAATATTTACCATTTACTGTAGAGGAACCCCAGGATGAAAATGAACCGGCATCCCTATCTACATCCATGCTCTCAGGCAGTTCCTCGATCTGCAAATCTAAGACATCTTGCAAGAAGCATACAAGAGCAAATGGGGTCCAGTGAACTTTACAAGATAGTGTAAAGTGCATTAAATTCAAAAGCTGGGATTCCGTTAACAATTGCCTTAGATGCAGTCTAGCCATTTTTGCTAGCTTTGATATAATCTGCAAAAAATACACATACAATCAGCACTATTAACAAAAAAAAACATTAACGAGTTCAGATGGAATCGAAATACGGCAAAATCGATCTAAATCTATGTGAAGAGTACAGAGAAAAAAAACGTGCAGTCATTTTATACTTATAAACTTATAAATATGAACTACGATTCAAACTGGGAAAACGGGAACTATAAGTTCGAACACAAAATGCAAATTGAAGAGATCATGACCTGGTTTTTTGCTATACAAGTTTGGCCAATTTTTTTGGTGGGTAGAACCGGCAGGTTGTCACAAAAACAGTGTGCCCTTTCATCACAATTTTTTTCAAGTTCCTGCAAATCCTAGTACTTTTCTCTCGTTTCTCGTTCGAAGTTTTTAAAGATTTCAAAAAAACATTTCAATCTGAATGTGCACTTGCAGTCAGAACCATCCTCAAGACTTTGCAAACGAATTTTCTTTGATCACTGCGACACACGACCCGTAATTGTCCGTTTTATAGTGAGTTTTTCTCCGTCACTGCTAATACGCGCCATGCTCGCACGATAATATCAGAAATAAAATTAAAGAGTTTGCATCATTATGGCAGTGATTATTCGCGACTTTGCATGTTTTTACCTAGTATTTGTAGTATGGTGTTGACTTGACACGCTTTTTTCCTGTATACACTTATAAAAACCTTAAATATCATTGACATGAACATGAAAACATGGTTCAAAAGCCGCCAATATGCTAGCCTAAAATATAGACTTATAAACTTATAAATATGAACTACGATTCAAACTGGGAAAACGGGGACTATAAGTTCGAACACAAAATGCAAATTGAAGAGATCATGACCTGGTTTCTTGCTATACAAGTTTGGACAGTTTTTTTAGTTTGGTAGAACCGGCAGGTTGTCACAAAAAGAGTGTGCCCTTTCATCACAATTTTTTTCAAGTTCCTGCAAATCCTAGTACTTTTCTCTCGTTATAAGAATTATATTCGTCTTAAAAAAAATTACAATGTTTTTCTTCACAATGGGGTCGATTTCGACTTTGAATGACGGGGCCCAGAGGCATTAGTCCAGAAAGATATGCACTTTTTTCATTCCAGAAATCTAGAGAATGAAGTTTTTAAAGATTTCAAGAAAACATTTCAATGTGAATGTGCACTTGCAGTCAGAACCATCCTCAAGACTTTGCAAACGAATTTTCTTTGATCACTGCGACACACGACCCGTAATTGTCCGTTTTATAGTGAGTTTTTCTTCGTCACTGCTAATACACGCCATGCTCGCACGATAATATCGCAAATAAAATTAAAGAGTTTGCATCATTATGGCAGTGATTATTCGCGACTTTGCATGTTTTACCTAGTATTTGTAGTATGGTGTTGACTTGACACGCTTTTTTCCTGTATACACTTATAAAAACCTTAAATATCATTGACATGAACATGAAAATATGGTTCAAAAGCCGCCAATATGCTAGCCTAAAATATAGACTTATACTTATAAACTTATAAATATGAACTACGATTCAAACTGGGAAAACGGGGACTATAAGTTCGAACACAAAATGCAAATTGAAGAGATCATGACCTGGTTTCTTGCTATACAAGTTTGGACAGTTTTTTTAGTTTGGTAGAACCGGCAGGTTGTCACAAAAAGAGTGTGCCCTTTCATCACAATTTTTTTCAAGTTCCTGCAAATCCTAGTACTTTTCTCTCGTTATAAGAATTATATTCGTCTTAAAAAAATTACAATGTTTTTCTTCAGGGCATCGATTTCGTCTTTGAATGACGGGGCCCAGAGGCATTAGTCCAGAAAGATATGCACTTTTTTCATTCTCGAAACCTAGAGAATGAAGTTTTTAAAGATTTCAAAAAAACATTTCAATGTGAATGTGCACTTGCAGTCAGAACCATCCTCAAGACTTTGCCAACGAATTTTCTTTGATCACTGCGACACACGACCCGTAATTGTCCATTTTATAGTGAGTTTTTCTTCGTCACTGCTAATACACGCCATGCTCGCACGATAATATCAGAAATAAAATTAAAGAGTTTGCATCATTATGGCAGTGATTATTCGCGACTTTGCATGTTTTTACCTAGTATTTGTAGTATGGTGTTGACTTGACACGCTTTTTTCCTGTATACACTTATAAAAACCTTAAATATCATTGACATGAACATGAAAACATGGTTCAAAAGCCGCCAATCTGCTAGCCTAAAATACAGACTATGTACGTTTTTGGCCTGGACTCTTTGTATACTAAATAATATTCTTACATGCCTCGATTCGATCTAAACAGTCTAGTTGTGTTTGTTATATTAAGTAGCGTATAATAAATGTGAGATTTTTTTGCCGGCAATCGTGACAATATTACAAGCACACATTTACCTTAAATGACAAAAGCATCATGTCCCCGCTAGCTGAATGGTCCATGGAGTTAATAAACTTTAGCAGAAGTCGCGCCACTGCTAAGCAATGATTTGTGTCGACAGACTGTGGCATGCTTTGTCGCACCTTCATTAAGTCCACGAGCGACATTGGATCCTGCATTTCGTCTTCCGCCGCTTTAAAAAATACTCCTCTTCTCGTTTTGTACTCTTTTCCCGTTACCCATGAAGTGTTGGTGGTCCACGGTCCTAAAGTTTTAACTTTCACCTGCGAATCAGCAGTCGAAGCCTTTATAAGCTGGAAAAAAATTACGTTCAATGTCTCCGTTACCACGGAAAGTTACTGGCATTAATAATACTTAAAACGAGACAAAAAGCGTTACCTTTTTTGAGGTAATTTCGTTATGAACCCATTCCCATCGGTCCTTCTTTTTTATGTCAAATGTGAATTGCAGCGAAAGATACATTAACAACCATGATAAAAATGGTAGATCAACATTTACTGACAATAGCAAAGTTCTGCTAGTTTCGATGGGTTTCAGTGTTTTATAGACCACCCTCATAGCAGCATCAATGATGGCAGAGCTATCGGGACTCTGCCTGCTTAGATAGATAAGTAACACAAATAAACGGTCCTGTTGAACTACTGCGCTGCTCGTTGTGGAAAACATCTCTGCTAGAGTGTCGGCCAGAAAGTTTCCCCAAAAGACGCTCGAGCCGCAAGATTTTTCTAACAACATTGCCCCCAGCAACTGGATTCTGGGTGGCTCAGAAACGCAAATGCCCTTGAAAAGGTGTTTGCAAAGGTCTTGTGGAAGTTCTGCAATTTTATCAACTGATAGGAGTACTTCAAGTAAACCTTCTGCGATGAAATCCAGTTTATCTGTGGAAACAGTTGCTTCAACGGATCCCGAGTCACAAGCGGCTGGTTGCGACATGCTTTCCTCAATTCTGGACATCATATGTCGTACTGTGTTCATCTGGTGTTGGTAGGTCACAGTATCCTGAAAAACGGAATTAATTCAATACTCTATTTCAATTTGCATGGGTGATTTCGCGCACCATATAGGTACTGATTAATTTCGCTTCAGCTTCCGGGTTCGGGTTATACGTAAAGTCACTCCGCTTAGTGCGTATGTAACTGGATAAATGGCAAGTGTTTTTCACGTCAGCAATCAGGAACGGCTGAAGGGAATCCTTGAGCTTGGAACAAACCAAACTGTATCGGCAACTGATATCCTCCAGAAGTTTGGACAGAATTCCAAGCTGTTTTTCATAGTTTGGCGCCTTAATATAAATGTCTGCAGGAACGTCTTCAGGTAAAACAATCACATGGCCATAGAAATAGCCAAGAGGAATTCGACATCTACTATTTGTCATTCCATACCGACCAACGAGAGTCACCTAAATTCGAAAATTACAGCAACTTGTTTAAGCGTTTCTCATCCCTTTACTTACTCTCATAAATCTACAAAGCGGTGGTGGATGCAAGTCACTTAAAATCAAATTCTTGATTCCAATATCGGTTGAGGTGACTAATCGAACTGAATCAACTTCTTCACCAAACAGCCACACGTCTATGTTTAAAGATGCCAAGTCCGAACATGATGGTATAATGATGTCCGTTAAGGACACTGAATCTCCAAAATCCAAAACCACGTGACGCTTTGCTCCAGAATGCATCCGTTCTACGACGATTACTTGTTTTGTTGGCGGAACTAACAAATCTTTCCACGGTAAGTTGCAATTTTGTATCACTGTTTGTTCCTGTGCGTTTCCTGCAGTAGCTTGATTAGTTGTGGCACTTGATGTGCCTTGGCTGCTCGGCTTATTGTAGATGTTTATTGACTCATCATAGGCCAAAAAATTCTTGTAGGCCACTTCTGCAAATTCGCCCATTTGCTCAATCCCGCTTTCCTTCTATTACCTGGTTTCACTTTACTTACCCATCTTTTGTTCCGCTTCCTCAAACGTTTTGCCAATAGTGAAGTTATTGTCAATAATATCGTTTAGCTGGGAACTAAAACATTGACTTGTGTCCATGTACTTTTGAATGAAGTATTGAAAATCTCCTTTTTTCGTTTCTTTGTCCGTCGGTTGACTGGCAGCCAGAACGATCGGAAAAATGTTATTTACTGTGTTTTGCATTGCAGGATTTCCAGAATCGGCCATTTCCACTTTGGTGCCCTCGCTCGTATTTATACACAAGAAGTGCAACGGCTCGACCTCGATCAGCCCTTTAATCAGTCTCGGGAAAAAAATGTTTTTATTTTTCAATGTACCCTCTTTGCTTGTGTCTTGCGGAGGGGACTCTGGAAAAGTTCAAACCAAACATCATCCTACTCAGACTCAGAGATTTCAACCAACTATTTCTATTTTTAATTTGTTCAAACGTGAATCTTACCAGCTTTTTGCGGCACTTCCTGTGCATAGTCAGGGCCGATAATAATGCCTGGAGCCTCACTGGCAGGAACAGCATTTGGTGCGGTTGAAGTGTAGTTGTAATACGAATTTGTACTGTAACCCTTGACAAAGGCGGGAGGTTCAATGTCGAATAGCTCAGGTTCAGTAGGTAAGCCATACAGACCATGACGACTACGTAGTAGCAAGTGGAACGGATTCGATCGTTTGATTAATTCATCCGCAATCTAAAACAAGGGAAAACTGTTTAGCTCTTTCAGTTTCGCAAACTAGTCAAACTATAAGTTTGACACCGATTTTACTCACTTCTTTGAGTAGCGAGATGCATTTATCTCCGACGAGTTGTTCGCTGTCACGTTTAGTCACCTTAAGAAGAAGCGCAAACAGACACTGTAATCCCATCGGTGATTTCACTTGTTTGATATCACTTATAATTGTTAACAAGTTACGCAGAATGACGTTATCGAATTGTTGGCCGAAAAATAGACTGGTATTTTTGGTTTCGCTAGAAATCATTGATCGAGTTAATATATACTCAAATGGTAAATAATTAATAGTTTCTCTTACCGACAACAAGTTAGTAGAAACAACATACAATTGTGAGCAATACTGCGACTGCCCCCTAATAAACATTTCTGCAATAATCCAAGCATATTTTCATCAAGAGAAAGAGTCAATACAAACTCCACTTGATGGTCCGGAGAGGTGAGAGAATAGTGTTTGCTAGGCACTAATTTGATGGAAGCTAACCAATTCAAAATATTTAAAGCGTTTTTATGAGTTTCCCGATTATTACTTGATATAATCGTACTGAATAACGATTGCACGAATACAGTCGAGTCCAGCATTAAATTTCGCATGATTCTCTCGTGAATTATCTGTGGATTCACTGACGGCCCGTAAAGAGCTATGCTTAGTTCATGAATGCAATCACACCCTAAATACTGTGCATTTTTTCTCGTTGGAATGCCTAGCTTATCTATTACTACGTATCCTTTGGGGTCTTTAGGTTTTTTTGCGTCTTTGTCGAACACGGCTCTTATGTGCAACAATAAATTCTTCACCTACAATCAATCCATTCCAAGTTTCAAACTAATAGCTAACCAAGCGTTCATAAATACCTTAACTTTAAATAAGCGAGGACTAGTAAGAGTTACAATCCCACTTTGATCGGTTAAATCTAAATATTGAGCCATATTGACTGGCCCAACTAGAAGCTCTGCATTATGGGCTCGCAAATATTCCGCCGAATATACGGGATTTTCCAGTCGTCTTAGCATATCGATCGTCACTGAATCATCTACCGAAAACTTTACATCTTTGCCGTGCCGTCGTCCGATGCCACCTTTCGACTGACGTAAAAGAGACACTTCAACACGCGGTGTGGAGCAACCACTTTGCAAAGTAAAATGAACATCTACATGGCCTAAATGCTGAAATAAACGATGCCAAGTTGATACCAATAACAAACTGAAATCATTAATTACGGTCAGACGACTTGATAAAACTGAGGAAAAAAGCAATCATAAGAAATTGTTCTCTATATTTACCACTGGGGTTGGAAGCGCGATTTCAAAGATATGCTCCTCCCACGTGGTGGTGTCTGTTTGAAGCCTCCAAGTTTTCGTAGACGATTCAGTATTTATAATTGAAGTATTCCTCCTTTGTCTCATCGCCTGCTGAAATTCGCTCCAACAAGGAGGCACAGTCACATTATAACCGGACCTACAATATTACAACCTTTTAAATAATCAAACTTAAACTAAACTTAGTTTTCCCTCGACACAACTAGGCACATGCCATAAATATATGAAACTAATCCGCACCTGACGGGCGTAAAAAGGGTGAGCTTCTGTAATGTCTTCAAGTCCTTCAGTGGAATGGGAGCTGCTGGTTGTTTGAAGCATTTGATTATATCCAACTTTTCCACTGCTGACATGTCTTTTACTGATTGATCAGCATTGGGAGCGAAAATGTCTTCTTCCTCATGATCATCCACTGATTCGGAGTCGCCATCATTCAGGTCAAAGAAGTGTAAAGAACCTTCACTTGTCGATACACACAATCGGTCTAAACCTAGCAAAAAAGAACACAAACAACATCGAATTTAACTCTTCAAACCCTTAAACACTTACTATTACAATATACTGCAGACACAAACTTTTTCAAATCAATTTTCGCTATACAAGCCGTTTTGAGAGTGGATAATTCTATGACTCTCACAGCTCCATCAGCGCAAACAAGAACCACATTTCCTTCTACACCATTTCCGAGTTTCGCAAACGGCATTTTTAATTTATCCAAACTGGGTAGCAAACTGATCTCAACCGGTGTCTCCTCCGGCAGCATGTGTCTTACATTCAAATAACTCTCATTAATTGTAACCATTTTCTTTGAAAAGTTTAATCCATACACTATCAGAAAATGTGCTGAAGTACTAGATACTGTTACCAATATGTGAGCCCCATCTTGAGTGGTTAGGATGTTTGTTATTCGCAAGCCTTTGCACCTCTTGCAGTCCTCCGGCAGCGAAATGCACTGAACTGTTCTAGAGTAATTCAATTTTTTATTTGATTGATTCTTCTTCAGATCCACAATGTGGTTGGATATGCTGATTTCATGCGAATCAACTTGAGACGGTCCGTGTGGCATACTATTCAAAAATGCCAGAATGTCACTAGCAGAAGTAAAATCTGGCTCACTGTCATTAATGTCGACTGTTAATAATCGAGGTCCGGTATGGCTTTTCTTTGGACTATCATTCGTCTTTGACATGGGGGGCATAAAAACGGAATCACTTTCTCCTGAAAACAATCACAATTAGCCCAGCTTAGTATTGATAAACTATAAACTACCTGGAAGTAACGTTTTATAAAACGTAGGTTAGTTCTTTCAATAGCAGATATTTGTCCTGTTTGTTCAATTCAGGTGATTCGGTGTCAATCAATGAATTATGATTGTACGCCAATGGAGCGTTAGTTCCCTGTTCATCACAATCGATTTCACTTTTCTTGCTATTATTACTTTTATGCTCCGCCTCCTCTTGTTCTTTGTTATACATAAAGTCATAGACAACCAGATAAGTGCCCCTCAACTTTCCTGCGTCGAGATCCAAGTCAGTTCCTCTGATGACTTTTAAAAATCCAAAAATATCCGATGACGGCAATATTGGCTCTACAACGTTATTGTCTGCAAGAATAAGAGCATTTATTAGTAGGAAATGAGTAAACCTTTAAACACGCGCCAAGTATCTGATACTGATTTCGAATTTTACCTTGTGAGTTTTCGTCGGACTTCTGTGAAATGGTGATGCCACAAATGATGGTGGGACGAACAGATTTTGTTACAGCTTTTTCTTTTGCAGCTCTGTCACAGACAATCGACAAGGCAGTCACATCTAAATCTACTGATTTTTCTGGAAACCAAAATGCCCACTTTAGAATACATCCCATTACGCAAAAGATGCGTTTCTGTACTTTCACCGTTCCAAAAGCCTGGTCGTCCAAAGTCATTAGTCAGTTGTTCCAAAATATGGGAATCAAAATGTGTCACAAAGAATGAATGTGTCCGTTCGATTTTCCCAGACACGTCAAATACCGAAATAAGCCCATTTTTTGTAGAGGTGGGAAGAAATTTGGGAATGCTACTGGTTCCTATTAGTTCTATATTGCTGCCGCGAAATGTTGCATCTATTGCAGGTCCTAAAGAATAAGTAAAATAAACTAATAACTAATACTAAAGGCCCATGCCACAATCTAAACATTATTACCTGTAGCCTTCGATACAGAAATCGGGACATTTTGAGTATATTCTCCTATAACAAACGGACACGTAGGCGAATGTCTTTCATGTTCGCTCCATGGCTCATCAGTACGCTCCCAACTAACAAGACAAACTGTACACGTAAAACACATTGCTCTATCGTCTCCTGCGTTGTTTGGTTGGTGATAGAAACCAGCCTGTGCCATTTGCTCCGGTAAAGCCCATCTGTAAATGCAACGAGCCAGTAACCCAATGGAAAAACGATCAAGTCCTCAAACACTCACTTGTAGTCCATATGAGGCCATTGTGAGAACGTTTCACGCCTTCTGGCTTCACTGGCCATCATTCTTTTATCGTTAGCATTGGTCGGCTCGCCCATCAATTCCGAAATCCGTTCCATAACTGCAGACGCCACTTGCAATATAGGGTTGTGCACTTTTTGGGCTATTAACTCCTTCACTAGCGCGGACATTATCTGCTTTAGTTCTCCTATCGGTAGTGTAATGCAAACTGTCTTCCACTAAAAAATGCACAAAGTTTTGTTATTTTTTTCACCTCTAAGAAGCAATTTACATCTTCAAAATAATCTTACTTTTTGCGATTTAATTCCACGCTTCTCTTTATTTGAATTGTGAACAGCTTCCACTATAGTTTGCAATTCGGTGTATAACTTAATGCCATTACTATGGGTTGAATGGGCCACACATTGCTTAAGGAAAGCAGCCTATAAAAAAATATAAGCTATTATTTTCAGGCCACAAAACAACAATTGCATGATTGTACTGGGTATTGAGTAGTGATTTTAACTCGCCTCTAATATCGACAGCTCAATCTTGACTTTCTCGGTGGGATCGGTAAAGCCCTTTTGCAAAATGCTCTCTAATAGCAACACTCCATTATAGTCGGTTCTTACACCAATCGATTGCCCGTCACATATTACAACTCTGTCTTCTATTGGAATGTATTTGCATATTATTCTCTGGCCATTTTCTGTTGGCACAAATTGAAAATACTCATTCAACGTGAAAGTATAGAGATGATGTTAAACTATAAGTTTTGTTTATTTCATTTTTCCCAACTAATTAAGAATAACAATATTTTTGAGCGCTCCGTTATGCTATAAAATCGCGGATATTTGCAGCCACTTCAAACTGCTTAGGGGTTGTAAAAGGGTTGCAAATAACAGTTCTAATGATCTTTCGATAAATCGTCTCGAAAACTGTCACCGATTAGGCTTCATTAAAAATTTTCAATTTCTAAAGAGATAGAAGCAAAAACTAGTAGTCTGTGTTATATCGGAGGAGTTATGGAAGCTATTTGAAGAAACCTTTTCCTGATAAAGGATGAAACAAAATGTGTCACTTTCAAATAAGAATAAACCTAAAATTCGAGGAGTAGTAGCAGTAAACATCTTTACTTCTAAAAAAGGCTATCGACCTATCGGTCTTTCTGCCCTTGTTTAATACATGTAGTCTTAGTCTAAATAAAAAACAAAGATGAAAATTCTCTTATTCTAGGTTGATAATCTTATTAAATAAACTTTCCTATTCTAATGACAAGAAAAAATTATTTTATTGTCCAGTAGTCAGTTGCGTTTGTAAGTGTTCGAGTAGCGTTGATGTAGGGAAACGGAAGCGGGATTGTCTGGTTGGTCTTGTAAGGCAAAGGGGATTCAGTATGGTCCAGTTGTAGGGGTTGTTTGTCCATTTTGTCTGTAGATGTATGAGTCTTTCCCAAATCTTTGTCATGTTTGTGCGTTCGTATAGTAGTTGGGTGGAGGGGGTTGTGTAGTGGGTTTTGGGGGTGTCTTATTCGTGTTATTAGTCTTAGTGCAATTTGTTCTGTTGTTTGTATATAACGTTTTGTCCTTTCTGTTCCGTTAGGTCATGAGTATATGTCCATAGTCTAGCAAGGGTCTACAAATAGCTTTATATATTTTGGTGGCGGTGTTTGTGCTAATTCCTCTGTCTTTGTAAGGTTAGTGATCGGAAGTGTTTTGTTCTCTTTATTGTTTCTGCCCTGATGTTTCGTATGTGTTTAGTGAATTTAAGTTTGTGGTCAATTGTGATTCCAAGGTATTTTACGTCGTTTTTTGGTTGTGTCGTTTGGCCGTCTGCAGTTATTGTAGGGGAGTCAGCGTTGAGTCTGTGGTTTGTGAGCAGAAGTTGGTTTTTTGACGCGTTTGGTGTTAGTCTCCATTTATAAAACCATGTCATTGTGTTGTTTGTAAGTGTTTGGAGTCTTTGAGCTGCTCAAAATTCGAGGATTTAGTGAACAATTCCATTAAACAGTTGAGAGTTTTTTTTTACGAGAAAGCTGCTATCTGGCGGTTAAGATGTTGTACCTGGAAATCGACGATAAGAACATAAATAACACAATTTTAGGGGGCATTCAAAACGTAAAATTTTCCACAAGGGATGCAATGGAAACGATGGCTTATTTGCAAACTCCACGCTTAAGTGTATAGGAATTCTTATGAATTAGATGAAATACTGCAGCTGTAAAATACGTTGAATTGAATCCGCAATTTTAAATAAAAGCCAACTTTTATGCCTGTTTTTTAACTATGGAAGCTTAACTTTGTCTCTCGTGTTTGCTATGCGAAGGTGGAATGCAAAAGCCATGAGAAATGGGTACCAACTTTTCCACAAAGTTTGCCTTCGGCAGGCGATATATTCTAGAATAGAGTATTCTATTCTGGAAGCCATAAACCAATCAAAATAAGTGCTCGTATCAGTAGCAGTCCTTTATGTATATTTCACTCAGCCATGTACATGGCAAGGCAGGTAAATAAATGTTAAAAGTAAAAAATTAATATTTGAACTAAATACCAAGGACATTTCGACGTGCTGATATTCTCCAAACAGGAGTTTTTTGTTTAGAATTGTTTACTTAGAATTTCTACAGCGAGCAAATATGTTTAGGACTTTTACAGTAGCCATTGGAAATGTGTCTGAAGTTTCTAGAATACCTTTGTCCGACTTTCCAGGGGGTGCTAGCAAGGTGAAGCAATATTGCACGAAATAGTTAAGTCATAGATTTTAGTAGGTATGCGATATGAATGAAAATATCTTAAAAAAGAAAGGCTCATATCAGGAGTAACCAGATCTTTGAGAGGGTTCAACTAGAAAGTATTCCAGGCCTTACCAGTTAGTTTTGTGGATTGCAAAATCACCCCAGAATTAACATCTAGAACATGAACTGCACCATTAGTGCAAATTAATATAACGTCGAGGGACGGATGATAGATAATCTCCTTCACATCAGTGTTCGTATTTAAGTTACCGTCCTCGTTCAGCAAGAACGGATCTTCGGCCATTGCGCCAAACACATTTTGCGCCATCAAAAATCACGACATTTACCAATTTTCGATTAAAGAATGAAAACGCGAGAGCTAAAGCAAAAAATTAACAATTTGGAACAGGTGACAATCATGACATTGACATGCGGTCAGAAAAATCACTGTTTTTAGTTACAGGAGTTTTTCTCTATTGGTCGTCCTGTATCAGAGACTATTGTACGTATTGTAAAATTCACGATTGCCAAGTATGGCTAGTAATCCTGGATTTTCTGCATATTTATTGAACCGGAAGTGAACAATAAACCAGCAGAAATAATCATGCTATAAAAGTATAAAAGTTTTAAAGCGGGAGCACAATTATTTTAAAAAATTTCACAAAATCGCCAAAATCCTTATATGAAAAGTTGAGAAGTTGAAAAGTAAAGTGAACTAGTCAAGAGAATATACAGAAATAAATGAAAATGTACAAAAGAAATTCAAGTCAATCTATAATTATTTGGTATTTTTTATGTAACAAGACATGAAGGAAGAAAAATCATCATTTGCGGTTAAAACCTGCATTTGGATTTAATGGCGAATGAACTGATTTCCACTGTAATTATTCAGGAGAGTATGCAGAGAGAAACAAACAACTCCAATGAAGCTACAACTTTTCTGTATACTTTTTAATCAACACTTTAGTTCATTTCGCATGCAAAATACCTAAACTGTTAAAAAGCGAAAAATCAGCAACTGCGCTTAAAACTTTCACTTGGATTAAATGGCGAATGAACTTATTCTTACGGTAAATTAGTTAAGACGGTATACAGAAAGATAGAAAAAATTCAAATAATACTGCTATCTTCCTCTGTATATAAATATATACAGACTCTTATATACAGTGTGTCCAGTATAAAATGATGTACATGAGGATATTGGAAACCGTTAGAGTTACAGGGTGGACCAAATGGGGAAAAAAGTTGCGCAATCAAGTGCCTATAAATAATCTGTCATCAACTTCTTTGAACTCGGAATAGCAACGGATATACAGGGAAAAAAAGAAAAAAATGCGTTTTATACATCCTTTATATCGTGTTTATTATAAAAGATACAATAACGAAATTTTCAGGTTGGGGGTAAGAAATGAGCGTGAATTTGAAAATAAAGTAAAAAATAATCTAGGCCCACTATGTTCAATGAGGCCGAAGTTAACTTTTGTTTTTCTTATGGGAGCCATATTGAATTTCTGCATTTTTAAATTCCCCTTTAAATATGCTCTTCACCCATGTATAAGATGTTTATGTTCGATCAAGATAAATAATTAAAATTAACAAAATTACGATTTAATGGTAGTAGGCATTGATATTTCTATTAATTATTACTTTAAATTATTATTGATCATACATCGAACACTGCAAAAGAACAAGAAACATTTTAGGATTAAAGTAGGTGTTCAAATAAGCCACCGTTTTCTCGCACGCACAACGTACATCGTCTCATTACTGCTTCACAGGATTTTCTGATCATTTCTGGGGTAATTCTGTTAACAGTTTCTATAACAGCGTGTCTCAGCTCCTCTTCGGTTTCGTATGACGTACAGTATACCACATTTTTGAGGAAACCCCATGCAAAAAAATCAAGCGGTGTTATGTCAGGGGATCTCGCAGGCCATCTTACTGGTCCCAGGTTGCCTATCCACTGTTGTGAAATTCGTGATTTAAAAATTCTGTGAAATACGTCCATTATGTGGCGGCGCGCCGTCTTGTTGGAAATACAAGTTTTGCCGGGTAGCTACTGGAACATCCATAAGTGCTTCCGCTACGTTAGTTTGTAAGAGGTTCAAATATCTCTCGGAATTTAAGTTCTCATTAAAAAAAATGGTCCAATCACGTGGGTACCCACAATACCTATACAATAATATGAAATATCAATGCCTACTACCATAAAATCTTAATTTTGTTAATTTTAATTATTTATCTTGACAGAACATAAACATGTTATACATGGTTGAAGAGCATATTTAAGGGGGAATTTAAAAATGCAGAAATTCAATATGGCGCCCATAAGAAAACAAAAGTTGACTTCGGCCTCATTGAACATAGTGGGCCTAGATTATTTTTTACTTTATTTCAAATTCACGCTCATTTCTCACCCCCACCCTGAAAATTTCGTTATTGTATCTTTTATAATAAACATGATATAAAGGATTTTATAAAACGCACTTTTTTCTTTTTTCCCTGTATATCCGTTGCTATTCCGAGTTCAAAGAAGCTGATGACAGATTATTTATAGGCACTTGATTGCGCAACTTTTTCCCCATTTGGTCCACGTTGTATCTTTAACGGTTTCCAATATACCCATGTACATCATTTATACTGGACACACTGTATACACTTTAAACTTGCATCTGGATTTGATGGCGAATGAACCCTTTTATAATTAACTAGTCCGGAAATTATACAGAAAAACTGAAAAAAATGCAGCAAATTTCTTCCATTTTTTACGTTTTTTTAATTGAGATTCTTCGTTATGTATTTTCGTTTTGGGAAATCGCTGATACTTTTACGTATGGAAAATATACTTTGATCAAGTGAAAAACTCAACTTAGAACATAAAAAAAACAGTTCCCCTCTTAATAATATAGATCCTACTAAATTGGAAAAATAGAAATAAAGTTTGATAAAATTAAGATCCAATTTTGAAAAGTTATGCCTATATATGTTTTTCATTTTTTAAATACTGGGTGACCCAAAAATATGCAAATCAGAATTTGTAAGACCCCCTTTCGAAGAAAAAAATATGCCTAATTTTTTATATTAACATGAATGAATTAATTAATTAGCTTGAGAATTTGGTGGCCATAATTTTGCCTCCAATTTCACGAAAGTCTCAACTGTTTTTTGTTCTTCTTGTTTTAAAAATGCCAATTGATTGGCAATCTAATCTAATTAGTTAAAACATAAATTTCAAAAGTAATTTTTCCTAATAATGAGAGAAGCCAAAGAAAAAACGTGTTTATTTTTACAGAAGCAAGTTCGAACAGGAAAAGTATCAGGATAATCCAGATAGTGATAATGCAACCGTTCGAAAAATAGCGATTTTCTTGATGGTTATTGTCTTTATCAAAATGTTGCTGGTTTCAAGACGAGAACTGAAAAAAAATATGAGGAATAATAGGATTGTACTGTTTCGTAAATTTTCCGACATTTTCCGGTACAGATTCCGACCCATGTTTATACAACAAACGAAAATGATTTGAGCTTGAAAAGACGCCCTTAAAATGTTCACTAGCAAAATGCATTTCTAATACCTTTCTCCATTCCCAGTCTAGACTTCATCAAAGATCACAACTATAAAAATTAATTAATATTTTCCAATTTATTTCATTGCAAAACGATGAAATGTTCCGATTCACTTTCTTTTCGATTGGAATTTGGGTGCGATACTGCATGCAAAAGACACTTACATAATGGCAAGCTTAAATCAGGTTCTCTTAAGAAAATTTCTCCGATCAAACAGCACAGTATTATCTGATCAGTAGCCGATTTAGCATCTTGAGATATTACAAATTTCTATTCAATTACCCAACGTGATAACCAATGAATTTTTGGGAAATAATTACAAACAAAGTAAGACAATCAAAGAAGACACTATGCTTAAGGTAAGATATGAATTAAGATAACAGTTTTATTTAAAAAACACTAAATAATATCGAACGTTTTAGACGAGCTGGTTAATTCTTTTGGTTATCGGCCTGGTCAGTTTGGTGCATCCAATAGAGTCATTGCCGATAGCAGAGCAGAAAAAGAATCCCAGATTTTTTGGAGATTTATTTGGATGGTACGCAACTATTACTAACATACAACACTAACATTGGATTGTGTGTACTTTTTTCCCAGGTCTAGTGGAGGCAACGGAGGTGGTAACAACCACAATCATCATCATCGACCAAACGGAGGAGGGCCGAGACCCATACAAACCCTCATTTTGGGATACGTGGCCCAGCAGGCTTTGGATTACTATTTCGGAGGAGACTCTGGAGGAGGAGGCGGTGGTGGAGGTTGTAGTGGAAAAAAGTGCTAAGTGCAAATGATACTCGAAGAACATTAGCCAGGACAATGTCTTAACGAAATCAAGTGAGGAGGAAAAACCCTGGGTTTTCCATTACTGGCATTAAAATGCAATAAGTTAATGATACTTTTTGTTGCTATTATCGATTGTACTCAGTGTTTTTTCCGCGGGTTAGTAAATGACGAAGACTTTATGGATGTTAATGTTGCATCGATAGTTGTTCTTAACTTGCTAATGATTTTCTATTAATGTATTCCAATAGACTTATTTTCTTTTAATGAGGGGTTTGTTTCAAAAACCTGTTTTCACATCAATCTGGCAGTCGGAAAAGAAAATTTTAGTATAAATATGCGCTTCCTCTCCTCATATCTTCAGTAAGTTTTCTACTACCAGTTGAATATCGTGGCAAAAGAAGTTGACCTGCTGTTAGCAAGATGAATATATCGATCATTGTAAGTAACATTCTTTTCATGAACTGAGTTGACTGATAAATTTGTAAATTAATTTAAGAATGTTTCTTTCTAGATGTTTCTATTTAGTCTAATTATGGCGCTTGCATACAGTGCCATGGGCAACCCAATGCCGCATGATTATGGCCATGACTATGGACATCACGGACATCACGGACACCACGGACATGGACATCACGGATATAGACAGGAGTATTGCTGTTGAGTCAGCCCTCATTGAAAACCTGATTTCAGTGAACATAAATCTCTGTTCTGCAATGTATTGGATTTTAACCGCAACTTAATATATGTGAAAGCAAATTATGACTGAAATTTTATTTTAAAATTTTGTAAATTTGGGCAAAACGCGGTCGAAAGTTTGTTAAAAACTAGCTGAATTTGGCGTGTATTGGAAACTTACCGGAGCCTCTCTTACCTATTGTATCGATAGTCAAACTTTGCATAAAATACTGGATGTTTGGGTCTGGTCAAAGCCGGAGTCCCACACAGCCCAGAGCGCCAGAACATCAGATCTGGGTGCGTAAGAGAGCATTCTCAAGCCTCACCGAAAAAAAAACTGAGCTTGTAGTATCGAAACCCTGATTTTTATGTGCTTGGAAAAGTTCGCCTAAAACTGAACGTTTTTACGTAACCGCAAGCTCTGTCTAAGAAATCGTAGTGCTGAATTTAGAGCAAGTATAGACTTGAAACTCACACTTCATAGAAGATGCCCAATCTGAAACGTCCGAAAATTTAATTAGAATTGAGCAAAAGCCTGATTTTTATCGGCTTGGAAAAGGTGGGCCTAAAAATGAACGTCTTCATGCAACTGCAACCTCTTGCCTAAAAAATTTGTAACTTTGAATACGGCGCACGGTAGAACCGTAGAAACTTGAAACTCTCACACTTCGAAGAAACGGCTCAAGTCTGAAACGTCGGAAAATTCCATTCAACTCTTACAAAACTCTGATTTTTGTCGGCTTGGAAAACGTTGGCCTAAAACCGAACGTTTTCGAGTAAGTGCAACCTCTGTGTAAAAAAATCGTAACTTTGAACACGACGCGAGTACAAGATTGGAACTCTCTCGCGTCATAGAAAATACTTAAGTCTAAAAAATCGAAAAATTTTATTAAAACCTCACGAAACCCAGATTTTTTTCGGCTTGGAAGATCTTGGAGTAAAAATGAACGGTTTCACGTAACTGTAACCTCTGACAAAAAAATGGTAACATTGAATCTTGAGCAGGTAGAAGCTTAAAACTCGCAAACTCCATAGAATGAACTCAAGCCTGCGAAGTCCGAAATTTTCATTAGAATCTCAATAAACTCTGATTTTTATCGATGTGGAAAACGTTGGTTTAAAAATGGTCGTTTTCACGTAACTGTATCTGCTGCTTGAAGCATTCTTAACTTCGGATCTACAGCACACAGCGGCATGAAATTTTCACAATCTATAACTGATTTCGTTGAAATCGCAAGGAAACACGATTTTTTCCAAAAGAATCGAAGAACGCGGAAAAGATGTATAGTATAGTAACTTCGTTTGCTGGGATTGAGTAGTAGTAGTAAACATCTTTATTTCTAAAAAAGGCTATCGACCTATCGGTCTTTCTGCCCTTGTTTAATACATGTAGTCTTAATCTAAATAAAAAACAAATATGAAAATTCTCTTATTCTAGGTCAACAATATTATTAAATAAACTTTCAAGATTCTAAGTGGACAAGAAAAAATTATTTTATTGTCCAGTAGTCAGTTGCGTTTGTAAGTGTTCGAGTAGCGTTGATGTAGGGAAACGGAAGCGGGATTGTCTGGTTGGTCTTGTAAGACAAAGGGGATTCAGTATGGTCCAGTTGTAGGGGTTGTTTGTCCATTTGTCTGTAGATGTATGAGTCTTTCCGGAATCTTTGTCATGTTTGTGCGTTCGTATAGTAGTTGGGTGGAGGGGTTGTGTAGTGGGTTTTGGGGGTGTCTTATTCGTGTTATTAGTCTTAGTGCAATTTGTTCTGTTGTTTGTATATAACGTTTGTCCTTTCTGTTCCGTTGGTCATGAGTATATGTCCATAGTCTAGCAAGGGTCTACAAATAGCTTTATATATTTTGGTGGCGGTGTTTGTGCTAATTCCTCTGTCTTTGTAGGTTAGTGATCGGAAGTGTTTTGTTCTCTTTATTGTTTCTGCCCTGATATTCGTATGTGTTTAGTGAATTTAAGTTTGTGGTCAATTGTGATTCCAAGGTATTTTAAGTCGTTTTTTGGTTGTGTCGTTTGGCCGTCTGCAGTTATTGTAGGGGAGTCAGCGTTGAGTCTGTGGTTTGTGAGCAGAAGTTGGTTTTTTGACGCGTTTGGTGTTAGTCTCCATTTATAAAACCATGTCATTGTGTTGTTTGTTAGTGTTGGAGTCTTTGAGCTGCTCTCTCAGTAGTTTTGTCATGTACAATAAGTGACGCGTCGTCTGCGTATTGTAATATGTATGCCGATCTGTCGATTTGACTTTTGTCTGGTAAGTTGTAATTGTATATGTCATGGCAGTATATATTGTAGAGAAACGGTGAGAGCGGGGATCCTTGAGGGAGCCCTTGTTCAGGGGAAAAAGAAAATGACAGTGTTTTGTCAATTCGTACTTGTAGTTGTCTGTTTTCTAGTAAGTTCTTTATGGTGTGTAGTAGATATGTTGGTGTGTGTAGTTTGTATAGTAATTGTATAGTAAGCCTCTATGCCAGACACTATCAAAAGCCTTGTTAATGTCCATAAACAGGCAAGCTGTCTTTCTGTCAGTTAGGTGGGTAGTTTGTATATTGTTGGCCAAAATAAAGAGCGGATGAACACTCGAGTGATGTTGTTTTGGGATTGAGTTAATTTCAAAATCCCATAAATTTCATGTGGTGGGCATGTGGTGAAAGCTTACCAATTTGATCTTGTTGGGTGGCAATTAATATTTACGTAGCTGCAAATGGCTCAAAACCAACAGTTTGAAAGCCTTGACAGCGTAAACTTGCAAAAATTCAACTGAAAAAATCGACTCAATAGAATGAATAATACCCCAAACCCATCAGACAGTATCAGGAATCCCAAATAAAATTTTAAAAAGTATTCAAGGCATTTTATTTCATTCTATCATCACTTTCCGTAGAAATACGGTGAAAAATAGTTGACGTGGTGGCTGGTGTAAATCCCTCCATGCCCTGCTAAACCAACAAAAATCAATGGTACCGGGGTGGCAGACGTTTCGAGCATGAAACACCCCAATACGGCAATCATCAGGATAACAATCAGTGACTAAAACACCAAATACACATAATATAAAAAATAACACTTACATAACACATACCTTTAAGGAAAACATTTCGAGCTGACCCGTACGCCAGTAATCAAATGCTATCGGTTATTAAAGAACTATTCTTTTAGCTCTGGGCCCGTTAATATTTATATGATATTTTCACTAACAACTTTCAACGTTATTCGGCAGAAATGGCAAATTAAAATGCAGTTTGCACAAATGATGTGACGCAGCAAGTTTTCGAAAACTGTTAAAATTCTGTAATGATGTTCTACTTGAAACTAAGTTAGGTTCATTCATTTATTATTATTCACAAGCACTGAACAAAACAGCCCATGGTGCAAAGAAACTTTTCCTGATAGGCATGGTGTAAACAAGCTAATGTCGTTGTCATGGAAATGCGCTTGTATCTTGGATGCCATTGGCCCTGTTACGTGGCACGTGGCTTAAAAGACCATTTGCACCACGGTTCAAAGTTTTACAATGAAAACGATATGAATCCACCACAATACCAAAATCAAATGAATGTGCATACAAATTTCTTAATTGCCTATACTAAAAAATCTAAACATTATCACTACTAATGACCGTAATCTTTAACACTGGAGACCTCGAGGAACAATCAGACTTCAATCACACACATTTCCCATATAAAAGCATCATTGCCCAACCATACAAAGTATTGCGCATTTAAGCAAGAAAATTCTCTACAGATAAACACTTAAACGAGATTTCAGGGAAACCATCATTTGCATAGTGTATTCTGTAAACAAAAGTTATGTTAACATATTTAACCTTTTTGACATTTTTTTTACTTTTATCGTCAATAAAAGCGGTTTTGAGATGAGAGTTTTATAGAGATGCAATGGGACAATTGTATTACAGTTGAAAAAAAGTAATTTATGAACTCAGATGAATGTGTTGGAGACAAAAATAATAAAAATTGTTTAGAAACTTCCTGTTATTTGCATGTTTCTCGACAGATAATATAATTGACTAAAAAAAGCAATATTTTGTTCCCCTTCAATTGTCTTTTTAATATAATCCACTAAAATTGATATAATAATTAATAATAATATTGGCAAGACATAGATTGAGTTGATTCACAACCATCTTCATGCTTCCATAGTCTCAGACACACGATTTTCAATGTATAAAAGGATTTCGTTGAATTTTAGTTAATTATCGTTTTTGAGCGGCAAGTGATAAAAGCACAAAATGTTCAATTTGTACAGATTATTCGTAAGTGGAAAATTTTCTAAAAACAAATATTTTTTGAATTCTGGATCTTATACTGCGAGTAATTTTTTTTTTTTGATTTGGAACCGTATTTATTTTAAATATACATAATCTATCCGATTTCAGGTGCTCATTCTCTCCATGTTGGTGATATTCTCCATGTTCAACCAAGGAGGAGCCCAGCCGATTGAAGATTTGGCCCCAAAACATGCTGGTCCCAAGCAAGTGGGCAGCGAACATCTTGGACCCGGCAGGAACCAACATGCAGGTATGTTTTAGTATTTGAATATCGCAATGAAGAACCCAACTTTAATATTTTTCGGAATTTTTTAGGACCAGCTGGAGGACCACCAATAGGAGGCTCGGTTAAACGAGAGGACATTGCCTTGTATTAAGACGCTCTCAGATGGATAATTTAAAAAATTGTAAATTGTGAGATTGAGAATAGAACATGAAATGCGCTTAAAAGGGTTTTCATTTTGGAATACGAGTAGAATGTGATTTGAAACCGCAAAAAACTGTTGTTACCTAGTGAAGAAACGAGTTGAAGAAGTGAAAAATAAATCTCCAACTTCTCAAATTATGGGTGTTTGTCGATGTAGGCAGAAACTTACTAATTGGGATCGTAAATGAAAATGACGAAGGTTTTCTTCAAAGTGTGAACCTTAGCACGTTTGTCATTCTTCATACGTAGATGAATGACCAGGCTCTGAGTAAATGACGCCAAGCTTGTTAGGGAAGGTCGTTCAATTTAGCACCTGCGAAGGCTTAAAAAATGATAATATTTGTGATGTTGGTGTGTTCCAGAACAGTGATAATAACGATTCAGGTACAGATGTTGTGGGCAAAATGGTGATAATCAAAACAGTAAGTTTCATTCAACATTAAAAAATTTTTGCTGGTAAAAACCATTGGTGCAGACGTGTAGACTTGCCGATTCCAGAAACATTTTTCTAATCAATCTGGGGGTTAATCTAATTTCAGGCGAACATTATCAGAATGATCCTGCTACTTTTAAGTTTATGGGCGCTTTTTACTGAGGCGAACGATTACGACCCGTGGTGGGCCAATGCGGAATATTCTCATCAAATTCGAGCGAAACCAGCTGCAGGCCGAAACGGAAGGAAAAAATTTGGAGGCAAAGGTTTCATTACCACCGCTGTAGCAGTAGGACCAGGCAAAAAGTAACGATACGGTTGAGGACTAAAGAGATGAAGCTTTGACCCATTGATTTCAGAGCTAAATATTTATTCTAGAGATAGATGAAGTGTCTTTATTGTATTGGATTTTGTAAATAAAAAATGTGACTGTTTGTTGGCTGTTGGAGAGACTGGTTCATATAAAAGGAGGTGATTCTAAGCATGATTTTAGGAGCTATAAACATAGATAGGACGTAAAATGCGCTCCTAGAACTATTTATCAACTGAAAATGTAGTTTTCTGTTCACTTTATCAGCAGTTTGAATTTTGCGAAATGTTTGGATCCATGCTCGTTTTCCCAAAAACAATAATAGAAATTTCTGTATTTGGCTAAAATCAAATTCAGCTTTCATGAACACTGAATTTTTCGCTATTATCAATTTTCGGTATTTCAAACTGCAGGCTGTGCCTTCAACATTTAACTTGCTCTGACTTAAAGGTCGTGCTCCAAACAGAGGCCAAAATCCAAAAAAAGTATATTGAGGGCAGTTTGAGCAAAAACTTGTAAAAAGCACCAACCTTTAAGGTGTTCAACGGTGTACCCAGAAAGTGCCTTAAAAATGCTGAGAAAATCTGCAAAAAGGCTTGAAATTGCCCAACTGAAACGATGATTATAAGTCGACGCACGAAAGCAAACGTTAGAGTCTCAATTAAAAAAATTGAGTTTTTGTTGCTAAAATCACACTTCTAGCCGAGAAACTAGCGCACGAAACTGCTTTGAAAAAAATCGTCAAATGTCCGTTTCAAAACGATAAAATCTTGGTATTTTTCGATTTTTGCGGAGCTTATCGAACACAGCATTGCTTTGACACCCTTTAATGAAGTGGTGGAAGAATTTACATTATTTAGAAGAAGAAGTTTTCGATTAAAATTATCTCAAAAAGCGCCTTTTTCATTTGTGCCGAACACCAGGCAACACATTCATTATTAGCCAGAACTAAATAACCTTGCAAAACCCCTATAGGCAACATTTTCCATTAATTTCTCCTTAAGGAAGAATGTAGTGTTTCGGGGCATAAATCCAGTTGCCTCATGGTGTTCCTTCTTGACCTTTTCGCCTATTTTATCGGGTATCCAGTGTATGATTAAGAAACATTCTACAAACGGCTACGTTCGAAATTTTCACACTGTATTCGCCATAAGAGATACATGTAAATATAAATTAGGCGACTCGAGTGTGCCCGCTTCTATCCCCAGGACCGTGCCCTCCATGTGCAGCGCCTCCACGATTTCCGCCATCTCCTCTGCCTCCGGTCGCTCCACTGCTACCGCCTCTCGTTCCACCACTAGGGCCATCCCGCGATGGGCTGGCCAAAAGTCCATTGAGGGCGACAAAAATCACCAAAAGAATAAACTAAAATAATTGTAGTAACAAATTAACAAGAAGCTAAAAAGCTACTCAACTTACCAGTAGTTTCATTGTAAATAGCACTGCTTGACCAACTATCACTCAATGCGCTTGATGAACCGAAGATTGTTGTTTTCTGGTCATTTATATAGTCAATCGGTACATTGGAAATGGGGAATCACTTTATTTATAAGTTATCGCGAAGTAATTGGTTTGCATAAGGTTACACCAGTTCATACCATTTGCAGATTGGATCAATAACTAATAAGATAACTGGCCTTAATTGCCTGAAAACAACGCGTAAATCTTCGATGTTCCAGCTAAAAAAGCCTCTAGCGAAAAGTTAATTAAAATGTGCATTTTAAAACAACAGTTTTTTGTTCTTTATCAAACCCCATTCCAATAACTATTGACTCAAAGTGTTAAATAACAATTTACATTCCAATATTTGAACGTCCAAGTCCGAATTAAGGAAATTACAATAACAATTGCCGGCTTGCCGGTAAACAAAACCAATTCGATTATTCAATTGTTTATTCGATAATTCTCCGGTCAATATTTGCCACTCAATCCGGAATTTGTGACGATCAATAACGCATTTAGTTCGTGTTTATGGTAAGACAAATTTAAATTTTCACATGACCTCTAAAGTCCGGTGATAACTATCTTATCAGATTCATTAACACATTTGGATCCTGATCAATACCTGCTGTAGTAATTTTCGAGAAACAAACTATTTTCGCGAAAAGTGGAAAAATACTTGATTACTGATGAAAACCGGATGAGTTTTTCGTGTTTTTAACCGGTCGTAAAAATTAATTCCTCCCGACGTTTCGCAAGCACGAGTGGCTTACATCTTCAGAGGTGGTTGTTGCGTCGAGCAAACATACCAGATACCTATTCTAATTCCGTCACTTGCCGATCTCTTTTCGGCTTAACGTGTGCTGTTTGCAGGTTTTTTATTAAGTATTCCTATGTATACAGGGCGATTCTTTGGAGGCGGGCATCGTTTAACTGCTGCTGGAAGCACGTTAAGAACACTGACACACAAGTGTTAGCAATAATCAAACAAAAATGGACAGAATCTCTAACAAAAAAAAAAGGAAAGATGATAGCAAAAATATTTACGTTAATTTTACATCCAAAAAATCTCTAATCTGAAACTTTTGTAAATGTGCTTTTTTGCCATTGCTTGCCGTGAAAGTTTAACTCTTTTGTTCATTTTTGCGGCGGCGAGCAAACAACCTCTGAAGATGCAAGCCGCTCGTGCTTGTGAAACTCGCCAGTTGCAAACTATGGCCTCAAAAGCCGAACTCTTTGGATAATTGCTCTAGTTTCAGGAACCCTAGCAGAAATTCTAGATTCTTCTTTCGTTCCTCAGTGGTTTATACCTCCTGGGGTAATTCAGATGAAAATAGTCCGGCAATAATTGAAAGAATCAACAAGCGAGTATTTTCGAGAACTGTCGCAATCCGTACCACGACAATTAGCAGCTGAATAACTAAATAATCGAGTTTAGTATAAAACGCCCAACAAGAGGCCGATGAAATCAATAGTCATCAGAAGTGATTAGAGACAAAGTTATCAGCGCCTCTGAAAAAAATGTTTATTGTAAGTCTGATCTTTTGAACCATTTTCAACCATTTATCGAACTGAATTTTGCAGACGCTTGTATTAGCCCTGGCACTTGTCAGCCTTTGCAGGAGTTTTCCAACTCCTCCTGCACCTTTGGACGCTAATAAAACCAAAGAAGTCATTTTCGTACCATACGACGTGAAATTTGTGCCAGTTGATCTGGATGATCCCAAACTGGAAAAGCAACTGCTTGACCCCAAAACCAAAGAACCAGAGAAATTAAATGCAGACCAGAAGAACCCGGCGTCTTTTGATCTATTCCAGGACAAATTCGATCACGACCAAGCTGAATCACCAGAAGACTACATTTTGGTGCCGATGTCCGTTTTTAAGGCTTTGGAAGATCATGCGATTGAAACTGGGAGTTTGAAGCAACATCTCATATCGAAAAGACAAGCACCAGCCAATGGTTTCAACGTCTACAGGCCGGTAGTGCAGTTCCGCAGTATAACCAGGGATAAAAGAAGAGTCTTTAGGCCTCCTCCACTAGTGGGGTATCTGAACAAGTACGACCGCTTCCCTACAGTGGCTTGAAATGTTCATATTTAGTTTGAATTCCATTTCACCCAGTAATTAATTTTTAAGTCTGTTTTATTGTGATAATTTTTATGAATAAATTGTTTTGTTTGATGATTTTTGTTTCACTTTCAAAAAATTTAAAAAAATCAGTTCCCAAGGACTTAGATTTGCAGCTAAGGTGGAGCGTAGTGCTCGCTTCCAGTTCTGGAAGATATAAATAGAGCAGACGTGCCGGTTATAAAAGCAGTCATCGTCGAGAGACACGGAAGACAACTACGACCGCTACCTCATCGCCTTTGAGAATGTTCATCGCAGATGTGAACGAAACGTCAGGAAGTAATTCCAATGGACCACGGCTTATAAACCCGGAAAACTTTTCAAATTACTTTTTGCACGTTTCTATTGAAATCCCTTTGCAAGTGATAATTTTGTTAAATAAATCCTTTTCTTGGACGGTTTTCGTTTCACTTACAAACAGAAACTTAAAGCCTGGACACTTAGACAGCATCTTCCTCATAATCAGACATTTTAGGTTTAAAGATATTTTACAGAGGTTTTTGGGAATAGAGATACTGTAGACGTTTCATCTTCAAATCTATCTTATGGTCTGTTTGCTTTTTATTTATGGTTTAGACATTAAAAGGGCGCTAAGAAGATGACTTCCTTAATAAAATTATGAAAAGCGATTGAATGAGGCTGGTTTTAATGAAGAGAAACATCTCGGGTAAAGATAATTTGAACTAATAAAATGCAACTTCCATTCCAGTCTCTGTTCAATATTTGAGATTCAACACCTTTATGGGAAACTTTATTTTAAGCCCTTTTTGGCGAATGAAATCGGTGGAAAACCTCAGCAGTCTTGAGCAGAAAAATGGGCTTCAAACGCTAACATCAAACCCGCCAATATCCGCAGGTGTTTGACGATTAAATCATTTTTCTGACATCGTTCAGCCAGGTTACATTTTGTCAAAGTCCCCGGAAAGTTGATCAGTTTCTCGTCCCAAATTCAAAGTCGAACTTCCAACTCCTTAAATGTTTTGTAACGTTCAAAACCACTTGAATTATGAGTCGCATTGGAGATTGTGTAAACGCTTATCAGCCCCTAATGGCCACTCGACCGGCTTCCAGAAGTTACATTCCGAAGAACTTCATCAAAGCTTTCGGAACTGCCGCTTATTGGCTTCTGCAAGTGAGTTTTTCGCACATTTTTCGAGAATATTCGACATCAATTGGGGATTTTTTAGGTGACTTTTTTATTCGCAAGCCTTTCCTTTAGCATCATCTGTAATCCCTTTGTATGGTTTTTGCTGAAAACCAGCTTCAACATACTGACAGAAGTTTTCATCTACATGGTATTGGGGGCGTGTTCGTTTTTGATTAGTCTGATCACACATGTCGATGAATATTATACCAAAGGAAGAGATCAAATGAAAAAGTATCAGACGCATACTGATGGAAAAACTGGTATTTGCAAGTGTAGTCAACTACTTTTTTTTGGTCTATTTAAGCTCACGTTGATGTGAGTGCAGATTTCGAGACGTGCCAATCTCAGACACCGCTTTCTGAGTTTAGCCTGAAAATAACACTCCCGAAACCTGTACTTTATTTCGCCCATGTATTTTACTTCAGTGCGGATTCAAAATACATCAGAAACCTTTGACGGCTCTGATGATGGCGAAAGTTTCATTGATCTTGAGTAATTTCCTTAGAGAACTGGTGAGTTTTTCCGGATTGTCCACCACCCGAAAAACTCTTCAGTTTCAATGGCCACGAAAGCCAGTTGTTTTCACATTGTTTCAGTTATTTTCCCATTGGATTAATTTTTTTTTGGTGATTTGCAATTTCGTTATTTTCAGAAGTTAGCAGGAGCGGAGTTCAAATTCAAAATTGTACTATTAAACGATTTCTGGAGAAACCTTACGACTACTAAATTGTGTTTGCAGCCAATAAATTTAGATTAACAAGAAAAAGTGATTTATTGAATTTAAAAAAATCACGATCCCCAACTGACCTCCATAAAACTGGCGAGTTTTGTGCGAACTGTTTAATGCAACGAACAATTTAAATAAATACGTTCTGGTCATAAAAACATCCAAAAAAATTCTCAGAAATCTCTGTATTCACTCTTTGCAAGTTTACACATTTAAATCTCTGCTAAACTACGATTCGAAAATAAACCAATTTTCGATAATTCAAAAAAAAGTAGCACAAAATCAGCCCAACCATATGAACTTTGTGGTAAATTGTTTATCACATTTCTCGTAATTAGTAACAAATTAATATCACAAATGAGTCAAGCAAGTTTCAACTTGGAGCTAATTTTGGATCTGGAAATGCTAATTATACAATTCCAACGCCATAAATTAGCCAGATCAATATAAATATTGTAAAACCACACATAAAACTTAAAAATAGAGAGAAATATGCAAATGATTGTAGCACCTCGTTGCAGATGGCATAAAATTCTGGAATTCGCTTTAGCAAGCATAATATTGATTCAAATAAGATGATTTTAACAGTAAATGTTGAGTTAACATGATTGGTGTTGAACAGTCAGTCGTAACTGTCGTAAGCAACTGCTACGTGCAAAATCACTGTGTTGACTAGGAACTAGTTGAGACTGAATAAATTGTTTAAATTAAATCTAAAATAAATTAAATATAAATAATTTGCTAAAAAATCGGCTCAAGCTACTGTAGGGAAATAGTCCCGATCGTTCAAATAGCCAACCATGCCAGGTCTTCTGAAGAATCCGCCCACTCTTCGCCTGCTACTGCTGAAGCCACTAAACCTCACCACCGGCCGGTAAAACGGAAATCTTTGCGTTTGCCTTTTGGAGATTCTGTGAGAATTACCAGGCTCTAGCTTCAATATTCCACTTGGATGATTTGTTCTTCTTCGAAATTGCTTTGCGGTTGGGCTAACGAAGAGGATTGAGCAGCAATGTCTTCCCGTTTTAGTTCTTCTTTAGCAGCCAAAGAATCATCTACTAGAGCGCTTAAAGCATCAGAATTGATGAGTTTGTCCGGAAGTGGAACGTATTTAAGGTCCAAAGGAGCATAAATTGCAATCGCTTCTGCCTGAGGAGGACAATGGCCATGTTGCCTGATTGGGTTATTAGATGACTTAGCAGGCCAAACTGCAACTTAAATTAATAAATAAATTATGCATTATTATCAGAAGGTATCAGAAGGCAGTCTTATGTCGATTGTCTTGCATTGAAATGTGGGTTTTATGCGAGAAGCTAGAATGAAACTGATGAGTTTTCGGGCTTTTAGGCCGTAGTGAAAAACATTTTTTTTCTGCGAGAAAGTGCGGGAAAGTTAAAATAAAACTTTTAAAAGACAAAAAAAATGTCTAAAAGAATCTTCTATACTACCGGATGTGTGTTTTCAAAAAAAAAACACAAAAATGGTTTTCGTTTTATGGCTCTGAAAACAAGAAAACTCACACAAAATGCCCTAATTTGTGTCATACTCAAAAGCATGGTAGGAAATATTTCCAGTTTGAAATAGTTAGGTTCCGATCCATCTTCAATGAGTTATTTCTTTTTTTTTTATTCACACTTACGCATACAAATTAAGCGTTCAAATAACTGCTGATGAAACTTGAAACAGATGAAAAAATTAATAAAAAGCACAAATAAATGAAAAATTCAAGTATAAAAGAAGTTAATGTTAACATTGAATTAGCCTTTTGTTGGATGAAAATCCATATTTTCAAAAAGATGACAAGTTTCCAAAAAAGTCAGTTAATGAAATTTCCAAAACTTGACCACACAAGACAAAACTAAATTAACGAAAAAAATAAAAACCTAAATACTTACAATGCAAATCGATTTCAGATCCATTAAGTACAGATTTCCAATGGTTTCCACTCAAACCACTCACTATTCCCACACAGATGCAGAATCTATTATTGAAATGGCACCTATCAAACATCTCAACTATATATAAACCGAAAATACCGCAAAAAAAGCCCGATATTAATCATACTGGCACGCTAATTGAAAAGTTCCTTTGCAATTTCTCCGTACCGGTATTTTTGACGAAATTACGCAAAGTGCTAATGGGCGATTTTCATATTTCCGAAAACATGTTATAATGGAATGATGGTCAGTTGATTGTCTTCGGGCCTGCCGAACAAAGCCTGAAAGGGGTTTAATTAGCAATGCATCGTTTGCTAAATAACTTTCCTGAAAAGGTGTAAACAATTTAAGTGAAGATAAATTTGAAGAAAAAAATCACTTTTACCCTCAATATTTGGTAGACTATGAGAAATTCATCGGGTACAAATTGGCTTGTCTTTGCATTGAACAGTAGATACGTATATGCTGGCGAGGAGAGTAAAAGAAAATAATAATCAAGAGCAAAAGAAGTAAGCAAAGTGAAACAAAACTAAACCGAAAATAATTAGTAGGGTAAAACATAGTGGGTGGTTTTGGAATGGGCCGCAGAAATGACCGGGGTGACCGCCTTATTCAATTCTGCCAGGAGAACGACCTTTTTATAACAAACACCTTTTTCAAACTACACCAAAGAAGACTGTACACCTGGACGTCGAATGCGGAGTCGGAAGATACGATTTTATCATGGTAAAGCAACGTTTTAGAAACATCATAAAGTCCGTCAAAACAAACCCGGGAGCGGACATTGGTTCTGAGCACAATCCCTTAGTAGCGGTAACACAAATCAGGTTAAAGAAAATTGTCAAGAAACCAAACCAAAACAGCATAGACCTCACACTACTAAAGAAGGAGCCCATCAGAGGTATAGTCCCAGAACAACTCCACAAAGGGAGTGGAACAAGATGAGAACAGATATAAACAACCTTTGTCTAAAACACCTCAAAAGTAAAACTCAAAATAAGAAAAGACCCTGGATAACAGGCAAATTATTGGATCTAATGGAGGAACGTAGGATACTAAAACACAGCAAACAAGCTTATAAAGTTAAACAGCTATTAATAAGACAGAGAGACTTGCTACAGGTTGGACTCGAGCAGCAACTAGCCAGACTGGAGCTTCAGTGTTTTCCGCAACTGGATTTTTTCCTTTAAAACCCTCAGCAGTTCCTGGACATGACTTTCTATCATCAAATAAGCTAAACCAAAGTTCCAAAAGTGTGGCAGAAGAACCCAGACCTCGACAAGTTATGCTTCTTCAGTTGTTGCGGATGATTGGACAACGAGCAGAATTCTGGTAGATATTTCGCAAGATCCAGTCCTTACAACCAACAAACAAACCAAGCGAAGAAAACAGTCCGCACAAAATTTAACTGATTCAATATTTATTTTGAACAGAGAAAAAGGAAAAAGAAGTAACAAAATCAATTAGAAAAACTTAAAGAAGACAGACCAAAACATCCCTAATGAATTGAAGACAAAAAGCTTGCTGAGTTTATAATGCCGTTGATGTTGATGTTATGCAAAAGTTTAATGCCTAAAGAGTTTTTTATGAATTTAGGATCACGTTCAGCCTTTAAAAAGTAGACGTTTGGCGCGTTTTCCAAAACATGCGTCATCCCCTCCCTGTTTTACCCAATTAATTTATAAATCGGCCAAATAAGAACGGAATAAGTGAAAAATGCCCCAAAGGGGTCTTAAGTCTTCTTTCTCTCTAAATGAAATAACGCATTATGGTAATTAAAGCTTCGGCTATTTCCATTCCAGCAATATTGCATTTTAATTGACGCTAAGTGAATTCGAGGTAACGTGTTGCACTTGAAATGAACCAGTTTGCGTACCAAAACCCAACAACAATACCAAATAATATTAATAATATATTCAGATGTATATTAAGAAACCAGCAAAAAGACAGAAAAAAATATAAAACGATTTAAATTATATTAAACCTGTAGGATTTTGGTATTATTTATATATATTTATTTAGTATTATTGGTAATTTTTGTGACGTCAGCTATTTGCTGGATGCGATGGATGATAGAAAGCTTAGAAACCATCCAACCCGCTAGAAATATTCAGCATAAACCTCACAGTTCAGATGTTAAAAGTTACGAAACGGCGATTATTAGTCACAAATCCAATTAGATATTTTTAGAATAATTAGCGCCAAATTCATCGTAAAGGATGTTGAGGTACCGGAATACGTTAAGCACACACCTCCTTGATTAAAAAGCCCATGCAAGGTACTAATTATAAGAAAAAATATGCGATTATACGTATCTATCATACATAGACTTAATTAAATATACATTTCTATACCTTCGTACAGAGGGCTTGCAAATAAAATTTCACTTAGCAGTTTTCTGGCTGCGGTAAAAGAAAATACGTTGCATTGGACTGCGCGGTTTCCAGATCTAAAACCTATTGATTTCCTTATGGAATCCATTGATGGCTGAATTAAAATAAAATCGTGTTGAAATATTGGCCCTACTGATAAATTTGCTTCAACAACGCAAATTACATCAACCCGAAAAACCTCATTCTTTCAAAACCTACATGAAGTAAGATTTCGCAATATGAAGCAAAGATCCTGTTACATGCGTGAAACGGATCTATCCGATTTGAGGATGCTTTTGTGACAATGCATTAGCGCTGATCTGTTTCTCGAATAGTTTAATGAAATTAACAGCCAATACCATGGAATATAACAATATTTCAACCCAATGAAAACGTACTAATTCAAAGGATCAACGCCAAATTATATAAATACAGAGACAACTTTGTCAACCACTCAAAGTACTGTGATCAGTGTTTGCGGGTAATTAAGCAAAAGAACTTGAAGAGGAACAATGGTTGGAACTTTGGTAAGTACTTGAGAAAGGTGTTGCTTTGTCAATGTATTTCACTGATTTAAATAATGACAAATCCTTCTAAAGAAAACAGCAAAATGTATGTGCTTGTGTGATTTTCAGGTTTTTATCTGCTTTGTCTTCCTCGCTTGCCTCCCAATCAACGGATGCAACCCCGATAAGCCTCGGGCAAACTGCAGGAGGAAAAGTTTACCAAATTCGTCCCTTTTGGACCACGGGTCTTAACACTGGCACGAAGAGATGTTTGGGCGGACAGTCCACTAGTAGAAGAAACCACGGAAAATGGCCTCCAAGTCACTAGATGGCCAGGAAGTGAGAAAACCGCCGACCAAGTTAAAAAGGAACTTTTGGTGCCGGCTTCTTCAGAAGGAGACGCGATGGCTGTTTTGTTGCGAAGAAATCGCAGAGCTTATGAAGAAGGACAATTGTAAGTTAATTTCGTTTAGCGCGGGTTGTAGTTTAATGGGCTGTAAACCTCCTCTTCGGGCTTTCATCGGTTTAATGTTATTAGGCTGCTCCTTTCATTGCGTTTTGTATATATGAAAAAATGCGTTATAAATAAGTTTGTCAACAAACTGGAAAGGCACATTTACAAACTTTTTCCGGTTAATTTAACGCTTAATGTTGAATAAAACAATTCTAAAATGAACTAAATGGCTACTCAACAAAATTTCTCTGTGCTTTTATATCTGCTTGTAACGTTTATGTGGCAAAAGTGTTTTTTTTCATCAGTAGCAAATAATAAAATATACGAAATTGAAGCTATAACAAAGAAAAGGACAACGGATGAAATCCGCAGACTTTTTAGACGATTGGCTGCAAAAGTGTCCTAAATTTATTGCACATAATCAATCTAGCAAAGCGCGAAAAATATCATTTATGGTTTGGCCAACAATATACAAACTACCCACCTAACTGACAGAAAGACAGCTTGCCTGTTTATGGACATTAACAAGGCTTTTGATAGTGTCTGGCATAGAGGCTTACTATACAATACTATACAAACTACACACACCAACATATCTACTACACACCATAAAGAACTTACTAGAAAACAGACAACTGCAAGTACGAATTGACAAAACACTGTCATTTTCTTTTTCCCCCGAACAAGGGCTCCCTCAAGGACCCCCGCTCTCACCGTTTCTCTACAATATATACTGCCATGACAAATACAATTACAACTTACCAGACAAAAATCAAATCGACAGATCGGCATACATATTACAATACGCAGACGACACGGCCCTTATTGTACATTGACAAAACTACTGAGAGAGCAGCTCAAAGATTCCAAACACTAACAAACAACACAATGACATGGTTTTATAAATGGAGACTAACACCAAACGCGTCAAAAAACCAACTTCTGCTCACAAACCACAGACTCAACGCTGACTCCCCTACGATAACTGCAGACGGCCAAACGACACAACCAAAAAACGACGTAAAATACCTTGGAATCACAATTAACCACAAACTTAAATTCACTAAACACATACGAAACATCAGGGCAGAAACAATAAAGGAGAACAAAACACTTCCGATTACCAACTTACAAAGACAGAGGAATTAGCACAAACACCGCCACCAAAATATATAAAGCTATCTGTAGACCCTTGCTAGACTATGGACATATACTCATGACCAACGGAACAGAAAGGACAAAACGTTATATACAAACAACAGAACAAATTGCACTAAGACTAATAACACGAATAAGACACCCCCAAAACCCACTACACAACCCCTCCACCCAAGTAGTATACTGAACGCACAAACATGACAAAGATTTCGGAAAGACTCATACATCTACAGACAAAATGGATAAACAACCCCTACAACTGGACCATACTGAATCCCCTTTGTCTTACAAGACCAACCAGACAATCCCGCTTCCGTTTCCCTACATCAACGCTACTCGAACGCTTACGAACGCAACTGACTACTGGACAATAAAATAATTTTTTCTTGTCATTGGAATTGGAAAGTTTATTAATAAGATTGTTAACGTAGAATAAGAGAATGTTCATATTTATTTTTTATTCAGATTAAGACTACATGTATTAAACAAAGGCAGAAAGGACCGATAGGTCGATAGCCTTTTTTTTTTCGAAATAAAGATGTTTACTACTACTATCATTTATGGGACTAAACTTGAAACCAAAAATGTTGCTTTAAATTTTTACATTTCCAGTATTCATGTTCCCTTAACAAGTACATTAGCAAAAGAAGAAACAAGCTGGTCAAGTAAAGCGTTCCATTTTTTCTTCCTCCAGTCTTAATGGAGTTTTTTATCAATTGCAAACTTTCCGTTTTTGTTAATGAAGAATGAAAGAAGAAAACTTTGCAAGTAAGGCCAGTTCAACTCTCCCGTCTTTACCATATTTCCCAGAAAAAAACACATTTACCATGCTTTCCTTCGGCCTTTAATCCACTACGAAATGTAAAAGCATAAAGGCTGGTTATTTTTAAAATGTTGACTGCTTTAAATCCAACGCTTAAGCGATTTAGCGCAATTCGCATTCAAAAAATATGCAGCCACCAGTGAGTTTTTAACCAGTTTTGATTTTAAATATATATATATTTTTTCAGTTATCAACGCAGGCACGACTTTGATGACGACTTTGACTATGCAGGTTACGACAGAAGACATTCTTTGGTTGGCTACATGGATGACCATGATGACTTTCCCACCGTAGTTTGGTAGAAGTATTAAACAACTTTGAACTGTATAAATCATTCTGTGATCACATAATGCGCTTATCAATGATATTTACCCGAAGTATTCAATAAATTATATTAAAAAAAAAACTCGACTTCAAAGCCAACATATTCCACAATACCAATTTGGCTTTAAGTCAAATCAATAAAATTAGATCTTTGAGGCTCCCCAAAGAAAAACTGGTTCTCGGGAGAGCCTGTAAAACACACTGTATATAAAAAAACAAACTTAACTGCAATTTTTTTATTAATATCACACGTTTCACAATAAATAATCGCTACAAGCAGCTACTGGTAACTTTGGTTTCATCAGCAAGTAACAACAAATAAATACTAATGTTAAAGATCAAATGTATCACAAAAAAGCAATTAGTCAGCGGTTGTTCTAGAACCGACGATTAACCCGTCTCTTCTTGGCACTGAACTTCCGGTAGACGAAGAGCGGCCGGAAGATCATCGATGCAGCTGTATCCAAGTCATTATCCACGCTTCTACGGACCAAAGCGACAAATTCCTCATTTGCTTTTGGTGCTTCATTTGGTGTTTGCAAGTCTTCAACTGAACCTCTTTGAACGTTGGCATCTGAAGCCTTTTGCACGTCTGCTGGGAATGCGGCACTGATGGCCACAAACAGAGCCAGCACTATGAAAGCGTACAGTTGCTGCAAAGGATTAGTGTTTTATTCGCTAAATTACTTCAGAACATTGAGGAAACGTGGATGAATATCTGAGTTTAAAGAAAAAAGTTTTTAAGTTTTCCAAACCCCTGAAAGTATTATTGAAAAACATCACACACACACAAAAAGTATTCAGTTTTTATATGTTGCAACTTGGCTGCATTTCGAAATTTCGGGAAAATTTGTTTTGTTTCAAGTTTATGCACTATTTATGGCAAAAAAACTGCATTTTAGTGGAACCTTCACAACTTTTGATCCCTGAACCGACTTGTGAACGAAAAAATGTGCAAAGAATTTCTTTACTTACTGGACACTTTGCAAAAAAATGGACTGCACCTTTATCATTAACAAACGGTACAAGAACTTCTCCTACCGGATCTTTCTTCCCCAAATAGCTCGTGTTTGTCAATGGTGGAAAATTTCCCAGAGATTTTTATAATTTACCCCAGTTTTCTCAATAAAACATTGGGCCATAATCATTAATAATGATGTTTATGAACCACATTTATTTGGCGCAAAATACTACTTAAGGAGATTTTTCTTTAAATCAGAAGGAGAATGTTCTTTTAGAAAATTTGAAGGAAAATTGAAAATGATCCAAATCAATGAACAAGTCCAATGCTGTTTGCATTGCGCGGCCACCGCGTTCTCCAGACCGCAAACCGTTGGACTTTTTTCGTGAAATCCCTCATTCAATAGAAAAGGAAGGAAAAGGAACCGCTGCGAATTGAGACAAACTGGAAAAAATTATTTTTGCTTAAGATAAAATGAGTATTTCAAATAACTCGGCGCGCACCCTGAAAAAGTTAAAAAACTAGCAACAATGAGTAAAATTAATTATTTAAAATTATAAATTAATTTCCAAAATTCTTTTCCAAAATAACTCAGATATTCACACCAGAAAAAAAACAATAATAACACCAAAAAATACTCACTTGATGGTACATTTTGCCAACAGAATAAATCACTTGCAGTTTTCGAGCAAGAGAATATAATTATGTGTTGCGCTGCAGGAATCACCACACGGAACTAGAATTCACATCACTATACTTCCTTATATACCGACCATCCGATAAATCAACAAAAAATTTCACGATCATTTCAAGCAGCGATTCATCAGGATGAAGAATATTTTTTGTTTAAATAATTAGCACCTGAAATGAGTGACTGTTGCGCAAAACCCACGCAACTGGTGGTGGATCAAAGAGCCAAACCTTGTTGATTGATCGAATAAAACCCATCGGGAAAATGTACCAGGAGTGATACAATTATTATTTATAAAAATTTATGGTCATTTGTTGCGCAAAACTATCGGTCAATTGCCGTGCTAAATAGTCCGGTGAATCACTGGCACGTTTTAATTTGATTAGAGCCACTTTGTGCCCTAGATTATAAGCGAGTTGCCCTCAAAACTGAGTGAAAAAAATGGCGCTTTTCACACATTTTCACTTTTCAAAATGATGCAAAAATTATGAAATTTCTCAAAGGACTACTTAATACAATTTTAATGCAAATTTATACAGAATGATATTAGGAAAACTTAGGCTTTAATTTTTAGTAGTAGTAGTAAACATCTTTATTTCTAAAAAAAAGTCTATCGACCTATCGGTCTTTCTGCCTTTGTTTAATACATGTAGTCTTAATCTGAATAAAAAATAAATATGAAAATTCTCTTATTCTACGTTAACAATCTTATTAATAAACTTCCCAATTCCAATGACAAGAAAAAATTATTTCATTGTCCACTAGTCAGTTGCGTTTGTAAGTGTTCGAGTAGCGTTGATGTAGGGAAACGGAAGCGGGATTGTCTGGTTGGTCTTGTGAGACAAAGGGGATTCAGTATGGTCCAGTTGTAGGGGTTGTTTGTCCATTTTGTCTGTAGATGTATGAGTCTTTCCGAAATCTTTGTCATGTTTGTGCGTACGTATAGTAGTTGGGTGGGGGGTTGTGTAGTGGGTTTTGGGGGTGTCTTATTCGTGTTATTGGTCTCAGTGCAATTTGTTCTGTTGTTTGTATATAACGTTTTGTCCTTTCTGTTCCGTTGGACATGAGTATATGTCCATAGTCTAGCAAGGGTCTACAAATAGCTTTATATATTTTGGTGGCGGTGTTTGTGCTAATTCCTCTGTCTTTGTAGGTTAGTGATCGGAAGTGTTTTGTTCTCTTTATTGTTTCTGCCCTGATGTTTCGTATGTGTTTAGTGAATTTAAGTTTGTGGTCAATTGTGATTCCAAGGTATTTTACGTCGTTTTTTGGTTGTGTCGTTTGGCCGTCTGCAGTTATTGTAGGGCAGTCAGCGTTGAGTCTGTGGTTTGTGAGCAGAAGTTGGTTTTTTGACGCGTTTGGTGTTAGTCTCCATTTATAAAACCATGTCATTGTGTTGTTTGTTAGTGTTTGGAGTCTTTGAGCTGCTCTCTCAGTAGTTTTGTCATGTACAATAAGTGCCGTGTCGTCTGCGTATTGTAATATGTATGCCGATCTGTCGATTTGATTTTTGTCAGGTAAGTTGTAATTGTATATGTCATGGCAGTATATATTGTAGAGAAACGGTGAGAGCGGGGATCCTTGAGGGAGCCCTTGTTCAGGGGAAAAAGAAAATGACAGTGTTTTGTCAATTCGTACTTGTAGTTGTCTGTTTTCTAGTAAGTTCTTTATGGTGTGTAGTAGATATGTTGGTGTGTGTAGTTTGTATAGTTTTGTATAGTATTGAATTTTTATTTTACGTGAGACACTCAAAAAGAGTTAAAATAAACTGTTTTCCGGTGTGTGAAATTTGAATTTAACAAGCAGTGTTTTTTGCACTAATTGGATTGTTTCCGATCTAAGAAGCTCACAATAAACATAAATAAAGTTTGGGCTTTATAATAAGGAAGATATTGGCGGCTAAAGATCGCGATCGGTTAGAAACGACTCAAAATGGACAGAAAACGTCGATTATTTCCGATCTGAAGATTCAAGCGTGTTTTTAATGAGTTCCTTGCTTTTTTCGCTCCTTTCGGATAAAAATGATGCAGATTTTTTGCGAAAATCGACCTGTCATCCATATGAAAATCAAAAATTAAAATTTCACAGGCATGTTTTTGCGCTCATTGGATTGTTTCCGACCTAAGAAGCACCATCCTGTATATAAACATTATATAAGTTTTTAATACGCTTCCACTTGTGGCAGATTTATATATTTTTTTAAATCTTCACATCTTCAGGCTACAATTGATTTAAATTTTCAAACAAGCTGAAAAATTCAGGATCACGAATCGAAACTGGTCATAATAATGGCATGCAACTCTACATAGGTTTAGAAACGTAACTAATGAACTACTTTTCAACACACTTAATGAGCTTTTCGCAAACATATCTTAAGAATGACCAACTCGAGACCATTAAGAGCGCATTACTGACAGTATTTATACAAATGGCAAGCCGAAGACGCCCTTAAGTGTTCCCAATTTGTCCATAGTGCAACAGTAGAAGTGAATTTAAAATTCCACCATGGAGTGGGGTAAGATTTCGGCTCTCTTGGTGAGTATTTGTATGCGTGCATGTAAATAAAAAGACACTAAACCAGTAAATAGTGTTTCGATTTCTCCAGGATTTGTACATTAGTCCAGGTCGGTTGTCCGATCAATGTGCAAGAAAAAAGCTTTAGAAACCGACAATTCAGTCTTTTATATTATCATCATCATCATCATCATTATCAGTTTCCCCGGATTCTCTTAATATCATCCGTCCATCTTGTTGGTTGTCTGCCATTATGATTATTATAGCATTAACCCACTGGAAGGTGTTGTTCCCTTCAGAAGACATGGAGTGAAAAGCCTGCATATGTTTCCTCCTGCCCTAATAGACTCAATAACGATTTCATCTTCGCCTGGGTCTTTATTGTTCTTCATTTATTTCAGCGACGCTCTTATCTCATCCAGGGTAAGATCAGGAATACCCTGTGAACCTTGGTTTTGCACATGAGGCAAGTGCTCAGGCGGATTGTGTTTCTTTTCTTTGTATAGCTCTGTATAAAAGTCCTCAACCAACTTTCAAATATCTTCCTTATTTGAGATAGTAGTAGTTCTTGATATCAGAGGAGAAGTTTCTTCGAAGGACCTTCAAACTTTTGTTGTTTTCAATGACCTTTTCGATTTCTTCAGATTTAAACTTTCTAATATCTCTCCTGACGTCCTTTGAGATGGCTCGGTTTAGGATAGCATTAGGTGCATATTATACAGGCGAAGACATAATTCGCGTCTGAAATAACGTCTAAATTAATAAAGCCTGCTCTCTAGTCGAAGAAAAAGAGTAACCACACAATTATATCATTCCCAAGCTGATATAAAGTGAAAAATTGAGTCTGATTTTGGAGAATATGGAGAAAAGCGGCCGAATAAAAAAATTTTCCGGATAACTTTCGAAAGAATATTCACAAAGCGAAAAAATTTGCAACAACGCAAATGCAAATGGCAAAAATCGCATTTACCTTTATTGACGTCAATTGGAAACAGCTTTTAAACGATCTAAGATGAACAGTAAATAAACGAATGCTTTCTCATTATCCTTTCGAAAATATTAAGTAATTTGAAACGGTTTTTTTCTTATGATGCGCAATCATAATAAATTCGTTGCAAGAAATTCTCATATGTGCCATTTATTATACAGGGTGTCCGGAATAGTCAATCAATGAACACTAAAGTATGATAAAAATGACTTTGGGAAGAAACGCCTAAAATTTAATAAAATATATTTCCCAGCACGTAGAATTTATAAACCGATGGCACACTTACAGGCCCGTATTTTAAAAAAGTTGATCTTGGTGGGTAGAAAACCAAACATTCCGGAATACGAACTTGTATGTTAAAACGTCTCCATAAAAATGAAAATTCACGACTGCGAAGTGTCCAGTTATTGAGCTCTTAAAGTTTCTAGGAACTTCTACTCGAAACGGTTGTTAAAGTTCTTATATTCATGCAGGTATTGACCCTCACCATCCTCTTAACTTGCTGCAACGCTCAAAGACGGAATTTCCATTCATCGCAATTGGACAGAAGTGGATTTTATGAAGATGAGGTAAGATCTTCATTCAATCATCATTCATCAATTCATTTTCCTTCAAACTGGTGAGTTTTTCGGGCTTTTAAGCCGTCGTGGAAAAGCAAAAGCACGAGTGGTTTACATCTTCAGAGGTGGTTTGCTCGGCACAGCAACCACCGGCCTAAAAGCCCGAAGAAAAACTCTTCAGTTGCAAGCAATGGCCACAAAAACCTTTTGAGATTTCGTTGAAAACTACCAAACTTTCAGAATTCGATATCAGGAGGCATCACCATAAACAAATCGAAAGAACCGTATGTGGAAATGTTGCGGCTGGTCCAAGCCTTTCTGAAGATCAAGGGAGAGATGGCTGGACGGGTTTGGGCCCTCCTCAACGACAACGCTCACATTGTGGCCGCTCTTCGAGACACTTTGGTCGTGAAAATTGCCTCTTTACACACTTTGACTTTGAATTTCATTACAATCCTGAGGAAAATACTGGAGTTTGCCGTTCCACTTTTCAGCAATATTTCAGCAGGGTTTGCTTTTGGCTAACTTAACATTAAGTTGATGGTGAAACGATGTTTGAACGAAGGTACAAAGTGTGGAAGATTTGTTAAATTAATTATATGGTAATTTGCTGTTATAAATATTTTATTTTGGCTCTGCCCTGTTTTGATGCATGTGAGATATCGTTCGTTCCTAGTGATGAGCAAAACTTGTTTTGGTCTTGCAAAAAAAGCATGGCAAAGACCAAGACTTTTGCCAAGCAGACACGCATCAATAATGCGTTCTTAATGGGCTCGAATTTGTCATTCATAAGATATTTTGGCGAAAAGCTCATTAAGCACGTGGTAAATCAGTTCATTTGCAAATGACATTAACACATTTCGGATTTAACATTTTAGGATTCGTAAGCGTGTTCCATCGCCCTCATGGTTCTAATGTTACTCGTTGCTACTCTGATCTTGATGTTACTTAGTTGGGTACCGGTTCATTATGCCGGCGGGCTACACCGTGCAATTTTTCCCAAAATTTCCAGAAAACCACAAAAAATAATTGGGAACAAAAGCCTGCGGCAACATAGTGAAACATTAGCGTCGCAACCACCCGCCTGCAGCCACATGACGTCACAGCGTCGCGTGCTTCTCTACCACTTCGAAATGGACGACCGTCGCGGCAGTAACAAAACCGGACGCCAAGATTGACGCTTCGCCACAAGCAGCCCTGTGCACTAACGACGGAAAGTTTCACATATTCGGACAAATCGTCTCACTGTCATGACCTAAAGTTCGCAATTGAATTTTTTTCTCATCTAGTTAGCTATGCGAAAAACGTAACGCTGTCCGAATTTCAATTGTTCCGAAGAAGTAACGTAACGCGTTCACGGCCAACTTTCATCGAATAATTATCTAATTTGTTGATTATGCCATAAGTTGTCGCTGTAATTGGATCATACGTTCATGAAATAGCGCATTTGTTTCAAGTTATCATGTTGAAGAAGAGGAGGAATTGCTGATGGAATCCCAATAGAAACCCGCCACCGAACAAGTTTGTGAACTTTTGTTTGACTTTTTTGCGATAACAATTGAAGATGAACCACTCGACGCTGTATGGAATGGTCGAAAACACGTTAAGAATGGAGCTCGAACGCAACATCAGGTCGCCTGGCAATAGTGAGTATAATCAATTCTGTGTTTTTTTCCTGACGGTTTCCAAACAATTTCGATATTTAAGCAGCGGTTATTTTTACATTATTATGTCGAATCTGACGGGGACTTTGTCACAGTTGGACGGCAAATAATTTATTATCCAGAGAAACCAATGAATATCCGATTTTATTTGGTAATTGACCGTATTTTATACCAAATACTTACTCATCCAGGCAGTAAATCTACAAAAGTGACGTTGTGAAAAATACCCCAAAATAAAACAAAAACAGCTGGTTTTGCAAAAAAACGCCTATTTTTTAAGTATTACTATACACCACAATTTACTCCAGAAATGAAACTCATTGAAACATACTGTCTCACAGTGCGCGGTATATTGAATGAAAAGTGAGAAAATAGAGTGAAAAGATCGTCGAAGCGCTAAAGTTTCTAAAGATTTTGAAAAATTTTGTGCTTTCCTACGGTTGCTCTTTTTAGTTTTTCGCTATTAATTTCCTTTTTGACTTTTTACTACTGTGGCATACAAAAAAATACAACAGACTAGCAAGTTGCAAAATTGCAGTTAAATTGCATTAAATCATCATAAACTATGAAGACACAAATAAAAAATTCTTGGCACTTCAACACCCTGTAGCTTCGTAACGAAAAAAAGATATTTTTCACTGTATGTATTTTAATGAATGGATAATAATCCAGGCGCTGACGTATGTTTTTTGAAACACCCAGTATCGAATGTATTTAAGAAAACAAGATTTAATATTGATTTTTAAGATGGAAAGGTACCGGAAGGTGAAACAAGGGAAGCGAAAAAAATACAAGCACTAACAGTGAGTTAAAAAAAGTAGGACAGGCAAAATACGAAAAAATTCGAGTCATTAATATACAGCTTTTTTACTCTTAACCGATTATTTGTTTTAAAACTGTAACCGTGAATCTATATTTAAAAAACATCGACAATTTTACGGGATGGGTCATAAAAATTGCAGCACAAAAAAACGTTTTTTCTAGGAATATGATTATGAATATGATTATGAATATGATTATGAATGAATATGAATATGATTATGAATAGATTATGAATATGATTATGAATATGATTATGAATATGATTATGAATATGATTATGAATATAGATTATGAACTATGATTTATGAATATGACTATGAATATGATTATGAATATGATTATGAATATGAATATAATTATGAATCTGATTATGAATATGATTATGAATATGATTATGAATATGATTATGAATATGATTATGGAATATGATTATGAATATGATTATGATTATGAATATGATTATGAATATGATTATGAAATTATTTTCACTTTCGCTTGGGACCAGCCCGCAAACAATGACAAATCTAAATATAAATTTCATCTGAATGACTTCCATCTACGGAAGAATAAATTGAGAACCGAATGCAAAACGAGGTCGGCATTGAACTTGTTACTATAGCAAGACAGTCAAAAACATGACTTAAATCAGTAAAGAAACGCGAGACAATTGCAGAAATTTTATCGCAATTTTTCGATTTTTTTCTAGAGCAAAAACAAGCCTAGTCCCAAAAACCGCAATAGAAATCAAAATGAAACACGAAGATCAAATGAAGCTTATTTCAAGAAAAAAATCAGGATAATTCAGGAGGAAACCGGAAATATTTTATGGACATGTGTAGAAGTCAAAAAAGAAAAATAGGCTCATCTATTCAAGTCCGATTTTATTTTTATTGCTTCGGAGATACTTGGATTAAGTCCAACTTAAAAACTAACAAAACAAATAGAACAAAACCAACAAACAAAACAAAAGAACAAAGAACATTAATTCATCACGCTCATCAGGTTCCTCTTTCTAGGCATTAAAAACTTTGAACACTTTGAACTCCTTTAAACATTTCCCTTTGCTCCTGAATCGCCCTGTATAAACAGTATAAAAACAAATTGAACATTTTTGAAACTTCGACAGCCTGTAGCGCCATAAGAAGGCGATAGGGGATCTTAAATATATTTATGGGAACGATTTATTATGGGACTCCGTTACAAATCAATCGACTGTAATGGGAGATTTGTATGTTTTTTTAAACACCCGGTATATCAATGGAACGCAAATATTTCCTGCCAGAATTTAATCTGGGAAATAAATGGCATTTGGCACAGTGTGAGTTAAATGTGAATCATATTATTTGGAAGTTTAACTCCCCAAAAATCTTCAATTATAAAGCGCTTAAAGCAATTTTTCTATTTCTTCTTCAAGCAATTTCGTTTGATTTTTTTTACAAAACTTCCTAATTGAAAACAACTTTTTTTTGGAGTGGCATCAATTATAGAAAAATGCAGTGAAATCAACTCATCAACACACCTTTCAGGCCTTTCTGGCCCTCAAAATACAGCAAATCCCATAAATTTCCAGCCGCCACTTAAAAGCCAAAATAAATCTGCCTAAAAGCGAGTAAGGATTTAAATTGAATCCCGAATAGACGGGTTTCGTCCTTGCTTTATGTGGGTCGCGTATTTCGCCTTGACCGGAATGTAAAGGGCTCGACCTGGACTCCTGGAGGAATTGCGAAAGTAGGTCAACCTGTGCGTGTTATTGCACCCTGCAGGGCTCTAAAGTTACAGGTTGTTTCCCGACTTGAGCCAGCTAGAGTATTTTTAGATGCACATGCATAAAATATAATTTTTCCAATCGATCAAAGTCCCCATTTCTCCATGAGAAAACTTGCTTTATTTCCGGATTTATATTGATTAAACTATACCGCATTATTGTTAATAATTTCAGCATTAATAATACCGAAACCAGTGCGATCTTCTTGAGAAATTTCTTGAACAGATTTGATTGTTTAATTTCTCTAATGAGAAGCACTAGATACTTCGAAAACCCCAGGAACAACTTAAAACAGATAATCGAAACGTTTTATTTTTGGCAATGCTGTAAACCGACGTTTATTCTCGGGATTTACATTATTCAGTATTACCCGTTTTTTTTTTTTTTGGTAGTTAATGAGAGCAGAGGCGGCGAGGACTTTTGTGTTTACAGCCAGGTGAAAATTGAATTATAGAGCTTTGCTGTAAAAAACATAAGAAAATGTTGTTGTCGTTTTGTTGGAAAAATCCGACTAACAGTGTTAAGAGCAACGCAGGCACATTAAACAAAATATTTTGAAAAATATTCACATTCTCTTTCCGAGAACCGTCCACGAAGATCTTGCCAAATGGCTTGAAATGCCAGTAAACCTTTTGCAGGAAAAACGCTAAGTAAATAACTTGCCCAGAAATCATTGTCAATAACACATTACTTCGACAAACAACTGTTAAGAAGCTTTTGTCAAAACTCTTTACAGCTAATCAGCGGTCGATGTATTGGAATAACTTCAACATAAATAACCGCTCAATCAGAGTGTAGAACATGAGCCAAAACTCAATCAGGAGCCATTGCTTGTTTTTCAGACAATACATGATCTGTTTTACCTCAGCTCGACTAACAGTTGCCAGGGGCGTACCACACGAGCCTTTATCATCAGGTTAAACTTAATCAATGGCTAATATTGTGCAATTGTGGTTTGCAACTTTGTATTTTGCATTATCACTTCCTTCCATTAATTTAGTCAAGCCAATTGTAGTCTTCTAGGATTTGAAGAAGAGAAGATTTTTTCCAAATCAGTTGCTTCTAAATCCGAAAATATCAAGAGTTTGTTAAGTTGTTTTATACGGGGAGGAAACTTATCATTTTGAGCAACAATTGCCTCCATGAAATACCCAAAAGTTCTGAAAACCATCAGTAAATTCCTCTTTCCAAAAATGAAACATGTTAGAGAGGATTCAGCTGCCCCTGAAAGGCTATCATTTTTATCCTACTGCGTAAAAACTAATCACTTGACCGCTAACAAATGTATTTCAGTCCAACTCTCCATCCAGTATGAATGAGTCGTTCAAAAAAAAAGTTTTGGCTTCATCTAATTTTTAGTTATTTTGTCAGTTACATTTGTCTATTTTCGATAACTTTCGAATATATTTCTCAAAACGAATGTCTTCTAAACTCCAACGACCAAAACTTGCGCTCTATCACATTGGGCGAAAGCAAGTCGATTGTGTATACTACGAAAGTTTCCTTTTAGTTTCATATGTAAGCGTTGATTTGTACTTTTTCTTGATTCCCTGGTGCATAGTACGTACTTTCGCCACTGTTTTCGATGGCGAAAGCATCACTTTTACCAATTACAAAAGCTTTCGCCACGCACCTTTTTGACTCGGTAACTAGCAGCGGCGAATTTCGGTGATAAATCGTTTCGAACGTTTTGTCAAACTTTTCAAAGCCGTACGAGCATCGAAATCAACGAGCTCAATTTTAACCCGATTGGAAACTTATGTATAACATTTTTTTCGGGAACTGATTGACCAGAACTTTTAAAACATTTGACAACAATAATCGAGGTTTATTGATGCACAAATCGTTAAAGAACCATTGAATCGCTTTATTATGGCTTGTTTATCGCATGGTCGAACGTTCGAAAAAGCACAATCCTTGATCTAAAAAGGACCTAATAAACATTATTCAATACAGGCCGACATAAATGAAAACGTTTGTAATATGGTTTGTATGTTTATTTTTAGGCCACCCAAATCGGAGACACTTGTCTACGATACAGATCTGAAAACATTTTCAAAAACACCGCTTTGCATGCATGCAACGTTCCTAAATATTCGTCTCCCAGCATAATTAATTGAATTATTATTCGAAAATGAAAATGTGCGGTGAAATCGCAAAGTAGCTGATATTTTATAATATAAAAGTTTACATTTTCTCTAAGGAATACGCAGTTTATATTGATAACGCCCCAACCAACAACTGCACTAAGCTTTAGAAAGATAATTTAATTCCTTTCAAAGAATGTTTCGATAGTAAATCGTTCTTAGCACACAAGGCAGTTAATAGGCAGTTAATTAGACAAACACCTATTGTTTGTTATGCTTTGTTTGGCTCATTAAAAGTGCCAAAGAAACCGTTTAAAATACATTCGATTTGTATACAAGACGAAGTAAAATAGTCTTAATACGTAGTCAGATTTAATCAAAACGATTATACAGGGTGCCTCGAAATAAGTGGCCAGGGCTACGAAGATATAAACCCACCACTGATAGTCAGAGTCGGTATAATTTCATTATTTTTTAATACGATAGGTACCAGTTAAGACGCCTTAAAATCGTGGATTGACACTCAAAATAATACTCATATTTTTAAGACCCTTCAAAGAATAGCTTGAAGTCTAAGCTAGGAAAAGCTGCTCTTGTTTGATATCGATAAAATGAACCGTTTTCAAGAAAACCCCTCTTATTTAAGGCAACTTTTAACTAATTAAACCTTGATGAAATCGCATTAAAGTATCGAAATAATTCGTTTTTACTTAAGGGAGTCCAAAACGGTTCTTGTAGTGCCGATACATTCTCGAGTACGCGGAATCCTAGAGATAAAAATCCAATGGTTTCAAGTCGGGAGATCCAGGGAGGCCAAGCCACAGGTCCTCCTAGGGGTTCACTTTATCGCTATCGAGCATATTTTTTTAGTTTAAGCTTCTAGCTTAAACCGAAAATGAAATTCTGGTGTCTTTAACATACAGGGTGTTAAAAATTGAGCATTAAAAGCTGGTCGGCCGTAGACGAAACGGATGTTTCTATAGAAGTTCTAGGTAAGCAAAGTTAATTAATGAAGAAAAAAACGCGTTTGAAATCGTTAAAAGATTGGCACTTTTTTCAAGCAATAATCTGCCATAAACCTCTGAATTAGACTCTTCGAGTCCTCATGCTAATTCAATAGCAATTACCTTTGTTTTTAGGAAGCTGAAATTTTTCGTGCATCAAATTTCATCTCTCTGGGGCTTATCCAAAGAAAACAACTGCATTTCCCTGACATTATCCATGTGAGGACAGATTTATACCCGCTGGAGATTGATGGAAAACAATGCAAAAAACCCACCCATAAAACCACTCTATTAAACCCAAGAATATATGGCTTACAACCAATATGACTGCCAAAAAAAATTTTGTGTATTTATCTTGGCGTTGGTCTTCGAATAAATATTTATGCTCGCAGTTTCCGCTAATTGAGCCATTGATTTTGATCCTTTAATACATTAATTGTACACCCATTTAATATTGGCTAAACACCGGCGAAAACAATGTTGCGAATGTTCAAAAGAATGGCTCCAAAGTCTCTAATAGCTAGGCGTGATCAAAGGCGACTTTCATTGCTGGCTGGGGAAATTGCTTCCAGGCTAATTTATTTCAAACGACAGGAAAGTGAATTTTTGATTAATGCGATCAACATCAGAATGACTCAACAGTATGGAAAGTGAATAGATTTCGTGAGAACAAAGCTGAAACAGCTCTGCATGGTAGCTGGCAAGAGAAAAACGCGGCAAACAAATAACTCCAGGAATGTTTTCGCAAACTATTTCATAAATGCCCTGCTTGCCTGAGCCTGAACTAAACTGAACATGCCTGGCATTGTTTCCGTGTGCTGTTTGGTTCAAAGTCGATTGCAATGAAAAATTACCTGGCACGAAGCTGGAATGCCGCATGGAATCGTTCATCCTTGGTTTTACGGTAATTAAAATCCAAACTCACGTTATTACTCCCATTTAACACTAAACGACAAATATTCAAGGCTCGTTTACCAAAACAACGATCCAGTTTAGGTTGAGGCCTTTTTTAATTGTTTTCAAAATATATAAAAATGTATAAAAAATATCTATATCCACTGGGTTTTATTCTTATTATTTTCTACTTTTGTTCTTGTCGTCTTCGCTTGTTTCATCTGTGTCAATTCAAAAAACTACAAAAAAAGACAAGAACAACATGAAAAACGGTAGCAGGACTAAACAAAGTCGCCCAACTTCCAAACTGAGAGAAGTAGAAACTTGCGATGTTCGCACAGTAAAAACAAAAGTTTAGGCTTGAAACTGAGGCAATTTCATTGCAATCCGAGTGTTAGCTAAATTTTCAAAATCTCCTAAACTTGCACCGAAAATTCGACAGTCCTCCTAAAGTCCTAAACAAAATGGCGCAAGTTCCAAACTGGGACAAGGAGCAACTTGCAATTTCCATGCAGTAAAGGGAAGTGTTTGACGTTGATTCTGAGAAAATTTCATTGCAATCAAAAATTCGGCAAATTTTTCAAAAACCATTAAATTGGCAGAGGACTTTCGAGTGCCCTATGAATAAGCAGCGGGGTCAAACAAAATGACACAACTTCCAAACTAGGACAGGACCCAACTTGCAAGTTCCAACGCACTAAAGTGAAGGGTTGGAGGTTGATCCTGGGAAAATTTCAACGCAATCAAAGAATTGGCGGATTTTTCAAAAGCCCTTAATAAGCGACGTACTTTCGAGAGTCTGAAATCACTCAACTTCCAAACTCGGACAAGTAGCAACTTGCAATTTTCGCGCAGTAAAAAAAAGTTGTGGCTTGAAACTGATAAACGGGCAATTTTATTGCAATCCGAGTGTTAGATAATTTTTCAAAATCTCCAGCAAACTAGCAACGAAAATTCAAGAGTCCTCTTAATGAAACATAAGGGCTAACAAATCGACAGCAACATTCCAAACCAGAAACAGGAAGAAACTTGCAATTTTCCCGCAGTAAAGTGCAAGGGTTTGAGCAGTGATCCTACATGAGAAATTCACAATTGCAATTAAAGAGGGTCGCTATTTTTCAAAACACCTTATTTGGGGCAGCGTAATTTTGAGAGCCAGCTTAACAAGCAGGCCGGGTGAAATAAAATGGCGCAACTTCCAAACTGGGACAAGTAACAATTTGCTAATTTTCTGCGATTACAGAGAAGAGTTGAGCTTAAAAGTCAAGAAAATTTCATGAGAATCAAAGAATTGGCTGATTTTTCAAAAAAGCCGTAAAATTAGCAGCAGACTTTAAGAATCTTCCCTAATGGGCACCAGAACTAAATAAAATCGTCCAACTTCCAAACTGGGACAAGTAGCAACTTGCAAATTTCGCACAGTAAAAATAAACGTTGAGGCTTAAAACTGAGGCAATTTTACTGCAATCGGAGTGTTTACCCTGATTATGCAAAAGCCCCCTAAACAAGCAACAAGAATTCAAGAGTCCTCTTAATGAAACATTGGGGCTAAACAACTCGACGCAACTTCCAAACTAGAACAGGAAGAAAACTTCCAATTTTCATGCAGTAAAGTGAAGGGATTTGAGGTTGATCCTGAGGAAATTTCATTGCAAGCAAAGGGTCGGCTATTTTTCAAAAACCCTATTTTGGCAGCGGACGTTTGAGAGCCCGCTTAACAAGCAGCGGGGGTGAAACAAAATGGCGCAACTTCCAAACTGGGACAAGTAACAATTGCTAATTTTCAGTCATTAAAGAGGAAGAGTTTCAGCTTAAAACTCAGAAAATGTCATGTGAATCAAAGGATTGGCTGATTTTTCAAAAACCGTTTAAATTAGCAGCGGACTTTCAAGAATCTCTCCAATGGGCACCAGAAACTAAACAACATCGTCCAACTTCCAAACTGGGACAAGTTGCGACTTGAAATTTCGCACAGTAGAAATAAACATTGAGGCTTAAAAACTGAGGGTAATTTTACTGCAATCGGAGTGTTTCCCTGATTATGCAAAAGCCCCCTAAACAAAGCAACGAGAATTCAAGAGTCCTCTTAATGAAACATTGGGCTAAGCAAATCGACGCAACTTCCAAACTAGAGCAGGAAGAAACTTGCAATTTTTACACAGTAAAGTGAAGGTTTTGACGTTGATCCTGAGGAAATTTCATTGCAATCAAAGGGTCGGCTATTTTTCAAAAACCCTTATTTTGGCAACGGACTTTTGAGAGCCCGCTTAACAAGCAGCCGGGTGAAACAAAATGGCGCAACTTCCAAACTGGGACAAGTAACAATCTGCTAATTTTTAGTGATTAAAGAGAAGAGTTTCAGCTTAAAACTCCGAAAATGTCATGTGAATCAAAGAATTGGCTGATTTTTGAAAAACCGTTAAATTAGCGGCAGAACTGTCAAGAATCTTCCTAATGGGCACCAGAACTAAATAAAATCGTCCAACTTCCAACTGGGACAAGTAGCAACTTGCAATTTTCGCACAGTAAAAATAAACGTTGAGGCTTAAAATTGAGGCAATTTAACTGCAATCGGAGTGTTACCTGATTATTCAAAAGCCCCTAAACAAGCAACGAGAATTCAAGAGTCCTCTTAATGAAACATTGGGCTAAACAAATCGACGCAGCTTCCAAACTAGAACAGGAAGAAACTTGCAATTTTTACGCAGTAAAGTGAAGGTTTTGACGTTGATCCTGAGGAAATTTCATTGCAATCAAAGGGTCGGCTATTTTTCAAAAACCTTTATTTTGGCAGCGGACTTTTGAGAGCCCGCTTAACAAGCAGCCGGTTGAAACAAAATGGCACAACTTTCAAACTGGGACAAGTAAAAATTTGCTAATTTTCTGTGATTAAAGAGAAGAGTTTGAGCTTGAAACTCAGAAAATTTCATGAGAATCAAAGAATTGGCTGATTTTTCAAAAACCGTTAAATTAGCGGCGGACTTTCAAGAATCTCTCTAATGCGCACCAGAACTAAACAAATTCGTCCAACTTCCAAACTCAGGCAAGTAGCAACTTGAAATTTTCGCACAGTAAAAATAAACGGCTTGTTGAGGCTTAAAAAAGTTGAGGCTTAAAACTGAGGCAATTTTACTGCAATCGGAGTGTTACCTGATTATGCAAAAGCCTCTAAACAAGCAACGAGAATTCAAGAGTCCTCTTAATGAAACATAGGGCTAAACAAATCGACGCAACTTCCAAACTAGAACAGGAAGAAACTTGCAATTTTCAGGGAGTAAAGTGAAGGATTTGAGGTTGATCCTGAGGAAATTTCATTGCAAGCAAAGGGTCGGCTATTTTTCAAAAACCCTTATTTCGGCAGCGGACTTTTGAGAGCCCTCTTAACAAACATCGGGGTGAAACAAAATGGCACAACTTCCAAACTGGGACAAGTAATAATTTGCTAATTTTCTGTGATTAAAAAGAAGAGTTTGAGCTTAAAACTCAGAAAATTTAATGTGAATCAAAGAATTGGCTGATTTTTCAAAAACCGTTAAATTAGCAGCGGACTTTCAAGAATCTCTCCAATGGGCACCAGAACTAAATAAAATCGTCCAACTTCCAAACTGGGACAAGTAGCAACTTGCAATTTTCGCACAGTTAAAATAAAAGTTTGGGCTTGAAACGGACGCAATTTTATAACAATCCGAGTGTTGCCTTATTCAAACGCCCCTAAACTAGCAACGGAAATTGCAAAAAAAATGGCGCAACTTCCAAACGCGGACAAGTAGCAACTCGCTTGGGCTTGAAACCAGGGGCGGATTAAAGCTTACCATATTCTCCATATGCTCGATTTAATGTTAATTTGCATTTTCCGAAAACCAACACGGGCCGCTTGAAAAAGTAATCTCCAAAACTCCAAGAGCAGCAAATCGCATTCGCTAAGGAGTTCGCAAACCATTACCATTTAATTTATCGCATTAGATAACTGATATTGAATTATAATTCCCATTACATCGATCTGGGCAACCAATTTTCGAATTTGGCTCGACTCCAAATGTTCAGCAGTGTTTAGCGAGTGAGCCGTTCATGCAGTTTGGAAAAATCAAATTTCAAAACATGTTTTATGGAAAAATTTGCACCTTTCTAGGTACTTTGCATTTTTTTTTTGGGATTGACTGATGAGAACTAACAGTTCCAAAACCGGTCCTGGGAGTGCTTGATACTGTCTTGCTAGTAAACGCCATGAAGTATGGGGTTTCAAATTGTGTAAAGTATTTTCCAAACAATCAAGCAAGACCGTCCAACTGCAACTGAACATGAAAAATCTGCAGCTCAAATAGGTAAACAAATAAAATGTTCCTAACAAAAGGAAAATGCGTTCACAAGACCAATAAACTACCTCGAGGATTATCAAGCTGAAATGAGCCGGATTGTATTGCCTGCCCGCAACTTGTTTATTTTTCCGCTATGAAAGAAAACAGGGTTTTATGGCGGCATATTGTTGAAAACGAAAATATCGAGCGAGTTTTACTACGGCCAATAACGATTTTAGAGCGCCCGTCAATTTTTTTCGGATCGGTGCCGGGAATTACACTTTTATTGCCCGAAACAATATGGATTGCAAACCTGGATAAATAAATCGGAATTGTAGCTTTGGGAAACGGAAAATATCAATTAAAACGCTTTTTTTGCCATCTAACACACTTTATACTTTGTGCCTATTAAGAGTAGAAAATAAGAATAAAATTAATCCTGGGAAGAATTTTGTCAGTTTTTGTCTACCGAAATAAAATCTTTTCATCGATTTGTCTAGTTGATAATCTCAAAAATGGTTTACCCCAAAATTGTCAGAGGGAATGTTTAAGATGTTGATACCTCAAAAAAAACTCAAGAAAATGGTATTTTCGATAAATATCTAGATGACTCACCTTGTATATTTACTTTAAAGAGCACGGCGAAAAAAAAAATGATTAATCTGGAAAAGTTCATAGGAGTGGCAACAAAAATATTTCGATTTTTTTGTTTTTGAGTAAAATTTTATAAAAAGTAATTTTCCTACTGACACAATGTTACCAAATAAATATTAAAAAGAAAATACATATACAGAGTGGCCCAATTTGAATCTGTGAGACTTTAAAGGCATATTCTAGACCCAGTCACATTACGAAAATGATCCTACTCAACATGTATTTAGTATTTACTTTCCTAGCGACAAAACGGCGTAAAACCAGAGATTAGTGGTCTACTAATCTCTGGTAAAACCATGAAACTTGGTATACATGGTCGATCTCACGTGCTTAATAAACCCAGGGACAACATTATAAGAAAACCCTACGGGGGACGTTCAAAAAAATCTGCAAGGCCTAATCTTTTTATGAGGAAAAGTTGAGGAAACATCGGATAATTTTTCTCAAACTACATAGTTTTTAAGCAAAAAAGTGCGTCTTTAAACTTCAAACTGAAAAAGTCAACAGTATTCAGGTAGTTTTCGAGTAATGTAAAATTTCCAAAACATGTGCATTAGCAAATGTACGCTGGTGGTTGAAAAAAGGCCAAAAAATAAAGATAAAAAATTTAAAACTCCTGAAGGTTCTAGGAAAGCCCTTGTTTGATGCAATGAATTTTCTTGTTCCATTGCATAGAGAAAAATGGGACCCAGAGGCAAATATTTACGTTAACACATTCAAAATTTATATAGGTGATGATCCCGACTTTTCTTTACCAAAGAATTATTTTTTCAAATGCTTTTCTTTTCCGTCTACGTGAGTTCAATTTGAAAAATTCCCATCTATTCCAAGGATTTACTTGGAAGAATTAACTGTTTTTGACAAACAGTTTTGCCGAAAGAATACTCTACAACCATTCCAGAGTATTTGCCCAATCACCCTGCATACCAAAGACTAGTCATTTTGAAGAATTCGATTGATTGTTAAATATATTTTGGACATCAATTCCGAAAAAAATGACAAATATCCCAAACTAATAGTTTTGAAAAATAATATGACATTTTTTACAAGTCTTCACTTTAAAATTGATTTAGATCATCCATTTACCCACTTAAAAATAGCACAACGCTATTTTTAAATCGGCTGACGCGCTTTTCCTGAATTTATTCGCTTCTTGAGTATTGCGGAGGTCAGTTAATTCCTACTGTTCTTTCCCGTTGAATTTGCTTATGTTGTGAAGATTTATTATGTTTCATTGTTACTTTTATTGTTATTATATTTTTCGAATTAAAGTACTCAACAATTATACAGAGAATAGCGAAGACCCACAATTTCCTCGAACGAACGAGGGAAACTGATTATTAAATATATTAAAGTTTTGCTTGGTTCTGATCATTTAAGTGCAGGTTCAATAAACTTCTAGAACGAGTTGAAAAGGCATATCTGGAAACCTTCCAGTCCACTTAAAGTGCTCACGTTTCCATATAACGATGCGGAAAAGCAGTTTTAAGCTTTAAGTCTTAAGTAGCGAAATCCTGTTTTTCCTCTGACCCGATATTTCAGGAAGAACGCATTAATGACAAATTACGTCGGTTCGGATGTTATCCCGGGTAATTCACGTTTAATTATCAGGTAGTAGGTACTATAATTAGATCAATGCCTGCAAAACAATGGCCCGTATTTATTTTGGCAAATGATGATGATACCGAGATGTTTTTATTGCACCTCGTTGTGAATCAGCCTTGTGAAATCGTTTTGCTGTTGTTTTACGAGCGACCAAATGGATGGATGGCCACAACCGGTTTTGGATTCATATCGTTTAGGCCAATCTGAGACGTTTTATTTGGAATTCAATGTGTATCTTCCAGGAAAAATCACAGTAGCAACTAACTTGAGTCTTTGCAACCGCAGAAAATGCATCAATTAATTTTGCACCAATTCTGATTCTTTGAAGTATATACAGCGCGGTTCAAAATTGGCACCATAAATCTTTTGAGACGGTTCTTTGCGCTTAGAAACAAATAAACTGGTACCGCCTATGTAATTTAAGCTTAGTTGCACGTTTTAAGCCAAGTAATTGGGTGGTGCTTTTAAAAAAGTCGATGTTATTGAAAGCAAACTCTGACTAACAATATACAAACTACCCACCTAACTGACAGAAAGACAGCTTGCCTGTTTATGGACATTAACAAAGCTTTTGATAGTATCTGGCATAGAGGCTTACTATACAAACTACACACACACGAACATATCTACTACACACCATAAAGAACTTACTAGAAACAGACAACTACAAGTACGAATTGACAAACACTGTCATTTTCTTTTTGCCCTGAACAAGGCCTCCCTCAAGGATGCCCGCTCTCACCGTTTCTCTACAATATATAATGCCATGACATATACAATTACAACTTACCAGACAAAAATCAAATCGACAGATCGGCATACATATTACAATACGCAGACGACACGGCACTTATTGTACATGACAAAACTACTGAGAGAGCAGCTCAAAGACTCCAAACACTAACAAACAACACATGGTCTTATAAATGGAGACTAACATCAAACGCGTCAAAAAACCAACTTCTGCTCACAAACCACAGACTCAACGCGACTCCCCTACAATAACTGCAGACGGCCAAACGACACAACCAAAAACGACGTAAAATACCTTGGAATCACAATTGACCACAAACTTAAATTCACTAGACACATACGAAACATCACGGCAGAAACAATAAAGAGAACAAAACACTTCCGGTCACCAACCTACAAAGACAGAGGAATTAGCACAAACACCGCCACCAAAATATATAAAGCTATTTGTAGACCATTGCTAGACTATGGACATATACTCATGACCAACGGAACAGAAAGGACAAAACGTTATATACAAACAACAGAACAAATTGCACTAAGACTAATAACACGAATAAGACACCCCCAAAACCCACTACACAACCCCTCCACCCAACTACTATACGAACGCACAAACATGACAAAGATTTCGGAAAGACTCATGCATCTACAGACAAAATGGACAAACAACCCCTACAACTGGACCATACTGAATCCCCTTTGTCTACAAGACCAACCAGACAATCCCGCTTCCGTTTCCCTACATTAACGCTACTCGAACACTTACAAACGTCAGTACTGGACAATAAAATATTTTTTTCTTGTCATTAGAATTGGAAAGTTTATTTAATAAGATTATTAACCTATAATAAGAGAATTTTCATCTTTGTTTTTTATTTAGACTAAGACTACATGTATTAAACAAGGGCAGAAAGACCGATAGGTCGATAGCCTTTTTTTAGAAATAAAGATGTTTACTACTACTACTTCTGAAAGCAAAAACCTCTTAGTCAACTTATTTACATGAGAAAGTGGTAAATTTACGCCGCTTCTAGTTTGAATTTTTTGCAAACAGTGAGTTTTTTCCCGAATGTTATAAACCAAAAATTGTTTTTTTTCAGAGGTTCATGTACCGGGGTCGTCTAATAAGAGCACTTCAACATCGAACACTAACCAAGGATATGCCACGCTTATTGTAATGTTAGCGGTGCTAACCATCATTGTTCTGTTTTGCTGTTTTTTCGGCTCCGGGAATCCGAAATCTTTTGCAAGAGGTACATCTTCAGGTCGTGTCCGTACGATGATCCAGAAGTAGATAATGGTAAGCACCAATTGATTGTTTTTTTTAATTTGTCATAAATTGGGGGTCTAGTGAAGAGGGGCATAATTTAATCGAGAATATTTAGCAACCGTTTTTTTGAGTAATTTGCTAATCCTTCGTATACTTTACTGTAATAAAAAACCTAAAAAGTTTTTCGGGCTTCCGAAAGAAAAGACCGTTCTGGAAAAGAGTTTATTTAATTTCTTCTGAGCGAGAAATTCTTTTCTCCCAAGTCCTAAAAGACTCGAAAAACTCGCCAGTATCAAGCAATAGACGCAAATTTAAATCAACCTACTGTTACTTTACCGGCAGGTTGATACACCCTGTATACAGTGTGTCCAGTATAAAATGATGTACATGGGGATATTGGAAACCGATAAAGATACAGAGTGGACCAAATGGGGAAAAAGTTGCGCAATCAACTGCCTATAAATAATCTGTCATCAACTTCTTTGAACTCGGAATAGCAACGGACATACAGGGAAAAAAAGAAAAATGTGCGTTTTATAAAATCCTTTATATCGTGTTTATTATAAAAGATACAATAACGAATTTTCAGGGTGGGATAAGAAATGAGCGTGAATTGGAAAATAAGTAAAAAATAATCTAGCCCCACTATGTTCAATGAGGCTGAAGTCAACTTTTGTTTTTCTATGGGCGCCATATTAAATTTCTGCATTTTTAAATTCCCCTTTAAATATGCTCTTCAACCATGTATAACATGTTTATGTTCGGTCAAGATAAATAATTAAAATTAACAAAATTAAGATTTTAGGTGGTTTTTTTTGATCAGATGAAAATCCATGGCTAGTTCGTCAAGTTAGGCACCAAGTTAGGTTTGGATTTAACGTCTGGTAGGTATTGTGGGTACCCACGTGATTGGACCATTTTTTTTATGAGAAGTTAAATTCGAGAGATATTTGAACCTCTTACAAACTAACGTAGCGGAAGCACTTATGGATGATCCAGTAGCTACCCTGCAAAACTTGTATTTCCAGCAAGACGGCGCACCGCCACATAATGGACGTATTATCACAGAATTTTTAAATCACGAATTTCCCAACAAGTGGATAGGCAACCTGGGACCAGTAAGATGGCCTGCGAGGTCTCCTGACATAACACCGCTTGATTTTTTTGCATGGGTTTCCTCAAAAATGTGGTATACTGTAGGTCATACGAAACCGAAGAGGAGCTGAGACACGCTGTTATAGAAGCTGTTAACAGAATTACCCCAGAAATGATCAGAAATCCTGTGAAGTAGTAATGAGACGATGGATGTTGTGCGTGCAGAAACAGTGGCTTATTTGAACACCTACTTTAATCCTAAAATGTTACTTGTTTTTTTTTTGCAGTGTTCGATGTATGATCAATAATAATTTAAAGTAATAATTAATAGAAATATCAATGCCTACTACCATAAAATCTTAATTTTGTTAATTTTAATTATTTATCTTGACCGAACATAACCATGTTCATACATGGTTGAAGAGCATATTAAAGGGGATTTTAAAAATGCAGAAATTCAATATGGCGCCCATAAGAAAAACAAAAGTTGACTTCGGCCCCATTGAACATAGTGGGCCTAGATTATTTTTTACTTTATTTTCAATTCACGCTCATTTCTTACCCCCACCCTGAAAATTTCGTTATTGTATCTTTATAATAAACACGATATAAAGGATTTTATAAATCGCACTTTTTTCTTTTTTTCCCTGTATATCCGTTGCTATTCCGAGTTCAAGAAGTTGATGACAGATTATTTATGGTCACATGATTGCGCAACTTTTTCCCCATTTGGTCCACCCTGTAACTCTAACGATTTCCAATATCCCTATGTACATCAATTTTATACTGGACCCACTGTATAGACAAGGATCGAAAATTCGCGTCATTTTCCTGGAGGAGTTGTAAGGACTCACCGATGGATCCGGGAGAAAGACAACCTCATTTTTATCGTTTTTTCCTGATGATGTTAACAGCTGAAGATCCAATTCAAGTTTATAACTATGCGCAATTTTTAAAATGTTTCAAGGTTCCACTGCCAGATAAAGCGGTTACTTCCACAATCCAAATTGGGAATTTTGGGTTCCAAAGAATTTTTTTTTCTTTAACAATTCTGTTTGGCATAAAACATGACTGTCAAATTTGACATTTCCCGGCGAAGATTTATCCCATAAACGTTGAATGTTGGAAGAAAACTTACCTTCGGTTAGAAGATCTTCTACTAAGAGCCGACAGGGTGTAGAAGAGGATCCAAGTCTTCACAATTGCCTCCCGATAGCTTTCCAAGTCCACCAAAGCCTTGCGCCTTGTAGAAAACCATCTCCCCATTAATGGCTAAGAAATGCTACATAATTGACCAAGTGTTTCACTTCATAACACTTTCACCGGATTTTTGCGGTTAACAACACTATTTCCCGGATAAACTAGTGTTTTAAACAAATTTCATAGTCCTTAAAAACTGACCTGAAAAACTAATGACAGGAGCTGCCGCGATCACTTGAGTTCAACAAAGCTGGTAGAAACGTTGCATCTCCGTCATGTACGCGCCCTAACACAGGATAGATAATTCCTACCCTATCTGGTATAAACAACCAGGGGATGTTTAGACCAAAAAAATTAATTGGGTGGGGCCCAACTGGGTCACCGTGGGCACATCGCTTAGATTTGTCAGTTGTGTCATCAAGGCGTTTAAGGCAGGAAAATTTCGTAAAATTTTGTAAATGTATTTATCAAATATAAATATATAACATGTAATTAATTGTTATATTCCATTACCAGAGCCACGCCCCAGACTAAATTTGTTCCATTATGTGTTTTTGACAGCACATGTCAGCCGCGCTTTTGGATTTGGTAAGTTTGTGGCTGTTAGTTCGTAATAGTCCTGAAAAACACAAATTCTGGACTGAATTCAGTTAAAAAATTCACTTGTGTCTTAATCTTGGATGTGCAGAAGATATGTGGAAACGCGGTAAGCAGTTGAAACTGTCCCTTTTCTACACAAAACAGTCTTTACGTACAAAAAAATTGTTTAAGTGTGGACCGCAAACTCTTTTTACACGAGTTTAGTATAGATAGTTTAGTCAGATATATAAGGCCGTAACGGCGAAGGAAATTGCGAATTTCTCAGTTTTAAACCGCAAGTACATGCACTCTCTCAAGCTCCCCTGTAACGCAATAAACAAAAACATAAACATAAACTTTTGAAGATGCACCTTTTGTCATCAATCTTCAGATAACTTTGAGACTGTTTTGCTGCGAAAAAGACATAAATTCTTGATAAAATATAGCAAACGGTCTGGAATTGAACTCGACTAACTCATTAATAAATGCGGGCAAATTTCTCAATAATATACCCGTGTAAACTATCCATATTTAATGAACAGCGAATGTAATAAGTAATAAGGTAGCGTGTTATTATTGCTCTGGTTTACGATCTGCTAACACGTATATGAAGTGAAAACATTGTTGTATAGAGCAGATAAATCGCTCACGCCTCTAATATGCGGCCAAAAATAATTTCTAAGATAACTAGAAAATGCTGGGAAAAAATCTGTTTTCTGCTTTTTCGAAACGTTCAGTTCGCGAGCAGCGTAAAAACCAAATATTTATTTTGCCGGTAAATTGTGTTGGCGATATGGGCTATTTTTGAAACGACCACGTTCTGCTTAATCTAGTCTAGTGAAACGAATTCTTAAACTTGAAATTGAAAATTCTAAGTATTATTTTACTAAGCAGTTTAACCAGAGCGTTTTTTAGAGTTCTGAGTCAACTGTGTTCGAAACTTTAAAGCAATTAAGAGTCTGCCTTCATCAACCCGATCATTACTCTTCATTAACTCGATTCAATATTAAACAAACTTGGCAAATGTGGATTATTAGCGTTCAAACTTGAACACCACTTGTTAAGAATCTGTTTAACTTTCTTGGCGTAATCCAACATTAATCTTGGCTGGGCTCGCTATTGGTACGGCTTTTCGATTCTACCATTCATTCATTTGCGACATATTAATTCATTAGGCAAATGTGAAATGTGTTCAAAATAAACAGTGTCGGACAAATTGGGTTTGCACTTTGTGGCAAAGTGACCTGCCAAGGACTAATCCAAGCCACATGGTTTTAGTTGAATTATCAGAGTTTGAAAAATAGCTACATAGTGTTTTAAAACATCTTCACTGATGGAAATCGAAATATACACAAATATAAACAAACTTATATACAGTGCGAGTATGTAGCTTGCAATAAGTTCCTACTTGCTCTGCACTCCACTTTTGGCCCATCATTCACAAAGTCGAGGAACATCAGATTCTACTGCTATTAAAATGAATCTTTCAGAGATGGTAGCCTCAAGGTTCTTCTATACGGTGTGCAAATTTGAAGTTGCAACTTGCTCTGTATAGGAAGTTGGGAATTTTGTGAAATTGAGAGGAAATGTTACTTCGGAATTAGAAATTAGAAGTTCCGCGATTGGAGTGAAACTTTCAGGGTTTGCAGCCCCAAATTTCTTCTACATGTTGTACAAATTTGAAGTTGCTTCATACTCTGCATGAGAAGTTGGGAATTTTTAAATTTGAGCAAAAATGTTCATTTTTGAGCCATCATTCATACGGTCGAAAAAATTAGAGTTTTATGCGATTAGAATGAAACTCTCAGGATTCGCAGCGTCAAGTTTCTTCTATACGATGTGCAATTTTCATGCTGCTACTTACTCTGCATAAGAAGTTAGAAATTTTGAAAGTCGATCGGAAATGTTCATTTTTGGTGGTCCATCATTCACAAGGCCGTCAAAAATGTGAATTTTCTGCCATCAGAGTGAAACTTTTAAAGTTTGTAGCCCCAAGTTTCTTCTCCCTGTTGTGAAAATTTGAAGTTACTTCTTGCGCTGCATAAGTAGTTGCGAATTTTTAAATTCGAGCTAAAATATTCATTTTTGAACCATCATTCACAAGGCCGACAAAATCGTAGTTTGCTGTAATTACAGTGAAACTTTCAGAGTTGGCGGCCTCAAGTTTCTTCTATGCGTTGTGTAAATTTGAAGTTTCTTTCAGATCTGCATAAGAAGTTCGGAATTTTTAAAGTTGAGCGGAAATGTTCATTTTTGGTGGTCCATCATTCACAAGGCCGTCAAAAATGTGAATTTTCTGTCATCAGAGTGAAACTTTCAAAGTTTGTAGCCCAAGTTTCTTCTCCCTGTTGTGAAAATTTGAAGTTACTTCTTGCGCTGCATAAGAAGTTGCGAATTTTTAAATTTGAGCGAAATATTCATTTTTGAACCATCATTCACAAGGCCGACAAATTGTAGTTTGCTGTAATTACAGTGAAACTTTCAGAGTTGACGGCCTCAAGTTTCTTCTATATGTTGTGTAAATTTGGAAGTTTCTTCAAGATCTGCATAAGAAGTTACGAATTTTTAAAGTTGAAGCGGAAATGTTCATTTTTGGCCCATCATTCACAGGGCCGTCAAAAAATCGTAATTTTCTGCGATCAGAGTGAAACTTTTAGAGTTTACAGCTCCAAGTTTGTTCTCCCTGTTGTAAAAATTTGAAGTTACTTCTTGCGCTGCATAAGTAGTTGCGAATTTTTAAATTTGAGCTAAAATATTCATTTTTTGAACCATCATTCACACAGTGAAACTTTCAGAGTTAGCGGCCCAAGTTTCTTCTATACGTTGTGTAAATTTGAAGTTGCGAATTTTTAAAGTTGAGCGGAAATGCTCATTTTGGCCAACATCTTTCATGAGGTCGACAAAAATCAGAATTTTCTGGGATTAGAGTGAAACTTCCAGAGTTTACAGCCTCAAGTTTTTTCTAAACGTTGTGCAAATTTAAAGTTGCTTCTTGCTTTGAATAAGAAGTAGGGGAATTTTTAAAGTTGAGCGACAATGTTCCATTTTGGCCAACATTCACAAGACCCACAAAAATTGGATTTTTTGCGATTAGAATGAAACTTTCAAGGTTTAAAGCCTCAAGTTTCCTCCACAAGTTATCCAAGTATGAAGTTGTTATATTTTTCTGCATAAAAAATTGGGATTTTTTAAAATTGAGCGAAAATGTTCATTTTTGCCCCATCATTCCAAGGCTGCCAAACATCGGAATTTCTTGCGATTAGAGTGAAACTTTCATAGTTTGCAGCCTCAAGTTTCTCCTACACTTTGTGTAAATTTCAAGTTTCTACAAGATCTCTATAAGAAGTTTGAAATTTTTACAGTTGAGCGACAATGTTCCTTTTTGGCCCATCATTCACAAGGCCCACAAAAATCAAATTTTTTTTGGGATTAAAGTGAAACTTTCAGGGTTTACAGCCTCAAGTTTCCTCCACAAGTTGTGCAAGTTTGAAGTTGCTTCTTTGTCTGTGTAAGAATTGGGATTTTTTAAAGTTGAGCGGAAATATTCATTTTTTGACCATCATTCACAAGGCCGCCAAAAATCGGAATTTTTAGCGATTAGAGCAGAACTTTCAAGTTTATTCTACACGTTGTGTAAATTTGAAGTTTCTTTAAAATCTGAGGAAGAAGTTGGGATTTTTTAAAGTTGAGCGGAAATGTTCACTTTCGGGATCAGTCACGTGCTGAATTGAAGTGAAACTTTCCAGTCACAAGTTTCTTCTATACGATGTGCACATTTGAAGTTGCTACTAACTCTGCAGTGGAAGTTGGAGTTTTTAAAGCAAGCGCGCACTTGAGCGGAAATGTTCACTTTTGGCCCATTATTCCCGTATTTATTTATTGCTGTTGGTAAAGGCATATATTTTTAAAACTTCTCAAATGAGTTTTTCCCGATTGTACAGCTCTAGATGTTTCCGGCTAAATAGTCTCTGAGACAAAAACAAATTCTTTTGTTTGCAATTTCGTCTGCCGAAAATAAATGGCAAGTTGTCGCAGGAATTTCGCTGGCAGCTCCTGCCACGATAAATCACACGACAAAGCGCAAAACTATTCGATCTTGATTCATTTAATTTATATTCGGTGGCTACGGAAATAAGCCATTCACTTCGACGGATTAACGTAAAATGAAGAACGTAAAACAATCAAAAATACGCCACTAAGATGATTTAACCGCTGTTGAATTCACGTTTAAAGTGAAGTTCACTTTGAGAGAGAATTTAAAACATTTACAACCCGATATTTTTGCTTGACTTGCCGGTTATGAAACTATAGAAATAATTTTATAATGGACTGAGAAAATCGCTGGTTTGCGCGAATTGCTTCTAAAAATCGCCTCTTTTAAAAATAAGTGAAGTGCCAACTCGCAGGATCTTAACAATTAGCTTTCCCACTGTCTCATTTTTTCAAATAATTTTTTAAATCCCTCCTAGAGCGAATGGGCTGAAGAAGCCCGTTTTTCTCAAATGGAAACATGGAAAAACTCGTATAAGCTCAGATACAGAAGAAAACTGAATTTTGGAAAATATTTTCCTCGCCAGCTAAAGTATTTGGTATTTTGCCAATTTTCCAAAGTTCAAGGACTGATCGGAAATTTCAGGTAGTCACACAGGAAAAACTTGCGTTTTTTTCTTCAAAATTGAGCTTGTTTGAGCTCAATTGCAGATTGGGAACGGTTTTGACCAAAATCTAATGATTAGTTTGCTGCAAACGCCCGTCTAATTACGTTTAAATTAATTTTAAAAATTTTAAGTGCAAAGAATTCATACAAATATCTCACCATTTCAGTGTACACTATACAGAGTGTCTCATAAACACATGGACAGAATTTCGAAAAAAAAAAGCGGAGGGTCATTTTTTATAATTTCCTTTTGCACCCAAAACCCATCAACACATTCCTAATTAATCTTGAAATGAACCTTCATCAAATCCTCTTTAGAGGCCTTATGTTCCGATGTACATACTTTAATAATTTATTTTATTTTTTAATATTGCCGGTTTCTATTTCATATTCCCAAAGTTCTCCAATAAACGCATCAACAATTCGGACAGGGAAAATATTAAATAAACCGTTTATGCGTCGGCCAATGTGTAACGAGCCGATTTACTACGAAGTTTATGGCGATTAAATGCGGATTTTATGATTTAGCTGAAAATTAACTGGCCGTAAAACAGTTTCAAGATGTGTTTAATACACTTTCAGGTTGTCGGGGAAAAGCTGTCCTCGTTTTCCAACCTAATTTTTCACGTAAATCATCGATTTTTGCTTGATCAGAACTAGAGCTTTTTTTTAGTACAAGGCCCAGACGCAATAAAAAAAAAGGTGTCGCCTATCTTTACAGGGCGGGAAAAAATAGCAAATTATACCAACCAATGAAATTTTTTTACCAATAGAAAAACCGATTTTTTGCAGTGTATACTAGAGGATATTACTCACAGACTGACCTGACGGGCGTCATTACCATCCCCCCAAAAATGAAGAGGTAAAAAGGTAAAATTGATGTCGTATTTCTTCCAGTTGATAAACGCCCCTAAATCGGCCGCGCTCACCCTAACTGTACCGCTATTACCATTTTAATCCCCGTTTTGTGCTCGAAAGTGTTACTCTAACTCAACTAACAAAAGCAACAACCTTTAGCCTGCAGTTTTGACCAACATCATCAAGAACTATAAAGATAGTAAAAGGATAAGGACATTTTTTAATGTGTGTGTATCTGAAATTAAAGCTTGTGTTTATGGGGCTTAGTTGTGACTTTCAATTTAACTAACATTGTGCGAAAAGTTACTCTAGGAACCCCAAAGGAAAAAATGAAACATTTAATAAAAATTGCAAAGAATGAAATGAAGATGATGAAAAATGAAGATGATGATTTCAAAGATGAAAAAACTGGCAAAAACCGTAACTACAGGATATTAAGAAATTTTTCCACAAATTTTTGTTTTTCCAATTTAGTCACGTTGTAAAGGACCTAAATCAGGAAAAATCATATACAGGAAGTTGTGGAATAATTGCCTAGATATCCTGTAGTTAAGGTTTTTCGCCATTTTTTTTCGTCTTTCATTCTCGTTTTTTTCACTTTCTTCTTGCTCTCTTCAATTCTTTGTTTTTGACTTTTTTTTTTTCACGTTTTATTCCTTTGTTTTTATTTTGGAGTACTATTTTTTTTAATAATTTCTCAATCCAGATATGAATTTTGTGTGAAAACATTCGATACATTTTTAAGAGAAATGACAAATAAACGAGTTTTTTCAAAAGAGATAGACTTTCGAGGCCATTCCTTGAAACAAGTGGGTTTTTCGGGTTTTTTTCGGGTTACCGAACGACGGCCTAAAACCCGAAAAACCCACTTGTTTCAAACGAGTTTTTGTTTATTAATTGCATCCCATCCATCGTCAAATGATTTTGGAATTTTAATTTGAACTTAAACTAACTTTTGTGCATAAAATGGTCACTTTTAGTTTCTAAACGCTGTGTTTAGTTGTAATGCGTTTATAAAGTGAAAGTTGTCAATATTTTGCCAGAAAATGCTGTTTTTAGTGTAACTAGTTGGCAATTTTACAGTTTTTCCAACGGCGGAAGCACTGAAAGTGAAAATCCCCATTCATTTTCATATTTTCCTACCAAACGTGATTTAATGTTATTTTCTTCTGCAAGAATGATTTGGACTGAATGGATCTACTCCATGCCGTGAAGTTTTCTGATCATTTTGAAAAAACGACGCTGGTGCTTTTGCAATGCACGCAAAAGTTGCAAGCTCAGAAACGATCATAAATGAAAGAACTTACTGTTTCAATTCCTGCAACTAATCAAACGCTCTTCAACTTGCAGGTAGTACGCCCATCCCAGAAAGCTCAACGCCCACAGTAATCCTGCTTCCATACGGCAGGATGCTGGTAGTGGATCGTTCCATTTTCAGTCAGCTTCAGGCCGACCAGTCCGGAATCGATCTGCTGGAGCTGAGCGCCAATCTGATCCGCAACCAAAGCGACACTCTGCACTCACATGCAGCACTCCCAGCATTCTAGATAGCGACACCACGTCCAAAGGCTTAAGCCCCACTTCGTTGGGCTTCGGGCTTCCGGCCTACGAAGATATCTTCGGTTTGAGGGAACTGGATCTGCCTCCTTCCTACAGTGAAGTGAGTCTATTGCTGCTGAACAACCAGCGGAATGGCGAGAGCGTTGAGCTGGAGGAAGTGCGAGTTCAGCCGCAAAGGACTACGGAGAATGGTGCGAATAGAGACTGTACTAGAGAGAGTGGAACTAGTCTTTAAGATGCTTGTTTCAACTGTGTTAGTTCAATTTGTAGATGTTCTTTCACATTGATGGTTTTGGTGGAAAAACTAGCACAACGGATGCGGAAGGAACGATTTTCTGTAGCTAGTATATAGAGGCACTTCTTCTCAACACCCTTGCTAAACTGGAGGTACTTCTGCATACCAAACTCTATTTGAGCTATTCAGAGTCAACTATTTGAGCTTAAAATCTCGTATAATTTCAATACATATTAGCTCAATTATGCTATTGCAGTATGTGCACTTTCTCATCTACAAAGTACGTCTCAAACGGCTTACTTCCTTTTCCAATCACTTGCACTTTTGTTATAGCTTTGGTCTTGAAAGTAAATAAGTTACTAATAAACGAACAGTCCGGCCGATTGCGTCCAAAAGCACTTCCACATGAATATCGTTAGTCCTGCAAAATATCAAATAATTATCGATTATTCAATTTTCTAATATCAAAAGTGCTCATTTAAGCTCAGTTTTGTGCTAGACCGACCCGCTGTATAAAGTATGTTTGGCAAAAATCAACGAAACAGAGTGAAACTTTGGAAAACAGTCCAGCGACTGATGTGTTTGTAACTATCATTACTAAATATATAAAGACAGAAAGACAGTGATATTTTAATAGTAGAAAATGAACGTCGATTAAGAAATGAAATGATGGCTCTTTAGCCTGTTTGAATAGATTCATCTGCGTCATTATTAATGTCTTCAACCTTTAAGTTTTTAACACTTATGATGACATAATGATAAAAAATATATAATATAATAAATATAAAATAATAATAAATTAAATAAAATTTAACACTTTTGTAAATATGGCTGTTTCTACCTTCACGTTTGGCTAGCCATTCACGTGATGATGGTGGAGAAAGACACCGAAACGTATTTTACATTTTAATAATAAACAATAAATTGGCTGGAACCCAGGAATTTCTTTTGAATTGTTTTATAATTTTAAAGATATGGAATAAACGTTTTTTTATACATGGCATACATTTACCTTGATTAGCCAGTACAGAGGAACCAGCCGACAATAAGTCGGCAAAGTACTCGACAACGGAGAAGAGAGCGAAGATCACCCAATATGTTACCACTTGGTGTCATCGTCTTTCTTGTGGCTTTCAATGGCTATGAATGGAAAGATACGCTGGGTAGAGGAAACCTACCGAGTTGCATACTAGCTGGGCTGCAAAGCCGAATACCAACCAAAGGCCTAGAACGGCTATACCACCTGTAAAAAGCATACACTTAAAAAAATGTTACCAAAACATAATTATCAATCAAATCGCGCTCATGGTTATTGCAAATGCGACTTGAATGTTTGTTTACGCTGTTAGGATCGAATGACGAACGTGAATAGTTCCATTAACTGGTATTATGTTTTTTTCCACTAAGAGTTTATAATAATTGGACGGATTCTAAATGCTCTGCCTTCGCCAGGAAACGGGGGGCCCTAATGGTAGATGCCCATTTTATAGGCTGAACTAAACTTGATTGAAAGAGGTGAAATAAAAATTCTGCCAAGGTTAAAAAGAAATTTGATCATGTTCAGATGTAAATTACACCTACGCGTGCATGTTTACCTTTAGCAATTAAAGGTAAAACAGTGGTCATGTGAATTGAATTCTAATGAACTTTAATATCCGAGTGGATTTAATGATTCATACATTACAAAATCATCTGAAATAAACCTCACTGCTCGCAGACGAACTCGAATTGATTGGCTTCAGTCAAGATAAGGAACTGATGATACAAAACCAAACAACACGCGTCTGCTATTAATGAGTCGTCGTGTAATCAAACACTTTAATTGCTAATTAGCTTTGAAATTGACCGCATAAAAATACGCAAACGGCCCAGGGGGCTTTCGATTCTACTAGTGAAAGTGTGCATGTTACATGAATAAAAACATTAAGTAATTTTTACTGCCGATAGTCACATCTCCCTAATCCGATAGTTTTATGAGTAGCATTTGTGTGCTTTAGCAAACCGGCAAAACAATTAGAAAATTTGAACGCAGTTTTACTTTTCACGTGTTTTCGTTACAGATTTTGCCTGGAATGCGGTTGTGTGGAAAGCACTCACTTTTGCTGGAAGTCACTTATTAACAGTGTAACATGGGGACACACACAGTTCAAGGAAAAATGTCTTAAGAAGAGTCGAAAGTACGATCACGTTTCGTGAATATCGAGGGTTTACTTTCAAAATTTTTCAAAAATTACTAAGTTACAAGCACAGTCCACTGGTGATTTTAGAAAAACCATCTAAATGCGTTCATTGCATTGAAGTTGATCTTTTGCTTTTGAAAGAGAAACTACCAGCGAAAACATGGAATTCAGCTTCAAACTTTTTCGGCCAATTACCAGATTGGAAATGTTTTGATTTCTTCTTTTTACAATGAAATTTCAAAACATGGACAAGCTTTAATTATACTGAACTGCGTTCATCTTAAACGGTATTTCGCGTGTTTGTCCCTTGTTGCTAATTATTCACAATCCAAAGTAAATAATGATTACGCGGAGCGAACTGTTGACTTCAAGTTTGAACCCAAAGGTTGCCAATGACTTGCAGCAACTTCGCCTCAATCAACCACCTGACGAATTGAAACAAGTGGGTTTTTCGGGTTTTTAGGCGGTCGTTCGGTAGAATTTCTTCTTGACGTTTCGCAAGCACGTGTGGCTAGCATCTTCAGAAGTGGTTTGCTTGAACGCTTACACTGTTCTGATGAGCGTTCAAGCAAACCACTTCTGAAGATGCTAGCCACACGTGCTTGCGAAACGTCAAGAAATTCTACCGAACGACGGCCTAAAAACCCGAAAAAACCCACTTGTTTCAAGGAATGGCCTCGAAAGTCTATCTCTTTGACCTGACGAATTGACGATGGTTTTCAATTATTCTGTTCACGATGTAACTTTAGGATCAACACCCGAACCTTTGCCTTGAATCAAACCCTTAGTTCTTCTGGAGCCTTAGCAGTTACCCAAACTAACCCAGCCCTAAAACGCAATGAAAAGTGTGCTAAAAAGCAACAGGATTTCAATAACCGAATGGCAATTTTGCAAAAAAAAGTTTACGTAATCAATTCGGTTTGGAATTGACCTGGAAACCTGGCCCAAAGTGCTCTAGATTTGAAAACTATTGATACTGTGCATTTTTAGAAATTTTTACTACCAGCAATTAAACTGTAAGTGTGAAAGATATGGAGGGCTCAATCATTTCGCCATATGGTTAAATGGGTAGAGTCCAGGAGTGTTGGCCAAAAGAGTGGAATGGCTTTAGGAAACACTAATCTATTGCTGCTGGGGTAAATGATTTGAGTAATGGGAGCGCAATATGTGACCAACATTGCCAATGCATGAAGTGTGTAGAAACTGCTCAATGTGACTAGTGTGCCCCATCACCTTTGATGTATCTTCTGGAGACATTTTCGCCCAGAAACAGCTGCTTTACTTCCCGCACAATATGTTCCATATCCCTAACTTTGCACAACGAACAACTGAATAAAACTGCTGCCTGCAAACCAGCACAGAGACAACTAATGAGTCCCATGCTATTATTCCATCAAGATAAGGTGAAAACTGATAACACTATGCACGCTACAAGAAGGCAAACCTGCTATATCCATTTCAACCAAGCGGTTATTAACACGTAGGTAAAAAAAACCTGTTTTGGAGCTCAATTAGATCAAATTTGACTCACCTATGAATATGTACAGCCTGTCTACGCCACTTTTTTCGGCTCGGTCCAACAGCCCGGTCCAGGGCTTGCTCGGGTCCCTTAGGGCTTTGCTCAGTTGGACCTTGATTTCTTGCAGCTTTTGTGCCATCGTTTCAAATTTAAGACTTTGGATGCGGCTCCACACAACGAATTTAAAATTGGAATGACAAAACACAAACCGTGCGAATGGAATTCAATCCAATGATCAGAATTGAAGTCAAAGCCAGGTTGACAGGGGGGTATTGCAATGCCGCTAATCGAAGAATGGCTATTTTACTACTTTTTAGAAGTAGGATCTGGGGGGTTTCATCGATGTCGCCGAATGTCAGAAGCAGGTTCCTGTGGAAATGATTCGAGGATTCAGGTTTCATGCACTGGATTAGCAAAATTATTCAGTTTGAACTTGAGCGGTTGGCAATAGTAACATAACCCTTTTTGTCAACGGTTTTGTGCCGCCAGTTGGCTTCAATTTAACCGACAGGAAAGTCAACTTTATTTTAACTGTGTGAGTTTTTTAGAACAGTGAGAGGATTACTTTCGCCTTTTAATTGTGCCGGGTATTGTACCTGTACCTTTTTTGTTTTCATGCCTCAATTGGCGTTTCTTTTTTTTATAAAACAGCACATTCTGCTTTGTGCATATTTTTGAATCGTCACCTGAAGCAGTGAACACAAGTTCAGGTTCAGTTTCAGGAAATCTCATATTTATAATACGAATGTTATTGATCGATTTTCACATGATGTGAAAATAGGTAGAGGTAGTTACAACCAAAGACTTTAACATACGGACCAGGCCAATCCGGTTAGAGTTTACTTTCTACCAGAAAATGTGAGAGTGCAAAATTGGCCAATTTTATCAGAACCGCTCTTATCTTTTGGTTCATATCTAAAGACCCAATACAGCAAGAAGAATGTCCTTGTTTTCATTAATGCATGGAGCACTAAAGTAGGGATTTTTATTAATGGAAAACATCGACCTTCAAACGTTTCTAAATATCTCTAATTCAGTTTTTCAAAACGGCTTTTCGCTGTTGGTTTATATCTAGAGAACCAATAGAGCCACAGACTTCTTGTCCCTTGTCCGATATGTCGATGACACGTTCGTGCTATGGAGGCATGGACGCAAAAACCTGGACATGTTCCTCGACCATCTAAACAAACAGCACCCAGACATCCAATTCACCATGGAAGTTGAACAAAACCACCAACTGGCCTTCCTGGATGTTTTGGTGTCTAGGCAGGGGGAATCGTTTGGACCACAAGGTATATCGAAAAGCCACCCACACAGACAGATATCTTCACAAGCTATCTAACCACCATCCGAGTCAGAAGCAGGGAATCATTAAGACTCTCACGGATAGAGCCAGAAAAATATGTGGACCACAACATCTAACAACGGAACTACAGCACTTGGAAAAAGCTTTTCTTCAGAACGGATATTCCCAGTTGGACATCAAAAAAGCTGTAGGTGTGGGACGTGCTGAAAAAAGTGAGTCTACTCTGAAAGCTTTCCTGCCCTATGTTCCCAGGGTTACGGACAGAATTGGGAGGCTCTTGAGGAAACACAACATAAGAACGGTCTACAAGCCCACAACAAAGATCCGAGAATGTCTAGGGTCAGTTAAAGACAAAAGACCTCACCTAGCAACTGCGGGAATCTACCGGATTCCATGCTCCTGTGGAAGCGTCTACATAGGAACTACTAAGAGATCGGTTGCGACAAGATTAGAAGAACATCGACGGAATTGCAAACTTGGACATGTGGAGAAGTCGGCAGTGGCGGAACATGCCCTCAGCGATGGAACACACAACATATATTTCGGAGAGGCACAGGTCCTGGCCACGACAACAGGGTATCGCCCCCGACTAATACGAGAAGCCATTGAAATCTACAAACACGACGACAATTTCAACAGAAAAGAAGAGACAATGGCGCTGAACAGGATATGGTTTCCAGCACTCACCAACGCAAAAACAGCAAGAAAAAACAACAGCTCAGGACAGGAGAGAGAATCATGTACACCGGAGGATAGCAACAGCCAACAGAATGCGCAAGCTCCGATGACACAGGCCACGTCATCACAAACCACGTCATCGCGACCGGTGCATAAATACGGACCGCGCCCGAGGAATCGCATCAGAACAGTGTAAGCGTTCAAGCAAACCACTTCTGAAGATGCAAGCCACACGTGCTTGCGAAACGTCAAGAAGAAATTCTACCGAACGACGGCCTAAAAACCCGAAAAACCCACTTGTTTCAAGGAATGGCCTCGAAAGTCTATCCCTTTTGATAAATAGGGTTATTGACAATTTAAAACTTAACACTTAATTTTTTAATAATGGGTATGACCTCCTCTATCCCCAATAACTTCTCTCATACGATTAGGCATAGATCTAATCAAGTTTGCTATTGTTTCTTGAGGGATGTTAAACCACTCTTCTACTGCAACAAAAAGCTCTGGGATCGAGTTTGGGGTATGAAGTCTAGCTCGAATTCTTCGTTTTAGCTCATCCCATAAGTGTTCGATCGGAATTAGGTCAGGACTGTATGTAGGCCACTCCATAACCCGAAAACGGACTTCTGCAATGTAATCTTGCACGATTCTTGCGGTGTGCGGCCTGGCATTGTCATGCATAAAGGTAAATTCGTCTCCAATGTAGTCGACGTAAATTACCACATGAATTCCTTAAATCTCCTCGATATATCTAACAGCCGTTAAACCTCTTCTTCCGTGAACACGGTCGCCCTTACGAATGAACCCAGGGTCGGTTCGTGCTCCTATAGAAATTGCACCCCAGATCATACAGGAACCACCTCCATAAGCACTCCACTCTTCAAAGCAGCAATCTGCAAATCGCTCTCTTGGTCTTCGGTACACTTTCCTATTTCGGTCGCTACCATGCAGGCATATTCTGGTCTCGTCTGAGAACAGAACAGATCCCCATTGTTCCAACGTCCAATTCAGATGATCCCGTGCAAAACACAGGCGTGTTTGCCGATGAGCTGGAGTAAGTTTTGGACCAATCGCAGGTGTTTTAGGGGTCAGCTTATTTTCCTGCAGTCTTCGTCTTACTGTCCACTGACTAATATCCACTCCTCGCACCTCACGGAGCTGTCGTTGAACGGCTTTAAGGTGACGATTTCTTAATGTTGTTGACACAACAAAGCGGTCATCACGAGCGGTTGTAAATCGCCTTCTGCCTGTTCCAGGTCGCCTATGAAAGGCTCCAGTCTCCTCACAACGTTTGCACACTCTTCGAACCGCTGCGCGTGTCATATCCAATTGTCTAGCAACAGCTCGCTGACTAAGTCCATTTTCGATTAAAGCAATAACTTGGCCGGCTTTTTGTGGTGTACTATGCATTAAACTAACATGCTTAAACACTGTTGAGATTATGAAAAACGAATTAATATTGTAACCCTTGAATGTCGCAGTAAATTCCAAATAACAAACGCATGGAAATTTCAACAATATTTGAAACTTCTATTTATTTGTAAAGCGTTTGGTTCCTTATCAATATCTGGAAAGTTTTTTTTACTCTTCGCGTTTTTGGAATACCACAGATTAAATTTCCGATATAGTAGTAGTAGTAAACATCTTTATTTCTAAAAAAGGCTATCGACCTATCGGTCTTTCTGCCCTTGTTTAATACATGTAGTCTTAATCTAAATAAAAAACAGATATGAAAATTCTCTTATTCTAGGTTAGCGATCTTACTAAATAAAATTTCAGTGGCAAGAAGAGATTATTTTATTGTCCACTAGTCAGTTGCGTTTGTAAGTGTTCGAGTAGCGTTAATGTAGGGAAACGGAAGCGGGATTGTCTGGTTGGTCTTGTAACACAAAGGGGATTCAGTATGGTCCAGTTGTAGGGGTTTAAAGAAGGAGTGCACATTAACAAAGGCCTGTGTGTTTGTACTCGGTAACGTGATAAGCGCCCTTGGGGACGAGAAAACTCAAAATGGATACATACCCTACAGGGATAGTAATCTAACAAGGCTTCTTAAAGGTGTTGCATTGCGATTGAAAAATAGATTTCTTCTTCTTCTTATAGGTGATACATTTATGTCTTCATCGGACATCGACAGACTACGGGCTGAAAACTCTTCGCTTCAGTTAAAGATCAAGGAGTTGCGCGATCAATTGGCCGTTGTTTTGCTGGACAAAACCGGCTTGCATGAAAAACTACTGATACTGCAAAATGCAAATGAAGTGCTCAACAATAAGCTTAACGAGATCAAGGAAGAATACAATGAAACGCTTGGGCAGATCAGCTTAGGCGTGGAAAACCAGGACATTGGATCGGTGAAGGAAAACCTAAAAAAACTGCAGCAAATTCAAGGCCAATTTGAGATGATTGAAAATGATCAAAAGAAAACTGAAGGAGAAATTCGGTAAGAGATAATGCTACAGATTTGTTGACAAATTGATCAGCAATTGTATATGGTTTATTGTATTCTAGAAAGCACGAAGAAACATTTACGATTCTTGTCCACACTGCTCGAACATCCGCAGAGAGTGCACCAAAGAAATTCAAGAAAAGCAGGATGTACATACCGACAGACAGCTGGCTCTGCATTCGGAATTGCAAGAAGTCTCCAATCAATTGGCCCTGAAGGAACAACTAGCTAAACAATTGGCCATAAACAGCAACTACATAATTGATCATCAAGTTATTATGGAAACGGAGAAAAAGATCGACACACTAGAAAAAGAGAAGAATGAATTACTGCATCAGCTGCGTGAGATTAAAGCCCAGGAAATATCGAGTAAAATTGCAGAACAGCGCCGAAAACGGGTACACGAGCTAGAAGAACAGCTAAAGGGTTTGAAGAAGAAAAATCTGGAGCAGTCAAAGATGCTGCAAATTAAGGAACGTAATGAGATCAAATTGAAGCAGCTGAACAATGACATTGTGAACATGAAGACGGCCAAAGTAAAGCTATTAAAGCAGATGCGGCTAGAGAACGATCGCTTTAGAACTTGGAAGCAGAACGCTGAACGCGAACTGGCTCGAGTTAAGCAGCAGGACTGGAAAAAACAAACTCAAATCAGTAAAATGAAAGTTGTACATGAAAGGCAGCAGAACTGTCTCAAACGGAAATTCGAAGAAGCCGCCGCTTTGAATAAGAGACTTCAAAACACACTAATGAAGCGAAAGGAGGCCCAAGCATTAAATTTAACGGAAAAGTTGAGAAAATTACTTCATGGGTAAGGCATCTAAGAGTGAATTCAGTACAATCTAATTCAATTACTTCGATATTTGCCAGTTTAAAAGAAGAAATGGAAATGTTTGTCAACTTAGCTGAAGCTGAAGTTACTTTAGCCGTATTGCTGGAAGATCGGGCCACATTGCAACAGCAACTCGACGAACTGAAAAATAATTCTGATGGCGCTAATAATTCCGCAGTCAAAGCATTGAAGAGGACTTGGAGGTTCGCTCGTTTCAGATCCAGGATTTGCAGCAACAACTGCTCAATTCAGACGAAGGTAATTTAGCAGTTATCTGTAGAAAGCACATTCAACAGCTGGGAATTTCAGAAAAAAATGGAAAACCAGATTCGAGGCCCTCCAAACCATGGTTGAAGCCAGACACGCATTGCGCTCGCTTTTCGATCCAGCCGCAGAACACAACCGGAAAGAGGTTCAGACCAAACGGGAACTGTCCGAGCTTGCATATTCCCATAAAGAAGTAACTAACGTAGTTAGAATTATTCGTTGAGCCACTTATACAATTTGTTGCAGTTATGTGAAAAATTGGAAGTTGCTGAACGGGAGTGCCGACGCATGGAGGAAAGGCACTCAGAAGAAATAGCTAACTTAGAAAAGGCCCATCACGAGAACATGGGGACTGTGCTAAAGCAGATGATGGGCGTCCCAAGTGAATGTAGGTTCAAGTTTACTTGGAACGAGCAAATAAGATTTCACACGCTTTTTCTTTGTGTAGCAGAAAATCCCGAGTCAGAGCTAGCTGAAGCTTCTGAAGGCGAGTCTAAACGAATAAACCCGCTTAGGGGTGCACGAGAAGAGTTTGTAAGAATATACCGACCAGGTGATTATGACCACAATTTAACTACTATCACTGTTTCAGATTATGGATGATTCAATGGAATTATCGACAGACGACACTAAAAACGATCCTGATTGGAGAAAAACCCCACTAGCGAAGAGAATAATGATGATGACCAAACAACGAAACAAAAGCAAACAATCGTTTCTAGCGATTTCGGATGGTAGGTATTTACAAGATCAATTATTTAAAACTGTTTTCTGTCGGTGTGACCGAAGGAGTGTAAATAATTTCTGAATTTTTCAGAACCACGAGTAACGGGAGCATCAAAAAGATCGTTAGAAGGAGGTTGTACCTGTAAATCGTGCAACACAAAAAAATGCAAATGCAAAAAACTAGGCACTACCTGCAGCCTAAATTGCAAATGTTCAGAGTCTGTTTGCCAAAACCGCAACAAATTGACCAGCTCACAATCATTGGACGGGGTGAGTAATTCGAGTTTTTTTTTTAGTTCACAACATGCAAGCAAATGTATACCAATATCCAATATGGCCATTTCTCTATCAGCAGATGTAAAATGTTTCGTTCAATTTATTTCAGACTAGCGAGTCGTCTGAATCCACTGTTTCACAATGCGACGAAAGAAAAAAACCACGGTAAGTGTTCTGTGAAGCTCAACAGTTGAGCAACTGTTGAATTCGGAAATATTTCTTTTTCATAATAGTCAGAGAACTGACTGTCTCAAACGGAAATTCGAAGAAGCCGCCGCTTTGAATAAGAGACTTCAAAACACACTAATGAAGCGAAAGGAGGCCCAAAGCATTAAATTTAACGGAAAAGTTGAGAAATTTACTTCATGGGTAAGGCATCTAAGAGTGAATTCAGTACAATCTAATTCAATTACTTCGATATTGCCAGTTAAAAGAAGAAATGGAAATGTTTGTCAACTTAGCTGAAGCTGAAGTTACTTTAGCCGGATTGCTGGAAGATCGGGCCACATTGCAACAGCAACTCGATGAACTGAAAAATAATTCTGATGGCGCTAATAATTCCGCAGTCAAAAGCATTGAAGAGGACTTGGAGGTTCGCTCGTTTCAGATCCAGGATTTGCAGCAACAACTGCTCAATTCAGACGAAGGTAATTTAGCAGTTATCCGTAGAAAGCACATTCAACAGCTGGGAATTTCAGAAAAAAAATGGAAAACCAGATTCGAGGCTCTCCAAACCATGGTTGAAGCCAGACACGCATTGCGCTCGCTTTTCGATCAAGCCGCAGAACACAACCGGAAAGAGGTTCAGACCAAACGGGAACTGTCCGAGCTTGCATATTCCCATAAAGAAGTAACTAACGTAGTTAGAATTATTCGTTGAGCCACTTATACAATTTGTTGCAGTTATGTGAAAAATTGGAAGTTGCTGAACGGGAGTGCCGGCGAATGGAGGAAAGGCACTCAGAAGAAATAGCTAATTTAGAAAAGGCATATCACGAGAACATGGAGGACTGTGCTAAAGCAGATGATGGGCGTCCCAAGTGAATGTAGGTTCAAGTTTACTTGGAACGAGCAAATAAGATTTCACACGCTTTTTCTTTGTGTAGCTGAAAATCCCGAGTCAGAGCTAGCTACCAGGTGTAAACTCCTCAATCAGCAACTGGAGGGTCAGGATATTATCATTGAAGAACTAATCAGCAAAAACGATCAACTCCAACAGGTTATCAAAGAAATTCAGGTGAAGATATTTTACACCTATTTTTATCTGTAAAAGCAAACATCAAAATGTTATTGTTTCCCAGGAGACAGCAAAGAGTTCTAAGGAGAAAACTCGAAAAAAAGAAGAAGCTTCTGAAGGCGAGTCTAAACGAATAAACCCGCTTAGGGGTGCACGAGAAGAGTTTGTAAGAATATACCGACCAGGTGATTATGACCACAATTTAACTACTATCACTGTTTCAGATTATGGATGATTCAATGGAATTATCGACAGACGACACTAAAAACGATCCTGATTGGAGAAAAACTCCACTAGCGAAGAGAATAATGATGACGACCAAACAACGAAACAAAAGCAAACAATCGTTTCTAGCGATTTCGGATGGTAGGTATTTACAAGATCAATTATTTAAAACGGTTTTCTGTCGGTGTGACCGAAAGAGTGTAAATAATTTCTGAATTTTTCAGAACCACGAGTAACGGGAGCATCAAAAAGATCGTTAGAAGGAGGTTGTACCTGTAAATCGTGCAACACAAAAAGATGCAAATGCAAAAAACTAGACACTACCTGCAGCCTAAATTGCAAATGTTCAGAGTCTGTTTGCCAAAACCGCAACAAATAGACCAGCTCACAATCATTGGACGGGGTGAGTAATTCGAGTTTTTTTTTAGTTCACAACATGCAAGCAAATGTATACCAATATCCAATATGGCCATTTCTCTATCAGCAGCTGTAAAATGTTTCGTTCAATTTATTTCAGACTAGCGAGTCGTCTGAATCCACTGTTTCAGAATGCGACGAAAGAAAAAAACCACGGTAAGTGTTCTGTGAAGCTCAACAGTTGAGCAACTGTTGAATTCGGAAATATTTCTTTTTCAGAATAGTCAGAGATTTATTCAGCAAGCTTGACCAAACGGAAACCCAGTGAAAGGATAAGAAATAAACTGACCAAGAATTGCGTGGAACTTGAAACTGTTACTTTTAACATCCACAGGAGTTTCAAGCAAGAATTAGTTATTGCCATTTTTTATGAACACTAGATATGTTACTGTTTAGGATAAGGTAAGTTTTTTAATGGTATTTGGCGCAAAAGCTGCGAAATATCAATCCATCAATGTTATCTGTTTAAGAAATACACGTTTTCGTAACTGTTTGCTTTATGTTCGGTGAATTGTTGAGGAGTTTATTGTAATTATTGCTGAAATTGCATATTGATAGATTATTTTGTAAATTACGATGCACCAATCCAATAAATAGGAATTGAGTGCAATACTTGACTAGAAAAGTTGTTCTATGAGGAACCATGGAAGGAAATAACAATACATAACAAAAATAAGTGCGTTGAAACGACATAAACCATGTTAATTCGTTCATTAATCTTTATGTGCCGCATTATTTGAAGTTATTTCTTTCTCAACTCAAGTTAATTAAGTAGAGCAGGGGCGGGGACAAATGTGATAAACGGGAACAACTTAGGATTAAACTTCATTTTGTCATATATCTGTTATTGAGATTATCCACAATCAATAGTATTAATAGTAATGGAAATTACGAAATAAGGTCTTACGTGCATAACATCACTGTACATTCCATAGCTAATAATCGATTAACTTTCAATGTATGACTGACTAGCGGTACTTATGATAGTTTTTAAGATTCATTTGACAAAAATATATTTTTATGAAATTATTATTTCGATATTTTCAGGAAAATTATCACCCTAGCACATGAGTACAAATTCAAATGAAACCTCTTAAAATCGGAGGCGTTCATGAAAATTGAGAAACAAACCTGACGCTACTCATAAGCAAAATTGTGTAACCTTAATTTTTTCCGTTTTATAACAAAGCCAAACATATACAGGCTGAACCATTTATCTAATGAGATAATGTCTCTACAAATCTAGACAATCTCTAAACAAAGAAGACACTTAATTGGTGCAAACAGTAACAGAAGAAAACTTGAAAAAACTTTACAAAGCACGGTGTTTTGCAACTCAATATGGCGACTAAACCTTTAAACGATCATTTTTTCAGGAAACAATCTAATGGAATGTGATGATAAGGGGCATATTGAAGACTTACAGCGTAACTGATGATGACACAATATTCTGTAAAAGCGAGTCAAACGTTATCTGAGAGTTAATGTCAAAATTGAGCTAAAATGCATTCTAATTCATGCTGAAACCGCAGCAGCGATTTACGACTGAAATAATGCTACAATTAGAAACACTTAAGGAAGCCAATAAGTTCAATAGTCAACGAGCAGTAACCACTTTCTATCTAAATTCCCCTGCAGAATTGGCACGTGAAATTTGGAAGTGAAACACGAAAATATGACACCGTAAAGGAACATGAGTTTTTTTTTAATTTACATTTATAGTAACTATCTAAAGAAATGCTCGATTTGGGAGTACACTACAATATAGACATTGACCTAGCTGATTACATAGAAACCCGGACAGGGTTAAAGATATGGCCCCAAAGTATTTACAGTTTGCATAAGATGTTACTTCCATCAGTTGAACCAACAGCGTAAAACTCGCTCAGAACGGCTATCTATATGCGGTTCCACTTTCAGTCGAAACTCGCTCTATATTACATATATTTAATAAGCCTCTGATTGGTCAAGGTTTTAGGAATGCGGATTACCGGCGGCTGCTTGAACCTTCTTCAATGCTGATTTATCGAAACTGGTGATAGCCCCCAGAAGAGCTGATCTATCTTTGCTTGAACTGCTATTACCAGTATTCCCATTAGAATCACAGCTTGAGGAGATACAGGAGGCGGCGGTATGTTTGGAGCGATTGATGGAGCCGGTGGTGGCGGAGGAGGTGGGACCGTAGGACCTGCAGAAGATATTGCACCAAAATCTGGACATTTTACAGGAACATATCACGTACCTGCTGCGGAGGGTGGAGTAGCGGTACCGACAGACGTTGCTGCGCTACTATTAACGCTGTCACATCGGTCCAAATGATTTCCGTTCTTTTTCATTGATCCATCTCTACTCTTCTGTTCTTTCAGCTGCTTCTGGAAGGGAAACCGTCAATTATCCAAAAAAACGTGTGACTGCACTTCCACTACCATTCGATTTCGGTGCTTCTTTCTCTCCTCCTCGCTGCTCATCATCTGCTGGACTTTGGTGAGACGCTTCTGGCTTCGCACACTTTCTGCTCACCTTTGAGCCGATCCTCAATCTTAACCACCACGGTCTTCAGATGCTCTTTGACCGAGGAGGGAATTTTAAAATGTGCGCGATCCCCATCGGTCAAATGTAACTGAACTCGAGCGAAAAACGGATCGTCCAGCAGGCCGTCAATGGTGGGCAGGGCCGTTTTTGCAAGCATCATGCGACAAAACCGACTCTATGATCTTTTCTGAAACGTAAAGCAACTTTGTTAATTGATGGAGACATTTCAGAGATGGGTAGCTTACTGATTTGCTGAGGACACTCGGAGATTTCTTCCCCGATGTAGCTTTCGTGCAAAGGCGAGCCGATGGCCATCTCATAGAGAACGTGACCGAAACAGTACACGTCTATTGCCTCCAGTGTGCTTATTTTCTTGTGCTGCATGAAATATGGCCGGTAGTATGATGGCACTCCCAAAACCCCGTTCTCTATATCTATCAGTTTGACTCGGTCGTTCTCGATTAGAATGTTTCCACTGTGCAGGTGGCCTGAGAATAATATTGATGTTACCGCCATTAGGCGTCTTTTGTTAATAGAACTATTTATAGGAGACTGAGGAAAATAATGCTCTTTCGAAGACTTTTCAATATTACTGGACAACGGTGACAGCAGCGATAAAAACCCAAAAGGCGAACAAGTTTCCAAATGCCAATTTCCGAAAAAACATCAACCCGTAGATCCGAATCATTCCTCAATGTGTTTTCGGTGTACAGTTTGTACTCACCATATGGAAAGCCTTTTTCGTCGAACAACTGAATAAAACTGCTGCCTGCAAACCAGCACAGAGACAACTAATGAGTCCCAATGCTATTATTCCATCAAGATAAGGTGAAAACTGATAACACTATGCACGCTACAAGAAGGCAAACCTGCTATATCCATTTCAACCAAGCGGTTATTAACACGTAGGTAAAAAAAAAACCTGTTTTGGAGCTCAATTAGATCAAATTGACTCACCTATGAATATGTACAGCCTGTCTACGCCCACTTTTTTCGGCTCGGTCCAACAGCCCGGTCCAGGGCTTGCTCGGGTCCCTTAAGGCTTTGCTCAGTTGGACCTTGATTTCTTGCAGCTTTTGTGCCATCGTTTCAAATTTAAGACTTTGGATGCGGCTCCACACAACGAATTTAAAATTGGAATGACAAAACACATACCGTGCGAATGGAATTCAATCCAATGATCAAAATTGAAGTCAAGGCCAGGTTGACAGGGGGGTATTGCAATGCCGCTAATCGAAGAATGGCTATTTTACTACTTTTTAAAAGTAGGATCTGGGGGGTTTCATCGATGTCGCCGAATGTCAGAAGCAGGTTCCTGCGGAAATGATTCGGAGATTCAGGTTTCATGCACTGGATTAGCAAGATTATTCAGTTTGAACTTGAGCGGTTGGCAATAGTAACATAACCCTTTTTGCCAACGGTTTTGTGCCGCCAGTTGGCTTCAATTTATCCGAGAGGTAAGTCAACTTTATTTTAACTGTGTGTGTTTTTTAGAGCAGTGAGAGCATTACTTTCGCCTTTTAATTGTGTCGGCTACTGAAAACACATCTTGTTTCAAAATAGAATACGATTAGAGAAGGTTGCGGCCTTTTATTCAGTTTGAGTAAGTTGGGTTGATGTACCTTTTTTGTTTTCATGCCTCAATTGTCGTTTCTTTTTTTTATAAAACAGCACATTCTGTTTTGTGCATATTTTCGAATCGTCACCTGAAGCAGTGAACACAAGTTCAGGTTCAGTTTCAGGAAATCTCATATTTATAATACGAATGTTATTGATCGATTTTTGCATGATGTGAAAATAGGTAGAGGTAGTTACAACCAAAGACTTTAACATACAGACCAGGCCAATCCGGTTAGAGTTTACTTTCAACCAGAAAATGTGTTGAGAAAAAAACACTGTTGAGATTATGAAAAACGAATTAATATTGTAACCCTTGAATGTCGCAGTAAATTCCAAATAACAAACGCATGGAAATTTCAACAATATTTGAAACTTCTATTTATTGTAAAGCGTTTGGTTCATTATCAATATCTGGCAAGTTTTTTTTACTCTTCGCGTTTTTGAAATACCACAGATTAAATTTCCGATAAATTTTTATCCTAAAGAAATAAAATATTTCGTGATTTTTCCAGTTTAAACAACCGACATGTCTTCAACTTCCGTGCAAGTCGCTGTTAAAGTCCGTCCATTGGTTCGACATGAAATTCAAAAGGGATGCAAAGAAATCGTGGATACGATATCGACGAACGAGCAGATTGTGATAAAGAATTGCGATAAGGCGTTTACTTTCAACTATGTTCTGGGGGCTGAGTCCCCCGAGGAAGAGCTCTATAATAGATGCGTGGCTCCCTTAATGAAGAACATCTACCAAGGTAATATTTGGAAGAAAACACTTCTCTTCTTTTGCTTGAATTTGATCAAACTGGGGAAAATCCGTTATTTCAGGTTTCAATGTAACGATTTTTGCGTATGGGCAAACTGGCTCTGGCAAAACATACTCAAGGGGCACAGCTTATTCTGGCAGCGGCAGTTTGGGCGTTATTCCCAGAGCAGTGCGGGATCTCTTCGAACACGTTCGTAACAATTTTAGCACACATTTTACCATCACGGTCTCATTCATTGAGCTCTATCGCGAAATGCTTTATGACTTGTTGGCCAATAAGCCGCGGGACCAATGCACGCTGGAAATTAGAGAAGATATCGCCAAGGGTGCGTATTAATCCATGTCGCATCTCTCGATCGGAATCTCTAATTATTTATGGCAATTATCAGGAATTCATATTCCCAATGCGACCGAAGTGATGGTGCATTCAGTTGAAGACGTATTAAGTATATTGGCCAAAGGCTCGTTAGGACGAGCCACTGCCTCCACCAATATGAACGAGCAGAGCTCCAGAAGCCACTCAATTTTCACCATAAGCATAGACATGGCTGATAAGAGCGATCCGTAAGTTGCTAAATTCCCGTGCAGGATTTGATTACCTCTAGCTGATTTTCCAAAAAAATTCAGGTATTTAAACAAATCTTCCAAATTGCACCTGGTAGATCTGGCAGGTTCAGAGAGATCGAAAAAGACTGGGGCCGAAGGCAAAACGTTTAAAGAAGGAGTGGACATTAACAAAGGCCTGTTTGTACTCGGCAACGTGATAAGCGCCCTTGGGGACGAGAAAACTCAAAATGGATACATACCCTACAGGGATAGTAACCTAACAAGGCTTCTTAAAGGTGTTGCATTGCGATTGAAAAATTGATTTCGTTCAATTCTGAGAAAATGAGAACGTTTTAGATTCTTTGGGCGGCAACAGTGTCACTTTGATGATCGCGTGTATTAGCCCAGCGGATTACAATCTGGAAGAAACAATATCAACCCCTGAGATATGCGGACAGAGCCCGCAAAATCAAGAACAAACCAATCGTTAATCAAGACCCCAAAACGGCGGAAATCAACGAGCTGAAAGGCAGTTAAAGTTACTACAATTGCAGATGGCTGGACAAGGTAGATTTCAGCATTTTCTTTAATGAAGTTTCCAACATTTGTTCTTAATCTACGTGATTTCCAAGTTAAAAAATAAAACATTTTCCTTATCTTCCTAAAACACGTATACTAAACAATATAATAGTATAGTTTAATAAATAAAACCAACCATTCACGATCAAAGTGAATGATTTATTTTAAAAACTTTTTTTTTCTGCTATAGGTGATACATTTATGTCTTCATCGGACATCGATAGACCTACGGGCTGAAAACTCTTCGCTTCAGTTAAAAATCAAGGAGTTGCGCGATCAATTGGCCGTTGTTTTGCTGGACAAAAACCGGCTTGCATGAAAACTACTGATACTGCAAAAATGCAAATGAAGTGCTCAACAATAAGCTAACGAGATCAAGGAAGAATACAATGAAACGCTTTGGGCAGATCAGCTTAGGCGTGGAAAACCAGGACATTGGATCGGTGAAGGAAAACCTAAAAAAACTGCGCAAATTCAGGCCAATTTGAGATGATTGAAAATGATCAAAAGAAAACTGAAGGAGCAATTCGGTAAGAGATAATGCTACAGAGTTGTTGACCAATTGATCAGCAAATTGTATATGGTTATTGTTTTAGAGCACGAAGAAACTTTACGATTCTTGTCCACATGCTCGAACATCGCAGAGAGTGCACCAAAGATTCAGATCAAGAAAGCAGGATGTACATACCGCCAGACAGCTGCTCTGCATATTCGGATTGCACGATTCTCCATCAATTGGCCTTAATGAACACTAACGTAGATTGTAAAATGAAATGAAATGAGGCCTCTTTAGCCTTGTTTGAATAGATTCTCTGCGTCATTATTAATGATCTTTCACAACCTTTAAGTTTTTAACACTTATGATGACATAATGATAAAATAATATAAATATAATAATAATAAATAATATAAATTAAATAATTTAACACTTTGTAAATATGGCTGTTCTACCTTCACGTTTGGCTAGCCATTCACGTGATGATGGTGGAGAAAGACACCGAAACGTATTTGTAACTTTTAAATAATAAACATAAAATGGGCTGGAACCCAGGATTTCTTTTGAATTTTTTATAAATTTTAAAACAGATATGGAATAAACTTTTTTTTATACATGGCATACATTTACCTATATTAGCCATTACAGAGGGAACCAGCCGACAATAAAGTCGGCAAATATCTCCGACAACGGAGAGAACGAAGATCACCCAATATGTTACCACTTGGTGTCATCGTCTTTCTTGTGGCTTTCAATGGCATAATGGGATCGCTGGGTAGAGGAACACTACCGAGTTGCATACTAGCTGGGCTGCAAAGCCGAATACCAACCAAAGGCCTAGAACGGCTATACCACCTGTAAAAAGCATACACTTAAAAAAATGTTACCAAACATATTATCAATCAAATCGCGCTCATGGTTATTGCAAATGCGACTTGAAGTTTGTTTACGCTGTTAGGATCGAATGACGAACGTGAATTAGTTCCTATTAACTGGTATTATGTTTTTTTCCACTAAGAGTTTATAATAATTGGACGGATTCTAAATGCCTCTTCCTTCGCCAGGAAACGGGGGGCCCTAATGGTAGATGCCCATTTTATAGGCTGAACTAAACTTGTTGAAAGAGGTGAAATAAAAATTCTGCCAAGGTTAAAAAGAAATTTGATCATGTTCAGATGTAAATTACACCTACGCGTGCATGTTTACCTTTAGCAATTAAGGTAAAACAGTGGTCATGTGAATTGAATTCTAATGACCTTTAATATCCGAGTGGATTTAATGATTCATACATTACAAAATCATCTGAATAAACCTCACTGCTCGCAGACGAACTCGAATTGATTGGCTTCAGTCAGATAGAACTGATGATACAAAACCAAACAACCCGTCTGCTATTATGAGTCGTGTAATAAACACTTTAATTTGCTAATTAGCTTTGAAATTGACCGCATAAAAATACGCAAACGGCCCAGGGGGCTTTCGATTCTACTAGTGAAAGTGTGCATGTTACATGATAAAAACATTAAGTAATTTTTACTGCCGATAGTCACATCTCCCTAATCCGATAGTTTTAGAGTAGCATTTGTGTGCTTTAGCAAACCGGCAAAACAATTAGAAAATTTGAACGCAGTTTTACTTTTCACGTGTTTTCGTTACAGATTTTGCCTGGAATGCGGTTGTGTGGAAAGCACTCACTTTTGCTGGAAGTCACTTATTAACAGTGTAACATGGGCACACACAGTTCAAGAAAATGTCTTAAGAAAGTCGAAATTACGATCACGTTTCGTGAATCGAGGGTTTACTTTCAAAATTTTTCAAAATTACTAAGTTACAAGCACAGTCCACTGGTGATTTTAGAAAAACCATCTAAATGCGTTCATTGCATTGAAGTTGATCTTTTGCTTTTGAAAAGAAACTACCAGCGAAAACATGGATATCAGCTTCAAACTTTTCGGCCAATTACCAGATTGGAATTTTTTTGATTTCTTCTTTTTACAATGAAATTTCAAAACATGGACAGCTTTAATTATACTGAACTGCGTTCATCTTAAACGGTATTTCGCGTGTTTGTCCCTTGTTGCTAATTATTCACAATCTAAAGTAAATAATCATTACGCGGAGCGAACTGTTGACTTCAAGTTTGACCCAAAGGTTGCCAATGACTTGCAGCAACTTCGCCTCAATCAACCACCTGACGAATTGAAACAATGGGTTTTTCGGGTTTTTAGGCGGTCGTTCGGTAGAATTTCTCTTGACGTTTCGAAGCACGTGTGGCTAGCATCTTCAGAAGTGGTTTGCTTGAACGCTTACACTGTTCTGATGCGTTCAAGCAAACCACTTCTGAAGATGCTAGCCACACTTGCTTGCGAAACGTCAAGAAATTCTACCGAACGACGGCCTAAAACCCGAAAAACCCACTTGTTTCAAGGAATGGCTCGAAAGTCTATCTCTTTTGACCTGACGAATTGACGATGGTTTTCAATTATTCTTTTCACGATGTAACTTTAGGATCAACACCCGAACCTTTGCCTTGAATCAAACCCTTAGTTCTTCTGGAGCCTTAGCATTCCCAAACTAACCCAGCCCTAAACGCAATGAAAAGTGTGCTAAAAAGCAACAGGATTTCAATAACCGAATGGCAATTTTGCAAAAAAAAGTTTACGTAATCAATTCGGTTTGGAATTGACCTGGAAACCTGGCCAAAAGTGCTCTAGATTTGAAACTATGATTACTGTGCATTTTTAGAATTTTTACTCCAGCAATTAAACTGTAAGTGTGAAAGATATGGAGGGCTCAATCATTTCGCCATATGGTTAAATGGGTAGAGTCCAGGAGTGTGGGCCAAAAGAGTGGAATGGCTTTAGGAAACACTAATCTATTCTGCTGGGGTAATGATTTGAGTAATGGGAGCGCAATATGTGACCAACATTGCCAATGCATGAAGTGTGTAGAACTGCTCAATGTGACTAGTGTGCCCCATCACCTTTGATGTATCTTCTGGAGACATTTTCGCCCAGAAACAGCTGCTTTACTTCCCGCACAATATGTTCCATATCCCTAACTTTGCACAACGAACAACTGAATAAAACTGCTGCCTGCAACCAGCACAGAGACAACTAATGAGTCCCAATGCTATTATTCCATCAAGATAAGTGTGAAAACTGATAACACTATGCACGCTACAAGAAGCAAACCTGCTATATCCATTTCAACCAAGCGGTTATTAACACGTAGGTAAAAAAAACCTGTTTTGGAGCTCAATTAGATCAAATTTGACTCACCTATGAATATGTCCAGCCTGTCATCGCCACTTTTTTCGGCTCGGTCCAACAGCCCGGTCCAGGGCTTGCTCGGGTCCCTTAGGGCTTTGCTCAGTTGGACCTTGATTTCTTGCAGCTTTTGTGCCATCGTTTCAAATTTAAGACTTTGGATGCGGCTCCACACAACGAATTTAAAATGGAATGACAAAACACAAACCGTGCGAATGGAATTCAATCCAATGATCAGAATTGAAGTCAAAGCCAGGTTGACGAGGGGGTATTGCAATGCGCTAATCGAAGAATGGCTATTTTACTACTTTTAGAAGTAGGATCTGGGGGTCATCGATGTCGCCAATGTCAGAAGCAGTTCCTGTGGAAATGATCGAGGATTCAGGTTTCATGCACTGGATTAGCAAAATTATTCAGTTGAACTTGAGCGGTTGGCAATAGTAACATAACCCTTTTTGTCAACGGTTTTGTGCCGCCAGTTGGCTTCAATTTAACCGACAGGAAAGTCAACTTTATTTTAACTGTGTGAGTTTTTTAGAACAGTGAGAGGATTACTTTCGCCTTTTAATTGTGCCGGTATGTACCTGTACCTTTTTTGTTTCATGCCTCAATTGGCGTTTCTTTTTTTTATAAAACAGCACATTCTGCTTTGTGCATATTTTTGAATCGTCACCTGAAGCAGTGAACACAAGTTCAGGTTCAGTTTCAGGAAATCTCATATTTATATACAATGTTATTGATCGATTTTCACATGATGTGAAATAGGTAGAGGTAGTTACAACCAAAGACTTTAATACGGACCAGCCCATCCGGTTGAGTTTACTTTCTACCAGAAAATGTGAGAGTGCAAAATTGGCCAATTTTATCAGAACCGCTCTTATCTTTTGGTTCATATCTAAAACCCTACAGCAAGAAGAATGTCCTTGTTTCCATTAATGCATGGGACTAAAGTAGGGATTTTTATTAATGGACAAAATCGACCTTCAAACGTTTCTAAATATCCTCTAATTCAGTTTTTAAAACGGCTTTCGCTGTTGGTTTAATATCTAGAGACCATAGAGCCACAGACTTCTTGTCCTTGTCCGATATGTCGATGACACGTTCGTGCTATGGAGCATGACCAAAAACCTGGACATGTTCCTCGACCATCTAAACACCAGCACCCAGACATCCATTTCACCATGGAAGTTGAACAAAACCACCAACTGGCCTTCCTGGAGTTTTGGTGTCTAGCAGGGAATCGTTTGGACCACAAGGTAATCGAAAGCCACCCACACCAGACAGATATCTTCACAAGCTATCTAACCACCATCCGAGTCAGAAGCAGGAATCATTAAGACTCTCGCGATAGAGCCAGAAAATATGTGGACCACAACATCTACACGGACTACAGCACTTGAAAAAGCTTTTCTTCAGAACGGATATTCCCAGTGGACATCAAAAAAGCTGTAGGGGTGGGACGTGCTGAAAAAAGTGAGTCTACTCTGAAAGCTTTCCTGCCCTATGTTCCCAGGGTTACGGACAGAATTGGGAGCTCTTGAGGAAACACAACATAAGAACGGTCTACAACCCACAACAAGATCCGAGAATGTCTAGGGTCAGTTAAAGACAAAAGACCTCACCTAGCAACTGCGGAATCTACCGATTCCATGCTCCTGTGGAAGCGTCTACATAGGAACTACTAAGAGATCGGTTTGCGACAAGATTAGAAGAACATCGACGGAATTGCAAACTTGGACATGTGGAGAAGTCGGCAGTGGCGAACATGCCCTCAGCGATGGAACACACAAATATATTTCGGAGAGGCCAGGTCCTGGCCACGACAACAGGGTAGCCCCCGACTAATACGAGAAGCCATTGAAATCTACAAACACGACGACAATTTCAACAGAAAAGAAGAGACACATGGCGCTGAACAGGATTGGTTTCCAGCACTCACCAACGCAAAAACAGCAAGAAAAAACAACAGCTCAGGACAGGAGAGAGAATCATGTACACCGGAGGATAGCACAGCAACAGAATGCGCAAGCTCCGATGACACAGGCCACGTCATCAACAACCACGTCATCGCGACCGGTGCATAAATACGGACTGCGCCCGAGGAATCGCATCAGAACAGTGTAAGCGTTCAAGCAACCCACTTCTGAAGATGCAAGCCACACGTGCTTGCGAAACGTCAAGAAGAAATTCTACCGAACGACGGCCTAAAAACCCCGAAAACCACTTGTTTTCAAGGAATGGCCTCGAAAGTCTATCCCTTTTGATAATAGGGTTATTGACAATTTAAAACTCACACTTAATTTTTTATAATGGGTATACCTCCTCTATCCCCAATAACTTCTCTCATACGATTAGCTAGATCTAATCAAGTTTGCTATTGTCTTGAGGGATGTTAACACTCTTCTATCGGCAAAAAGCTCTGGGATCGAGTTGGGGTATGAAGTCTAGCTCGAATTCTTCGTTTTAGCTCATCCATAAGTGTTCGATCGAATTAGGTCAGGACTGTATGTAGGCCACCCATAACCGAAAACGGACTTCTGCAATGTAATCTTGCACGATTCTTGCGGTGGGCGGCCTGGCATTGTCATGCATAAGGTAATTCGTCTCCATGTAGTCGACGTAAATACCACATGAATTGCTTAAATCTCCTCGATATATCTAACAGCCGTTAAAACCTCTTCTTCGTGAACACGGTCGCCCTTACGAATGAACTCAGGGTCGTGTTCGTGCCCTATAGAAATTGCACCCCAGATCATACGGAACCACCTCCATAAGCACTCCACTCTCAAAAGCAATCTGCAAATCGCTCTCTTGGTCTTCGGTAACTTTCCTATTCGGTCGCTACCATGCAGGCATATTCGGTCGCGTCTGAGAACAGAACAGATCCCCATTGTTCCAACGTCCAATTCAGATGATCCCGTGCAAAACACGCGTGTTTGCCGATAGCTGGAGTCGTTTTGGACCCAATCGCAGGTGTTTAGGGTCAGCTTATTTTCCTGCGTCTTCGTCTTACTGTCCACTGACAATATACCACTCCTCCGCACCTCACGGACCGTTGCACTTGAACGGCTTTAGGTGACGATTTCTTAAGTTTGTGACCCAACAAAGCGGTCATCACGAGCGTTGTAAATCGCCTTCTGCCTGTTCCGGTCGCCTATGAAAGGCTCCAGTCTCTCACAACGTTTGCACACTCTTCGAACCGCTGCGCGTGTCGTATCCAATTGTCTAGCAACAGCTCGCTGACTAAGTCCATTTTCGATTAAAGCAATCCTGGCCGGCTTTTGTGGTGTACTATGATTAAACTAACATGCTTAAACACTGTTGAGATTATGAAAAACGAATTAATTTGTTAACCCTTGAATGTCGCAGTAAATTCCAAATAACAAACGCATGGAAATTTCAACAATATTTGAACTTCTATTTTTGTAAAGCGTTTGGTTCCTTATCACTATCTGGAAAGTTTTTTTTATCTCTCGCGTTTTTGGATACCACAGAGTTTAATTTCCGATATAGTAGTAGTATAAATCTTTATTCTAAAAAGGCTATCGCCCTTCGGTCTTTCTGCCCTTGTTTAATACATGTAGTCTTAATCTAATATAAAAACAGATATGAAATTCTCTTATTCTAGGTTAGCGATCTTACTAAATAAAATTTCAGTGGCAAGAAGAGATTATTTTATTGTCCACTAGTCAGTTGCGTTTTGTAAGTGTTCGAGTAGCGTTAATGTAGGGACGGAAGCGGGATTGTCTGTTGGTCTTGTACAAAAGGGATTCAGTATGTCCAGTTGTAGGGGTTTAAAGAAGGAGTGCAATTAACAAAGGCTGTTTGTACTCGGCAACGTGATAAGCGCCGCCCTTGGGACGAGAAAAACTCAAAATGGATACATACCCTACAGGGTAGTAATCTAAACAAGGCTCTTAAGGTTTGCATTGCGATTGAAAATTGATTTCTTCTTCTTCTTATAGGTGATACATTTATGTCTTCATCGGACATCGACAGACTACGGGCTGAAAACTCTTCGCTTCATTAAAATCAAGGAGTTGCGCGATCAATTGGCCGTTGTTTTGCTGGACCACCGGCTTGCATGAAAACTACTGATACTAGCAAAATGCAAATGAAGTGCTCAACAATAAGCTTAACAGATCAAGGAAGAATACAATGAACGCTTGGGCAGATCAGCTTAGGCGTGAAAAACCAGGACATTGGATCGGTGAAGGAAACCTAAAAAACTGCAGCAAATTCAAGGCCAATTTGAGATGATTGAAAATGATCAAAAGAAACTGAAGGAAAATTCGGTAAGAGATAATGCTACAGATTTGTTGACAAATTGATCAGCATTGTATATGGTTTATTGTATTCTAGAAAGCACGAAGAAAATTTACGATTCTTGTCCACACTGCTCGAACATCCGCAGAGAGTGCACCAAAAAAATTCAAGAAAAGCAGGATGTACATACCGACAGACAGCTGGCTCTGCATTCGGAATTGCAAGAAGTCTCCAATCAATTGGCCCTGAAGAACAACTAGCTAAAATTGGCCATAAACAGCAACTACATAATTGATCATCAAGTTATTATGGAAACGGAGAAAAGATCGACACACTAGAAAAAGAAGAATGAATTACTGCATCAGCTGCGTGAGATTAAAGCCCAGGAAATATCGAGTAAAATTGCAGAACAGCGCCGAAACGGGTACACGAGCTAAAGAACAGCTAAAGGTTTGAAGAAGAAAAATCTGGAGCAGTCAAAGATGCTGCAAATTAAGGAACGTAATGAATCAAATTGAAGCGCTGAACAATGACATTGGAACATGAACGGCCAAAGTAAAGCTATTAAGCAATGCGGCTAGAGAACGATCGCTTTAGAATTGGAAGCAGAACGCTGAACGCGAACTGGCTCGAGTTAAGCATCAGGACTGAAAAACAAACTCAAATCAGTAAATGAAAGTTGTACATGAAAGGCAGCAGAACTGTCTCAAACGGAATTCGAAGAAGCCGCGCTTTGAATAAGAGACTTCAAAACACACTAATGAAGCGAAAGGAGCCCAAAGCATTAATTTAACGGAAAAGTTGAGAATTCCTTCATGGGTAAGGCATCTAAGAGTGAATTCAGTACAATCTATTCAATTACTTCGATATTTGCCAGTTAAAAGAAGAAATGGAAATGTTTGTCAACTTAGCTGAAGCTGATTACTTTAGCGTATTGCTGGAATCGGGCCACATTGCAACAGCAACTCGACGAACTGAAAAATAATTCTGATGGCGCTAATAATTCCGCAGTCAAAGCATTGAAGAGGACTTGGAGGTTCGCTCGTTTCAGATCCAGGATTTGCAGCAACAACTGCTCAATTCAGACGAAGTAATTTAGCAGTTATCTGTAGAAAGCACATTCAACAGCTGGGAATTTCAGAAAAAAATGGAAAACCAATTCGAGCCCCTCCAAACCATGGTTGAAGCCAGACACGCATTGCGCTCGCTTTTCGATCCAGCCGCAGAACAACCGGAAAGAGGTTCAGACCAACGGGAACTGTCCGAGCTTGCATATTCCCATAAAGAAGTAACTAACGTAGTTAGAATTATTCGTTGAGCCACTTCATACAATTTGTTGCAGTTATGTGAAAAATTGGAACTTGCTGAACGGAGTTGCCGACGCATGGAGGAAGGCACTCAGAAGAAATAGCTAACTTGAAAAGGCCACACGAGAACATGGGGACTGTGCTAAAGCAGATGATGGGCGTCCCAAGTGAATGTAGGTTCAAGTTTACTTGGAACGAGCAAATAAGATTTCACACGCTTTTTCTTTGTGTAGCAAAAAATCCCGAGTCAAGCTAGCTGAAGCTCTGAAGGCGACTAACGAATAAACCCGTTAGGGTGCACGAGAAAATTTGTAAGAATATACCGACCAGGTGATTTGACCACAATTTAACTACTATCACTGTTTCAGATTATGGATGATTACTGGAATTATCGACAGACACACTAAACGATCCTGATTGGAGAAAAACTCCACTAGCGAAAGAATAATGATGACGACCAAACAACGAACAAAAGCAAACAATCGTTTCTAGCGATTTCGGATGGTAGGTATTTACAAGATCAATTATTTAAAACTGTTTTCTGTCGGTGTGACCGAAGGAGTGTAAATATTTCTGAATTTTTCAGAACCACGAGTAACGGGAGCATCAAAAAGATCGTTAAAGGAGGTTGTACCTGTAAATCGTGCAACAAAAAAAATGCAAATGCAAAAAACTAGGCACTACCTGCAGCCTAAATTGCAAATGTTCAGAGTCTGTTTGCCAAACCGCAACAAATTGACCAGCTCACAATCATTGGACGGGGGTGAGTAATTCGAGTTTTTTTTTAGTTCACAACATGCAAGCAAATGTATACCAATATCCAATATGGCCATTTTTCTATCAGCACTGTAAAATGTTTCGTTCAATTATTTCAGACTAGCGAGTTCGTCTGAATCCAACTGTTTCACAATGCGACGAAAGAAAAAAACCACGGTAGTGTTCTGTGAAGCTCAACAGTTGAGCAACTGTTGAATTCGGAAATATTCTTTTTCATAATAGTCAAGAACTGACTGTCTCAAACGGAAATTCGAAGAAGCCGCGCTTTGAATAAGAGACTTCAAAACACACTAATGAAGCGAAAGGAGGCCCAAAGCATTAAATTTAACGAAAAGTTGAGAAATTTACTTCATGGGTAAGGCATCTAAGAGTGTTCAGTCAATCTAATCTCATACTTCGATATTGCCAGTTAAAAGAAGAAATGGAAATGTTTGTCAACTTAGCTGAAGCTGAAGTTTACTTTAGCCGGATTGCTGGAAGATCGGGCCATTGCAACAGCATCGCATGAACTGAAAAATAATTCTGATGGCGCTAATAATTCCGCATCAAAAGCATTGAAGAGGACTTGGAGGTTCGCTCGTTTCAGATCCAGATTTGCAGCAACACTGCTCAATTCAGACGAAGGTAATTTAGCAGTTATCCGTAGAAAAGCACATTCAACAGCTGGAATTTCAGAAAAAAAA